>OY728128.1:312928754-314178754 GCA_963277665.1 Viscum album | reverse complement strand
CAGTGGGTATACTAATCCATTAGAGGATGAAAAATGGATTAGTACCACTGAAAAGATATTTTTATTTCATCAATGTTCTGAACATGATAAAGTCATCTTAGCAGTTTATCGTTTGGAAGGTGAAGATGATCAATGGAGGAATCTTATCTAGAATATGAGGCCAAGAGATGAAATTGAGTCCCTGTAATGGGACGAGTTCAAGAACATATTTTTCAATAAGTAATTCCCTCGTATTCTTCGAACAATGGTGGAGAAGGAGTTTCATGAACTAATGCAAAAGGATGATGAATCTGTTGGTTCATACGAAGCAAATTTTACAAGACTTGCAAGGTGCACTTCTGGTATTGTTATCCAACCCGAGAGTAAGATCGATCGATTTTTTGTGGCTTAAAACCAAGTCTTCGATGGGCGTTAGCCTTAAATGACTTCAACAGAAATGAGGAAATCGTTTGATTTGATCTCAAAGTTGAGATAGAGATTGGAATAACCCATCAGTCATATGGGTTTGATAAGAAGAGGAAAATGGAATTCAAATGAAAGTCTAAAGCTCACACTGAAAGGATGATGATTTTTCCCTTATGCTCAATGTGTGGAATGAAACTTGGAGGGATTTTTCTTAAAGGGAAAAGTAAATGTTTCAAATGTGGAAAGGACTGCCATTGGGAATTTGAATGCCGCAATGATGGGAAGAAGATTTCTAGTGATGGGAAAAAACAAAAGGCTACATAGAGTGAACCTCCTACACTTCAATGTTACAAGTTCAAGGAAATAGGGAATTATGCCAATCAATTCCCTAATCCAAGGGTTGTTGATGATGATCGATGTCAACAAACTCTTAAGGCTAAAGACAAAGGAAATTCACATGCAATTTCTATCAGCGATGTGGAGTACGATAACGAAGTGGTGAAAGGTACACTTACCATCCACTCTAAAGTAGGAAATGTTTTATTTGATTCTGGATCCAACCTCTCTTTTATTTCTGAAAAATTTTCTAAGGGTATCACCGTATTACCTCAACAATTAGATGTTGAGCTAGATGTGACAACCACTAAGGGCACAACAGTCGCATCAAAAGTTTATAATTATTATCCGATTGAATTTTGAGGGAAAGTGATTCTTAAAAATCTTTTGATCCTTCCTATAGTGTAATTTGATATGATTCATGGCATGGATTGGATTTCCATATATGGAGCTCAAATAAATTTCCAATGAAGGGAAGTCACATTTCAAATTCTAGACGAATCTATGATCGTCTATCGATGCAATGATGAACATAAACTTCCAGATGAAATTTCTTCCATCTTATGGGTCTTGATTCCACTAAATGAGGGTTATTTATCTCAAATGGTTGGAGAGAAACTCACGATTAAGAATATTCCCATTGTACGAGAGTTTGATGATTTCTTTCCAGAGGAATTTCTAGGTCTTCCACCAAATCGTGAAGTAGTGTTTTCATTAGAACTCAAACCGGGTGCTTTGCCTATTTCAAAGACACCTTATAGAATGGCCCCAATTGAGTTGCAGGAATTGAAGACGCAACTCCAAGAGAATCTTGATAAGGGATTCATACACCCGAGTGCATCACCGTGGGGAGAACCAGTTCTGTTTGTTAAGAAGAAATATGGTTCAATGAGACTCTGCATTCATTATCGAGAACTTAACAAGATCATGATCAAGAACAAATATCCTCTCCCGCGCATTGATGGATTATTTGAACAACTACACGGAGATCAATACATTTCCATGATTGATCTTCATTCAGGGTATCATCATTTATTGGTCAAAAGGTAGGATATACTAGAGACAACTTTCCATTAAAGGTATGGACACTATGAATTTATAGTTATGCCATTTGGTCTTAATAATTCCCCTACTATCTTCATAGATCTAATTAATAGAGTCTTTAGTGACTATCTTGAACAGTTTGTGGTATTCATTATAGAAAATATTCTTGTCTATTCAAAGATCAAGGAAGAACATGAATATCACTTGAGAATTGTATTGAAGACCCTATGAAAGGAGAAGATTTAAGCCAAATTTACTATGTGTGAATTTTGGCTTCATAAAGTTGCATTTTTGGGTCACATAATCTCAAAGTAGGGGATATCTATGGATCCAACAAACACTGAGGTTATCAAAAGATGGTCAAGACCAACAACAATAACCAAGATCCGATGTTTTCTTGGTTTGGCTGGATATTATCAACTTTTTGTGAAAGATTTTTCATGATTATCTAATCCACTCACCAAGTTGACTCAGAAAGGAGTTAAGTTTGTTTGGACACAGGAATGTGAAGAGAATTTCAAGGAGTTGAAAAGAAGGTTATCCAGTGCACCTGTACTCACACTTCCTTGTAGTGGAGAAAGGTTTGTGATCTATAGTGATGAATCCAAGAAAGGGATGGGGTGTGTTCTTATGAAAAATGAAATGGTGATATCTTATGCCTCATGACAGTTGAAAATCCACGAGAAAAATTACCCATCACGTGATTTAGAGTTAGCTGCGGTAATCATTGCATTAAAGATTTGGAGGCATTATATTTATGGAGAAAAGTGTGATATTTATACTAATCATAAAAATTTAAAGTATATTTTCACACAAAAGTATCTGATTAAGGATTATGACTATTCAATTCATTACCACCTAGGGAATAAAACAAGGTGGGAGACGCATTAAGTCAAAAAGACCATGCTAGCTTATCCATGTTGAGGATCAAAAAAGATCCAATATTTATGGATTTACAAAGGATGGATCTTGGAATTATAATGGAAGGGGAAAATCATATCTTTCTCAATTGAATGTTCAACCATCTATACATGTGAAGATTAGAGAGGCACAGAAAGAAGATGTAGAGTTACAAAAGAAGGTGAGAAATGATCCTTAATTCAACCGTGATTATGATGGGATAATAAAGTTTAGGAATAGGGTTTGTGTTCCTCCCATCCCAGAATTAAAGAAGTAGTTTCTGGATGAGGCTCATAGTTCATCATTCTCTATTGATCTTGGAAGAACGATGATGTATAGCTACCTGAAATAGTACTTTTGGTGGGATAGAATGAAAAGAGATGTTGCTGAATATGCCTCTCGATGATTGGTTTGTCCGCAAGTTAATGTTGAGAGACAGAAGTCTAAGGGGATGTTACAAACATTACCCATACCCAAATGGAAATGAGAAAAACTCACTATGGACTTTGTCACTGGACTTCCTAAAACATCCAACGACAATAATGCTATCTAGGTCATAGTTGATCGTCTTACAATGTCTGCACACATCATTTCTATTAGAGAGGATTTCTCTCTGGATCTGGTTGCCAGGATATATGTGAAGGAAGTGGTAAGATTTCATGGAGTACCAATTTATATTATATCTGATCGAGATCTGAGGTTTACCTCAAATTTCTGGCGAAGTCTTCAGCATACTCTAGATACAGAGTTGAGTTTCAGCACTGCTTATCATCCACAGACAGACGACCTGTCTGAGAGAAAAATTCAAACTCTAGAAGATATGTTGAGAGCTTGATCTATGGATTTCAATGGTGGTTGGGATCAACACCTACCTTTGGTATAATTTTTATATAATAATAGATTTCACTCTAGTATTCAGATGGCTCCTTATGAAGCTCTCTATGGAAAGAAATGCAGGACTCCAACTTGTTGGGATGATGTAGGTGAAAGAAAGCTATTAGGACCTGATCTTGTTGATGAGATGGCAGAAAAGGTCCGATCTATTCAACAACACATAAGAACAGCTCCGAGTCAACAAAAAATTTATGCCGACAACCAATGAAAAAACCTAGAGTTTGAAGTGGGTGATAAAGTGTTCTTATGAATATCTCCTTCGAAGAGAGTAATGAGATTTGGAAAGAAGGAAAAGCTGAGCCCTAGGTATATCGGTCCTTTCGAAATACTGGATCGTGTTGTGAAGGTAGCATACCGATTGGCACTTCCACCAAATCACTCTCAAGTTCACAATGTGTTCCAGGTATCTCTCCTGAGAAAGTACATACCAGATCCTTTACATGTACTTAGCTCTGAAGTTATACCACTGGAACAAGATCATTCTTATGAAGAACAACCGATAGACATTCTGGATCGTAGTGAAAAAGTCCTACGGAACAAGACCACTCACTTGGTGAATGTTTAATGGACGAACCAGCAATTAGAAGAAGCTACATGGGAACTTAAGGATATGATGAGGGAGAGGTATCCTCATCTATTTGTTACAAAGGGACAATTTTCGAAGATGAAATTTATTTTAAGGGGGGTAGAATCTATAACCCGAGACATTTATGAGAAATATTTTGTTTTTATTTTATCTAAACCATCAAAGGAATATTTCACTACACACAAAACTATATTGGCTTTCTTTACACGCAACTATGGCCTTCCTTGATAGCTTGTGTTGTATGCAATACCGAGTTTCACTAAACAATGATATGCTATTAGAATATTATAAAAACTAGTTGTTATGAATAGTAATACCAACTTTTTGAAATTTTATAAATTTTATCATTCAAAATGGATTTCATTTTTTGATTTGGAATATCGAAATTAGCCTAGGGTGAAATTTTGGTACTTTTCTGAATACTTTCAATTTTTGATGAATAGTGAAAACACTGGGTTACTATTTAAAAACCGACTTTTTATTTAAATAATTATTTATATTATTTAAATTTATTTTAGGTCTAAATTGATACATAATACAATTATATGTTCAATGCAATTCATTGGAGTCATTTTATAATAATTATATATATATAAAAATTTTATTGATCTTTTCACCGTCTTTTACCCACCTCCTAGGAGAATTTGGAAATTCACATAAAACGTAATTTTACCGCTTTTATGAGCGGAATTTTGAAAATCTGAGAGACACAGTTAATATCAAGGACTAAAATGTTGTTCAATGATATGAAAATAATTTTTGGTGAATAGTAACGCTTTACTTTTTTTTACCATAGTTAAAAGTAAATAGTGTAATTAATGATAGAAATGATAGTATTATTACCCTAAAACATATCCTAATTCTATTGGATAAGTGAAATTCGACAAAAAACAACCTAAGAAATAAAATATGTCCATTTAGGTCCACATTGATTAGATTAGGACATTTATTATTAATTTATTTAAAGAAGGGTTAAAATAGTTAAAATCAACATTTAATAACTAAATAATTTTTAATATAGATATATACATAAGATAAATTCGACTATAAATATTCATTATAAAGATAAAATTATTTCCTACATAAATATATCTTATTATTAATTTTAAGACATTAAATGATTTTATTTATTTATGACACAATGATGATGCAGTAATTATTTTATTAATGAAATATTGACATAATTGTTGTTATAAATACCCAAATAAATGTAATTTGAGACTTTTTGTGAATTAAAATAATTTTATCGGTTAATATGACATGTTAGTGTTGATTTAATTAACTTTTTTCGAACTAATATTTCTGTTATGATTTTCACAAAAAATCTATTACCAAATATTGTCAAAATTGATATAAAATAGTTTTTAAGAAAATATTGTATTATTAATTGTTATTTTATTCATAAAAATCTACGGTTCAGCCAAATGACTTATATAAGGTTTTATATATTAATAATAAACAACTTGGGATTCGTTTGTCTTGTTATAGTATGTTTATTAGCCTTATAGTGTAAGAAAACAAGAAAACATGGTAAAAGTATAATTATTTATCTTAAAGTTAAATATAAATGATAAGGTCATCATAGATACCTAAACTTGTCTAAATTCTAATGGATGAGAGTATTTAGACCCATAACCACCTAAGATTCGAAATAAATCATTTTGGAGCTATTAAAAACCGAATATGACTTTATAATAAAATAATATTTTTAGTTTTTTCAAAGGTGCCTATCTCCTCCCTTATAAAAGGGAACCTCCTCCCTCTCTTCCTCACACCACTATGATCATTCAATCTCATCAAACAACTACAAAATTCTATTCTCCACTTCCCAAGAAACATCCTATAGGTCCTGGTCTTCTTCAAAGTCCCATTTTAGTTCCTTAAGAGGATGTCTTAAAGAGGTGCTTCAAAGAAGAAGTAACGTGCATTACCGATTCTTTCAACTTTATTTCTTCTTCCACTTCTTCTACTTTAGTTGTTTCAATATGAAGTAATAACATCAATATCACTCATATACTGATATTTTATTATAAGTATGAAACAACCCTATTTCACCATCTATCCATCCTATGGAAAAGTAAGTCATCGCGCATGCGTACGTACAAAATACCGTCTCCACGCCATGGTGTAATCTATTTTCCACCACCACCTTACTTTGATGTGTATAATGGTGTAAATAATAAATAAATATGATTATTTTAATGTGATTTTGATTTTGAAATAGTATAAATACACTCCAATACAATTCCAGAATCATGGGAACTATATCATCGCTCATGCATACGTACAGAATACTGTCACCACAATGAGATCCGACTCGTTATACATGATTATCATTACATAATGATTACATAAATGAATTGAGTGAATAAATATGATATGTATTACACTAAAACCATTCTGTAAATGAGGTATCTATAACCTAAAAATAATAAATGAATTTATTCGACAAAACATGCATAAGAACAAAAAGTAATAAACACCCAAATAACAAGTAGCAATGAAATATTACTAATAAGAAGTTAAGAATATGACCATATATGATATCAAAACAATGATTATGATTCTGGAATAAGTCGATGACAATATTTAAATCATTATACAGGAGGTTTGGACACTTACTAAGCAAATCAGACTAAGGAAATAGAAAATCTCGAAATCTCATTTTTATCCGAGATTGTTTATACTTCAGAATTTACTGGAGAATATTTATCATCCACATTCATGTTTCCTAAATATATAATATTTATAACCTTATACAATTGTTTAAACCCAATTTTACCCATCAGTGAGTTTTTCGTAATAGATATGAATGGAATCTTTTGTCGTTCTTCATACGAGGTACTTTTTGACTTTTCCGACAAAAGTACGAGAAGAATGTATTTTTTAACTTATACTGCATGAATGGATTTTTAAAACATTATTTCCAAGAAGCTTCCTTTATAAGTTTTAATATTTGTTTTTAATAAACTTCTTTTACTTTAAAATTGTATGAAATGTTAAGATAGGAAAAATGTTTTTGAAGTGGAAAGGATATTTTCCTTAAGAATGGTGTTCAAGGGTTTTATCAAAATTATTTTCGATCTAAGATAATATAGGGTTCTGTTTCTATCCCTATTTTTTTACATTGATTTCATTATGTTATGATAGAATTAATTTTATGATGTCCTTTTATCTTATATGGATTATGTTATTATGGCATGATGTTTAAGATTACCATTTTTATTACATGGGTTATGCTATTATGTATGGCTTATGATTTTGTGGCACACATAAGAATGGTATCATTATGAGATGGGTGGGACCTATATCTCCCTCCAATGCATTTGGTAATGATTTATATCTCATGAGATAGACATGGCTGGAGCGGCAGGTTAATCCGGTTTAGTGAAACAACACTGAAATGTGGAGTGAACTCAGTTCAGAAATGGACATTGTCCACTAAGATAGTCTTGGCTATGAGTTTTTACTTCTAAGAAATGATTCTATATGATTATGTGTGCATGCCACAAAGTTTCATGTTTTATGATATGATTATTGGGATATGTTTCACTACTATGATTTATCCCATGTTATGAAATTATGATCTCTTTTTCAGGTTACTATTTCCAAAATGTTATGTTCTTAAGAATATGATGTGATTGATATTTCATTTGTTTACCCTTACTGAGCATTTTTGAGATCACCCTATTGTATGTTTTCTTTCCCCAGGTTAGGAAGAAGATTATAATGTAGGATATGCCAAAAAGGGACTCTAGATATGATGAAACAAATGGGAGACAACGTAGATTATTTATAAACCAGTTGTTTTTGTTTCCCAGTTTCTAATGAAACTATACCTATATGGTCCTTTCCTGGTTTTGTTATACGTTGTAATAAGTATGCTACAATTTTGAAGGATTGGCAATTTATGTAAATTATGGGTCGTTATAATGATCCCTTCAGTAGGAGTTCCTGAATATAGTTGTTGGAATCCCCATTGAGAGCCATAGAGCTAGATCCTCTATTCATTCCAAGAACACTAGGTAGACTTCTTGGTATTGACATGACCAACTTTAACTGGGTGCCGATCCTTTTCTTAGTGGATTAGTTCATACTGAGTTTTTTGGAATCACCCAATGGATTTTGGTTGTGATCCTCATCTGAGTATCATGTTCTCAAAGTAATTTTGGAGTGTGTTCTCCTAGAACGAGCACTTAATATCTCTCTCTTCAGACATTGGAGTGTATTCTTTTTATTATGTGCTTAGTGGAATCATTGAGCTGGATCTTAGTGGTGGTTTCGCGATAATCGATCATGTTTGAGTATATCTGGATATTCTTGTTATATGTTTTCTGGACATATACTTTATGGAGATGACTATATCTTTCCTTTGTGGTTTTCCCCTTGTTGTATTTCCTTTGAGGTTTCGGGGTGTCCTACTGGGTATTGTTATACTCACCCCTGCACGGGCTTTGCCCACACATGTCTTGTCTTGTGCAGACGAGCGATCCTTTGACAGGATTCTATGCGGACCAGGACTGGACGGTACTCAGTGAGATCAGACAGACCGAGGTGTGTTCCTACGCCTAAAACAGCAGTCCCAACACCTTTCTTTACAGGTTGGACTTTGTTATGGACTCTCTTTTGGTGGGCTTGTACTTTTGACCCAGGGTTTTACTTTCTGGTATCTTACTTTCCAACCATACTCTGTTGGTTAGGTTTTCGTGTATGCATTCATCTTTTCAATTTTTAGTAGTTTTTACTTTTCAGATTTGTGGGATTGGAAATGTGTGTGCCTGTGTGCAGTTTTATAGGCAGTGCCTCCCATGTTAGTAGCATGCCAACTCGGTGCTAGTAACTAGCCCCTGGACTATTGGAGGTGGGCTTGGGGATTTTTGGCTCGAGCCTCACTAGGACAGGTCGTGACAGACATTTATTTGGGAAGATCATACATATATGTTGTAGGTATGTCAACCACTATCATATTCTTGATTGTATAATAAATGTTTTCAATTGACTAGAACTTCCACTAACCGTGTATCATGTACATTAGGTATTCCATGAATCCCTTTTGTATAAGTATATAACTAATCCCAAAAAATGTACTGAAGACAATATTGGTTCTACTAGAAATTTATCTCTCCTATGAGGAGAATTCATTGATGGTTTTGGACTATAGAGACCAGGTTTACAATGAAAAACCACTTACCTTGTCATGGTAAAATAGAGAACCCATAATGACGAAGAGGCAACATTGGAACTAGATGATGTGTTGAAGTAGAAATATCATCACGTGTTTTCACCTTAGTATATAAAATGTAATTTAAAAGGATAAAATTCATAATGGGGAAGAATGTATCAACCCATAAGAATATCAATTGATATTCGATTCCTTTAATTAATCTATATAATAAATACATCACATAGAGAGTCAACAAAATATTATTATTTAAACTTAAAAATTAATAATTATTCATAATATAAAAGAATAATAATGTAAATGATTACAATCAGACAATTAATCAAAAATAATATAAGTTGAATAAAATGTTTTGTTTATACTCGATCCACTGGAATGACCTTACTTATGAACAATGTTAAAGAATAAAAATAATTTTAAAAATATAATAATAATTTTTATATCGAAATATATTTTATGAATAGAAAGTAAAACTGAATTAAATAATTAGTATTTATAGAAAATGAAAAATCTATACAATAATTATAAATATGACAATAAGAATAGTAATATGACCTCTAGGAATATTAATCTAGATGTTAGAATAGTAAAATAATTTATGAATGTATAAAATAAAATTTAAGAATCATATAAATAAAAAATTTATATATTTATACCATGGTATATGTATATTATTGTTTGAAAAAAATGATAAACTAGTTGTTTGTCTATTTGTAAAACATAAATGTTCAATAAAAATTTTATTATTAATATAATTATTTAAAATAAATTTCTTTTTATAAAATATATTTATTAAATAATTTTTTTATAATAAATATATGATTAATTTATGTGACAACAATTAATTTTTCAATGGGTTAAAAATTTATTAAAATATAAATATCAGAACATTTTGAATAATTAATAATTTTTTTAAAAAAAATTCACATAGAAAATTATACATATAAAGTGGATTCTATTTATTAACTATATATTTTGAGAAACAAATTCATTTTATTTTTATGAATTTTCTATAATTATTAATTTTTTTTGAATATTGAAATAATTTAATTTATCATCTTTAACATTATAAGGAAAATATATAAATTTTTGAGTAATAGAAGATGTACGAACCCATTGTTTCAAACTCTTTCCAACCAATTGTTGTACTTATTCCTATTAATCTACACTTTTGATAATTTTGAAAATGACTTTATATGTCACTGAATAGTTTTCTAGTGTCAGCAATACATCACTTATTCCATAAAAAATAACAGTTTTTTAAAAATGATTAAAAAATAAACTCTGAAATTTTTTGTCCATTACCAATGTATTTTTCAATTGTATTCCATGACCAATTCATTCAAAAATATGGGATCATAAATTTCAATTTTTTATTTCGAATGACTTTAATACGATAAATCATTAGATTTTATAGTATTAATTATCCACTTTTTTTTGAAACATTCCTATCTAGAAATGAATATTTAATATTAAATCATATATAAAATTAACTATTGATATTTTCAGTGTTTCAATTAAATTTTTTATGTAAAACTATTCATCTATATAATCCATTAATGTTAAGGTATATCAATGATTCTCCCCCACACTAAATGACTTCATTGAAATTAAATAAATATTATATTATTCCAATAGTCAAATTACATATATAAATTATAATTATTTTAACAATAGGGAACCATGAATCTAGGTTTTCTTTTATGAACAATATGTTTTCTTGTATTATTAAAATTGATAAAATGATATTGTTAATATTTTTTTACAATTTTATTGGATTCTTGTCATCTTACATATCTTAAACACAATATTGTATCGACCATTCACATGTTAGTAGGATACCCATTATTTTTTAAAAACATTTTCATATAGTTATTAATTTTAAAAATACTATGTATATGAAAATTGATTAATAAAAATCACTATATAGTGGTGTGGATAATATGATACCGTTTTTGGATACTAAAAAATAATCATTATTTTGCAGAAAGACCCAATTTCATTTATTAAGAAATATTTAATAATGGAAAAATCCCATGACATTTTGTGCCTTAATTTAAATTCATTTATTTATTTCTTCTTATTACTCAACATGAGAAATTTCAAAATCATATAATTTTATATTAATCTCTACAAACTTCATATTGAGAATATTAATTTCATCCTTATCTATTTTAATTAATCCTTCAATATCATACTTAATACATAAATCTTTATTTTCATTCATTTTAACTTTTCCATATAACATTGTGTAAAGCTCATTTATATTCTTAAAATTAATTTCTAATTTTTAATTATTTGAATATTTTTTTTCATTTCCTATAATTGCAGGGAGTTTAATTTAATTATCAAATTATTTTTATCTATTTTTTCGATTTTATATATCCATTATTACTTAAACACAGATAAAATATGTTCTATATAGATATTATTTTCCCCATTTAAAAAACCTAGATAGAGATATTTATATTTTAGGTATTCCTTTCTCAAAATCCTTCTTTATGTGTTCTAAATCATATTCAATCTAATATATTTCATCTTACAATATTTAATTGAAGAAAAAAATTATAGAGTGCTATTATTTTAAAAACATAGGTATTAAACCCTTAATATAGAAATAACTAAATTCGTTGAAAAAATATAACACTACCTAATTATTCATTCTACATCTGGAAAATAAGGATAATAATTCAAACATAACAATTGATTTGTAAAAAAATTTATTATAGTGTGGTACAAAATCTATATTTTCCTATGATAGTGGATTGATTTATGAATTATTCTCATTCCAATAAAGATATGAATTATATAGTCATATTAAATTGGAAAACTATAACTTGTTTTTTAATATTACATAATATTTATTTTTCATATTCATTATAGTAATATAAGAGACTGAATCATGATTTGAAATTATTATATCCTCTAAAAATTGATCTTCAATAATAATTCATAATTGGACTAAAAATGTTTAACAAGATGTTCAAATTAGACAATACAACAATAGGTATACATTCCATTATTCACATTATAAGACCACTTTGAGATATTATCATTATTGGGTTGGTGGATTGATTATTTGGTTTTACTAATAAAATTTTATTTCATTCCAATTAATTTATATTTTCTTTAATTAATTTAAAAAATTTCTTTTCTATAACCATACATTTTTAGAATACCCATAGACACTCTTACATAAGGGGTAAAATGTTTTATATGGTTATTCTACCAAATTGAACAGTTAATCCATGCTGTGATTGAAAAAGCTCCTCAATCACACTAAAAACAATTTAAATAAATTTCACTACATGATGGTAATGACACTAATTTTTAGTCACACTACGTCTCTTAACATTGTATGGGAAACCATTTTTTTAGTATGTCACACTCATTACAGTATGAAATGATGTAATGAAACAAAACAATTCAAAAATAATTTAGACATTGTATTTGTTGTTCATTCCCTGAACTAATTACTTTTTTCTTTTATTTCAAAAATGAACGCCCCTTATTACTATTTTATGAATTACACATCACATAACATATTTTTTCCACCCAATATCATACATGAGAGGCAACACCTAATTCTCTTAAATTTTGGGAAACCGCTTCTAGTTCCATTATGACTTAGAATTCATGAATCTGTCTATTCATTTTTAATATTATTATTCATTATCAATTATTTATGATTAATATATATATATTATTCTCCTTGAGTTATAATATTACATAGTATGTGTTGGACACCAAAAATTCATCATCTTCGATTGTAAGTATTTTATAGTAGTAATATAATATCAATTGTCTCCTTTAATTTTCATAAAAATTAATATATTTTCTTAAAATATAATGTGACATCGGTTCTATTATTAAAAATTTCCCCATTTTTTTGTTTTCATATATCGCAGTATTTCCGCTCTTTGAAATTTAATCTTTAAACTGAACTCTTTATTTTTACTTATAATTGTATTTTTAAACACCAATACATTAAATTCATTAAAATATTCAAAAAAATACTTATCTTTTATTAATAATTAATATATATAACCTGGTTCATTAAATTAATCTATTTATGAATTAGACACATTTCTATCATAGTTATTTTTATTCTATAAATTTAATTCAAAAAAATCTCTCACACCATATTCGAATTATTTCTTTTCCAAAAATCATAACTTATAAAACAATGATATTTGAAAATATGTCATTTATTCGCATTATCATATTTCAAATATCAAAATTTGATATATCATAATAAAAATTCATACCTTTGGATTTCCCTTTGAATTTTCATACAATTGTTGATATTTTAGAAAAATCTTGTTTTCATAAGTCATTAAAATGAGTGAAGAATTTAAAAATACTTACACATTTCCCAATGTCTTATACTGTAATGTCATTCATAATATGTTACTGATATAATAACACATATTATGTTTTAGTTGATCCACATTTCTTATGTATGTGGCTTGTGAAAAAATAAACTAACCACATAATGTTCCTATTTATTCTACTTATCGCATGACATTCTATCGATTGGAATATTGTGGAATCATATTGTGGAGTATAATCACTAGTTTATTTCTAATTATAAGTAAAAATAGTATGTTACATTTAATATTGTCATCTTATATGTACATATTCAATGAAAATAGTAGTACATAATTCCAAATCTTACATCTTCTAACGATTATGAAACATTCAAACATTATCATTGAGTAATTATATATCCCCAATGTAATGACAATGACTCTAGAAATGTGAAGTAGGATTCCACTTTATTAAATTCACTTATGATTAATGCAATCATATCCTAAATGACCATATTGGTTTTAGTCTTGATAAACATTATATATACATGAAATAAATATAATATTTGAAAACCTAAAATAATAATATATTTTTCATTTAAAATTTCATTATTCTTCATGATATATCGTTATATATTAATTATAAAACTCATCATGTATTTATGGATAAAAACATTTGTAATTGGGGAGTTAAACTGATCATTATGGTTAATAATAAATTTAAATCTATTAAGAATAAATAATTAAAGTCAACATGATAAGGTATATATCTATAGCACATTCCACTTAATAAATTTATTGGGCATAATATTTTGGGAATAAATATTGATTAACTAAAATCATATTATTAGTAAAATAATCTTGAATCATATCAATTTATATTTTTAATAATTGAATAATCTCAGGGAAATTACTGATATCAGAATTAGTTAATTCATAATGTCAGTCAACTGAATCATATTGTCAAAACCTTTCAAAAGACATTTTATATCTATTAGTAGAAACCTTCATATCCTGAAAAAATAATTTTTCATAGGGGACCTTTTAATGTTGGGAAGGGATAACTAAAACTATTCCCCACCCATCATTTATGATTCCCAATTAATTTCACATACAATAACAGTGAATCATAATCATCATAAACATTCTTATTTAAAAACTAACATTTGAAATGTTAATACTTACCCTAATCATATTATCATTTTTATAAATCATCTAGAGTAATATGGTGAATAGTAAATATATTTTACATGCCATATGAATCTAATTACAAAAAAATAGAAAGAAATAACAATTATGGTTTTTATAAGACAAATCTCATGTGGAGCATAATTAGTATATTGTTTGACAATGTTGATGAATAGAAATACCATCATCAATATAATTCATCAAGAATTTCTTTTTCATATTTATGTAAACCTTTTAAATAAAATTTATAATTAAATATTTTGAAATAAAAATCATTTTAAAATTACCCTTGAAAAATAAGATTTATAATATTGATTAGTTCCAAATGGTGGAAATTTAGTTAATGTCATATATATTTAAAAAATATTCATTTCACATTTCTACTATAATTTAAAATGGTATTTTTTGGAAAATAGAAAAAAATTATTCTATTAAAAAAATTTATAGATGTAATAATTGTTAGAAATTAATTAAAAATTCACTTTTTATGGTATAATAGAAACTTTAAAACAATTTTTCAAAACTTGGAAATTAATGAGAAGTAAATTTTGACTAAAGAGAGAAATAAATTCATATATTCTTAATAATATATTATAAATCATTTCAAGGATAAAATAGTGAAAATTATTCTACTACCTGAAAAGGTTCATGAAAAACTATATTTTTATAAAATTATTTGTTTTTATATATTAATATAAAAAGACACCCCCAATGTTAAACATAGATTAAAATAATCTCTATTAAAAATCAGATTATGAAATAAACTATTAGTAATTAATTAACATTTGAATCATAATTCAAACAATAATAATTAAGATGATCTTAAACATTAAATAACATGATTTTAAATCTATTGATGTTATAAAACATCAATGACATATTATATATAGCACATATGTGAAAATTGATGAAAATGTTATAAGTCAAACATAAGTAAATGTGAGATGTTAAAGTCATTACATCGAGTTTGACATTGTTTGTGTTGAAACAAATTTTATAAAAAATATATATTTACTATAAATATATTATATAAATATTGAAATGTATCCATAACATATATGTTTTTCCTATATACCTTTACTACATATTTAATCAAAATTCACAGCTAAAATATATGTTTCATGTGATAACATTTTCATTATTCAAGAAAGTTTTAGTTTTTTAATTTTTTACAATTTAAAAAATCACAGATAAATAATATCCACAGTGTTAATAATAATATAAATATTATAGATATTCATCTCATGTATCATTAATGTTATCTATTATTGTCAAATTAAGATAATGGGTAACATTGTTCATGTTACCATAATGACGTTCATATGCATGATCATTTTCACTTTTTTTGATAGATGGAATGAAGGAAAAATAAATTATACTTAATATATCCTAAATCAATATTATTTCATATACATAATTTATATTAATCAATTACACTTTTTTTACATTCCATGTAAAAATAAAATTAAAAACAATCTACATCACTACACGGAGGTAGTAGTCCACACATATACACATGCGACATTAATTTTTTCCTACAAATTTTATGGAATGAAGATAAATGTGAAATTATATTACAAGATGTATTTTTAAGACAAAAATGAAATATATATTAATGAATTTTATCTTTAAGATCATCAATATATATCATAAGGGAAAACATTTCCCCCCCACATCGTGAGATGGTACTCCACTATACACACAAATGTTGTTATCATATGATCCACTAAATGATAATTATGAATGAATATGTTATTTGTAATTAAAAAATAAAACTAATTTTCTAAATATCCTATAAATATGTTAAATCTGAAATTGTATACATCCTTTAATGGTGGTTAAGGAAAATTAATTACATTGGTTCTTGAGGTGGTAGTTCGCCATACACACGAACAACCGTTTCGATTCCCATTTGATGGATATGAAGATGGTTATAGGTAATTAAATTGAAAGAATAAAATCTAATTCTATAACAGATAATGTGGTTATTATATTATCATATTTTAATCACATTGGAATTAGTAATAATAATGTGTAAAATTTAAATCCATATTTAAAAACATTACCTCTTCTTAGAGAAACATCTTTAGGATATACCTAAATCATTTCATTAATAGATTTATGATACTGTATGTGTGGATGTATTTATGTAAGTAATTTGGGAAGGGTTAGTATAAACCAATGGTTTTTGGAAGTGTGAATAATGGAGGAGAGTTTGTAACATTCCAATTAAGTAAAGAATAATATATTTCCATATCTATCTCTATTTATGAATTAGATAGTGTTTTAGAGGCTTAAAATGAGAATAAATCCTATCATAATCATAGAATACTCTAATATTTTTATAAGATTGTTTTATCACCTTTTGATGGAAAACCATTATTAAATATAACATTTGACTATTTTATAAGCTATATTTGTCAAAATAAACATATTATTTAGTATTGGGACATTTAAAATTAATTTGGATAATTTTGTTGTATTTTTCTCACAATTTTCATTTTTTTAAGGAATAGTGAAAAATACTGCATTTTACTTAAAAACTACATTTTCATGTAATTTAATTACAAAGTACGATTATCTCTTTAAATTGTTTTAAAGTGTAATTAGAATTTATTTTTACCATTTAATCCAATGGTGGTAATTAGAATTAGTTTTACTTTGAAATAGGGCATAAACAATTGTCAATCTCTTGATAGATATTATTTCGTAAAAACATGCTATTTGTTTTGGAAACGGGGATTATTTTTAAATTTATTACTGAAATTTATGTGTTTTTTATTATTTAAAATTAATTACATATTTTGAATCATAAGTTCAAAATTATGTAATTATGACGCTTTTGATTTTGGACATTATGAATAGTAACGATGGCTATTATCTTTAATTAGTATGATTAATTAGTATTCTGGTAGTTAAGGGTAATAAAATAATATCATAATTAAATAAAATAATTCCAACATGTGTCAAAATCCTCTTGGTTGTGTCATGGACGACCATGGGATGCATTGTGCTAACTTAGGGACCCCATGGAATCACTTTTGTGGGATGATGACCTTTTATCATATTATTTTTGAGGAAATGAAAATATATCCAAACTATGTAACACAAAAGTAATGTAATTTTAATTTTTTTTCATAAATGATCTCTTAGACAATATATATTAATTGGAAGTATAAAAATATTTCCTACATCATGGTATTTCTTTTATAAATTTTAGACCTTAAATAAATATATTTATTTTTTACACCATGATGATGCAGTGATTACCTCATTAATGAACGATTTAAATAAAATGAAAAGATAAAGTAATATATAAGACATACACTTGTCAAAAACCTATTGGATGTGTGGATTTCGAACACTTATGACCTCATCCTCGAAATATATCATTTTGGGTCCTTTAAAATCCTAAACCCATATTATAATAGTGTATCATTTCAAGACTTTCCAAAAGTGACCCTCCTCCCTATTATAAAAGACCCGCACCTCTACCCAATTACCCACATCTCTCAAGATGTTGGATCATCCATCCACTGCTCATATTATCTCTCCACAACCCTCTCTTACTCTTAGATTCCTCACTTGGGGAGCAAGACTTTCTAAGGAATCCTTTGGCTCAATTCAAAAATAGTTACCCGATTTTGAGGTAATGTCTTCTCTCGAGTTTCTTCATTTTATTATCATTATTCACTCAACACTATCTTCTTATTATTTGATACCATAATAAAACCAGTAACCTAAATATTATAGGATGTTGTTATGATATGTATTCTTCCTATACTTACACACACCTCCGTCTAATGGTTAAAGAACATACTGTTTTTGTAGGTGGCGAATTACTGCCTCACGAATCAATGATTGATCAATATTCATTTAACACCTTTCATGGTGGCCATTATGATGGAACTATATTTATATATGATATATATTATATTTATATCCCCACTATGCTTATATATTTTATATTTAAAACATACATTTATGCTTTTCAAGTTGTGAAAATGAGATAATTTCTTCGGAGGAAGTGTGGACTACTGCCCTGTCAAGTGATGTGACTCATTCATGCCAACCATGGAATTTATAAAGATTGAAATTAATGAAATTATGTTACTAATATAACATTATAGTATAATGAAATTATAATACATATATGTCTCATTGATTTTTAATTCCTTTAATATGACAATGAAATGAAAGTAGCGTTCATGCGTACGTACGACCTACCGTCTCCATGAATGGTGCATTTCATTTTTTTATCTCCAAATTGTAATGGAATAGAATAAAATGAATATATACTTGATATATATGATATTTAAATCATTAATACCATTCTGGATATGATGTACTTATAACTACATGGGTAATTCTTTTCCAACAAGTTCATTTTTGACTCATGTTACGAACATCGACAAAACGTTTGATATGAACTCACATAATTAACTAATTATTATAAAAACATAATATGTGATATGAATTGAATAATAATATTTAATGGACGTACTTAATAAATTATAAATTGACCTATGTTTATTATTCAGGAATATAATATAACGAACAAGACCAGTCAGACTTGATGTAAGGGACTTCGTCTCAATCTCCTTTCGTTGAGGCATACTTCAATTTATATACGACCTTCTTTTATTAGTTGTTTAATAAACCCTTTTGACATTTAATTTCATTCAAAAGGAATCTTTTCACATGAAGTGTTTTACTAACTGACAAAAGGGAATGTTTTTTTCTTACATATGTGGATACAATGACTACTCTACCACCATGACCATTATTTGGGTTCCGACATCCTCTAAATGCCATAAATTTTTTAATTGAAAAATTAATATAATTTTTAATTTTCATATATTTTATTATTGAAAATGGTTTTGATAATGTTTTGATTATATCAATGTGTTGTATTTATATATTTTGATTAAAATGTGAAAATGTTATGTTTCCATTATGTAAGTTTTATGTGATACGATTATGTTATGTTTCTTGGGAATTGATTATGAAGTTGGGTGGTTCCGTGATAAGCTATGGGCGGGTGAGCCTGATATAGCTCTCCAATTCATTGTGTAACGCGAAGGAGTTAAACTCTATGGTTTCCCAGAAGAGATTAAGTGAATATACTGTGATGGGTATTTCAAACATAACCATGAGTGTTACTCCCTATGAAAGAATGTTATAAATTCAACAAGTTACATTTATGTCTTATGATTTCAATGAGTTTTTCAGAAATCTAATGATATAATGTGGTATGTTAAAGTCGTTATGTTTTATGTGTAAGTTATTATTTCAATGATTCTTAGGTATACATGGAATAATGTTTTATATCTTAATTTTTATATCCCTTACTGAACTTCTTATGCTCATCCCAAGTTTTTGAAATGTTTTTCACAGGTCAAGGGAAAAGTAAATGATGTGATGATAGTATCGAGGAAGTGTCAAGAAAGAAACCATTTTTTATTTTAAATATGTTTCCATTGGATAAAAAATGAATATTGTCTTACATGTAACAACCTTGTATAAATATGGAATGTAATGCATGATTTATGATCTAATTCTCTAAAACTCTGATCCTTAAAATATCCTCAATTTTAATTCTTGAAATAACCCATTATTAAGTAATGTTTAAGGATGGAGCCTTATAGAGTGAGTGCCTATTTATACATCTGGGAGAGGACACCCATGGAAATTTTGAAATGATATGTGATTCACACATTTTTCTCATGCTAGAAGCCTCTAAAATGGACCATTTTAAGAAATTAGTAATTATAGGGTCTATATGTGTTGAAATAATGGGTATTGGGAAATTTGATAGCTCATTTAAACCTTTATCTTCATAGTTTTTTCCCATGCCAAATAAACTAGTTTTTTACTTTAACAATGGTAATTAATTTTTATAATTTTCAAATTTCATAATTTTGAAAAAATAATTTGTACTTATAATTATTACCAATTTTTACTTCATTTTTTAAAATTAAATTCATATAAATTGTTGAATTAGAAATAATATTTATTTTCATTTGCTATGAAATCATAGTTTTGTAGAGACCCAATGCTTGATGTACATATAAATTACATTAATTATGAAGAATATCTAATACATAACAAAAAATACACCATGGATAATAATAGATTAGTGTATTTCTAAACTCGGAATATAATCTTCTAATATTGGTGAAACATCTTCAACATCACCCATAATGATCTTCCTTTTTTCTTACATAAAACCTTTATTTATATCCTGGTGAAAATAAAACATATAAAGGGTGAGCTCAAATGTTCAGTAATGGTAAGAATGGTGAAAATAAGAAAAACCATATACATTTGATCTTCAAAACATGAACATAATATTTAAACATCAAAATATTGAGCAATGACACAAAACATGGCAGTACATAAGGCATAGATCATAATGTATTATCAATCATGATAAAATATCATGGGAATAAAGCATGTAATTGTGGAAACCATTAAGAACATGTTATGATTTCCATAGTATCCAAGGCATTGCTGCCAAGACCATCATAGAGGACAAAGTCCCTTTCTGAATCGAGTTCACTCCTCATTCCAGTCCTGTATCACGGAACCAGATTAACATATCGTTCCAGCCATGTCTATATCATGAGATATAAATCTTTACCCAATGAATTTTAGGGAGATATATGTCCCATCCATATCATAATGAAATCATTCTTACTTTTTCCACAACAAAAACATAAATCATTCATCATAACCCAAAGAATAGTAATGGGTTTCATAAACATCATCCCACCATAAAATAATCCATATAAAACAAATGGATATCGTTTCATCATAAAAAAATTGAAACCATGTAAATCATAGATATATTATACATGAAACACAAACATGATAAATAATGTCATCTTAGATGGAAAATAGTTTTGATAAAACACTTGAAATGAATTCTTGAAGAAAATATCCTTTCTTTTTCAAAATCATTTCCTTTCCACAAAATGCAATGAAATTTTAAAAGAAAAGTATTTTTTTGAAAATAGTCATGAAATCTTGTATAATAATATTCTTTAAAATTTTGCGTTATGAAATCATAAAAATCTATTCATGTCGTACAAGTTAAAAAAAACATTCTCCTCATAATTTTTTCAGAAAAGTCAAAAAGTTCCTCGTATGGTAAACAAAATAACGATTCCTTCCATAACACAACGTAAAAGTTAAAAAGAGGTAAAATTACTTTCAACAAACATGGAAGAATATTAAACACATTATGGAAAACATTTTTATGGACAAGGATAAAAAAATATAACCCCAGTAAACACATAGGTATAAGAAATCTCGGATAAAAATGAGATTTGCAAAATTATCCCTTACCTTAGGTCTGATACACATCATACATATCCGAACCTCATGTATAATAATTTAAATAATGTCATTGACTTATTACAGAATCATATTCATTGTTATGATATCATATATGGTTTACTTATTAATTTATATTACCCATTCTTTTGTAAATTCCATGTTACAGAAGCGTTTTGGGTGAAATCGTTTTATTTATCGTACATGTTTAGAATTTTGATTCCAGATAATATTATTACTTATATCATGATTTATTTACATCCCTAATGTAAATAATGATTTATATATCATATCTATTCAGTATATATATATATAATAGATATATAAATGAAATGAAATACACCGTTCTTGGAGACGGTAGGCCGTACGTACGCATGAACGTTGTTTTCCTTTCCTTATTGACTTGAATGGATGTAAGTAGATGATATATATATATATATATCCAGTAGCTTTATCATGTCATATATTTAATTAATATTAATTATATATAAATTATAAACATTCTTGGATGGTTAACATGTATAATGAAACTAATCGCGTCGTGGAGATGGTAATCCATACGTACGCACGAGCAATGATATCATTCCCATAATTATTGAATTGGAGTGGAGTGGATGATATAATATCACTAAATCAATTTTATTTTATAATAACTATATATAGTTATTCTTTACACCATTATACCCATCCAATTAAGGTGGTGGTGGAAAAATAGATTACACCACGGCGTGGAGACGATATTCTGTACGTACGCCCACGCGATGATTTAATTTTTCATAGGTTGGATAGAAAGTGAAATGGGATTGTTTTATATTTATAATAACATATACGTATATTAGTGATACTTATTTTATTACTTTATAATGAAACATCTAAAGAAGAAGAAGATGAAGAAGAAATAAAACTTGAATGAATCGGTAGAATAGATTACCTCTTCTTCGACGCACCTCTTTTAAACATATTCTTAGGGCACTAGAGTTGGTCTTTTGAGAAGACCATAACATATATGATATAACTTGAGTGGTTTATAAGAGTAATTTTTAGGGTTTTTCTGAAATTTAAGGCTCAAAAGGGTGGGAAGAGAAGAGGGAAGTGGTTCCCTTTTTATAAGGGAGGAGAGGGTCACCTTAGAAAAAACATAAAATATTATTTTATAATAACGTCATATTCAGTTTTTAATTTCTCAAATTTGATTTATTTCAAATATAAAGTTGGTATGGGTCGAAATCCTTTCATCTAATAGGTTTTAGACATGTTTAGGTTACTATTATAACATTATCATTTAGATTTAACTCTAAGTTAAATAATTTATCTTTTACTGTGTCTTTTTGTTTTCTTACAATATATGGTTAATAAACATACTATAACAAGAGAAAAGAACCCCAGGTGGTTCAGTATTAATATATATAACCTTATCTAAGTCATTTCTCCAAACCATTGGTTTTTAAGAATATAATAATAATTAATAATATAATATTTGTTTTAAAAACTATTTTATGTCAGTTTGGACACTATTTGGTAATTGATTTTTGTGAAAATCATAACATCATGATTAGTTAGAAAAAATTTAATTAAATCAATACTAACATGTCATATTAACCTATAAAATTAGTGTAATTCATTGAAAGACTAAAATTACATTTATATGGGTATTTGTAACATCAATTATGTTAATATTTCATTAATATGATAATTACTACATCATAATTGTGTCATAAATAAATTAAATTATTTAATGTCTAAAAATTATAAATAAAATAACATTATGTAGGAAAGATTCTTTTATTTCTAATAAATATTTATAGTCGAATTTATCTTATGTATAACTTTATATTAAAAATGTTTTCATTATTAAACATTGATTTTAACTATATTAACTCTTCTTTAAATAAAATAATAATATATGTCCTAATATAATTCAAGTGGACCTAATGTGTAATACATTAATCCTAAGGTTGTTTCTGGGCGAATTACATTTATCCAATAGAATTAGGACATGTTTTATGGTAATAGTAATATCATTTTTACCCTTAATTACCCTGTTTACTTTTAACAGTGGTAAATAAAAGTAAAAAGTTATTGTTCACCAAAAATTATTTTTATCTTATTGAACCACATTTTACTCAATTATATTAATAGTGTCTCTCAGATTTTCTAAATTCAACTCACAGAAGCAGTAACATTATGATTTATGTACAATTACAAATGCTCCTAGGAGGTGGGTAAAAGACGGTCAAAAGATCCATAAAATTTTTATATATCTAAAATTATTATAAAATGACTCCAATGAACTAAATTGATCACATATATATATATTATGCATCAATTTTGACATCAAATAAATTTAAATAAAATAAATAATTATTTAAATTAAATGCCAGCTTTTAAATAGTAACCCAGTGTTTTCAGTATTCATAAAAAATTTAACGTTTTCTGAAAAATACCAAAAATTCACCCTAGGATAATTTTGATATTCTGAATCCAAAAATGATGTCCATTTAGAATTATAAAATTTATAAAATTATAAAAAGTTGGTATTAATATTCATAACGGCTAGTTTATATAAGATATCGTTGTTTAGTGAAACTCGGTATTTCGTACAACACACGTTATCGTGGAAGGTCGCGATTGCATGTAATGCAAGCCGAGTAATGGATTCATGTAGTGCAAGGTCCTTTTGGTGTAGCGTACAACACAAGACATCAATGAAATTAGAAAGAATATTTTTTATAAAATCTCGGGTTGTTACATTTTACCCCCCTTAAAATGAATTTCGCCCTCCAAATTCGTCGGGGTTACAAATGGTTTACTACTCAAAAGTTTCTTTAATAGAAAACCACATTGTAAAAAGGGATACTAAAACTTAATTTTAAAAAGATAAGTTATAAAAGTAATGGTTAACGAGATTAACTCATCACTGGGTTTCCACATAAGAGAACATAGGTGGAAATTTGGTTGTGGAAGAGAAATATAACCATCAACTTCTGATGAAGAGTGGTAGAGGACATGGATACGAAAAATCCAACAATCAAAGAGTCATAATTTTTTAATGATATAAGGTACCATCTAATTCATTAGATATAAGTGCACTAGGACATCATTTTTGGTTTTCAAGATCATTTCCTAAATGGTGAAGAAATTGGAATTAGAAGAAATACTTTATTGATTTTGGTACAATCTCGTCGTTGTTCATTACATGGATAATTTCCCATTCATATCATAATGAAATGAAGTTTAATTTGTCATTCGTGAAGTGTTAGTAGATTATGTGATAGAATGATGGGTAATTCCATCTGTCTCAAATAAAAGGTTAGCAAAAGATATCAAATATACATAAGTCCATCTATAGTGAGATTAATCATATATGGTTCCTAAAATGGACTTATAATTCATATATCATACTGAATAATAAAATAAAACTTGTTTCTACTAAATATGTACTTCCTGTAGGCCAGTTGAAGGTAATAAATGCATATCTCACTTCGGTTGTGGGTTTAATTCCCGCAACCTTGTCTGACGCGATGGGTTGTCTACCATCCTGCAGGTTTTCCTTTTTCTAAAAAACATTATTATAACATTCCATCAAAAATATCAAAAAAGTTATAGCCTTAAACAATACTAACTTATGTCCAAAATAATCTATTCTAATCTTTAGGATTATCCAAAATAATTCTATCCAAGCTCATAGTATAAAGAAAACAATTACTAGAAATATTATATACCGAGCAAGTGAATACCATCATTTATCACCCATATATCATACAATATATCTTGTTGGTCAAATTACAAACATCTGAATACCTTAATAATGTATTCTCTAAAAATATGAATACCCATTGATCCTTAGTGAAAACATGAATGCTATCAAAATTTAACACTATCCACATACTAAAATCCAAAAATTTATATATACTCAAACCATGATATATCTTTGTCCTTTTATTAGTCATGAGCTCATGAATACTATTAAACATTTCATTTCCCCCTTATCATATCACCTGCTTTCCAAAATCACATTTCTTGGTTATCGGTACCATAAATTTATTGAAAACCACATTAGGCAAATACATAAATATTCCAATATTCCACGATACTATATACAACATTTTTTTGGAATCCCATTATATAAACACTTAATCATTCCCCCACATCATTTTCAAATTCAACTTCACCAATAGTGATCACATGTCACTTCCCTTTGCCCTTTTCCTTAAGAGGTTGTTGATGTCGATCATCATTAACCCTTGGATTAGGGTATTGGTTAGCATAATGCCCTATTTCCTTGCACATGAATCATTGAAGTGTTGGTGGTGCATTCTCTGTAGTCTTTTCTCTATTCACGTCATTAGAAATTTTTTTCCCATTACTTGTGCACTCACATGCTTGATGAACTTCATTTCTATACTTGAAAAATTTTCTAGTATCTTTTATATAATATCCACCAGGCTTCATTCAACACTTTGAGCATAAAGAGACATTCACCATCTTTTCACCATTGTTCTGGGGTTTTTTCCTTGAACTCCATCTTTTGTTTTTAGTAAAAACCATGAGATGGATATGTTACACCAACTTACAGTTATTCCTTGATAGCACAACAAACAATTTCTTCATAGCTTCTGAAGTCTCTTATTTCTAATTCCCTTCGAAGACTTGGTTTTAAGACACCGAAGAATCAATCAACATTACTTCCAGGTTGGATGATAAAGCCAGATGCATACCATACAAACCATGTAAAATTCGCTTCGTATATACCAATAGATTCATCATCCTTCTCCTTATGCTCAAGGAACTCATTATCCAACTTTGTTAGAAGAATACGAGGGATGTACTTATTGAAAAAACATGTTCTTGAACTCGTTCCATTCCATGGATTCAATTTCATATTAGGGCCTTGTATTCCTAATTAGAGTCCACCACTGCTCTGATTCATCTTCTAAACGGTACACAGCTAAAATTAATTTTTCTTGTTCTGAACAGTGATGTATGAAAAATATGTTTTCAATATCACTGATACATTGTTTAGAAACAAGTGGATCAGAAGACCCATTGAAAGAAGGTTGAGGTTGCCTCCTGAAGGAATCAATAAAATATTGTTCCCTTCTCTGATCATTTGGAAATCCAGAATGATTCATAGCTTGTGTAAATATAGCAATAAAATTTTGAACTCCATCTCCCATCACATTTGGTTATTCAGGAGAACAATCATTTCATTGTCCATTACATTGATCAACATGGTTCCTTCAGGTTACATCTATCTTCTAAAATCAAAAAAGAACAGGGAGAGAGGCAAAAATCATTCAAGGAAAACAACATAATAAAGGGGGAGTACCATCAATATATAACATCATAGGTTTAAATATAATATCATTACCATAATTATAGGATTATAACCTATACTTATACTTAACCTTAGGGGCATCCCTAGACATACCTTAGAAATATCTCTAGGGATCTCACTAATGTTTTCGAATCATAGTTTCCAATGGTTAACTAAAACTTTCCTCTGATACCAACTGTAGAGACCCAAAGCTTGATGTACATAGAAATTACATTAATTTTTCAGAATATCTAATACATTACAAAAATAGACACCAATGGACAATAATGGTTTAGTGTCTTTGGAAACTCGGAATAAAATCTACAAATCATTTTGAAGGATCTTCAATATCTCCGATAAAGAACTTACTTTTTTTTCTTACCTAAAACCTTTCTTTATATCCTGGGGAAAATAAAACATATAAAGGGTTAGCTCAAATTCCCATTAATCGTATGAATAGAGAAAATAAAACAAACCATATACATTTGAACATCAAAACATGAACATACTATTTAAACATCAAAATCTTAAGCAATGACATAAAACATGGCAGAACGTAAGGCATAGATCATAATGGATCATCAATCATGATAAAATAGCATGGGAATAAAGCATGTAATTTTGTTAACCATTAAGCACATGTTATGATTTCTATAGTAGCCAAGGCGTTGCTGCCAAGAACATCTTAGTGGAAAAATTCCCTTTTTGAATCGAGTTCACTCCTTGTTCCAGTCCTGTATCACTGAACAAGATTAACTTACCATTCCATCCATGTCTATATAATGAGATATAAATCATTACCCAATGAATTGAAGGGAGATATACGTCCCACCCATATAATAATGAAATAATGTTACTTGTGCCACAACATAATCATAAATCATTCATCATAAACCAAAAAATAAAAATGGGTTTCATAAACATCATCCCAACATAACATAATCCATATAAAACAAATGGATATCCTTTCATCATAAGAAAATTGAAACCATGAAAATCATAGAGATATTATACATAAAGAATAATCATGCTAAATAATGTCATCTTATATGGAAAATAGTTTTGATAAAACACTTGAAATAAATTCTTGAGGAAAATATCCTTTCTTTTTCAAAATCATATTCTTTTCCAAAAAGGCCATGAAATTTTAAAAGAAACGTATTTTGATGAAAATAGTCATGAAATATTTTAGTTTATGCTTTATGAAAATTAGGCATTATTAAACCGTAAAAATCCTTTCATGTCGTATAAGTTAAAAAAAATTATCCTCATACTTTTTCCAGAAAAGTCAAAAACTTCCTCGTATGGTAAACCACATAACGATTCCTTCCATAACAAAATGTAAAAGTGAAAAAGTGGTAAAAATGACTTTAAATGTACATGGAAGAATATTAAAAACATTATGGAAAACATTTTTATGGACATGGATGAAAAAAATTTATAACCCCAGTAAATAATTGTGTATAAGAAATCTCAGAAGAAAATGAGATTTGCAAAATTATCCCTTACCATAGGTCTGATATGCTTTGTACATATACAAACCTCCTATATAATGATTTAAATAATGACATTGACTAATTAAAGAGTCATATTCATTGTTATGATATCATATATGGTTCACTTATGACTTTATGTTTCTCATTCTTTTGTAAATTCCATGTTAAAGTAGCGTTTTGGGTAAAATCATTTTATTTATCGTACATGTTTGGAAATGTTGTTATTAATATTATTAGTACTTATATCATGATTTAATTACTTCCATAATTTAAATCATTATTTATATATCATATATATTCAGTATATATATATAATAGATATATAAATGAAATGAAATACACCTTTCATAGAGATGGTAGGCCGTACGTACGCATGATCGTTGTTTTCCTTTCCTTATTTACTTGAATGGAAGTAAGTAGATGAAATATAAGTATACATAAATCCATTAGATTTTTAATTTCATATATATCATTAATATTCATTATATATACTTTATAATCATTCTTGAATAGTTAACATGGAGAATTAATCTCATCGCGTCATGGAGACAGTTATCCGTAAGTACGCACGAGCGATGATGTCATTCCCATAATTATTGAATTGAATTCGAGTGGATGATATAATATCACATAATCTTTATTATTTTATAATAACTATATATAGTTATTCTTTACACCATTATACCCATCCACGTAAGGTGGTGGTGGGAAAACAGATTACACCACGTCGTGGAGACAGTATGCCATACGTACGCACACGCAGTGCTTTTTTTTTTAGGATGGATAGAAGGTGAAATGGGGTAATTTCATTATTTTTATAACATATCCTTATATTAGTGATACTTATTTTATTACTTTATAATGAAACAAATAAATAAGAATAAGTTGAAGAAGAAAGAAAACTTGAAAGAATCGGTAGAAGAGATTACCTCTTCTTCAACACACCCATTTTAGACATCTTCTTAGGGCACTAGATTTGGTATTTTTAGAAGAAAATAACTTATATGACATAACTATAGAGGTTTATAAGAGTAATTGGGAGGGGTTGGAGGAGCTTCAAGGCTCAAAAGGGTGTGAAGAGAAGAGGGAAGGGGTACCCATTTGAGAAGGGAGGAGAGGGGCAACTTAGGAAAAACTTAAAAGATTATTTTATAATAGAGTCATATTCGGTTTTTAATAGCTCAAAATTGATTTATTATTAAAATAAGTTTTGTATGGGTCTAAATCCTCTCAACCAATAGGTTTGAGACAAGTTTATGTTATTATTTTAGCCTTATCATTTAGATTTAACTCTAAGTTAAATAATTTAACTTTTACAGTGTCTTTTTGTTTTCTTACAATATATGGTTAATAAACATACTATAACAAGCCAAAAGAACCCCAAGTGGTTCATTATTAATATATATAACCTTATCTAAGTCATTTTTCTGAACCTTATATTTTTAATAATATAATAACAATTCATAATATAATATCTATTTTAAAAACTATTTTATGTCAATTTGGACAGTATTTGGTAATAGATTTTTGTGAAAATCATAACAACATGATTAGTTAAAAAAGGTTAATTAAATCAATAATAACATGTCATATTAACCTATAAATTTATTGTAATTCATAAAATGTCACAAATTTCATTTAGTTGTGAATTTATAACATCAATTATGTTAATATTTCATTAATAAGGTAATTACTGCATCATCATTGTGTCATAAATAAATTATGAATATTTAATGTCTAAAAAATATAAGTAAAATAACATTATGTAGGAAATATTTTTATATTTCTAATGAATATTTATAGTCGAATTTATCTTATGTATTACCCAATATTTAAAATGTTTTAGTTATTAATCTTTGATTTTAACTATTTTAACTCTTCAATAAATAAAATAATAATAAATGTCCTAATCTAATCCAAGTGGTCCTAAAGGTTAATATTTTTTCCTAAGGTTGATTTGGGTCGAATTACACTTATCCTATAGAATTAGGACATGTGATAGGGTAATAGTAATATCATTTTTACCCTTAATTACCCTATTTACTTTTAACTGTGGTAAATAAAAGTAAAAAGTTACTATTCAAAAAAAAATTATATTTATTATATTGAAATAAATTTTACTCTTTGATATTAATCATATCTCTTTTATTTTTGAAATTCAAGTCACAGAAGCGGTAAAATTATGTTTTATGTACAATTACAAATGCTCCTATGAGGTGGGTAAATGACGGTCAATAGTTGCATAAAATTTTTATATATCTAAAATTATTATAAAATGACTACAATGAATTACATTGAACATATATAGGTATTATGTAACAATTTTGACCTAATATAAAATTAAATAAATTAAATAATTATTTAAATAAAAAGTCGGTTTTTAAATAGTAACCCAGTGTTTCCACTATTCATCATAAATTGAATGTTTTCAGAAATATACAAAAAAATCACCCTAGGCTAATTTCGATATTTTGAATCCAAAAATGAAGTCCATTTTTTATGATAAATTTTTTATAATTTCAAAAAGTGGGTATTACTATTCAAAACGGCTAGCTTATATAACATATCGTTGTTTACTGAAACTTGTTATTGCATAGAACACACGCTATTGTGGAAGGTCATGATTGTGTGTAATGCATGCCAAGTCATGGATGCGTGTAGTGCAAGATCCTTTTTGTTTAGCATACAACACAAGACATCGATGAAATTAAAAATAATATTTTTCATAAAATCTTGGGGTGTTACAAGTTTTCCAAATAGAATTTTCTCAAAAGTATTGAATTTTTTAATAACATTTTTAAACATGAAATTGAATCTAATAACACAAATAAATTATATTTTAATATTTTTATGTAAATTCTTTTAAATCAATATTAATATATTATTAATCTTTTCAAATATTTTAAATGATAAAACCGTATACAATACAAAAATTATTATTCATAAAAATATATATTTTTAGAAAATTATAAAAAAATTAACACTATTATAATTTTTACATATATATTTTTAAAATTAATTTTATAATTATATTTAAATTTTATTAATGTAGTAAAAAATAAGTTTAAATTATGGGTGAAAATGTGACTAATCCACCTTTTAGAAAATATATTGTTTGTCATAAAATATTTCATTCTCTTTGAGATAATTCATATTTGATTTATAATAAATATATAATAATTGAATTTATTTCATATTTAGGTAATAAAAATAATTTTCATAATTTATGTAGTAATATTCATACCCCCTAATATATTGTTTTGATTAAAATGGGCATAATCCATTTAAATAGAGTTTATTTTTTGTTAACACCTAATTTTTTGTGCATCACAATAAATCAATGTCATTGAATTTATTTATAGTAAAATATATTGTAAACTATTAGGATGTCCCATTAACTTTTAATCATGTAGTTTCATGTCATATAATCTATTGAACATGATGATCAAATTTAAAAATCATGGGGTATTACAATCGATGGGCAACAAATAAACTACATCCTCCAAATTTAATCATAGTTGTGGCACTCAAGGGTTTTACATTTGAAAATACCTTTAATGAAATCATACATCGTGATGAGTTATAAAAGAAATTACACTTATTCAGAGATATTGGGGGTATATGAATTTAGTCTAGAAAAATAATATAACTAGGATTTAAAATATTATAACATATATGGGAATTAAGAATGATACATTGTTAGAAAGGGTAATTTATAAATGAGGGTGTAGGGTGATACAGGTCATTGTTAAAATGAAATTTAATAATAATAATAAATTCCACAACCTTATACTCAAAAATATATTTTGAATGAAAATACCATTAATTCAATGGGAATTAAGATAATTGGATAGGATTTTTGTATGATTGACTTCCAATATTGGGGGAATTCCATATCAAATACAATGATAACAAATGAAAATATATTTGATATCTTTCATTTTCATATCAAAAATTTCATCTTATTTTATTTATTAGATCCATTCCCACTTTTTATATCACTCAATGAAATTAATATACAATTTTTTTTTCTAAAGATCATTTAAATGATCATTAAAATTGTAAGGCATTCCTAATGTCTATATATATCATGCCACACCATACTGGTTTGAATAATTTATAAAATAACTCAAAAAGTTAATCATAATCTATTACATTTATAATTTACATTCTGAATCATTTAAAATATGTCAATCTAAATTCATTATCAAAATTTTTTATGGAATGCACAAAATCAAAATTATATTTCCCAGAAAATGAACATTGTCTATTAATTTCACCTTGAAAATATATCAATACCTATATCATTATAGAATTGTAATGGAAATTGAAATACTTCCAAAAATAAAATCTCATGTGGTTTAATAATTTCATTAAATTACTACATAAAATAAAATTTACAAAAGATGAATGGAACCATTAAACGTATAAACAATATCAAGTCCATAAGAACTATCCAATAAAATCATCATTATAATCTCAACATCATCCATATATTAATATTTATCCCTCCTCAGTCACGTTTTTATAAGAGGTTAAAAATTCCACTGAATCACTTGTCCTGGTCATTGGTATTATTCATCATAAGGACTCAAATACTTTAATAAATAGAAATATAATAAAATCCTTATAAATTTATTTATAACATAAACAAAAATATCAATAATAAAATTAACATGTCAAATAATTATTTCAATTACACATAAGAACATTATTCATTTCACCGTGAATGTTGTCATAGAAAAAACATGAACATTACCCATTTTCTCCTTTTGAGTATATTCCATTGCCACTTTTTTAATTCAATTCTGTTATGTCATATCTAATTATAGTTGATTCACTATTCATTTTAAATTTCATTGATTCCCAGTAAATTCTAATCGTCGTATCATTTCTCTACACACATTTACCAAAATCACATTCCATTCGAGGAATAACAAAGAAGTTTCTTACAAAAATTCTCAAATGAGGAAAACTACTTCATTTCATTATTCCCCTAATTCCAATATTTCTATATATCCTTCTTCTCTAACATCCATTTGTATAAATTTGTGTGGTGGAATTATTTTTCTATATTTATAACACATTATATTATTTTCTTCTATGATGAAACCATTTGGGAGACAAGTTACCTTCAATGAATTGGAATAATCACAATAATGAAATAACCAATAATATTTTTGATAATTTAAGTAGTTTGTTTCGTGACATGCTAACCTAGTAATGATGGATTCATAATAATCCAGATTTTAAAATTCTTTTTTTCATTGATCTAGAACTTATCTCTCTATATCCTCCAATTTCAAGCTAGAAAAATAATATTCAATGAATATTACGTTAAAATCCTTCTGTTACATGTATGATTATTATTCTTTATCTTTACTATTATAAATAAATTACCTTCGTTTATCCATATCTCTTGATAGATGATTATATACCATGAAATCATTCTCCCTATCATTACTTCCCAATGATTGAAATATATTATGTATGTATCTTATACATATATCATCAACAATTGGATTCCTAGTCAGAATAAATGACAAGGGTTTCAAATGAATGAAGTGATCTATAAATATAACATCGGGTGGTGGAATAGCATGCTACTCTATAAGAGAAATATTATTTCTCTTAACCTATGTCAGCTACCCCCATATGACAATAATTTATTCAGTTCCATATTATGTTACATCTCCAACTTCAATGTCTTTCATATAATGGAAATCATTATATTATATACATGAATTTATTTTTATTTGATTAATTCCACTATGAACTATTTCTACTTAATGTTATAAGATTCATTATATCATAAAAATTTGAAATATATTATATAATATAAATATTAGTGAAAAACATAATCTATATTGAAAAAAATCCAACATAATCTCCTAATCATAAAAAAGGGTCTTTTGGAAGGGTTTCATGTCCTAAAAATATTATCAAAATCTTCATAATGATTTATAAAAAGAATGTAAATTGAAAATTGATGATCAATTGTGAATGTAAAACATGGTGTCCAGTAAGGCATGTTGGTATGTATTGGGTTATGCTCTATTCAAGCCTGACATTTCGTGTCAATTTTTTTACCCCTATGTAAATCTTTTCAAGACTACATGTATTTTTAGTATCGAAACATTGATGTATTTATTATTAAATGATATAATAACTTAATTACTAAAATTTTATGGCGATAAACAACACATTGACATATACTTATTGTGTTTCATTGGATTATATTTCCATGTCAATGTTTTCTTGGAATCCATCTGCAATGGTTTTTCCTAAATATCTTCTGATTTCAAATCTAACGACCTCAACACCAGAAAACCGGAGTCAGTTCTTAAATTATTACATTAAAATTAGATATAATGAATTTCAACCCAAAGGAACTAAATGATTATTCATCTTTGTAATCTATATATATACTTCATATTCTTATTAAAAGTACAAAATTAAATATCAATATGTGTTTTATTTTATAACTCCATTATTCCTAAGAGTGTATCCATTCATATAAATCTGAAAACATTTCATTCTTTGTTAGGAAAATAAAACATAATGAATGAGTTAGATCATATTCACAGTAAGGCTAAGTGTATTTAATATTTTATCAAGAATAAATAATAATATTCAATATCGAATGGTAAATAACAAAAAATCTGTTTAATCAGTAATCTAATCAAAATATGGAAGAAATAAATAATGATAAAAAATCCATATAAATAATCACATATTAATGTAACATATACATGGATATTCTAAAAAATAGAAATATACCCTAGAAATAAAAATTTTCATAATGGGTGAATTCATACTTCTAGACATATAAAACAAACCACTTTGACCCTTCACAAGATAGTTTATTGATAACCGTGTATGGACGAAAATATATTCAACTGATTTGTCTAATGAGACCTTTCGATGCATCAAGAGGCAACCAAGAACTATAACCCATCATTCAAATACTATTTCACACACACTCTTAATATGATAGGGGTGAATCATAATCAACATATTAATCCATATTAAAAACTAACAAACATCATTTTAATACATACCTCGATCAAATAAACACAATCAAAAACCACCTCGGGAAAAAAATGAATAGGAATAAAATTTTAAACAAAAGAAACAAATTAAAAAAACATAATGATAAATAATAAGGATAGTATCTTTATAAAATATCCCAAGTGAAGGATAATATGCATTTGGCATGATTTCGTTTGTTTCACCTTCAAAGCAATGCCAGTGCGTGGGTAGGGAATATTACTATGAATTTCCCAACAGGTGACTGACATTCACCTATTATTATAGAGATATTCCATTAACCATCATCTATTCGATGTGATCCTCATCATTGTCCTTTAAATGGGAATTTGATTGACCCCACAAGGATTGGGCAGTTTATCCAATCTGTATTGCGATTGTAGTTCATCATTCAAATGGTCCCATTTGTTGATTTCCTATTGTTCTATACTTGTGAAATCGTTCCTATTAGGATATATCTTCAATATATGGTCTACATCGGGTTTATTTCTAGATCCAGAAACACCCAAAATCCCTAGTATCAACGATACATAGACCTATTTTCCAAATTCATGTGCTTTTTGGAGGATGATTTTCCCAACGATAGTTAAAGGATCTATTGGTTGAGAGCATGGGAGATCTAGATCATCGTTCCCTTTTGGGGGACTTATTTCCAACATCTTCACTCTCTTATAGATATATTTCATTTTCATATTTTCAAGAATCCTTTGTTCATTTCATAAGATTGTGTCAATGGGATACCCCGGGTTTGAGGGATCATCATAATCATACATCGATTTGATTCTAAAGAGGCAATGCTGACTTTAGCCATACAGTAAGGGGATATAGAGTTTATCGACATCCAGATGGGATGGAAGGAGACATGATGTTGGCATCACAACAATAATATGGGATTCCAATGCATCCTAAAAAGAGTAATTAGATTCCACGAAGTTCAAATTTGTTGGGTCTTATGTGTGGATGGTACCTATTTGAGAGATCATGATTTGGTGAACCCTTTTTGAAGTGAACAATTATGAGCTTGGGAATACATGAAGGCATCTTACATATCCTGGTTTTAATAAGAAATAGTGATCTAGTAGTTCAGAAATTGTTTGTGGATTAGGCATGAGTGTTTCCCATTAGAGGGGACATGGTGTGTGAACCCTTTTGGAATGGAACCCTTTTGTGCTCGGGCCATCATAAAGGCATCCTACTTATCCTATTTTGACAAGGAATGATAGTTCTCATGGATCAAATAATGATTTGTGGCTTACAAATGGATGCTGCCAATTTTTGGGGACATGATAGGGTAGACACTTTTGGAAGGGAACCCTTTTGAGTTCAGTCATTCAAAAACGTATCATACTTATTCTGGTTCGATCATGAATTAGAGTTATAGTAGTTAATATTTTGTTTGTTGTGTGGACTTTTTGACCCTCAAAAATCTCTAAAACCATGTCAGACATACTTGGTTTGAGAAACAAGTGGATGTGTAAGATTGAACCAACCACACACCATCTACCTAGTGATGGGAGAGGGAGGGCCAATGACTGATGAGGCTGGGGTGACGGTGGGAGAGGGCACAGAGCGATGATCCTTTTAACGTGGGAAAATATTGGAGGTCTCACGTCTTAGCCCTCAGATTATGAGGGACTTTACTCAGTGGGAGTTCCACTTGTGATGTCATATTGGGTATATTAAAATTTGGGTCATACACCATGGATGATGGAATCACATATTAATATCGTGTTGTAGGGATGAGTTCCACACAGTTTAACATCATGTGGATAGGCGTATTTGGTGTTTTCCAGTTTAGAGTCATAATATGAGAACCACTTGTTATTGAAACCATTATTAACAGGGGTAAAATCATTTTATATGTTCCAATGTGCCTCGAACATGAGGGGGATAGAATGTGTAAACCATAATTATGGATGATATCATATCCAGAGAAATGAAATGTGGCATCAAAACCATTGAGGCGTACAGAGGTAGGAGAGACATCTTCGGACGATTAATTTTTCTCTTGTTGAAATATTGTTTATATAGGAAACCTATGTAGAGAGCCACAAGGTAATGATATTCATGGTCTTTCATAGGTGTCCACAAGATATAAACCATCCATTTCTGATGGTTGAGGAGGTTTATTAAGTTATCTAGTCACATAGTATACTACTGTTTAATGTCACATGGCATGAAAAATAGAATCAAAGCATAATGTTGTGTTGTATGAAATAAAAACATACAGATTAGTGACATCTGGTAATGGTGATGACTTATAGTTTAAGGTCATATATTTTGGACAATTCATTTTTGAATCCATGGTTAGCTAGCATATAATCGGGATAAGATGTTTTGAAAATCCTTGATCATTAGAGGGAAGTAATATTTAAACCAGATCTCAACGAATTAGTAGATCAAGAAAAATGATATGGGTAATAGAATCCATTGAGGAATATAGGGGTATGAATAGACCCTCTTGCAGATTAATTTTCCTTTCAATGATGGTTGTTTTGTAGGAAACAAATATAGATCCCTTGGGGCATGATGTGTATTGTCAAAAAATGGTGTTTGCAGGATAGTGGTCTTCCGCCTCCTTATTTTCATTCCTCGGGTGGTAGTGTATCATGCAATCATAATACTTGAGTAGTTCAAGCTATCTCATTTGCCTCATGTTGAGTTATTTCTGTGAGAAAATATACTCCAAATTCTTGTGATCAGTATAAATCTCACATTTTTCACCATAGAGATTGTACCTCCAAATCATTAAAGCAAATATTATTGCTGCTAACACAATATCTTGAGTAGGATAGTTTTTCTCTTGATTTTTTAGTTGTCATGATGCATAGGCAATAAACTATCATTCTGTATAAGGACTCAACCATGTCCTTTCTTAGAATCACCACTATAAATAACAAATCCATCATTCCACTATGGTAGAGTCAATATAGTATCATTGAAAAAAATTCTCTTCAATTCTTCAAAACATTCTTCACATTCTTTTGTCTAAACAAATTTCACCCCTTTGTGTGTTAGATTGGTTAATGGGTTATCCAATCAGAAAAAATAAGGGACGAAATGCTTATAATAACATGTAAAAATTATAAAACTACGTAACTTAGTTATACATGTCATTGCTATCCATTCATAGATCGCTTTTGTAATAGAAGGATCAAAAGAGATTCAATACCTAGAGACAATATGGCCATGGATAAAATCTCCTGAAACCAGAATTCACACTTGTTAATCTTCCCATATAATTCATGTCATAAAAGAGTTTTCAGGATAATTGGCAAGTGATTTTCATGAATTCGTAGCTTCTGGTGTATACCAATATATCATCAATAAATACCACAACAATGTCATCAAGATATTCCTTAGAAATTCTATTCATTAGATATATGAAGATAGAGGGTGCATTAGTCGATCCAAAAGGCATTATTGTAAACTCGTAATGCTCGTACCAGGTTCAAAATGTTGTTTCAGAATTTCTTCCTTCATCACACACAACTGATGATTTCTATATCGAAGGTCAATCTATGAAAAGTATTTAACTCCCCAAATTTGGACGAATAAATCATAAATGCGAGGTAGAGGATAGTTGTTCTTTTTTTATAACATTAATCTCTCTGTAGTTAATGCACAACATCATTGATCCATCTTTCTTCTTAACAAAAAGGACAAGGCCTCCCCATGGAGAAACACAATGGCATATAAACCCCTTATCACTCAATTCCTCTAGTTGTTTCTTTAGTTCCAATAATTCCACAGTGGCCATTCTATAAGGGGTATTCGATATGGGAATTGATCCAGGAATTAAATGAATGCATAACTCAATTTCATGTTTTGGACGATGTCTAGGTAAATATTCTTGAAACACATCAACATATTCCTTAATAGTAGGTACATCCTCTATTCGAGCATTCCTTTCCTCACCCACAATTATTTCATTCTCTTAATCCACAATAACTGAATTTTGTTTATCTATTAGGGGTTGATCTAGATAAGAATCCTGTTGTTACGACTCTTCTCCATAGATAAGGTGTTTTTTATCATCGTCATAAAAAATTTTAACCTTTTTCATCCTACAATAAATTTTGTCATCATGGTCTGAAAGACAATCTATACCAAGGATTATATCAAATTCAATCATGGGTATGCCGATGAGATCAGTAGATAAAGAACATTTATACACCCTAATGGGTACCGATTCACAAAAAATTATTGCTATGATACTTCCCTTAGGATTTTTGTCTGACAACTCCCTTGATAAATCAAGTTGGAAATATCTAATTTTATTAGAAAATTAGGGTGATATGAAACAATGTGATGAACTAGAATCAAATTAAGCATTTTCTAAACTTGAGGAACCCATTAAATTACCTTCCACTACGTCTTTTGGAGCTTCAACCTCAGCAGTAGTGATAACATATGATTCGACTTGATCCCTTGGACTTTTAGGAGGTATGTTCCCCTGACGCATAAGAAATTCTTTTTAATAATTACCCTTTCTCTACAATTGTACCATTCAACATCGACAGATTCTATCTTCTCCTTGAAATCACGAGCACAATGTCCTTTTTCCCCACACTTGAAATAGACTCACATTCCCTTTAGGCATGGACTAGGGTATTTTATCCGACATTTACTGCAGGATGGATACTCAACTTTTCCCTTCTCCCCCTTATTTCCATTTACATAGTGTTTACCAGATATCTTATTCACATGCTTTTCTTTAAAGTTGTAAGACTTATAGATTTTTTTTCTTTCTTGATAGCACATGAGACAATATCTTCATATGACTGGATGGATTGTGAGAATAAAGGATGGCATAGAAAATGTTATAACCCATCAATGAAATATCTATCTTACTTCTTAGGTTACGTATATAATCTACAACATGCCTTTCTAACCTTGTAAAGATAGCCTCATACTTTGAGACATTCTCTTCCTCATTTTTCCTTCGACTCATAAATTACATTTCCATATCTGGTCGATGGTCACGAGAAATCTATTTTTTTCAAATAAAATATCCTTAAACTCCCTCCATTCCATAATTAATACATCAGCATCTTCCATTGTGTTATGAATCAATGACCACCATTGATGAGCATATTCAGTGAGACGATAAAATAACATGACAACTTTTTCACTTTCCCTAATCCCCATGGCATGGAATATTTTCTCAAAGTAATTTATCCATTTCTCAACTAAAAATGGATTTTTAACCCCATAGAATGTTGGTGGTTGTTGCCTCATGACGTCATCTAACATTGATCCTCCACACTGTGGATCAAGGTTCTCCATATGGGAAAGGTTATTATTCATAACCTGCGTGAGTTGTCCTAGTACGATGATTAGCTGATCAACATCTGTTGCATCACCATCTCCACTATAATTATCTTGAGTATAAGGGAAGTCTCAACATGGAATGTGAGAATTTATAAATTTCCCATTCCATCCACTATGGACTATTTATAAACAATGGCATAATCTAGATTAGTTTATGAATCGAAATACATAATTATAAACATGTAAAACACTTAACATAAATTGAACTATTTATGGATAAACTCCATAATCATAAAAAAATTCATTGAGAAATTATATAATAATAAACCCCTAATAATGTTTTGTAATGAAAATGAGAATTATCTTGAGCATATCCCCTAGGAGTTTTGTAACCAAGATTGCATCAAGGACAATTAGCACGCACCAGTTCTCGTTTGAGTCCAGCTCAAAGTGGTTTTTTTGGGTTTTACCCCTAGGTACATCTATGCCTGAGCAGCCTCTACCTACTCGTATCCAGATAGGGATGTATTTCTTGGAAAACTAACAAAATATCTATAAAACCAAAATTCTTGGATGTCCTTCTATATTAATCATGTAATTATATCTTAGGGTAATGTTCTCTAATCGGTGTTTATCTAAATCTAGATTCCAAGGTTTGTACTAAACTTCTTATGATACCAACTATATCGCCCTGAACTCAGAATCCTAGAGTTGGTGCATTATTACGTATCATTGGCATGATCACAAAAGATCATTTCTCGAATGATCGTTTAGTTTAATAGCCTTGAAATTAATACATACATTCAAATGGTTTACATTACATCATTAAATGGAAATATACAAAAACATTGTTTCCATATAAAACACTAATATCCCGTAGACTATCCCTGAATATCCATCATAATATACTTCTTTGAATCCTAGGAATAAATAAAACATAGAAATGGGTGAAATCAGATGCTCAGTAAAGATAAAAACATAGTGGAATCTTTCGTAAATAATAATAAACATATAAGGAAATGAGTAAGACTAAAACAAAATCCTTTTAAACTTGAACATGAGAATAATATGGCAAAGATAAAATCAAATAATCCCATTTACGTACTCACATGGATATTGTAATAGTTGAATAATCACATGCAATATCAATATCCACATTCATAAGGATGGAATGCTTAATTCCAGACTTCATAACCACATAGTCAATGCCTTATGCCAAGACTAAAAATATGATTTTTCATGGCCTTTTTCCAAGACACCAGTTTGTCTCATTAGACCTACTAATGCATCAAGGAGATATAGATGTCTCCACCCATAATATACTCAGTCTAATGCATTCCTCATATGAAAAGGTTTAAATGTAACATAAACATTCTTATTAAAACTAGCATAAATAAATGTCAACTCTTTATCCATAGACCATGAATGGTGTTAAAATAAAATATCCATAGTAAAAAATATCACAAAACCTTCAATACAATATGGATGTTATTTATCATAATAAATCTACATCAAACAAACTTAAAATCCATCAAAGGTTTTTGACATAGATGAAATAAAAACAATGTTATTGAAATATCCCTCTCTATTTTGACATCATTTAAAAGTCATGTAATTATAAAAGAAAACATTTAAATTTTAAAATAAACATATAATATTGTAAGGGAATCATTGATGATGTTATAACTGCGGAAAATAGCCGCACCAGCCTTATAGGTTTTGAAAAACATTGTTACCTTAAATTCGTCAAAAAGGTCAAAAGTACCTTGTTTGGATAATGATGGAAATATTCCTTTATAAACATCTTATAAAAATAAAAAAATAGTATAAATTACTTTATCCAATTGTTTATAAAATTGTATGAATGTTTGGAAATACATTTTTATGAAACCTGGAAGTGGATGATAAAGAGGTCCCAGTAGATAATTACGTATAAAAAACATCGGATAATGAATAGATTGTAGAATTAACCCCTACCTTGAAATTTTCTGTGGTTGAGGGTAGTTTAAACACCTTTATAATGGTGAAATAATTGTTATTAAATTGTAAAATAATAATATACATTAATTTGATATCATATAATATCTTTTAACATTTCTTTTTTAATAATCTCTTATTATTATCGTCGTTTCAGGTGTTAACGCATTCATTTTCCTTTATATGATTTTTAATTTAAGTAATGTTTGTTATGGGTAGGATGTATATTATTCATATTCAGAATGATATTAAGTTTTTAAACATTATTTTTAATCATCCAATGAAAATATGTCTTGAATGGATTACGATGGGGAATGAATCTCATCGCGTTCATGGAGACGATAATGTGTACCTATGCACGAGAGAAAATATCATTATTTTGATATTAATATAATATAAAATGCCTTGTTATATCTTATATAACGAATCATTATCCTGTAATATTTATTATTTACATCAATTAGAAATCATTATTATACCAAACCAAATAATAATTTATTGAAAAACAATTACACCACAACGTGGAGAAGGTATGCAGTACGTACGCACGCATGGTGACATGCCATTCCATGGATGGATAGAATAATGAATATGGTTGTACCATATTTATAATAAAATCATAGAATATATAATATACTAGAGTTATTATTTTATAATGGAAACAATAAAGGAACAGGAAATGGAAGAAGAAAGGAACTTGAAAGCAGTGATGAAATATTTGCCTCTTCATCGAGTTATTCTTATTAATTTGATCCAAATGGCTATATAGGGTGTCTTTCTTACTAAAGGATGGACTCTAGGATTAAGGGAGTACATTTTAGAGGGTATTTTGGAAGGTATTGGACTAGCCAAATTGTTATGAAGGTTTTAATTCGAGTGAATTGGGAGTGCCCCTTTATAAGAGTGGTGAGGGCACCTTAAGAAAAGTAACAAATATTATTTTATGATAAAATAATTTTCAATTTATAATGGATCCAAAAAGAATTATTGAAAGGATAAGGTTTTAATGGGTTTAAAACACTCCTATAATAGGTTTTTGGTAGGTTTAGGTCACTATATTAACTTTATCTTTTAGATTTAACTCTTAGTTAAAATGTTTGACATTTACCATTTCTCTTTGTATTTTTATATTATATGGTTAATAAAATTACAATAAACATCCAAGAGAACACAAAGTAGTTTATTAATGATACACATATCATTATATAAGTCTTTAGGCTAAACCTTATATTTCTTGGAAGTGAATTTAAATTAATAGTATAATATTTGTTTTAAAAACTATTCTATGTCAATTTTTATATTATTTGGTATATTGTTTTTAATAAATTCATATAGAGCATTATTACTTCAAACTAAATTTATAAAACCAACCATAATATGTCATATTAACCTATAAAATTAGTTTAATTCATGAAAAGTATCATATTACATTTATTTGGATATTTATAATATCAATTATTTTAATATTTCATTAATTAGTTATTTACTACATCATAATTGTTTCTTAAATTAATAAAACTATATAATTTATAAAAAATATAAATAAAATAATATTATTTAAGAAACATTTTTATCTTTCTAATGAATATTTCTAATCTAATTTATCTAATTTGTAACACTATATTAAAATGTTTTAGTTTTTAAACATTGATTTGAACTCTTTTAACTTTTCTATGAATTAAATAATAATAAATGTCCTAATCTATACCAAGTGGACCAAAGATGTTCATATTTTATTCCTATGGTTTTTTTGGTCAAATTATACATATCCAATAGAATTATGACATGTGTTAGGATAATAATAATATCTTTTTTACCCTTAATTACCCTATTTACAGTTAACCATTGTAAATACAAGTAAAAATGTTACTATTTACTAAATATTATTTTCATCATATTAAACAACATTTTACATACTAATATCAACCGTCTTTCTTAAATTTTTTAAATTTAACTCACAAAAATGGGTAAAATTAGGTTTTCATTATATTTGAAAATGCTGCTAGGAGGTGCGTAAAAGACGGTAAAAAGATCAATAAAATTTATATATATATAAAATTATTATAACCTGACTCCAATGAATTACATTGATCATATATAGGTATTATGTATCTATTTTGACCTAAAATAAATTTAAATAAAACAAATAATTATTTAATGAATTATTCGTATTTAAACTATAAATTAGTGTTATTCAATATTAATAAAAAATAAATAGTTTTTAGAAAAATACCAATAATTCAATCTAAGATAATTTCGATATTTCGAATCAAAAAATGTAGTCCATTTTGATAGGTAAAATTTATAAAATTTGATATATATCATATTAATATTCATAACAGCTAGTTTGATTGGTTGTGGTGTGTTAGAGCTCAAAGTGGCGTACAAAAAATGCTATTGTATTATTTAAAAAGATGTGTTATATGTAACTTTCTTGTGATACATTATGAATTTAATATCTTTTAATAAAAAAAATATTTTAAAGTATCATTTATGTCAATTTTAATATTATTTAAAATTTCCATATTTTATAACATAAATCTAAAATGACAACTTCTACAAAATATTTCAATTATTTCAATAACTTTTATAAATTATGAATAGAATATTTTTAAATAATTATTTAATTAAATTTATATTAATTGTTATATTTTTAATATCATTTATTTGATATTTCTATTAACGAAATAATTTTTGGTTCACTATTGTGTCTTCATTTTTTGTAATTATTTAATTTCTAAAAATTATAAATAAATTACTATGATGTAGATAATTATTATAAATTTATATAGGATATTTATAATTGACCATATCATAGATATTTCCAATTTTTAAAAATTATAAAGTTATTATACATAGAATATTACATTTTTAACTCTTCATAAAATAAAATATAATAATTGTCTCAATCTAACTTTATTTTTTTAAAAAAAGATCATACATTTTAAATCTGATTTATTTAGATCCAAACATACCAATCCAAATTAACTAGGTCAAATTATAGGGTAATTTTATACTGTTATAGTATTATTTTTACCTGCAATTACCCTATTTACGATTAATTGTGGTAAATAAAATTCAAAAGATAATATTCCCCAAATTTATTTTTACTCTATTAGAGAAAATTATTCATACTTATTAAATCCATGTTATTATATATTTTGAAATTCAATTTACAAAATAAGTAAAATTAATTTTAAGGAAAATCCCACAAATTTAAGTCAAAAGTGTGTAAAAGAGACGTTCAAAATTTCCATTAATTTTTATATTTAATTATATTATAAAGGTGGTTCTAATGACCTTAATTAGGATAAAATGTGTATTATTTATCAACTAAGACTTCAAAATAATAATAATAATAAAATATTAATTAAATGAGTATGTTTGTTTTCAAAAAACAATGATGTAATTCCACCATTCATAAAAAATGAAACATTTTAGATAAATATAAAAAAATCACCATAAATAATTTTTATATTATAAATACAAAAATGATTATATTTTACCCTATATTATTTCTATGAATATTTAAAATTATTTTAATTATTTTTTATAAAAGTCTATAAAAAGTTGCTCCATTAGGAAAATAATATTTCTAAATTTATAATTATTTTGTTGAACATATAAATAAAATTAAAAATAAGATTTATTATTTTGGAAAAATTACATTTAACATTTATATTTTTTGCAATATATATTGTTACATTTAATGGATACTTTAAAAATATAATAGTTGAATAATTATATTACTAAATAGTTTTTTCACAAAAACACAAACTTTCATGTAACACAAGACAAGTTAGTTTTGTGTTCAATGTAAAATATTGAATTAATTTAAAAAGTTAACATACTGTGAAATATTGGGTCCTACATTTGGGAATTGGAATGTATAATTCATTTTCTATTCATGAATCATATCATGAAAATTTTATCTTTTAAAAATGATAAAAATAATTCTCGAATGAATGTTTACGAATGATTTAAAATAATTTATCTTGAAATTTTTGAAATGAGTTAAACTATTTTTTGTTACAAGTTTTGAATTTTCAAATGTGCCTATAAAGAAATATTTATGTTGTGAGTATAGAAAAGTATTTAAAAATGTGATTAATGAATGACTTTTGACTATGTTAGTCGGTTTATGTAATGACCCGTAAAATTCATGGAAATTTTTTCTTAATTTTCATTGAAATTTTACATGAATGTAGTTTCTGACGGCACCTGATTCCGAGACCCGGTGTGCCCGTATTCATTTTCCGAAGTTTGGCTCGGGTACGTTTAGTGAACGAATGAGCCAGGTTTTCTAACTTTTGAACCGGTACTTGGAATCGAATTCTGTGGGCACCGATGGAATCGCAGCGTCGGTATTTCCTTAGAATCGCCTTTTCTGGAGTTGCGTTTGCTCGGGTGTGGTTTTAATTTTTGGGGTAAAGTTAAGAAATAAAATAAAGGTGATGTGACACTTTATTTTATTTCACTTAAAGCCACTGAAGCCAGGATAAGTGGATAAGGTGGGACACACTATATCATACCCACTTGTTAAGATAGTTTTGAGGTGGGGCCCGCACGAGCCCCACCATTTCTTTTCCTCTAAGTAACACACCCGCGAAAGCCTCTTTTAAATAATGTTAACAGTGCGTTTTTTTGAGTTAAGAAACCCCTCATTTATTGGGCAGTTAAGTCGTTACAATTAATTCATCGAAAAAATGGTTCGTTTCTTAACATTGAATTTCAAATCGTTGGCATGGGAATAAAATAAGACCAACACATGTTTTCTTAAGGGTTGCTTGTTGAGAGGAATTGGAGGAAGCTCTAAGTCTTGGAGATAGTCATCATTCTTCGCGAAGAACGCGAAGAAAGCGAAGAACGCCGGCCTCCGACGAAGGGCGACGAAGAACGCCGGATCCTCAGAGATCGACCACGCAACGTGACAATCCTCCTTCCGCGACACTCCTTCCGCGACGTTCCTTCACCGCAAAAATCTTCGACCAACTATCGATTGAGGTATGGGATTTCATTTCTTTTAATTCCTTTTGAATTTTATCCTCAACTTGGGTTTAAATGGTGCAGTTAAATTTGCGTGTTTTTAACCCTCAGAGATCTTCAACGCGATGCCGTGTACCGCGACGAAAGCGACGCCCCTTCTACGATGCGATGATCCTTTTCTTCCATGACGGTCATTTCTGTGACGAACTCACGTTTAACGACAACTTTGGGGTAGGGGTTAATTTTTTTAAATATTTGTGATTTATACCCACGGCGTATGATTAAATATTTGTTGTAAGACTTTTAAAAACTGCAAACGCGGTGGGTGCGGACCAAAGAACAAGTGTGAACCCACCGCTCCTTTCATTCTTGGAGTGCGAAACGGTGGACGACGACGAAACAAGCCGCACGAGCGATGTGAGGTCCCCGCAGTGAAGGACGGGCCCCGGGAGGGCCATTGGCAAAGACGATGCATTTTTCTGACCACCGGAACTCGTCCGGTGGTCCGCGGAGCAGCCCGCCGGTGCGCCTCGCTGGCACGGCGGCGCCCGGCGCGCCGACGGATGGAGCCGCCACGGTGGAAGCGGCCGCGGCAGCATGCGGTCCCACGACCGTGCAGGACCAGAGGGTGACGAGACGCGGCAGCCTTCCGCCTCTGCTGGAAAGGGCGGCCCCATGTGGGGCCGCGGCTCCTTCACGTGGGGGCAGCGTGCCCCCCACTCTGCTCGGCCGTAACCGGCCGAGCCGACCAGCTGGCCACCCGGCCAGCGCCAACCGGGTCGCGCCAAGCCGGTTCGGAACCGGACCCGGGTCAGGTCGACCCGGTTAGGGCTGACCCAGGGGGGGTTGGGATGGGTCGATCTGGGCCCAGACCCCCCGTTTTCAGACACTTTTCGGTCTTTTGCTCATAACATGAGCTACGGGCCTCCGATCGACGCACCGTCAGTTGATATATCTAATCATTTCTATCGTCATACGAAGAAGTGTACCTGTGTGAGATGAATCATGTTTTTCATTCCTATGTGGATTGTGTTGTGCTATCTTATGTGGATTTATGTTTTGATTTCCTGTGTGTACTGGGTTATACTTGAGCTCAGAAGTTAGAGCATATGGAATTGAGGACTTAGGTATATGTATGGGCATATACCTAAGCATTGTTGGATGTTACATCGTGATTGTTTCTTTCCTTTGTGTATTATCCTTTGTGGATTCTGTCAGACCATCAGGGGTCTCATGGTCCCTACTGAGTAGATAATACTCACCCCTTCATGGGCTATGCCTGCACAACCTTGGGTTGGTTGCAGATGACGGACAGCGCTGATCGCAGTTGAGGCTTGCGGAGCAGGTCGGTACCTGGAGGTGGACCACTGGGCGGGACATACTCAGAGCGGATGGCTGGACCCGGGGAGCTATGGTGGCTATCTGTACTCACCCTTTAGGTGGGACTTCCAGTGGACGGCTCGACACTGCGGATTTACATTTCAGTTTCTGTTTTTCCCTATCCAGTTGTACATTACATTCAGTTTGGGTTTGTATACTGGCCCACTTACTTTTCCGAACATACTGTTGTTCCCAATTTTTACTTAGTGTTTACTTCTACTACATTCTTGCTATGTGGTGTTTGATTACTTTAAAAAGGAAATTCCTTCCCTTTTTACCGGGAATTATGCCTTGGTGCTAGTCGGCAGCCCCTGGCCTATGGAAGGCGGGCTAGGGGTAGTCACGGCACGGGCCCCGAGGACAGGTCGTGACAAATTTGAATCAGAGGAGTTCGGTTCTACCATAGAACTTTGGACTCTAATATTTTTCTATGTGAAGCAATATTGTTAAGTGTATTGGGTGTGGTTATCAGTTCAGGTAGTCCAGTGTTGGTGCGGCGGCCGACGTATCCGTACACCAGGACCATGAAATCTAATGTCCGACTTAATGCGTCAAAACATTGATTGCATGTGTGATTCAAGTTTTCATTGTGAATACTTTATGTCTTCTCACCAGGTATATTGTTCTGAATGTGGCTCACCTATTTACTTTTCAGGATGGCCCCAAAATGACAGCTAGCTAGGGTTCCAAGAGTTGAGCATGACGACAGCCCACCGAGCGACGAGGCCTCGGCACAGGGCCCTATGACAGCTGAGGCACCGGCGGTACCTCTACCCCCGAGCCACCGATGCATCCAGCCCCAGCCGCTGACGATGCACATCACCTTAATGCACTGCACAAGTTCCAGCGCTAGCGACCACCCATGTTCCACGGGGAGACGGACCCCCATGCAGCCGAGGACTAGCTAGAGGGAGTTGTACGATTTTTCAGGTTAGTGAGGACACCATGAGACCTCATGGTGATCCTCGCTGCGAGCCTACTACACGCGACAGCGGGCCGATGGTGGAGCATGATGCTCCAGGTGCACGATGAGGCATCTCTCCTTTGGAAAGACTATGAGATCCTCCTCTGCCCGGAGTTCTTCCCAGCCACTCTCCGTGTGGTACGCATCCATGTGCTTCTTTAGATTTGGCAGGGCAGCTGGACGGTCGCCCAGTACTCGGCGAGATTTACCGATCTTTTGTGCTACTCGACAGACATGGTACATGACCCATTCTTCCGAGCCTGAAACATTGAGCATGGATTGAGGCATGAGATCAGGGAATCACTGATCTCCCTCAGCATTCCGACTCAGGAAGGAGTACTAGAGAGAGAACTTTTAATCGAGAGCTTCCTTGTTGAGCCTTCATCAGCATCGAGACCTACCGCGGGGCGGCACATAGCAGAGTCCTCTACAGCAGGCAGTCGTCAGATGACTCATGGGTCCAGGAGGACCAGACCCTCTGGCAGACGACCTCAGGACACTGGCTCAGCAGTGCGGGGCACACTGCACGGAGCTAGTCTTTCGAGAGGTAGGCGGTGCTACACTTGCGGCGGGCCGTGCCACATGGCTCGTGACTGCGCAACCCACCGTACCGAGGAGCAGCAAACGGTTGAGGGGCCACATAGGCAGAGGCATAGGGTCGACCGTGGTGGTCCGCAGGGAGCAGGCATACGAGGCAGAGGAGCTGGCCGAGCAGTAGCTGGTGGGTGACGCTTTGAGGTTCTACCACCACCACCACCAGGAGGTCCAACCCAGCCACGGGGAGCTGGCCGGCATAGATAGGAACAAGTCCATGCAGCGAAGTCCTACAACCACGGCGCGCCTGAAATGATTCGAGGTACTATCTGTGTCTATTCCACCCTTGCTGCAGTTCTTTTAGACACAGGAGCGAGTCACCCTTTCTTAGCTGCTTCCCTTGTTCAGAGCTCGGATATTCCGACAGAGCCGTTAGCTCCATCGTTATGGCTAGAGACACCTACGGGAGCAGACTCGACGATTACGCAGAGCTTCCTACAATGTGACCTCACTCTAGGAGGAGAGAGCTTCGGCTGGGATCTTTTTATAGCGGTGTTGAGGCCTTACGATGTCATCTTGGGCATGGATTGGTTATCTACAATCCATGCACAGATCGACTGTATTAGGAGCAAGGTGCGATGTGTATGCACCGACGGGAGCAGTTTCACCTTCACCGGCAAGAATGGGGGCCTTCTGAGAACAGGATGGACTTCTGCAGAGGAGAGGACAGTCCGTCACTCATCAGTTGGCTAGCCTCATCCTAGGAACAGTTGACGTGCGGAGTCCTAGTTTTCCTGCAGTGGTGGATCAGTATGTGGATGTCTTTCCCGGCGACGTTCCAGGACTACCTCCTCGTAGAGTTGTAGAATTTTATATTTATTTGTACCCCAAGACCACCCCGATATCCACTCCAGCATATCAGATGGCTCCTGCCGAGCTTCGAGAGCTACATGTACAGTTGGAGGACCTGTAGGGAAAGGGATTCATCCGACCCAGTGTTTCACCTTGGGCTTCCCCGATAATGTTCGCCAAGAAGTTGGACGGGAGCTTGCGACTGTGTGTTGACAATCGTCTCCTGAACCAGGTGACAGTGAGGAACAAGTATCCTCTACCGAGGATTGATGACCTCTTTGATCAGCTCAAGGGAGCACGGTGGTTCTCACAGATAGAACTCAGGTCAGGCTATCATAAGCTCAGAGTTCGGGACGAGGACTTGCAGAAGACGGCCTTTAGATGTCGGTATGGCCACTATGAGTTCTTGGTTATGCCATTCGGTGTAACCAATGCTCTAGCATTGTTCATGGTCCTCATGAAAAGGATATTTCAGCCAGACCTCAATTGATTTGTCGTGGTCTTCATCGATGACATTTTGATATACTCGACGACTGAGGAGGAGCACGCCTACCACTTGTGGTTTGTACTAGACACACTCAGAGAGCACCAGATTTATGGAAAGCTCTCGAAGTGTCAGTTATGGATACGTGAGGTCCAGTCCTTGAGTCACGTCATATCTGAGGCGGGAGTTTCAGTGGATCCTGCGAAGATCGAGGCGGTGCTAGCTTGGGAGCCACCCAGGAGCGTGATAGAGATGCGGAGTTTCCTGGGACTAGCTGGATACTATCAGAGATTTGTGGCAGACTTCCCCAGAGTTGCGGCACCACTATCAGCTCTTACGAAGAAGGGGAGACCCTTTGTGTGGTCAGAAAGATGTCAGCAGAGTTTCCAGGAGCTGAGACAATGATTGACCACTGCACCTATCTTGAAGTTGCCAGAGGAGGGAGTAGGGTACGTAGTCTACTATGATGCATCAGGGACCTAACTCGGATGTTTCTTGATGTTGTAGCGGGTAGTGATTGTTTATGGATCACATCAGTTGAGGCCGCATGAGCAGAACTACGCTACCCATGACCTGGAGTTAGCAGCAGTGGTCTTCGCTCTGAAGACATGGAGAAACTACCTGATGGGCGAGCGCTTTACAGTCTTTTCTGACCATCAGAGTCTCATGTATATCTTCTCTCTGAAGGACCTGATCCTGAGACAACGGCGATGGCTCGAGTTCCTCCAGGACTAAGACTTTGAGATAGTCTATACTCCTGTGAAGGGGAACGTAGTAGCCGATGCTCTCAGTAGGAGGATAGGCATTCGGCTACTTGAGGAGGTGACAGAGCAGCTAGCCGCTTTGCATATATCCTTCATGGATAGAGATGGAGCAGCCTTCCTTCAGTCTCTCACTGTCACCCCTACACTACTGCAGCGGGTAAGAGAGGCACAACATGGGGACGCCGACTTTGAGATGCGGCGTGCACAGATATCCTCGGGACAGGCACCTGATGGTTTCTCCTTTGGAGCAGAGCACGACGTCCTTTTCAGAGGACGTTCCTTGTTACAAGTTGCTTTACAGGAGGAGGTGCTGAGAGAGTTTCACACTTTTCCCTTGGCGGTACATCCTGGAGTGGTGAAGATGTACTAGGAAAACACTGGTGGCCAGACATGAAGAAGGATGTGGAAGAGTTCGTTTCTCGATGGCTCACCTGCCAGCAGGTGAAGGCAAAGCATCAGGTACCAGCAGGCTTGGTACAGCCCTTGGAGGTCCCGAAGTGGAAGTGGGACGGCATATCTATGGACTTCGTGACTGGACATCCACGCACTTCCAGAGGTCACGACTCAATTTGGGTGATTGTCAACTGACTCCCCAAGTCGACTCACGTCTTTCCCATCAGAGAGCAGGGCTCAGTAGAGAGCTTGGGACGTATCTACGTTTAGGAGATTGTACTGCTTCATGGTGTGCCATCATCTATCATCTCCGATCGAGATGCTCGCTTCACTTCCAGGATTTGGAAGGGGTTGCAAGGGGCGTTCGGGACGCAGCTACGTCTGAGCACCGCCTTTCACCCTCAGAAGGATGGTCAGACGGAGAGGACTATACTGACTCTTGAGGACATGCTCCGTGTATGTGTCCTCAACTTTGGTCGCAGCTGGGAGGACCACCTACCCTTGGTGGAGTTTTCGTACATCAACAACTACCACTCCACCATCGGGATGGCACCATACGAGGCGTTGTACGGCTGACCTTGTAGATCTCCTTTGTGCTGGACAGACCCTGGGGAGTCAGCACTTGTGGGACCAGAGATGGTCCAGGCCACAACAAAGAAGGTCTAGGTCATCCAGGAGCGGATGAGGACATCTCAGAGCCGACATAATTCTTATGCTGACAAGAGGAGGAGGCCTCTAGAGTTTGAGGATGGCGACCAAATCTTCTTGCGTGTCTCACCTCGATGTGGATTACAGAGATTTGGCTTAGGCGGCAAGTTGTCACCATGCTTCATCGGACCATTCCAGTTCCTCAGCAAGATTGGCGAGGTGGCTTATCGCCTGGATCTACCGCCTCAGTTGCACCGGGTGCACGACGTCTTCCACGTATCCCAACTGAGGAGGTACATGCAAGACTGATGCATATCATTGACCATGTGGAGCTAGACGTTGATGATGGGGCGACTTTTGCAGAGGTCCCGGTGGAGATCGAGGATCGACAGGAGCAGGTCCTACGTGGACGGTCGATTCCTCTAGTGCGCATCAGATGGCAGCACGGGAACCTCCAGGAGAGCACTTGGGAGTGGGAGGCTCATATGTGTGCTCAGTACCCAATTTTTTCCCTAGTTTATGTTGTATCTTTATGGGGATATAAAGCTCTGAGGTGGGAGTGATGTAATGACCCGTAAAATTCACGGAATCGTTTTTCTTAATTTTCTTTGTATTTTACATGAACGTAGTTTCTGACGACACCTGATTCCGAGGACCAGTATGCCCAGAATCATTTTCCGAAGTTTGGCTATGGTACGTTCAGTGGACGAACGAACCAGTTCTTCTAACTTTTGAACCGGTGCTCGGAATCGAATTTCGAGGGCACCCATGGAATCGCAGCGCCGACATTTTCTTAGAAACGCCTTTTCCGGAGTTGCGTTTTCCTGGGTGTGGTTTTTAATTTTTGAGGTTAAGTTAAGAAATAAAATAAAGTTGATGCGACACTTTATTTTATTTCACTTAAATCCACTTAATCCAGGTTAAGCGGAAAAGGTGGGACCCACGATATCCTACCCACTTGGTAGGATATTTGTGAGGTGGGGCCCGAACCAGCCCCACCGTTTCTATTCCTCTAAGTAACACACCCCCGAAAACCTCTTTTAAATAATGTCAACCGTGCATTTTTTTTAGTTAAGAAATGCCTCATTTATTGGGCAGTTAAGTCGTTACCATTAATTCATCGAATTAATGGTTCGTTTCTTAACTTTGAATTTCAAATCATTGGCATGGGAATAAAATAAGACCAACACGTGTTTACTTGAGGGTTGCTTTTTTAGAGGAATTGGAGGAAGCTCTAAGTCTTGGAGATCTTCATCCTTCTTCGCAAAAAACGTGACGAACGCGAAGAACGCCGGCCTCTGACGAAGGGCGATGAAGAACGCCGGATCCTCGGAGATCGACGGCGCGACGTGACGATCCTCCTTCCACGACGCTCCTTCCGCGATGTTCCTTCCCCGCGACAATCTTCGATAAAAAATCGATTGAGGTTGGGGATTTCTGTTCTTTTAATTAAATGTGAATTTTATCCTCAACATGGGTTTAAATGGTGTAGTTAAATCTATGTGTTTTTAACCCTCGGAGATCGTCGACGCGACGCCGTGTACCGCGACGACAGCGACGCCCCTTCCGTGATGCGACGATCCTTTTCTTCCGCGACGGTCAATTCCGCGACAAACTCACGTTCGATGAAAACGTTGAGGTAGGGGTTGATTCTTTTAAATCTTTGTGATTTATACCCGCGGCGTATGATTAAATATTTGGTGTGAGACTTTTAAAAACCGCTAATGCGGTTGGTGCGGACCAACGAACAAGTCCATACCCACCGCCCCTTTCGTTCTTGGTGTGATAAAGGACGGACGACGACGAAACAAGCCGCACGGGCGATTTGAGGACCTCGTAGTGAAGGACGGGCCCCGGGAGGGCCATTGGCGAAGACGACACAATTTTCCGAGCACCGAAACTCGTCTGGTGGTCCGCGGAGTAGCCCGCCGGTGCGCCTCGCCGGCACGGCGGCAGGGAGCAGTATGATGACCGCGCCGGACCGAAGTGGGACAGGACACAGCAGCCGGCCACGTCCATTGGCAAGGGCTGCCCCACGCGTGGCCGTAACTCCTTCATGCGGGGGTAGCGCGCCCCCCGCTCCGCTCGGCCGTAACCGGCCGAGCCGACCCACTGGCCACCCGACCAGCACCAGTCAGGTCGCGCCCAGGGTGGGCCAGGCCGGGTCGCGCCTAGCCAGGTTGGACCCCGACCCGGGTCGGGCCGACCCAGGGGGGTTGGGTCGGGTCGGTCTGGGCCCATACCCCCCGTTTTCAAACCCTTTTCAGTCTTCTGCTCATAACATGATCTGCTGGCCTCTAATCAATGCACCTTCAGTTGCGATGCAATCCTTGGATCGAGAAGGTCGTCTCGGTATATCGCAATCAAAGTTTCAGAATACTTTGGGTTTGGCCGGGTTGGTTCGTACACGAAACGAACTGGGCCCTCAGAGCGGAAATGCTCATAACATGAGCTCCGGACGTCCGATCGACGTGTCGTCGACTTTGATGGATTCCTCTTAGTGAGACGGATCTTTTGGCTTACTCTGCCCGAGGTTTGGACGTAGGTGGAGTAGAGTCGGGTTGGTTTTGACTTAAAAACCAACCGAGCCCCTTGGACGAAAAAGCCAATAACTCTCAGACCGGGCGTCCGATTGACCCACCGTCTACGACGTTGAGTTCATGTTCATGATATAGATCTTTTGGATACATCAACTCTAGAATTTGTGTCGGTTGATGTATCAGCCTCTCAGCTCATGGAGCAGACCCTCCCGAACGAGCTCTCTGTGTGCGGGAACCCTAGAGCTGGCTGCGACTACGACGACGACTAAACAGAGAACCTCAGTGGATTCGACGGCGATGACTACAACACTCAGCAATCCTTTGTGGATTAGTGCTACCGATCATGTGTGGGTATGATCCTGTGTGGTTCAGTGCTCAACGGTCCTGTGTGGGCCAGTGCCTACAGATCCTGTGTGGGTCTGATCCTGTGTGGGTCTTTGCAGGGGTTAGTAACCTATCAATCCTGTGTGGGTCAGATCCTTTGTGGATCCTTGCGGGGGTTAGTTATCTATTGATCCTGTGTGGGTCGGATCGTTTGTGGGTCATTGCAGGGGTTAGTACCTATTGATCCTTTGTGAGTCCGTCGGCTGATATGAATCAGTTGATATATCTGATCATCACTATCGTCATACGAAGAAGTATACCTGTATGAGTTGAATACTGTTTTGCATTCCAATGTGGATTGTGTTGTGCTATCCTTTGTGGATTTACGTTTTCCATTCTTGTGTGGACTGGGTTGTACTTGAGCTCAGAAGTTAGAGCATACTGGAATTGATGACTTAGGTATATGTATGGGGATATACCTAAGCAGTGTCGGATGTTACTTCATGATTGTATCATTTCTTTTTGGTTTATCCTTTGTGGATTCTGGGAGACCTTCGGGGGTCTCGGGGTCCCTACTGAGTAGCTTATACTCACCCCTGCATGGGATATGCCCGCACTACGTTGTGTTGGTTGCAGACGACGGACAATGCTGATCGCGGTTGAGGCTTGCGTAGCAGGTCTGTACCCGGAGGTGGACAACTAGGCGGGACATACTCAGAGAGGACGGCTGGACCTGAGGAGCTGTGGAGGCAATCTGTACTCACCCTTCAAGTGGGACTTCTAGTGGACGGCTCAACGCTGCGGATTTACATTTCAGTTGCTTTTTTCCCTTTCTAGTTGTACTTTACTTTCATTTTGGGTTTGTATACTGGCCCACTTACTTTTCTGCACTTACTGTTGTACCCAGTTTTTTCATAGTGTTTAATTTTACTATTTGCTTTCTCTGTGGTGTTTGTTTACATTACAAAGGCAATGCATTCCCTTTTTACATGGAATTATGCCTTGGTGCTAGTCTCCAGTCCCTGCCTATGGAAGGCGGGCTTGGGGTAGTCACAGCACGGGCCCTAGTGTTTTAGATGTGAAAATTATTGTTGGGTCAGTTCATCGAAAATTGGTTCATTATGGATAGTGGAGGGCTTTCAGTTTTAAAATTTTGGATGATTTTTGTTATGTGTATTTTGATATATTCATAGAATTATAGGATGATGCCACCACGATGTCTTGTTTCATTTGGAATAAAATAGAAATTCAAAGAGAATTCTTCTCCATAGGCGATGAAAGGGAACCTAGTAATCCTTGGTAATCAAGGATGGGATAATTTCCAAGAGAAAATTACATATTCTAAGCATATTATGAAATGGGATACAGTGAATGTTGTGTCCATCATGTTTGAGCAGCTTCAGAAGCATCATCTACAAAACTATTTGATTTTTTTTGGAATGGTCGACAAAATGTAGCTAAGTTTTGGATAGAGTCTATTACGAAAATTCTAGATCACATAGAGACTCTTCCAAAGAAAAATGTAAAGATTGAGAATTATATGTTGTGAGTTATAGAGAAGAGTGGTTGGGATATTCTAGTTCAGAACCAATAAGATAATGGAATGATATGGAAAAACATTTTAGAAAGGTTTCTGTTAATTTTTTTTTCAAAATACTATGAGGAGGGATAATGTAGAAGTGTTTATGAGGTTTACATAGGGGTATCAGTCGTTGATGGACTGTGACAGCTTCTTTGAAGACATGTTTTGTCATGTTCCTTGTTTGGTGGGTGATAAGTGGACTATAGAAAGTGATTTCCAAGATGTGATATAAACATTAGATTATGTCTTGGATGAATATAGTATATTAAAATATGTTTAATGTTGTGCTAAATGAGGCCAAATATTTACATTGAAATATCAAATAAACTAATAGTTTTGGACACATTTATCCAGATGGTCGACATAGTGGATTAGCTTCCATTTGAAGGAATTGCCTCTACGAGAGTATACAACGAGGAACTGGTGGCTAGAGTTATCATAATAGAGAATCATCCACTCTAGGTAGAGATCTGGTTTCTTACTATTTGTGATGATAGTTAGGGAATATGTTTAGACAGTGTCATGGAACACCACCAGAATTCCAATCATATTGTATGTATGTGAATTTTCATATTTTCTATAGATAACCTCAACAACTAGTCATAGATGGAGGATCAAGGATAACAACGAGTGTAGTCTAGGGTCAGTTACCCCATGTCTACATTGTAGTTGGAGGTTGATCTGTCGAACCAATTGAGGTGGTGGATGTTGAACATCAGGTCTAGAACATCCTATTCAGCAAGGATGTGCAACCCCAGGATATTTGGCTGAATCCTAGGTTACATGATCATTTCACCTTCATGTAGTGTATTCTACATTTGGAGGTACAGAGTCTGGGCCATTTATAATTAGAAGTATATTTCTTTCAGATTACTTGCTTTCTTTGGCATTATTTGATATTTTTACCTCTCATTCTTTTATATCTACCCAAATGGTGGTTATTTTGGGCCTATTGGTGGAATGTATTTGTGGGGATATGTATATTGATAAACCATATGGGGTGCGAGGTGAACATATTCGGAAATGTAATGGGTAATCTAGAATTTTGGTGGGATTAATTTTCAATGAGATTTAATTCATTTTGGGATGTCTGTTTTCGGTATGATTTGTCATATAGATAGGATAGAGATGTCCCAAAACCAAATTTATGGTAACTATCTTAGGGTGATGTTCATGTCTCAATTATTTAACATTAATATCCATCATGGTGAATTCGTTGTTAGAGTAAGCTATGTGGGGATGGTTTTTCAGTGGTTGGGTGAACTAAGAAACAAGATTTCTTGTGTTTTGCTTGATTTTAACATAGTATAGTAGTATATAATTACTCTTATAGTGAATCAGTTTCAAAATTTATTTATTAGTGAATTCTAAAAACTCAAACACTATATGAATGTTGATTTCAGGAAAGTGTTGTTTTCATGATATGAAATATTATCCAATCCTCTATACATAATGGAACTTGCAGAAATACAAGATCAAAATGTTGAGTAAGTGGAATTAGAGAAATGGGGGTTTAGTCACCAGTGTATGTCACCTTGGGGATCTTAAAATATATTTTCCAAGACGGCTGATGAATCATTTCAGACATTTGTTGATTATAAGAGGTTAAATAAAATGACGTTTAAGAACATATACCTTTTTCAATTAATTGATTATCTTTTTTACTAGCTGATAGGTTCTTCAGTGTTCCCCAAGATTGATTTGAGATTAGGTTACCATAATTTGAGTGTAATAAAATCGGACATACCTTATACATCCTTTAGGAGAAAGTATGGGATATATGAGTCTATTGTGATGCTATTACGGGTTGAACAATAAACTACTAGTGTTTATATCCCGTAATAATCATATATTTCACTCATATCTAGTTTATTTTATATTTTTATTTATCATGGACATATTGGAGAACTATAAAACACATTACAATCATGAAAAACAACTTGACATCGTCTTGATTACAAAAAGATTAAATAGGTTATATGCCAATCTAAAAAAACTATCATTTATTTATCAATAAGAATCATTTCTTGGGACACATCATCTCAAAGGAAGGTTTTTTAGTGGACTCAACGAATATGTAGAAATGTTTATAATGAGACCATCCCAATAATTTTTCTATTGTCTCTAGTTTAATAGTATTGGATTACTATTACTGATGTTTCATCAAATAATTTTCCATTTAGGTAGCGCTACTCAATTGATTGACTAGGAAGCGAACCATGTTTGAATATTTGGGATCATGTGAGGATTCTATCAAAGAGTTATATAAGAGGCTAACAACTGCATAAATTATAATAATTCCCAAGATAGGTATGGGGAACATCTTGTTTTTTATGTATCTGGTGTTGATATTTAAGAGGAGTTAATACATGATGGTTCAGTGGTTGTGTATAACTCATGATAGTTCAGTTATCATAAAATTAATTTACCCTACTCAGGATTCTGAATTGGTTGTAGTGGTTTATACATTGATGTGATGGTGGTATTTTTTTTATTAGAGTGTTTTATTCTAGGTACAAATCTTAAAAGCCTTATGAATGTTTTATCAAATCCTGATATAAATCTCTTACATCAAATATGGGTTGAGTTCATGAAAACATTTGACTTTGAGCTGGTTTACACATTTTGAAATGGAAAGAGTGTGGCATGTGATTTGAGTTTAAATTCCCAGAACCAAGTTATTCATGAATCTAGTAATTTGCGGAGGATGAAGGTGTTTTTTGTGGAGATACATGTGTCGGTGTAAATTGGTCAAGGAATGGTGACCCATTCATAGATGGATATTGACTCCTATATTATATGTCATATCATGTAGATTATGTAGGAGGGCCCATAATATTTTTCATTATTGGATGCCCTTATTTTTGGGTAGTCATCTTAGGGTGGGACTATTGGATATGATTATATCATATATGTTTTTGGTAATGTTTTAATAACAATGTATATTAATGAAGATTTTTTGTGTGAATTTCATTCCTCAAAGTCGTTAATGAATCCATGTTTGAAAGAATTATATAAAAATATTTCGAGATAGTATTAGTGTTTAGGGATAGATAATGTGGTCATAGGTTTTTTAGAATTATGCCTTACCAATCAGTAGGTGTAAGTTGATCATTAGTCACTTGTTGAATATTTCATCCCTTACCCATTGGAAAATGGAAATGGGATGATGTGGTAAGGGGTTTTGTGGTGGGACTCCTGTGGATTCCATAGAGGAATGATGTGATCTATGTATTCATGGATCCATTATCTAAGGTGGATCATTTATTTCTAATTCGATAGACATTAACTATGGATCTGTTGGGTGAGTTTATTGTTTGAGTGGTGGTATGGTTTCCCGGGGTACCATAGACTATATTATTGGATCACGACCCATGGTTTACATCTCAATTATGGAAGATGTTATAGAGGTCACATGGTATGGATGTGTTATTGTGTATGTCATCTCACCCACAGATAGATGGGTTGTTAGAGCCTACTATTTATATACTATATATCATTTTAATGTCTTGTATCCATGATTTTGGTGGTTCATGGGAAATTTTTTTATCACATGTTGTGTTTTCCCAAAAAAATAGTTATTATCCTTTGATTAATTTTGATCCATATAAAGCACTCTATGGTAGACCATGTATATTTCTAATGCATTGGATGGAAGATAGGGAATCGAATTTTCTAACACCATGTCATGTACTAGAGACGTCGTGACATGTTTAGTTGATTGGGAAACGTATGGACAAGGATCGATGTAGGAAAATGTCAAATAATGATCAGTGTTGTTTAACTCTTGTGTTTAAAGTACATGATTGTGTGTTTCATCAGGTGACACCATGGTTGGATAAATATGATATTTTGAAGCTAGGTATACTAGTGCCAGGGTATGTGGGTCAATTTGGGATTATGGAGAGGTTCAGACTGGTTGCATACTGATTGGACCATCCATAGTGGTATACTATTATGAACGTTGTTTTTCATGTGTCATTATTATTGAAGATTCACCATGACCCATCTCATGTGATTGATGTTGAGTTTGTTGAGCTTCAGGATGATGTTCTTGTCCAAGAAAATGTGATTTTTATTGACAATTATTGTTATAAATTCATTCATGGTTGAATGTACCATTATTTATAGTATAATTTCTACATGGTAATGTTAATGAAGAAACATGGGATATGTAGAAAGATGTGTAGGCCTTGTAGGCCAAACTCTTTGATCTAAAGCATAGTAATTCGTGGTTGTGTTGTTCAAGGACAAGCCATTTTAAGGTGTGTAAGTTATATGATATGTAATTTCAATATGGTATGTTCTCATTTAATGATTTTATTATGTCCCATAAAATTGGTTAATTAAATTTTTAATATGTGTATATGGAGGTTTTAGGGTTCTTTGGGGGTTCGAGAAATGAATTAATTGGGAATCAGGTCATCATGTGCATGTTTCACAGTTGGTGAATGGTTAGTTATTATTCTATTCCAAAACCATAGTAGCTAAGAGGAGGTATGCTTAGTATATAAATCCATTCAAGGTAGAGGCCATACCCTGAATTCTTTGATAGTGTAATTCTTCATGGTTGGAATATTGTGTGTCAAACCATGTTAGATCCCAAGGTAAATTTGTGGCTTGGACCCCTCTTGGATCGATAATGAAACACAGTTGGAGCCTAGTTTGGAATACATTACTTCCAAACAGTACACCCCTTTAAAAGTGTATTTTTAACATTCCACCATATAGGATTTTAACTATTTCACCCCATTTTATTCCCCATTCATCCCCCAATATTCCTAGTGACTTTCCAAAGTGACCAAATATTTCCAAGGATCCATCTCTTTCGATTCTAGTCCATTTGGAATTTAATCAGTTTTAGGTCAATGCTCCAAATAAGTCAAATTCACCTCATGCCTATCTTTTTCAAATTAGGGATTATGGTATCATTCTTATAATTAAAAATCACTAAAACCATCAATTTTATTGGATCATTATTTGGGGATTCACAGTTTTCATTACCCTGATATATATATATATCTATTTAGGAGACTATTTTTCTATGGATTCAAGTTAGGTAGTCTACATGTTATTTCCCATAGTATTAATAATGATTTGTTCATGTGTTTTTGTTTTAATGGTTCTCTCTTATTGTGGAATTGGCATGTTTAAATGGATTAGGTTAAATTATGGGATAAATGATGAAATGAACCCTTCATCATCCCTACGGGATTCACTGATACCAACTCTACCATTTTAGAACCTCCCATAGGGTGTACCAACATTCCCAAGCATGTAAATTGTAATTTTAAGCATTCAATAGACTTGTGATAATGTATATCCCATGATGAACAAGTTGATATGTAATCTTGAGTTAGAAAGGGATTTTATAGTTAACCATGGGTCTTGATAATGGCATTTGGGGTTGTTTGGAATGATACGAATAATGGGAAAATAAAAAAGTGTGACTGTTTTAAGTGGTTTATTAAATTCTAATTGAAATATATAAATATATTAAGGAATGTGAATTAATGTATATGATGGCTGGGATAATTTATGGTCTTTACTTTTTTTGTTCATAATTTGTTAAGCTATAAAAAGGTAAATTAGTTAAGGGGTATATGTTAATAAAATGGTATATGAGATAATGGGTTATGGATTGATGACGATTTCTGTATCAAATTTAATGTTAAGATTGAATTTAAACTGTATTGAGTATGTATGGATTCTAATATAATATATGTGGTAAATTTAAATAGAAGAATTTGCACATGGCTTGGTGGTATGTGGGGTATTCGACAAAGGCACTTTCCATGGTTTTGTTGGATTGAGGCTTTAAATGATGGGCCTAGAATTCATGGGTTAGAGAGTTAGATATATTCTCTAGGCCCATAAATATTTCCTTTTATGTTACTAATTGGATCGAGGCTCCATGGAATGTGTGATATATTTATTTTAGAAATGACACTATGGGGGATAGAAAATTGAATTATTATCTTATAATTTATTACTAACTGGCATATGCTACTGTGTAAATGATTTAAATACCTAACCCATTGAACATGTAAAGAAAATGGGTAATATAATTAAATGGTTAAAGTGAATATTGTTATGTGATGGAACATAGTTTTCTTTTTTTTTTCATTCCATTTTTTTGTACTTTAATACGCTGTCTGTTTAATGTAGATATCTTTTAGACACAATTCGTGGTGGCCAATTATGTTATACTCACAGTCTACCTTTCTTGCCAATGGGATACCTCATCAAATTTCATTGTTATAGGTTCGGATAAGGGAAATTTCGCCCTTTTAGGTTATTGAGTTAGGTTTGGTATTAGTATAAATGAAAATGAAAATTTGCGGTCTGGATCAGTATCAATGATTTGGCTACTGTGTTTTTTAGTTTTAAATTTTTTTTACTCGAGAAATTTTAATGATAACATGGAATATTTACCAGTTGGTTGTGGATTATACCATTTTGGGGAAATGGGTAGTTTTGAATGCTACTAGTTTACTTTCTATTTTTTCCATTATTTATAATTTTTTATACTATGATATACTCTAGATAAGAGGGTATAATATCCCCAGATGACTCCTTAATACCTCGCTTCTATTGAGAAACCTCCAGTATACATGGTTGCATGCTTATGTTTTTGTGGTGACCCGACTCAGAAGATTGGTTTTGAGGCTTCCGGTTCTGGTATGTTACATTATCTATTTGGTTTTTAAAATGTTAAATAATTTTCACCTTATTAATGGATTTATATTTAAAATATAATGTAACCATTATCACCAAATTTTAATTTTATATGACAAAATTTATTATCATTATGATCTAATTAATTTTATATTTATGAAAAAATTATCTTTTACATTAAAAATTTCAGTATATAGAAAAACAGTTTTGTCGAATAATTTTATTTTACCTATTATGTGTGAAATAATCATCTATAAAATTATGGTCTATTAAATCAATGATATTATACTATTTTATTTGAAAAAAATATAGAAACCTAATTACGTAAAATATATCAATTTTCATTATTATATTAAAAAATATGACAATTTTTATAAAATACATCGAAAATTATCCTGTCATCATTATCATTGTTATTAACCTCAATCATAGTAATCATAATTTTATACAAAAAAATGATGTTCAACTAATTAAATATTATTAAATGTTTATCCCAAACATTAATTCTATTTTGTAGTATTAATTTTCAATAAGGTTTGAAATCAATGTTTTTATTATTAGAGAATAAAAAAATTATTAGGAGTAAAATTAAACATTGTTATTAAATTAATCAAACAATGTATATTAAAATGATTTAGTTTTATCTAAAATGAAATAAAATTAGTTGGAAAGGTTTTAAAAAAAATTTAATTCCATTCTTGATTTATGATAATGTCAATATTTTGCTAGTATGACAAATCAGTGATTTCCTAAGTCACATATTCATTAATTATTTTGTAAAATAATAAAAATATTGGAATGATAATAATTTTTAAATGATTAATTGAAAACTAAATATCATTTCGAAATTAATTATATTATAAATTTATCAACATATATTATCAAATATAATAAAATTAAAAATAATAAACTACATGATTAGAAAAATAAATTCCTAAAATTGTAAATGTTTTTATCCAATTATTTGAGAATTTCTAATTGATTGTAGTAATTTTACTCTGTATAGGTTGTATTATTGTAAATTTTCCCTATAACAAGTTATCAATTATATTATACTTGGTTTATTATAATGTTATGTATGAAATAATGAATTAAACATTAGAGAGTTGTATAAAATAAATATATATAGAAAAATCATGGGGTGTCACATTTTCCCCAAACCAAATTAAATAAACCACATGTTCAAACTTATAATTACAAATAACTTTGGGAATTGATAAGAGTGTCCTACAGAGAGACATGTATTATGATTATATTTATTATAAAATATCTACCTATCATTCATAAGTAATATATGAGTTTTTGTGGAAAATTATACTTTGATTGTTGTATATAGAGACATATCATTGAGAAAATCATTTTAATCCTCTAGTAAACAACCAAATAATAAATCCAAAAATTTTGTGATTATATAAAATCAAATAATATTAAATGATTTTTTGAATATATAAAATAACCCTAATCTTTCTTCTCTAAGGAATCCTTCATTTTAAACCCAGTACAGTCAACGTAACTATAATATAAGTAGATCAACATAACCTTATTTAGTTTAACATATTTTATCCTTTATCATATTAATATTAGGTCCTCTTACCTATTCATATCCCACATATTGAGTTATAAAGTGTGTTAATTTCCAAATTTTATTTCCTGAGTGTGTCTAGAGGGGTTTTGCAGTCATTGGCCCCCACATTTTATAGTGGGAGAATATTGAGATGATACTCGAAAATCCATTTTGATTGTTATAACACATAACATCACATTCTCCAAAAAATAAATCCACCATCCAATATAAAAACTGGGAAGTAATTTCTAAGACAAACCATAATACAAATTATACCAAAATTTAATGAATTTATCATATTTCTTTCCATATATATTTAAAAAATCCCAAGGATTTTTAAAATGGTTCTTCTATAGTAATCCACTAAAGAACTATAGTAATGAACACAAATAAATATGGTAATTCAAAAAATTTACTAATCAATACTCTGATAACATCTATGATTCCCTATACCTCGACATAAAAGTTTAGATCATGAATAAAATATTAATAACAGACATGGATTTGATATTATGTGAAATAAAAAAATAATTATAATATCTGATTTCTTTATGGAAAACAATATAAATCATAAAACATCTCATATTCCAATGAATATAATTTTTGTGTCTATGAAGTAAAGTTACAAAAGGCTCTTATTTTACACAAACTATGATCATTTCTTCACAAATGAACCATGCAATACATTTTTCTAGATTTCATAATGGTTAAAATAATTTTAATTTCTTTAGGATAGGAAAATTATGAATGCCTTGACTTTAATTGATTAGGTATGGAAATATTCATCAATAATTCATCAAATGTAAGATAATAAGAATAATAATATACTTCATAATATGGGAAATATCATATAAAATGTAACATTAACAAAACGGTATGTTTATGTGTCAAGGTAGAAGTTCATGTAGTCTCAAATTAACAATCATATATCATGGTAAAATATTGTGCAATCATTAGAGTATAATCATGATATAATTTGCATAATAAAATCATTGTAATATTATAATGTTGTAAAAAAATATTCATTGAATCATAACCTTTTCGATTTGGCATAACAACCTATTTTTTGAGTGGATGGGGAATCACTGCATCTTAAAAATTTCGAATCAGGCTTCTCAACATATTTCATTTTGTGGATTAAGAATTACTTCTTTTATCCCACTAAGGATTAAGAATTGTTTTTTACTTCACTAGTTTTATCAAATGTCCCTAGTGGATTCCAATTATTGATTAGGCATCAATGTCTATATACTTTTTTGGATCAGGAGTCACTACTTGTATCCAAATGTAGATCAGGCATCACTACTCATTTCACATTATCATCCCAATACATGTAATTTTTTAGTAAATGAAATGCGGGGTTATATTGAACTCACCAATTAAAAATTATCATAAATATATCCTATAATAACATGAAAACATATATATATAAATCATCACATTATAAAAACTTATAAAATAAATGAGTTTCTTGTGGTAATTTCCTATAAAATACAATATGATATATTGAAAAATAAGCTGGATGGTCACTAAAAAATTTACCCATCATAAGAAAAGAATATTTATTGATGTTGACATAGATATTAAAAGAAATTATTGTTTTATAGGATGTAGTACGGGGAAAATTATATATATAATATATTTTTATTTGCGGGGCCAAAACGTCCATCAATTAATTTCCATAAAAGTAAAATAATTTTATAATAATAAAAGATACCATTTAAATTGGAAAAAATGAAATTTAAGGTTAACATGAGATAAAATATTATTATATTTCCAAATATAATAGATAACATTTTAAGGAAATGATATATTTGAAAAGGAGGGGAATGAATTATTAAAAATTATCAAAATTATTCTGAATAGTGATATACTATTAGATGATAAAATTCATAAAGGTAAAATTATTGAATAAAAAATTATTTCTACCCAAGAGAGAAAGAAATATATAATGATGTTAAATCAAAGGGTTTATGAAACCATGCATGGGTGAAATATTTTTAAGTGGGAGCATTATAATTCAATTTGGGGAGTTGATTCAATAATGATCATTATAACAATTTTATATGTTGTATATTAAAACCGTGACTGGTTGAATTGTGAGATGGTTTTTAAGTTTCATTAAATTTTAATGAAAAATCATACAAAAATTAAATTTCTAATATATACACCAAATAAGGAAGAATTTTTTGAATATAAATCATAACACAATGACTACAATTTAACATGAAAAAACCCTTACCTTAAATCTCACATAAATGAAATATATTCGTACTTAATTAAAACATAAATAAATAGGATAATAATTTATTTAAATAAATTTTTCATAAATATACCATGTAATAGATTAATTTTATAATAATTTATTTTAAATATATTATTTAGTTATATTTCATTTCCATCATCATATATTATTAACATCGACTAAATGTTTCATAATGGTGGCGTCAATCCATGTATTTATATTAAAGTATCATAATATTTATATCAGTTATGGTACTGGAATATATTTTATATATGTATTTATTTTATTAAAATACTTTTTTCAAAATTATTTTCTTCTGATTTAAAATTAAAAATATTGTAAGGTTTTTTTCTTGGATAATTTTCATGAACGTTGTGTGCTATCATAATAAATGGTCAAATATAACTATAATATATAAATGAACAAAAACTATAATTATATAATTATTATTTCTCAATTTCATCAATATAATGTTTTATGGGTTAATGATGATTTAAATTTATAGAATTGTGCATCAAATTAGTGCAACTAACCTAATGAATACCAATCTATAAACTATTACAGAGTATGGTTATGGAAGTGATTATTTTAGAATAATAAAATTTTAAAAATTGATAATCATATATTTTTCTGTTTTATAATGATTTTAATCTGGTTACATTAGATAAAGATATATATATAGAAATAATTTCAAAAAAAATAAAATTCATAACATTCGAGGATGAGGTAGTTCACAAATACGCTCTAGAGATGCCATTATTTTCTATAAAACTGGAAGAAATAGATTTAAGTTTCGTATTTTTAATAATGGTTTAAATTTTTTATTAATCTTTTAAATAGTATTTTAGAACTATCCATTTAATATGGTGAATGAAAATAAATCATGATGTTCATGAAGGCAGTAGTCAGATTATATTTAAGACCACATCATCATATTTTGAATATTTTGGATGAATGTAGCAAAATTATATATCATTAGTAGGATAAAAATTAATAATTTAAAAAATATTAAAGTTCTTATACATTATTATTTTGAGTATAATTTATTAGGTAAAATAATGAATCAATTAAGAGAGATTGATATATAATACTACCAACCCCACTGTGTGTTCTCCTATAGGTAACAACATATGGCTACATAGAATTGTAATTTTTTTAAAGGCTTCTAGAAATAATTAAATATATTATTGGATATAAGAATAAATTGTTTTGGTATATATTAATATTTTGAATCAAAAAATAAATCAACTTATGTGATTTTCAGTTTTAATTAAAGTAACTTATATGTTTTTTAACACAAATTTATTTTTAAATGATTAAAATACACTATTCTGGGTTTTGAGGCCCAATAGAAGATAAAAATTACGTCTGAGGTGATATATGTCCAATAAATCCTTTAATATTAAATTTTATAATTGCGTTAAAAATATTTGATTTTTTTATCCTAGATTTTTTTATTTCACCAATTTGTTCATTTTCCATGGTAACTAGCTTTCCTTATATAATTTATATTTTATAGAAGGTATAATCAAACCATATTGAGAGATTATAATTTTATGAACATAAATTTATGTTCTATGTAATCTTGTTAAAATTCCAAATAACATAAATCTAAATTTTAAATTAAAAATTATATTATATAAAACTGTGATTTTTTTATAAAAATATATTTTCATAATTAAGAGATCAGAATCTTATATAACATAAATTTACAAGTATATGAGTGATAATATATTTTTATATCTGTTTGAAAATAATATTGAATTCATTATATAAAATATATCAATTTAATTTATTTTATAAAATTTTACAACATATATAAAAAATTCTAGTAATATAACCCTTATATAATTCTCATTAGAATTATCAATAATAAATGAAATCATATATTAATTCTAGTGATTGACATTGAAATTATTTAAAACTGTGAAAAATATGTATCTAATATTCAAAATCCATTTTGTTAAGTTTAATTTCTATAGGCGATGACAAATTTTTTTTAATATGCGTTAATAAATAGTTTTCATAGATTATAAAATTAAATATGTTTATAGAGAATGAAAAATTGTATATTTAAAAGATTTATCAACTTCAATATTTTAGGAAAGGCTGTATTACTTCACTATTGTCATGAAAATTAAATATTAGAAAAGAATAATAGAAAACACCCCCAAATTTTTTTAATGAATAATTAAAAATTATGTTCATGTGTTTGAGAAAAATTATAAAATATTTAAATTCATCTTAAAAATTTGAATACAATGTATACTGTTAAACTCCGTATTTATATGTTTAGTGTTTTAATTTTATTTTCTATGTATTCCTAAATGATTCCAACCCTTTTATTTACTATATATTTTATTATTCCAAATTATTTATGGTAATATTTATTTGATATTTCATTGGACATTTGAGTTCTGTGTTTATTTTCAAATAATTACGAAAAAATATGATATTTTATGGAAACATATACAGTAAAATCATGTGTAATTACTAAATAATATCACAAAAAATCATTTAATGACTAAATAAATTAGTTATACCCTATAAAATAACAAATAATATTCATATTCTAAAATAACACATAAATTCAAATAAAAATGACTCAAAAAATGTTTAACAAATATACAAATCAGTTGTGAAATTCAAATAAAAAAATTCAATAAAAATTTAATGAATTTATTATTATATTATAGGTTAATTATTTGAGTGTTTTATGTATCAACAGATAATAATTATTATATAGTTGATTATTAAATAAATTATAAATTATCATTAATTTAAAAATCCATTTATCTAAATGTTATGTAATAAGAATTCTTTAGAGATAAAAATACGAGAGTAAATAAATAAGAAAATATGGGGAATTGGTCAGGCGAGGTTGGTTCATCTTTTTTTCAATCCATAAACCACTAAACCTGATCATGACCTGACCAAAATCAATCAAACATGTCTATATCTCATGTGTAACCTAAAACACATTAGACCTAGTTGTTATTATTGGGTATTTCATTGTTTTGGAACCGCTAAAATTTTTGATAGAATATAATATATAAAAAATAATCAAATTTACATTTTCAGGTTTTGGTTCACATTGCCTCAAAGAATACATTCCATTTCATAATCAAAATAAAAAAGATGTTTTATATGATCACATAAACTCACATAATAAATTAATAAGGTTACTTGTTTATAGATATTGGAGGGGATTTAATTTATATTAATATTTTAAAAAACAACCGCATCATTCTATGATGGAATATGAGCCCATATATAAAATAATCTGATATAATTTAATTATTATACATTTGAATATTTGTTATCCCATAATCAATTTTTCGATTGTTGACTCATGTGTCTTAATTAATTATTTATATTAGTCTTCAATTCACAATTTTTAAACAGAATTTGATTAACCAATTGACAATTTTCTATGAATTTTCATATTTTTATATGGTAAATAAAATATTATACTATGATGTTTTATCACTATAAAGGATATCATTCCTGGAATAAATTTCTTAATCATAGGTCTAATAAAACCCCATTCTCTACTCATGTGATTTATAACTATGATTAGTTATGATAAATAATTTTTTTTAAAATATTATATATAAAAACTAAAGGTGGTGGCATAGAAATAAATATAGGACTCTATCTAGGGAATTTTCAATAGTCTGGTATATAGTTCCACCAGTTGGATCATAGTGATTAATGTTATTTAGATAAATCCTTAAAATAAATATTTTTTTAACATAAATATTCACACGTTCATACAGTCCTACTATCATGGACACCCATGGTTATTTTTGAAAAATCAGTCACCCTTCAATAGTAGAAAAATGATTTTTCACATTAAGTACATCCTCAATCATGGTGATCCCTTTATCACAAAAACTCATGGAATCTACCAAATATAATTACATTCATTTTTACATAAAATTTCTTCCGAACAATCCAATATTAGAGTTATATCATATTATCTAGTCCTTTATTTAGATCTTCTCTGGACCTATGCATAAATTTCACAAAAGAAATCATTGAATTTTCCTCATTTCATTTTTGATTAATATGTTTCCATTTTTTATTGATGAATCTTTAATTAATTGTTAGTTTCCTGTATTTAACAATAGTTGAATCCAGTAGACCCTAATTCTGGGAATATAATATGAAAACAAATAATATTACAGTACATTTCATGAAAATTAATTTTGTTGATTGATTTATAAGTTTATATTAATGGAATTTCTGTTATTATATTTTTATTACTTATATAATTTGTATTATACCAACATTAACTTTTTTATAGTTAGGGATATGGTTAGACGTATACAAGACCTTAGAATAATCAATTTCTTATAAAAAATTATATTGAGTCCCTTCAATAACCTTCCATATTTATTTACTAATGTGAAATATTTATATAAAATATTTCCTTGGATCCTTTTTTCCAATTTTCATAATTCTAAAAAGAGTAGATAAATTTTGTCAATTCCCACAAACATACATTTAATCTAAATGGTTGGAGAAAAAATTCCCAATATAGTCTATATAATACCAAATACATATGGATCATGTAATCTAGAAGCCTAGAGTCCTTGTAAGGGTTCCTCATCATCCCTTGAATTGGGGTTTATCAAAAATCAATAAAAAAACAAGGCCATCAGGCCATTTGGGAATAAATATTGAACATTGACAATGTGATTTGGAAGGGTAATGACTACTATTCCAACTATACAATAATGAAAAATCATTCAAATCTGTTATACCTAATGATTTTATTAAAAAAAATTAAAATAAATTTATTTTATTTGAATGATTTCATTACAGAAAACATCATGTTTAAACAAAACCTGACATAATATTAAAAATTTATTACTTAATATAATGTTTTTCGCCTAGCCGTTGGAATGGTTTGTAAAAATATGATTTAATAAATTAAGAAAATATACTTCTTACACACACAAAAACACAAACACACAGTAATATATATATATATATATATATACAATTTACGCTTTTCATACCAATTATTAAGGAATTAAAATAAAATCTATTTGAAAATAAAGGAAATATTTTTATAAAAAGCAACTTTTTACTCATAAAAACATGTTTATCATAAAAAATTTAATTAATAAATTTTTTATAGTAATTTTTTTGAGAAATATAATCTATAAACCATAATTATTTTTAAATTTCATATTATTTGTTTTCAAGGAATGATATAAAAATATATCAAATTTTATTCTTATAAACATTATTTTTTTAACAAAATGTTTTCATGTATTTTATGTACAAAACTTTTAATGAATTTATGAAAAAATTTTATTATATATTAGAAAATGAATATTATTTTTTCATCAATATATCCATTTTAAATTTGAGTGAAATATTTTAAATTTTATAACTGGATAAATTTTTCTGTGAATACTCCATGTTTCTAGAAAATATTAAGATATATTTCTTAATTAATGAATTTATACCCATAATAATGATTTCAAATTGTTTAAAAATAAATAAAACATAATTTATATTATTATTAATCCAATTTAGTTAAATGAAATCAAATTCATGATGAATTAATTTATAAAAGGATTTAAAAAGATCATAAAAATATCATTGCAAAATAGTTTTTTATCTGATATGTGGGATTCAAATTAAAATGAATTTTCAACTTATATGAATTTAATTATGTATAATAAATTAATTATTTAATCAGAATAAATAATATTATATGATATTTTTCAATTGATTTTTACTCAAAATTAATATTCAAAATAGTAACAATTATATATAATTTTTCAGGTTAAAACGAGATTACCATGGCATTAATCAAAAAATAAAATGGTAAGACCGCCATTAAAAAAGACCTAAATCTTAATAGATAACCTTATTTATGTAATATAATATCCAAATTTAGAATATGTAGTCATTTGATGCATTTTTTGGAGATTACATAATCATTTTGGAACTATTTGTTATTTTTTCTTATTATTTCCATGCAGGTTTCTTTTCCTATTTATATAATGAACCACATTTCATTAGATATTCACACATTGAATAAACTTTGTATTATATAATACAATCCAAAATCTATTCATTATCACCAAAAATTGTGTAGGGAAACCCTTAAAATAAGGATTTCTGTCTTTATATAAGTTGGTTTTCCAATGAAGTGGTATCCTTCTTAACAGAGGATTTTTTAATCTTGATAACCCATCCATAAATAAAATATATCTATTATTTTTTTGTAAAACCATTTCCTCCCATAATCATTTATTTTATTATTTCACTGGAATACCATTTATCTGTCGCCTCTTCTTACAAATTTGATATCAAACACTCGATTAGTATTATTATGGACTACACCATCATGAAATAATTTAATTCAATTACCATAAATGTATCTCAAAAAATGATACAATTATATACATAAGTAATTAATATTTCTTTAATAACATAATTAAAAATTTTGAATTATAATATCAGACAATCATTCTTACATTACAATTTGGGAAAATGTGATATTTGGGATCGCATGTACAGCGGATTACTACATCACAAAGCGATGTGATTTATTTTTCATGTACTATATACATGGAAGGTTAGAAGGATAAATATAAAGAATATATTCGATATATATATAATCATAATTATCTTATAATGTTCAATTATAACTTACCATTATTTTAATCATTCGTTGAAAAATGGAATCCGAGTTCTTGTGTACATACAACCTACTGACTCCAGGATGGTGTATTTCATCTTTATACCTTTATCTCTTTTTGATTATTTTCAATATTTTTATTACTGAAATATATGTTATTAATATCATGTATAACATTCTAAACGTAATATATAAATGCTAAATATACATGGACTAAAACTATATTATGATAACATACATGAGAAAACCAAGGATTAATTACCCAAAACAATGAGTTTAATAAGGAATTATTACTAAAAAAGTGATAAAATGATATATATAAATCCTATAACATATGATATATATTTATATGATTCTATAAAAGATTTATAATGAACATATATTTATTATATGATTGGGTCAAATGCCGATGAGTAGATTCGATACACGAGGCAAGTGATTTCTGTATTGAATTGACTACTTTGAGACATAAGTTATATTAGGCACTTATCCTATATTATGAGGTCTATATAATTCCCATTGGACTTATTATATCACCAATAATTTTTCCTCTGATTCATATTGTTTTCTTTAATTTTATTCATTTATCGGGATTATGATGAAATATTACTAAAGTAATATTGATTTTATGTCACAATATAATTTTTATCAAGATATTTTATAATTATCTTTCCAATGATATAATCTTGTAGTATATCATTAAAAACTCATGATATTTGTTATCATATTATTTTTTTTAATTTTTTTGTTTCATTTTACTTTCTTTATATACTAATGATTTTAGGAATACATTTTTATGTTAAAAAATACATTATTTCTATCTTCGATTGAGAATAATTTTTATACCAAATACATGTTCACTAATAATATTTGGAAGAAATTATTATCTATAATTAAATTAATTTCTAAATTCATTTTTACACATGATTTAATTATTTCAAAAAACAATTAAAATAAATTTTCTTTCAACATTCATATGAGGTTCTTTTTTTATTGAAAATGTGAAAGGCATCATTTTTTTTAAACATAAATAGAATAAATGGTATTTCCACCCATAAAGACACATAAATTATTTAATGATTCAATTATATGTTTTTAATTTTATTGTAAAAAATAATATTATATTGAAACTGTTTTTTTAATTTGTATTTTAAAATTTTCATTTTCAAAGGAGAAATGCTTTTTTCTACTATAAAAGTTTCATGTTTCCTTTCAAAAATCAAATTCCATATATCATGACATACATTGATGTTTGGAATGATTTATTATGGATAGGATCCAATAATACCATTATTATTATTTCCTAATATTGTACATTATTATTATGATAAATTTGTTATGAAACTCGTTCCTCTTCCATAGTCATGAAATGATTAAATGTTTATAACACCTATTTATATTCATGAATTATGATAGGGTTAATTTTTTAACATATTGTAAAATATGTAACTATGATTGATGTTATGTGACTAGTGGGATCATTATCTAGGACTATTGAATTGGTTAAATCATTATATCATTTGATATAATTGTTGGAATCATGTTGACTATCATGATCTATAAGGGGAAATAGGTTATGAGGGTTGATACACGATGTTTCATTGTACTAGTAGTTAACCATGAAAAATTAAATGGTTTATCTAAAAATTTTGGTGTGATGCTTTTATAAAATGGTATTACAGTTCTTGAATTACGATGATTTCATACTCTTATGAATCAAATATTTTTGGAATGATAATGAATTATTATATGTCTCATTATTTTGATTAATAAAAGGTTAGATATGAACTTTTTATGATATGTTCTGGATTCCATAAACAACAGATTATCATATTCATTCATATTATTATAGAATGAAATCTCCCATGTTTAACCTTATTTAGTATATGAGGTCAACCATTCTTGTGTTTTTCTTTCATAGGTTATGAATAAATGATTAAATTATGGTATTTATATGAAGAGTATAAATAAGAGATACCTCTACAGTATATATTGAGGATAATTATTTAATTTTAAATATTGTGTATCATGTTAGTAAATACGCCTAGCCATTATGTTTTGTTGGATTTTATATAGAAATATATAGAATATTTATCCAAGAAGTTGTGGTATTTTAGTGTGAATATATTGGTCCATTTAAGTTTTTATTAGGTAAAGGTCAGTTAAACATAAAAAACTAGCATGAGAAATGCTGAGTGAGAACCATAAGGATAATTCTAGTTGTAATAAAAGGTGATAGTATTTTGATGAAGGATAGAGAAAATGTTATTTACGAAATTACATACCTATCTAGATAACTTAGGGGATGTGGATCTATCATATATGTTCATAGGGTTAATAACTATAAAATCAAAGCATTGTTGATTGAATATATCATCACGTGGTTCATGGAAATATGATTTTCTTCCTAATAGGATTGACACTCCAAAGGTGTATATTTTTAAAATTTAAAATATCTTTATGAAGCATAAATATTTCTTTAAATAATTGATAACTAGGATTATACATGGATAAAATAAAATTTTTAGACATTGAAAATAATATTTCATAATTTAGACATATAACAAATAATATCCCATGATTAATTAGTTTTATTAATTATACTAGATATTGATACACTAAATTTTATATTTATAAGAGGACATAAAATATAATGATTGAGTAATGGTGGTCATGATAAAATATTATAGTCTCCTATTTTAGAATGGTTATATTAATTCCATTTTTTAATTAAATGTATTCATGAATGTTAATTTTAATACCAAATCATTAAAAGATGAATTAGTAGTGAAAATCCCTAATGGAAAAATGATGAAATCTTACATCAATGATTCTTCTATGACATGATATTTTTGTAATATACATCCTCCAACTTTCATTATTCATTCCTTGGTTTAATTTTTTGTTTTCTAAGGCATTGATTGGATTTATCTACCTAAATCCCTTTTTAATTTATGAATTAGATATTTTGAAATTTATATTACAATACAAAATTTGATCTTTTATTAGTTTTATAATAAATATGAAATTCAAATAGGAATCACATATATTTTATGGTTCATTATTAATATTCAAATTTAGTGTTTATCTCATGATTTTGAGGACAAATTTAGCATCAATGATTTTCCTATTTAATGGGAGTTTATTGATGTCCATTCATAATAGATTCATAATATTCCATAGAAATGTGATGTTTAGTTCCTATTACCACTATTACATGATTCTATAACTATTTAATGTATTCCTTATATAATGACCCGTATTTTTTTAAACAAACTAAAGAAGAAACTCCATGTGAACATTGAAAATGGGTTCTTTCTAAAAATTATTTCATCATTGGATTCACCAATTCATTTTTAGAGTAAATATGGATTGATGATACACTACATATATTATCAAGAAATGAACCAGATAACAATCCATAACATGTATCTAGTACCCCATATTGATGACTTCTTTGACCAATTATGATATGCGCAATACATTACAAAAATTAAATTAATTCTGGATATCAACAATTGAGTTTCAAGAAGAAGGATATTCATAATACAAAATTCCATAAAGTTTATTCACACTATTAGTAAAATGTGATTCCATTTATTCTTAAATCTTCAACATCATTGTTCCCGGATTTAATGAATATATTTTTTATTTATTACTAGGAATAGTTTATCATTGTCTTTAGAGAAGATATTCATATATGTTCAAAGAAAATGTTAGAGGATTAAAATCACTTGAAAATTGTGTTGAAGTCCATATGGATGGACAATCATTAGTGATAATTTTAAAAATAAGAATTTTTTCTTTAAAAAGGATTCATTTTTATGCCATGAATTCTTAATAGAGTTTATATTTTTTATCCATTACTAATGGAGGATATTTAATGTTGGCATAGACTGATTATTGTAATTGAGATCCGAATATTTTTTTAAGTTTTTCTAAATATTATCGATGATTTTTTTAAGAATTCATCACTCCATTCAAATCAACACAACATGTTAACTCAAAATTGATCTATGTTCCTATGGAATATTTAATATATAAAAAATTTCAACGAAATAATGTCGAGGTTAGTTTGTACCCTTGTTCAAAAATTAAACTATAGTGGAGAAGAGTACATGATCTATAATGATGCATAAAATAATGTATAATGATATATTCCCATACATGATAATATGGTGATCCAATACACCTAAAAAAATTAAGGTCCATGCAGAAATTTCAAAAATAATTATAGGGAGTTAGCTTTGGTTCATTTTCTATTAAATACTTTGAGGAATTTCCATTATTGGAGAATTTTTTGTTATATATAAAATTTATCAATGTTCAAAGTACATATTCACATATAAAGTGATAATTATTTTTGAAAAAATATGGTTATATATGATTAAATATTTTGAATTCTTAATAAATTACCAGCATTATAAGTATTGCATGGTATGTGATACCATGAATTTAAATGATCATGATACTTTATCAATAAAGAAGATCATAAAAGATATAATATTTAGATATGTTCAAACTATATTTATTAAAATACTTAAGGAAGGTGAGAAATATTTTTTCTCAATTCAATGTCAAATAATCTATCCAAATTATGAATAAAGAGTCCTAGATGAAATACGTGGAACTAATAAATAAAGTGAAAAATGGTCATCATTTTACATTGGATTTTTAAGGAGTAATATTTCTTATTAACAACATATCTGTTGCTTCCATTACTGATTTGAGGAATTATTTGTTAGAGGATGATCATACATATTCATCATCTAATAATCATTTATTTATAATGATGTATATGGATTTAAAAGTGTATTTATGGTGAGGGGAAATGAAGAGATATATTGACGAATTTTTATCTTTGTGCTTTTTATTTCATAAAGATATGGCTTAGAGAAAAAAATTATAAAGTGATAAATCATCTGTAACCCATACAAAATTAGAAATTGGAAGAAATCACCATTGATTTTATCATAAGAATTCGAAAAACTTATAAATGTAATAATTTTAAACGTGTTTTAGTTGATCACCTTATAAATTTTTTCGATATAATTTCTATCAGATAATATTTCAATCTAGGATTGATATCTAGGAAAAACATTATATAATTGTATATGGGGAATGGAGTGCCACACTATATTATATCTAATCGGGATCTAAGGACTACCAAGATGTTATGGATATGTATTCAGCAAACCCAACATACAAAGTTCATTATTAGAGTTGTGCATTATACCTATACATATGATAATTATGAGAGAACTATTTCAAATCTAGATCAAATTTTATGAAAACATTTCAAGGGATTTCAATTGTCGTTTGTATCTTGACCTTTCCCTAGTTTATTTTTCAAACCATAATATAATTTAATCATGAAATTAGATGGATCACAATAAGTTTTGGTATGGAAATAATTGTATAGATGAAACATTTCTAAATAAATTTGTTGAAAAAAAGATATTTGGACATGATCTATCTTATGAAATATCAAAGAAGACCATTTCCAATCAACAACACATAAGGGAATAAAAAGTGCAACAAAAAATGTTATGGGGATAATAATTTTCAAGATTTGTAATTTGATTTTAGGGAAAAGGTGTTATATGAATTTATCAATGGAAGAAGGTTTTGTTATTCTTGAATAAAGTAAATATAGGATTATGGTAAATTGTTCCTTTTTAGATACATTATTGAGTAGGAAAAATTTCTCATTACTTAGTGCCTCTACTGAACATCTCTTTGCTTCGTGATTAGTTCCTTGTACCCCTCCTATAATGTTTATTCCTGACTCATCACATTTACTGAACTCCTCATTAATACCAATGAATCTTTATCATTCATTTATGAAAAAATTGGTAGTGTTTATATATGATTTAGAGATAGTTCTATAAAAAAAGACCAATCAACCGGTCTATGTTCTTTGGACAAACCACATGTTTCAGGAAGCTACATGGGAACCCAATGATATTATGAGTAAGAAGTATCTATAGATAATTATATTAAAAGTGAAAAAAATTCATGAGAGAAATTTATTTTACTGGGTTTAGATTGTAACTCCTGGATACTTCATGAAATATTATTTTCCAAATGTATTTAATTTTTTGATTCTCTATATTTCACACAATACTGAGTTTAACTAAAATTCAATATATCATTAAATTATTATTATTAAATATGATATTTTTCACCTAAATGATGTAATGGAGTGTATATGTAACCTCTTATAATTTCAAGGTAGTTTTTTAATTATATTGAATTATTTCGAGATCACAAAATTTGACAAAATGTGATTCTGAGGCCCAAAGTGCCAAGAATAATTTGTAGAATAATGTTAATCTTTCAATAGCACATGAGAGGGGCTTTCCTGAATGAAGTGGAATAACACTTAAATGGGTTCCCATATTAGATATTTGAGGGAATCATTGCATTCATGATGGAGGGTTTACCCTGGTCATGACTTATGTTTAGTCTGGGCAGATCTCTAGTGGGAAAACCAGAAATATGTCCTAAATATAAATAAAAAAATTAATTAAAAATTATTTTATTATTCATATGCACCTAACACCTGAATGGTGACTCATATTAAAATTCTGAGACCACCTCATAGCTCGTGAGTGTATTCATTTATTTGTAAAATCCAAACATTAGCTGGTGCAGGCCAATAGTCAATGTTAGTTTTTGGTCATAAATAAAATAAAATCATAACAATTATTTTTTTCAAATATTTATAAATCCTAATTGGTAAGATGGATTTAAAACTCAGGAGTATAGATAAGATCGGGAGGGCATTTCCCTCTTAGGTGGAACCTAACCTTGGCTACCATGGGTCGAAGGTGACTATTAAATTTTTTAGGAATTATTTTAACGTATATTCTGTATACATGAAAGTGATATTTTATATCTTTTAAACCAGTTATTAGATCGAAAATACTAGCACACCATTGAATTTGGAATGCTAGGAATCTCCATGAAATTAAAAAACATTGGATTGAAAGGGCCAAGAAGAAATGTTTTTTTTACTTTTTGGGAAAAATAATAAAATAATTGAAAATAATTTCTCTATTTCATTCTCACCGTTGGGTGGAATATGGCAATATAGTGGTTCAACGACAAGGTGGCGATGAGGGGATTTATTGAAGGGTCCATAAGAGGTCATTTGTAACCAAGATGCTATTATCTTAACAGATAATTAAATGTGGATTATTATATTAGGCTAAATTCAAGAGAATTATTAATTGGAGAAGCATCGCCATGATTTTTTATCTATAAATTTTCTAAAATGTGGGGTTTGGGATAGATAAAACTTGAGTATTCTCTGAAAAAACTCCAAAATAATTTCCTCTCTTAGGAAGAATGATGAAGAACACCCAAGAGACTCCACCGACTTCAACGAACCTTGATGAATGGAGCAGGAAGTGACGTCGATATATTGAAACCTCCTGAACTAATGCTAATACGTCGAACATCAATGATGTAGGGTTTTTCTTTGTTTTTAAATTCCCTATTCGTTGTTCTTAAAGAAAGAGCGTAAATCAATCGATGAACATGTTGATCCTTAGATCAGATGTTCTTGTGGGAGGGTGTTTCACTTAGGGTGTCATATGGGATTTTTTTGATAGCAATATTTTATTTCAATACATGATTCTACCCCTTGTTTAAACCTATACCGTGGAGTGACCAAGCTGACACAGACAAGCCTTGAGAACCCATGATATTTTGTTCATGGTTGCCGTATTCTAAATGTAATTGGTGAGACATATTTGAAACCTATCACAGAAAATATGTAAATTCCTGAGGTCCCCAGGTGAAGGCAGCAGGAAGAACAGACCATTGGAGAATGTCTGGATATCCATCGAGAAACCAGTATGTGTGATAGTCCTGGCGGCAGCACTGACAGGAATCAAAAATGAAACATGGAAGAGGCTACGAATGATGATTTTGTGGGATTCGACGGTGATGGTGTAGCAGCGAGGCATGGTGGAGCCTGTCGGAGCAGTGGAGGCCCAGCATGCGGCGTGCCCAACGGAAGCGCCATCACAGCGGTGTGGGGCTGGGCTCATTAGAACCATGTAGAGGAGAGGCCCCGTCTGGCCACTGGGACATGCCGAAGGCACAAAATCCTTCTACCACGTGCGAAAAAACATGGAAGGCCTTGCAGGACGAATGTGTGGTGGCTGCTGCATCTGCAAACAGGAAAACGAGACATTACCAAGCTACATCTGGGTTGGAGGACTGGCCAGCACAGTGAGCTAGGTTCCAGTAGCTGGCCTACCTCCTAATACATATGTTGGGAAACCAGCTGTCTGGACCCTCGGTTGAATTGGCCTGACCCACCAGCAAGGCTAGACCCATTTTAGAAGAACTTCCCGGACCAGGACCTGACTAGCCTTGTATCACTAAAATTCCAATAACTATCATACCATGAATTTGATTGATGCATCGTTTGTGACAAGATGGGATTTTAGGTGAGGCGACCATTTTGAGGTACTCCACATGAGTTTTTTCAAAAGTAGGAGTATGACCAGTTTGGATCGAACTAAACTACATATGGACCCTGTTTACCATTTTGCATATATCTTATGAACCAGGCATTGATTAAAGCGTTGTGTGTCACATTGGAACACTTACGACAAGATGTAAATTCAGGTTACATCTATGTTAGACTTCATGGCGGTTGTGATACGACCTAAGGATTGAGGAGAAATCCATTAGAAATCATGCATGTTATGTGAGGGAATCAGGTGGTTGGTTCTAATGGGAAGAATAAAGAGAGACCATTTTTGGATTTCCATTAAAGATACACTTCATAGAACATCATAAAAGAGACCCATCATGGATCATCATAAAAGTGACCCTTCAGGGATCATCATAGAAGTGTCCCTTCGGGGATCAGTATAACATCAACCATTTGTGGATCGACATGAGAGTGTCCCTTTGTGGAGCTGCTGGAACGTGACCTGACATGGATCATCCATTGAGCAACCCACTGCGGATCAGCAGCGGGGTGACCCTATGTGGATCAACATCAATGAGTGCCTTTGTGGATTAGCAGTAGATCGAACATTTGTGGATCCACAATACAATGACACTTCATGGGCTAGAAAAAGAACATCACAACAAAATATGATGATATAACAATATGAATAATCATCTTGACATATGTTCTTTATGTTATACATGTTGTGTGCTTAGTATTTTACATTTTTTCATGTATTTTTGCTCATTCATTGTGGTTTTTCCTTGGGGAATTCTAAGATTACATCATGATTCTATGGGTCCTTGATAATTATTGTTATACTCAACCCTACACTAGTTTTTCCCGCACCTTTTTCTATCTTTTACAGATTATAGACACCTTGATTGTGAAATCAGAGAGCCCAAGCTAGGTAGTACAAAGAGGGGACTGAATGATGTAGTGAGACACAATAAAGATTTTTACCTACCATTTTGGTCGTATCCTTGTTGGATTATATATGAATCTTGATTTCCTTTTTCCGTACAACTCTATCAGTTGGACTTGTATACTATCCCCTATTTATTTCAGTATTAACTTTTACTCTCATTGGAGTTTTTTATGGGTGTTAGTACAACTCCATTTCTATTGTGTTTTTCTTGTGTGTTGTATGCCCTGTCTGTGTGTGTACAGGTTTAAAGACAATGCCTTCCCTTTTTAGGTTTATTTATTTCTGAGCAAGTCACCATCCCTTGTCCTATGGAAAGTGGAATTGTTGTATTCATGTAATTTTCTTGGAGGAAGAGTCATGAAAAAGTCGTATCAGAGGGTGGTATGTTCTATGATTACAACGATGAGAATGTATTTTCAATAGGAGCTATAAGTTTAAATGTCATGTTTTCATACTGTAGTCCAATGATTCCATAGTTTTGCGGTGGTTGATATATCCATACCCCAGGACCCAAAATTATGTTCTCTGACTAGGGAGACACATTTAGGATTACTTCTATGATTCATTAAAGTACACCGTTGATATGATTTAATTTTTTTTCATCTCATATGTTGGAAGCATACATAAGAATGTTGAAAATAATTATAATAAAAAAAACTAGGGAAGGAAAGTGAGAAATAAGTAGAATAATTAAATGAATATTTAGCTAATGAATATTAAGAAAAACCACTATGATACAAGACAATACATCCATGTCTAGCATAAATCGAACAATTAATGATAAATTTATATAAATGTAAACTTATTAAAATCATTGAAAATAATTCATATCAATGTACCTTTTCAGAGGAAATATAAAACATGATCGAATATGTGAAATTCATCAATTTTCATGCATCAAAGATGAAGAACCTCGAATATATTAGAACCATTCTACTCACATGATCATTATCAAAAGTTGTATCCAGTGACCTACCTAATATGAAATGTGATACATATTTCCTTTTATTACTACATTTATCTAAGATAAAAAATGTGAAATATATTTTTGTTACATAGGTACCTCTATTTATATCATGTTAAAGACAACATTATTGATTTTTTCTTTAGAAGGCCTAAAGCCCAATTTTTTTTTTAATTTTGTTAGAAGACTCAAAAGTTCATCATCTTGAATGATTCATTAAGTATATCCAAATAATGTTTATAAGATTCTCATTCATATAAAGTTCCTAGTGTTGAATTTGGGGTATGTGTGAAACACAATCATTATAGAGAGGCCCTTTTAGCCACTAAACATGCACTAATCAACTAACAATGTAGAGAACTCTATCAGTGAGTTAGATATGATAATTTAAATTTAAACATACATCGAGAAATGTAGAAATTTGATGTGGGATATGAAAATTATTTTGAATGAAAATTTATAATGTAATTTTCAGGTGTCCCTAAGATTGATGAGGTACATGACCTAGCAGCTTCATTGAATGTGGTACATCAACCAATGAAGAAAGAGAAGAAGAAGGGTTAGTCTGCTGATTAAAAAAGTGTGACTAAATCCACTATATTTATGAAAGGGTAATACATATAGACATTACAATGACATCCATATAGTTCATAATGATTAAGGAATAAAAAGAGGATATGTCCAATGGAAATCATGAATGTACTGACATCAATGATCATTTAGTTATTCAGAGAGAAAGATAAGGGGCTGACCTACATGGATATAACTCAACAGATACCATTTATAGACCCAAACCTGGTACCAAATTGTCATTAATCCATCTAGGGATCTATAGCTAGTGGTGGTATATCTGAGCCAATGAAAGTAAATAAAAATTCTTCTAGAAGTAAAGATAATATTTCTTTTTTTTCCTTTAATTTTTTTAGGCACCAATAAAATCACTCAAAATATTTCAAAATTTATTTGATAATGACTTATTCTCTGACACACTTATTTTTTTATTTCAGAAACATTAAGACCCATGCCAACTACATGGAGGAGATTTTAAAATGACAGATAATTAAAGAAGTAGACATCGTGAATTATTTATATGAAAACCCATTGCAGGAAACATAAAAAAATACTCAAAAGGGGATTAATCATTTCAATTTTGATTTTCCCATATTTAATTATAGTTTTTACTAATAATTTCAAGATCCACTCTTGATTTTTCTTTATTCAACTAAAATTGGTGATAGAATATCTTAAGGAAAATTACCATGAAATGAATTTAAATCCCATTTTCAATAAATATTAATGAGAAAATTAGAAAAAAAATATTTTTCATAAGAATATGGATTGTGATTTGAGAAAATATAATTTAGAAGGGCATATTAATTACTGTAAATGAAAGTTTTCTAAAATTATACAATGCCTTGAATTGATGATATTTTATATCATTTATTTAATTATTTATATGTATATCCTCGATTGGTTTTAACAAACATAATATCATTCCCAATAAACACCCTAACCCAATATTATAAATTCATTCCATAGATATTTCTTATAAAACTCAGGCATGATTTCACCATGAAATTCCATTTCATCTTATCAAAACAAATGACTCCATAGAATAACTCTTATTATTATTGAGGAATATCTAGTTAGAATTAATCTTGAGAGCCCCAAAATATTAATATTTTTTAATCCCATAAGATATATAAATAAAATTATTTGGAAAATATTAATGTTACAATCCCATATTATCATTACCTAACTTCTTATAAATATGTTTCCTTATAATAAAAAATAATATTCAGGGAAACAAAGACTTATTAAAGTGATTCATATTTTGAATAAATTAATGGAGAACTTCATAATATTTGGAGAAGTAACATTCAATGTATATATTGAACATTTACTTAAACAATTAGAAAATGAGAAAAAAAATATCATGTGTCTAGGGAAATTCCAAAATAACAATTTCTTGGCTTGTGATACTATCATAAATATTATAAATGGTGTCTCTAGGTGATAATTTTGGTTTGGGTGGGGGCACTGAGTGTTGTTCCTAGAACTGGCATCCAAAAAAATAAAAACAATATAATAACAAAAGAAGGGGTTTAATTTATTTCATTTCATATATTTTTTAGAATGAAATATGATACATTAGGAAGTGAAGACATTCATTGATCTTATAGGATATCATGAGATGTAAATTAATGACAAACCTCATTTTTATCCACATATTTTTTCCATCATTAAGCTAATATCACTAATCCTAAAATTTTTTTGATCATAAATGTTGATTCCATCAATATTATTTGGGTTTTTTTCATTAAAATATGAATATATTAGATATCATACAAGACTATGGTAGTAGACTTGTTCTTTTCCTATGTTCATCATTCAATTCATTCATACCTTGTTAAAAAGTGGAAACATAAACATGATATAAATTAAAAATGGAATTTGTATTAATAATGAATTGAAAATTGAAATTAATGATTGAAATTTAATGGATATTTTATATTATGAACATTTAAATATACAGCTGATATGTATTTATTAGAAAATAAGTCATTGAAAAATTTTATACTAATGATGCTTAGAAATTTATATTTCATTTTGGCCAATATAGTTATTTTCATTGAATTTTAATCTTGGAAAAATAACAATTTTTTTATTGTATATTGATATTCCATTCTTGAGGGAACTAATGAATTCATGTCTGGGGTATTTCATACATATATGTTACAAATACATTTTATTGTGTTTTATGATATATAATTAAATTTTTTAAAAAATTATTCTTTCTAATTTTGAAATGTTTTATATAATTTATAGTTTTATTGAATAATAGGATTAATAATTGAAAAATTATAAAAAGACAAGTTTTTTGAGGTAGATCATAGAGAAATTCCAAGTAACATATTTGAAGAGACATGTTAAAGGAGTTTTATAGTGTAAAAAAATACATTACAAGTAATTTAATCACTATACGTCATGAATCAGTGCATGTAATAATAGAGTGATGCATCGTTATGTGGAGGATAGCATCCATAACATAGGTACACATATGTCATGGTGTAACATATGTATATAAAAATATGAATCTTTTTGAGTATTTCTATATATATGTAGAACATTATTTAGGTACACAAGGTGAAATAGATACACATCCTTTATACATTACGTGTCATGTAAAAGGTCAGGATGGAATTTAATTGTCCAAATTCCTTATATATTCAATTTTTACCAATTTAAGTGAATATGACCCCACAATGAACACATTATGAACATTAATTTACAATATTATTTTATACCCATCCTCATCTAGAGCTTATAATTTGAGGGCCTTCCAGCTACTATGGAAGAGATCTCATAGACCATAGTTTGGATCAATATGTTCTGTTGTGGAGTTTCCTCCACAATTTCTTCATCCTGTTAATTATAATTTCCTTTTATTTTAAACTGACCTATTATATTATAATCAATAGGATAAGGTGGAAGACATTCTGTGTGAAATGGTTATGTAATACTAGGGGGAACGATTCATTCGATTTGTTTCTTTATCTTTATTCATGTATTTTTTTTCTAGGGATTCTCCAATCAATATCATATCCCATTATTTTTTATTAATCATTACCATTGATGTTTGAATTTAAATGAAACATAAAAATTGAACAATTAAATACCCTAAAGTAGGAAATAAAAATTTTCAATATAGGGGAAATTCTTTTAAATATTGTATCAATATAATCATTATTATTCATAGGAAATGCTTTTTAGGTCCGACCTTGATTTTTCTATTACTACATTTTAATTTATTGTGTATCATAATTTTAGTTTTAATAAATTTTTTATTTAGATTACACCCCAAAAAATGATTACTCTTGGGCATATCAACTAACATATATGATTTTATATATAATTATAATTTGATAAAAAATTAATTATAATAACATTGTAGATATTATAGATATGTTATAATCATGATCCATTTTTACTTAGTCAACGTTTTGAAGTTGTTTTGGTCATATCAGCAAAATATTTTCAATACATTGTCCCTGAACAAAATGTATTATATAATTGATTTTAATATTTATTAAATATATTTAAAATTAATAATAAATACTAAATATATTAACAGGAATGAAATATTTTCTTTTGAAAAAATAATATATTTATGGTAGAAAAGCTTCACACATGATGTGTTAGACTAAATATATGAGATTTATATTCGTAATTCAATTTTTTTGATTCTTATGCTATTTTCAACGCATTATTTTTTTGTACATATAATTCCTTATTGATGTATTTTATAATTCATTAATGATATTAGTAGTTTTTTTAATCCATTCGAGGTTCTTTCCTTCATGGTTAATGTTGTTCCATAGTTACAACGTCATGAGATACACATTTGAAGAAAAGATCATTTTAAATGTTTTAATATTTTATTTTCTTAATATTTTACTTCTATATTCAAAATTTGAAAATTATTTTATATATTTATTTATATTAAAAATAATTTAATTATAATTGAAATTTATTTTTTATTTCGTTTAATGTTTTTTAAAGGAAATCTTTTTTATATTTTAGACAAAAAAATTTGTACTTTCCTTACAAAAGGAAAAAATGAATATTTTATTTTAAAATAGTGGAATTGATCACATTTATTCTCTATCATGACCATTGATAATTATTTGGATTCTATTAAAAAATTCCAGGTGTTTTACAGGAAAACCATTTTTTCTTTTTTGGTATTTTTTTAAAGAGATTTAAAATGAATGGATATATTGATGTTTGAATGCTTTATGTGTATGGGTACAAAAGTGTATTTAGAATAAATTTTCATTAAAGGGATCAAGATGAAAAACCTTTTATTTAAAAATGTATCTTGTACATTATAGATGATGATGGGTAATCATGACAAATCATATGGAACATGTGGTCCCAAAATAACATAATCTATTGACGATCTTAACATAGTTCCCTAAAACATTGTGTATATTTTTTATCATTAATAGCCGGATTGAATAAAGTAATTAGGGAGGTTTCCCATTTTTATTTAATTAGAATATAGTTATTATTGGCACATGTGATTTTGATATATTAATTTAATTTTAAAAAATTACTAAAAGGGATTCTATTATCGAGATAGGGGTTTCAATGTTTTTCAATATCCAAATAGTGTGTCTCCATAGGGGTATTATTTATTTTTTATGACAATAAATAATGTCTTAAAAGAAAATAATTTATAGTTTATAATGTTTTTTAATTTACTAATTGATCTCAAAACATTATAATACATACATATATCCTAATTCTAGTAAATTGTGTTTTCAATTATTTAACACAATGATTATGAATGAGTAGAAAAAATTAATATATCGACATTAAATTTATAATCAATTTCCCAGAAAATAAATTGGGTTTCATTTTAAATGTATTATATTGGGGGAAATGGATACTATGTACAATGTTACCCTTTTATATTGTACATGATTATTATGTAAGAGATGATATATAATTATCTAAAACATTAAACCTAAAAGGTATTCAGGAATGTAACAATGTAAATTCATTCCCAAAATAGATTGATTTTGTATTGTTTTATGGATGAGTATTTATATTTTGATTCAATAGATGAGTTTTAATATTTTTAGAAGACATGGTGTAGGTAATATTATACCATTTAGAGATTCTAAATTATAACTAAGTTAATATAATACAGAATTGGATTATTTCCACCTTCCATCATTTATTATATGCCTCTACATAATTTTTATCTATTGAGGAATGATGTAGTATCATGTAAGGAGGTATTGAGACCACAATATCCTTCTCAATTTCCAACATAGAATAGTTGGAAAGGGAATTTACCGGTATTTTGTAATAATTTCCCAGTTGTTGAACACTATAGTGGTTGTGGCATCCATGATTGAGGGAAACAAAATTTACCATAATGGATCATGAGGATTTTATTTCATTTCATTAAACAACACCCACAATCATTTTTTGTAAACTCATAAGAAGTTTTAGATAAAGGATGGAACAATACACTAGAAATGATATTTCTTGTCATTGGTTTTTTAGAATGTCCAATTGTAACCCTTCATATAATTTTTAAGGTGAATTAGGTCAATGGTGTTCATTAATTGATAATTCTAGATGTGTAGATATGATCATTATTTTATAACATGGGATACATTAAATATTATTTTTTTGTTAAATATTTCTCCAAGTCTCATTGAATAAAAATAGGGAAACAATTATTCAAATTTAAGAAATAATATGAGTATTCTATAGCCGTGTACAAAATAAATTTTACAATAATTTTCCAGTACTCACAAAATTGAATTTGGGACTATGATATTAAAACTAATATATTTTAATTAGGATTTATATCAATATTATAAAAATAATTAGCCACATGTTAAATTAGAGGTTCTGATAAATTTTTTCATTATTTTGAGAAATATTAGATGTAATTTAATAACAATTATTAACCTGCTCATGAAAAGAGTATGAATCAGATAGCGTAGAATGAAATGGAGAAGTTATAATCAATGAAATATATATATAATCCCCAAGAATGATCAAACTACAATAAAAGTATTTTTTTATATTGATTGATAGGATCTACATTGAGCTGATAGTGTTGTATGATTTTTCATATAGCACGTGGAAAAAATGAAAATAGTTATAGTCTATCAATTAATGGGAAACCACATTTTCATCCAATTGTGATATGTTTTAATTATAATATGTTTTAGAATTATGTTAAAATGTGTCCAATATTAGTTACTGATGATGGAAATTGTTACGATCAAAATACAATAAGTTGTCAAAAAATATTTTATACTACTACCATTGACATTGGGTGGTCTAATTAAGTCATGATAGATATAAAACATATTTATTCAAATTATTAAAATTTCTTTTTTAAATTTGATCAACATAATCCTTAATTTGTAAGAAATTTTTCAGTCAAGTTTTAATATAATCTCATTAATCGAATATAAGATATTTGGTTAAAACATCTAGTGTATGTATTAATAAATGTGAGAATTTAAAATGTCCTTTAATTCTTATCTGTAGGATGGTTCTATTAGAAAATAATTTTGAACTATAATGAGTTGTGTTTTATGTTATTATGTGAATGTATTAGATTTAGTTTTATAATTAAAAACAATTTTTTGAGTATGAATTAATTATTCAATGAATTATAATCTTTTATTACATATCACGAAGATAAGAAATTGATTAAAGGGGGATATAATGTTTCTTACCTAATATTATAGAAAAGAAATATATTCTTAAAATTAGTGTTATACTAGTATTAAATGATTATAAGGATGTCTTTATTAATGAATTTCCAATTATTATTCCAGATAAAGAGTTTTATTTAGCTTCTGAATTATTTCCTGATTCTTAGCAAATTTCATAACCACTATTTCAAATTTCTCATGTAGAACTTTTGTAATTCATAAAGTAACCAAGATAAATTCATCAAAAACATTTTAATCATCCATGATCTGTACCAGGGGTTTCCCCATATTATTTTATTAAATAAATAGTGTTCAATGAGGCATTATATTATTATATATCCTTTAATAAAATCACTATAGAATATATGTATCCCTCAACTAATATGGATGAATTTTTTGATCAACACTACAGATAAACAGATTTATCATAGATTGGTCTTATTTTATAATACCTTAAACAAATGTAGATGGAGGGAGATATTATATAGATATAATTTCTAAATAGATATTGGTGGAATGACTTTGTGTTTATTCCTTTTCGATTTCCCATATTATTATTTATACTGATGGAAATTTTTAAATGATTTTTCCATAAAATTTTTAATATGTTAATGGGTTTTTATTAAAGATATGTCATTATATATTAAAGGTCATGAGGATAAATAAATACACCCAGAAATATATTTTAAAACCACAAAAATGAAATTTCATGTAACATTTAGTAAATTTAAAAAAAATTATAAGATTTCATTCCTTTGGTTTATTATTTTAATGTTCGATAAATTTTTGACCGTACAATAATTAATTTGATCAAAAAATAAAAAAACCCTACATATATCACATAGATTTATACTTTTCCATGATTAGTCGGTTACAATCATTGGTTCTTTGAATAATTTTCTCAATTATCTTTCCCTACGACTATGTTGGCTTGATATGGAGAATAATTGTCTCGGTGAAAGAGTGTTAGGACTATTTCCAAGAATTGAAAACATGATTGGGGAATACTTTATATCTAGAACTACTATCATAAAATGGATAAATTTTCATCAATAATGATACATTTCTAAAGTTATTTGGATGTGAACTTATATAAAAAATATAATTACTAAATGTTATATATGTCAGTTGAATCATAGTTAAAAAAAATTCGTAAACATTTTATGTTACTAACTAATGTGGTTCTTATATTGAAAAATTTAGATAATAAATTTATGTTGATTTCTAGTGTAATGAAATTTTCATTAAGGTTGGTGATCATATTTTCCATTACGTATCCTCTTACAAAAATAAAATTCTCAATTTTTTATTAGGAATGTTAGGTTTGTGGTATTTTATACAAAAAAATGTTCTTGGTTTTTTTTTTGATTTTTATACTAATTGTCCTTACAAATGAGTTAAATATAGTTACATGTTTTTTTCGGCTTCATTATTAAATAAATACATTCTAGATACATCTATTTTTAATTTAAATGATGTCCTGTAGTTTTAATAGAATCATTATCATGAAGAAAAAATATATTAGAATATTTATATTAGAGATAAGGTGTTATGAAATAAAGTGTTTCACTGTGTTATGGTTCTTTTTTTGGAAACATGTATGATTGAATATAAATCATCTTAATTATATAGTGTGGTGAATAAAAAAATATCTCCACCTGTAACACTAATGAATAAAATATAATGAATTCAAAAGCAAATAGTGGTAAAAATGTAGAAACCACAAAAAATTTAATAGTATATAATTTTTAACCATTATTAATATATAGTAATCAGATTTTAAATATATATATACATTATAATAATATTATGTAATTGCTCATTCAAAAATGAAATAAATGTATTCATACTAAATTAATTTTCAAATATTATATGGTTCTATTTAAAACCATATTTTCTATATTCATGATTTTTTTTCAAACATGACTATTAGTTATTAACTAAAATTAAATATTGTCTTAAGGTTATTTTTTTGGAATTTCATGAAAAAGTTGATTTTTGATGATTAATATAAACTATCAATTATAAAGATAGATGTATTATCATTTCAAAAATTATTAATGTCACACTATATAATATAGTATATTTAAAATTTAATTGTAAAATTGTTATTAATATAATCCCTTTAAATGTTATTAGATCAATAATTCCCTTGATTAAAATTAATAATACTTTTATAAATAAAAATGTATATTTTGGGAAATCAATTTTTATAATGTTTTATTGGGCTTCAAATAGAAGTCCCTATAAATATTCTAATTTAATATTATACAATGGATTTTATATTTTGAATAATAATTTATATATAATTTTTAAACATCATTTATTTTTTGTCATTTTGAATAGTAAAATTGTAATAGAGTTTGCTTCCACGGTTGAGTTAAAATAGATTAAAATTGATAATTTTTAAAAACGTATTGGTTAAAATGACATGAAAACATGTCAAAATACTAAAGGATTGTCATAAATATATCATAACAGATATTTTATTTTACTAATATTTGTATTGTATCAATTTTGATTCTATAAAAAAATAATATATTTTAATCTTCTAAAAATATGCATTTGTATCCTCTAACTCAAAAATAATACGACCAAACTATATTCTCTTCAATACAATTCAAGAGCCTATTATCTATGACAATACCAAAAAAATTATTTCACGAAATCCCTATTCATAACCTAGAGGAAATTTATTGATCAAATTTCTAACCTATGACGTTTTATATCTAAACAAAAGGACGTTTTTTTAAAGAAGAGGTATAATACTTAACAGACTGTTTTATTTTTTATTTAATCTTTTATATCATTTAAATATATCATAACCATTATGATATAGTAAAAAATTATATAATATATAACTAAAATTATATATATTTTTTATATTCTGTTATTTTTATCATTCTCCATCAAATGGGAAAAACCCATCATTCATACTTATGTCCAGATGGCCACCATGCAAATCTAAGTAATTAATTTTCTATCACCACTGTTCATGGATTTCTATAATGATATATATATATATATATTTGATATTCATGATATAATTATTGTCAAATAAATAAATTTTTCTATCAATTTTCAAACATTTCCTTCAATTGAAAATGATAATGTAGTTCATGCGTACAAGTGGATTATCAACTAAATGAAGTGGTATTATTATGTTTTTATCAATTCATCACATTCATGGTATAAATAAGTTTATATTAATATAAAATATTATTTTTTTGATATATTCATCATTCCAAAATTTTAAAACAATTCTTTTCATTTAACTAGAAATTAAATGAAAATGTGATAATTTAATCATGTGTACATAAGGAGTAGGACATTAAAAATGTAATGAAAATCATTTCACATAACCACCTTACAGGGTTAGTTTTAAATAATTAATTAATTTATAAAACTTTAAATTATTATATTATTAATATTCTATACATGTTATTATTATCATCCACCTTAGAATATTAAACCAACCAAAGCCATTTTCATCATTTTAGATGAATTCCCAAAAAACATCACATGTGAACATATTTGGTTATGTAATTTGATATGAAATTGGTAAAATTGTAATAAATGAAATAATAAGAATTTAATAGTTTATTAAAAATGAATATAATAAACATAATCAAATTTTTCAGGATGTATGACAATTTAAGTGATGATAGGGAATCGAGGTAAGGGATCTATACACTCCATTCCAATATTTCTGAGTTGATCTATTTTCAACACATGTTAGTAATTTTATGTATATAATACCTTATGGATGTATTCTTTATTTCATTTTAAGATATATTTATTTAAAATCATAAACTATTTTATTTATGAAAATATTTTATTTGATCAAAATATTTCAAATAGTAATGTATACAATACTTTTATGCAATTATTTATATTTTAAAACATTTAGTTTATGAATAATTTTAATCTACTTGAATATTTTAAAAATTCTATTATGTGTCTATTTATATAGACTTACATAAATTATTATTGTAATTTTTTTACATTATTTAAATGGTTTTTAAAATTAATCTTTTTACATATTTTATACCAATATCAGGATGATTATTCATTGTTTTTCTTCAATTATAACATTCATTTCATTTAAGAGAACAATTTTTCCTCTATTTTGGTATTTTATATTTTTATAGATTTGTATTAAAAATAAATGATATTTCAATGTCCAAATGTAACCCCCAGATACTTGTTAAAATATTTTTCATATATGAAATTTCATATCATTTATTGATCATGATGCATGCAATATTAGGATTAAATAAAACAAGATAAACTATTAAAATATTATTATCTAAACATTAACATAATGAACAAACCATTTAAAGTTTGAGTATTACTAGTGATATTTATATCATTTTAATTTTATTTTTTTTAAATAAACTTTGTATCTATTTATTATAAATACAAACAATTTCATTTGAAATTAATATAAATGTTTGCTGGAAAAAATGTTTTTGAAGAAAATTGTTTCATAATATGTTGAGGACTTATGATAAATTAAATTTTTTTCACATTTAGAATATTTAATTTATATAATTAATATAAATTTTGAAATCATTATATAAAAATTATCTTAGGGATAATACTAGGAAATTTCCAAAAGATTCATTTTTTGATAAATCGTGAAAATACTAAATTTTAATTGAAAAATTCATTTTCCATTAAAATATTTATAAAGATAAAATATTGTTTAAGTATTTTTTAATGTAAATTGAGTTTAAATAATTATATAAATATATATATATATATTAATGAAATTTAGATCATTGGAATAATTTTAATATAAAATAATTATAATCTTTTCAACATTTTCTCAATGAAAACCAATTTTCTCATCATATATATGAGATTATTTTTAGATTAATTTTTCCTTCTACTACAAATGTTTTTTTTTTGAAAAATTTGTTAAATATTTTTAATAATTATAAATTTTTTTAATATAATATGGTAAACTTAGTTTTTAACAATAACAAATAGGGAATGAAATAATGCATAATTACCATGGTATGGGGTTAAATTAAAAATATAAGGACTAAAATGAACTAAAAACATGTCTAAAATACATTACATAGAAATATTTATCCATATAATGTATAAGTACAATGAATTATCATTTATATACCCATTGTTAATGGGAATAATGTGGGTATACACTTTACTATTAAAAAATTACAAGTGTGTCACTCAACGTGCTTATAAAAGTTCACCACCGCTTCTCTCTTACTCACACCAAAAAACACATTTTAATTAACCATTACCAAAAGAAATAACATCCATGCTTCAACATGCTCATCATGTATTCGTATTTTTTTATCATAAATTCATTCTAGGAAGACATTAGGTATAATCTAAAAGAGGTTTTTTGAGGAGAGATAAAGCTCCAAACTATGAGTTTTTTATTTCTCCTCCCCACAAACTAAAATATTATTAAATTATTATAAAATTATAAAATCATTTCCTTCTATATAATGATATTTTTTTATGTTAATTGAGTTACCTAAATTGTAATGGCTCAGACCCTTCTTGCCTATTACTTTTCCAAAATATGGCTCCACCAAAACAGTGGCGCTGTGAAGGTGGAACCGGTCATAGTGGAACTGTGAGGGTGACACCGTGATAGTGGAACTGTAAGGGTGAAACCGTGATGGTGGTACTGTTTCCTCACCCATCCCACCGTTTTGTTTTTATAGTCTTGCTCCCGCAACGTATGTTTTGAAAAAAAAAATAATTCTTTTACCCTTTTTAATGCCAATTAAAGCCCATAACTAATTCCTAAAAATCCCGAGAAACCTCCCCGAGGGAGGATATTAAATAACAACTTAATGCCACAGTGCGTAACTGCCAAACCACGTGGGAAACCATGATACGACTTTCCAGGAGTTCCAAATTCCCATATCCAGTAACAACAGGATCTTATCTATATATGTTGCACGAGAAGTTATTTTCCTCTTCTACCACTGGCTAGCTTCATTCTTCCCCCCTGGTGCGCCTAGAGTCCCTTCTCCCTGTGTCTTTTGGTGCACCTCTTCTAGAGCTTCCTACAGCCCTAGGAGTCCACAGAATTCCTCCACTGCAAGCCGCACATCCCCAGTTCCTGGAGCATGGAGAAATACCTCAATCATTGATCAATAAAGTAAGGGGTTTCCTTCATCTCTCCTTCTGTGTATCTTGAGGGGTGGGTACGATATTGTTTCTGTGGGGAAATAGAAACCAAACATAATGTAGATAATGAATGGACCTTTAAAGAGTGAAGGGAGGGTGTGATCGATGTTTTACTATACTCATATATGTTGATATATGTTGTGAACCATATGGGATTATGCCACTGAAAATCATGGTCGTTGGTGGTCATTCCTTGCGCAGTAATGAACCACTGCCTTCTATGATGATTAAATGACTTTAACTTGGAAAATAGGTTAATCACATAAACTCAGTGGATTAAACGAATACCTAGTAAACATAAAGCCTTGTGTGGTCACCCCGGCTAACCAACAGAAGGAAGAGAATATTGAAAGATTTGCTTGAACCTGGAAGTTTCCCTACTATGATTTGTAGTAGGTGTGTTGTTCTGTTTGTTTGACTATGGGGTGTAGTGGGTAAGGATGTGATCCTCTGTTGTGGTATGGTTGTTGGTTGTGAATCTGAAGCGGTGTGGTTGCTTTTCTATGACACGAACTCAGGTAGAATCCTCTATTGTTGAGAAATCATTGGTTCCTGGTTTTGGGGACATGGGGTTGTATCTCAGTGTTTTCATTGTTTCCATTACTTTGAGAGATCTCATTGGTCCCTTTTGGTTGTTGTAAGTGTGGGTTGTTTCTTGAGGCTTGGTTTTGGTTCAGTACGTTGACGGATCTCACTTATCCCGTGTTGTTGTAACTTTACAAGAGAACCGGGTGTGAATTCTTAAGTTGTTGCTTGGCTGTTCATCTTCATTGACTTGTGGTTATGCCTGTTAGTTTCTCAGTAGTGTGGAATTAATTTAAATGGTGTTTCATTTAACATGATACAAGAATGATTTATATGAGGAGTTGGTTTTGGGGATAAGTTGTGACTTGGCCGCAAGGGTTGTGCTTTTCATTATGAATGAATAGTAATATGGGTGTTTGTGCTTAGGTTTTGGAGCCCCTGGGTTGAGATGAATGCCTGTTACAAATACATATATTGTATTTATTATGTTTCTTATTCTCGCCCACCCATGTTGTGAACTTAGTGCCGAACACCACCATTTCCTAGGGGGTGTTTTTCCCAACACTCCTATGAGTGGATGGTTATTAGCTTCTTTTCTGCTCCCTTTCCCGAAAAAACCCAAGACTCTTCGGGTGGGTTATGATGGCCTAAATTCCATTATTATCCCAAGAATCTTCACTCAGGGTAGTTGTGGTGGTTGTCCTAGGTGTTTGCGGGCAGGTTGTTTCCCAAGTGTCTTTGGGATAAGTCCCCTATGTCTTCGAGCATGGTTGTAGTTGTTCTTACCCAGGTGTTTGCAGGCGGGATGGCGGTAATGGCCCAGGTGTGTGCGGCTGGGGTTTGGCAATGGGTCTATGGTAAGGTTATAGCCCAGGTGTTTGTGGGTGGGGTTTGGAAGTGGGACTGTAGTGAGAATGGCAGGATAGGTTTGATGCATAGGATGTCTTCAATACCCAGTGGGAATGTGGCTCGGGGTACCCAAACAAGGATGTGCTATTACTATACTTTACATGACTTGCGTTATTTGGAGAGTGTTACAGGGTGAGTATTAGGTGGATAGCTTAATTTTTTAGATGTTTTTGTTATCTCTTTTTCAAATAGGGCATTAGAATGACTCTCAACTTGTGCACGAGTGCCTTTAGTTTTCCATACTGGGTATACTTTTATGCTCATCCTATGTATATAAAACTGTTTTTAGGTTTCCATGATGACTTCCGGGATCGTGCGGGACCATTCGAGCTTATACCTTTGGGCAGCTGATGATGTATTTTTCTTTTTCTGGGTAATTACTTTTGGAGTTTTGTGGCTTGTATCATTTACTATTGAACATGCATATGGGAATGGGTTATTTTTTGGCTTTACCTTTACTTTCAGCTTTGGTATTATTGGGGTTTCTATCTTATCTCTTTAACGTATTAAAATAAAAAGGGTAATGCCTTCCATCTTTTGTGTGATTCTATACCATTGGTGCTAGTCACCACTCTAGGACCTATTGAAGGCAGGTCTTGGGGATCAATATTTATCCTTCAACTTAAAGAAGAAGGGTCTGACAACCTGTTGTCCCTTCCCTCTTTTTAGTGAAGGTGGGTCGTGACAGAATGGTATTAGAGGAAATGCACGAGAATGCTCTTAGTGAGTTCCACAAATCACCCTTAGCGGTGCACCCAGGATTTTCCAAGATGTACCGGGGTCTGAAGAGACAGTTTTGGTGGCCCGAGGTGAAACGTGAAGTAGTAGAGTTCATAGAAAAGTTCCTAGTGTGTCAGCAGGTGAAGGCTGAACACCGAGTTCTAGGTGTCTTGTTGCAACCTTTAGACATTATATAGTGGATGTTGGATGAAATCTAGATGGATTTAGTCACAGGGCTACCCAAGGTTCAAGGAGGATGGGATGCTATCTTGGAAGTGGTTGATCGGTTGACAAAATCGGCCCACTTTCTGATGATCAAGGTCTCAGGCGTAGTGGATTCCTTAGCACATAGGTATGTGGATGAGGTGGTGCGGTTGCATGGAGTTTCGAGGTCCATTGTATCAGATAGGGATGCACGGTTTACCTCACGAGTCTGGAGGGGATTGCAGCATTCTTTTGGCACCCAACAATGACTTAGCACTGCCTTCCACCCCCAGACAGATGGGCGGATAGAGCGCACCATCCAGACATTGGAGGACATGCTACGGGCATGGGTCCAGGATTTTGGGGGATCGAGGGTGCGACACATGCCACTGGTAGAGTTTTCCTACAATAATAGCAATCACTCTACCATTAGTATGGCTCCATTCGAAGCCTTGTACGAGAGGCCATGTCGCTCACCCGTATGCTAAAAAGTAGTTGGGGAATCTGGTGTTCTTGACCGGGATGTGGTGAAGAGTACGATGGAGAGGGTTCAACTTTTACGAGAGAGGATAAAGGCAGCATAGGACTAGCAGAAGTCGTATGTCAACGATAGGAGGAGACCCTTGTAGTTTGAGGTTGGGGACCACGTGTTCTTGAAGGTTTCCCCTCGGCGCGGGCATTGGAGGTTCGACAGGGGGAGTAAAATTTATCCTAGGATTGTGGGACCCTTCCAGTTCTTGTAGTGGGTCGATGAGGTGGCTTACTAGCTTGCATTTCCACCACAGCTACAAAGGGTGCACGAAGTCATCCATGTGTCCCAGCTTCGTCAGTATCTGCACGATGGCTCACACGTCCTCGACTAGGGAAGGAATGATATCAGGGATGATGCAACGTTCTTATAGTGTCCCGTGATGATCGAAGGTTGTGAAGATAATGTGCTTCGTGGACAAACCATTCCTTTGGATCATGTGTTGTGGAGGCACTGTGGGCTTGAGGAATGTACCTGGGAGTGGGAAGCGCAGATGCATGCCCAGTACCCAGAGTTGTTTTGAGTTTTGTACTATTCTATTGGTACATGTTTGTGAAGTTTGAACACCATGTTCTAGGAGGATTTTTGCAACATTTAGACGTTCCCAGGTGGAAGTGGGAGGACATATTGATGGATTTCATCATGGGGCTACCCATGGTACAAGGAGGTTGTGACGCTATCAGGGTAGTGGTGGATTAATTGAGGAAATCGTCACACTTTCTAACGATCAAGGAGTCAGGCGCTATAGATGCCTTAGCACAAAGGTATGTGGATGAGGTGGTAAAGTTCCATGGTGTTCCAAGGTCCATAGTATTGGATAGGTATGCACGGTTTACCTCACAAGTTTGGAGGGACTGAAGCATGTTTTTGGCACCCAGATATGACTTAGCACTTCCTTCCACCCCAAGATAGATGGGAAGATAGAGTGCACTATCCAGAAATTGGAGGACATGCTACATGCATGTGTCGTAGATTTTGGGGGATCATGGGTGTGACACTTTCCACTGGTAGAGTTTTCCTACAATAATAGCTATCACTCTATCATTAGTACGGCTTCATTCGAAGCCCTGTATAGGAGGCCATGTCGCTCACCCGTATGCTGGACAGAAGTTTGGGAAACATGTGTTCTTGTCTCGGAGGTGGTGCAGCGTACGAAGGAGAGGGCTCAGCTTATACAAGAGAGAATGAAGGCGGCTTAGGACCGACAGAAGTCGCATGCCACTGATAGGAGGAGACCCATGGAGTTCGTGGTCGGGGACCACATGTTCCTTAAGGTCTCCCCTTTAAAGACCTGTAAATTTGAAGGAAAACATTTTCTTAAATTCTGAGGGATTTTACGAGTAAACAGTTTCAGACGGAAATTGATTCTGAGGCCTTGTGTGTGCGGAATCAATTTCTGAATATTAGCTCATGTACTTTTAGTGAACGAACGAGTGGGATTTTTTGTCTTTTGAACCGGTGCTCAGAATAGAAATTTGAGGGCACCGATGAAACCGCAGTGCCGATAATTGCTTAAGAGGACCTTTACCGAAGATGCGTTTTCTCAGGAGGAGATGTTTAAAAAAAGTGGATTAAATGAAAGGTGAATATAATTGTGGTTCAATTTTATTTCTTTATCTACGGTAGTTTTATCCTATATTGGGGAGTTAGGGTGGGACCCACTAGCATCCTAACTACCCATGTAAGGATAAATGTAATGTGGGGCCCACACGAGCCCCAACCTTTTCACTTTCCATAACCCCTTAACCCCTTTGAACAACCATGTTCATTACAAGGAAACTCCCCATTTAAACATGAAAACTTCCATAATTTAATGAGTAACTCTTCCTCTCCCCTATATCCCTCTTTAAAAATTTCCCACACACACACCATAATTAATTAATTGAAACTCTTTCATTAATTAATTATGTGTTTGAATTTTTATTTTCAAATTCATGGAATGTCTAATTAAAAGAAGGGGTGGCCTTATTTTAATTGGGTTGGTGGTTTTTTGGGGATTTTTCAGAGAACTCTTGTGAAGAAAAAAAAGGATTCCTCCTTTGTCGAAGATGAGCATCCTCAATGAAGAACATCGACTCTTCAATGAAGAATGACTTGGCAACCCTTTCTCCATCCTCTTCTTCCACCACAGAAAGGGAGGAGTCATCGACATGGGATCTCTCTAACGATGCGCAATCCTCTTCTTCTCTCGGTGACATAAGGGGAGATGTCGCTTCCTCCTCAGGCGCACACCGACGTCGCTAGTGAAACCTCGCCCAACGACCCCATCTTCCACGACGCCAGGCAAATGACATCGATTAACATTGTAGGGGTTGTTTTTGTATAATAATAAATTTTTGAATTATACCCTCAAAGATGGGTGTTCTTATTTGTTGAACAACGGTATGAGACTCTAACGTAGAGGGAACGGGCGAACGAACATGCACGGACCCTCCGCCTGATGTTCGTTGTGCGCGGATTGACGAGAAATGAAAAATGCGGCCACAATGGAGATTTGAGTCCTCCATAGTGAAGTTTAGGTCCCGAGGTGACCTTAGGCATAGACAGATGGAGAAAATGACCACCAGAGCGTGTCCGATGGTCTACAGAAACCGGCTACAATGCGCCGCCGGAGTAGAACCGCCACGGCAGAGCTGCGGTGGCCGATCAATCCAGAACCGCTAAGCCATTCCGGTTGCGGAGGTGCGTGACATAATTCCCCACTAGCTGGCCGCCAACGCCCCCCCAGCTGGGCAGGGGAAGGCCATGCGGACCAGACCGCCAGTGCCGGGCCAGGCAGGACCTGAGCCTGGGTCAGGTCGACTCGGTTCGGGCCGGCCCCGAGGTTGTTGGGCTAGGTCGGACCGGGCCCAGACCCCCTAATTTCGGATCATTTTCGGTTAAATGGACATATCGTGAGATACAGACCTTTTATTGAAGCAGCATCAGTTGCGTAGGATTCCTTGGATCGAGACGGTCGTTTCGTTATATTGCACTCAAGGCTTCGGCGAAGTTTGGGTATGGCCGTGATGATTCGAACCCAAAACTAACCGGGCCCTCGGAGCAGAAATGCCTATAACTTGAGCTCCAGACGTCTGAATGAAGGGTCGTTAATCACATTGAAATTATCATAGTGAGATGGTTTTTTTGGCTTACTCCTCTTGAGGTTTGGACGCAGTTGGAGAATGGTCGGGTTAGTTTTAGCTTTAAAACTAACAGGGCCCCTAGAACGAAAAAGCTAATATCTCTCAGAACGGGCGACTGATTGACGCGCCGTCTGTCGTGTTTAGTTCCTATGGACGAGATAGAACATTATCATACATCAACTCTAGACTTTGTGACAGTTGATGTATTGACCGCCTTGGCTCATGGTGTGGACCCTCCCGAAATCGAGCATGCTGTGTGCGGGAACCCTAGAGCTGGCTGCGACTGAGACGACGATGACGATTGTACTTGGATCCTACGTGGGTTCGGCAGCGAGGACGACTATACTTGGTCCAATGTGGGTTCGGTAGCGAGGATGACTATACTTGGAACCTCTGTGGGTTTGGCAGTGATGACGACTATACTTGGATCCTACATGGGTTCGACAGCTATTGTTAATGTACTAGGATCCTATGTGGGTTCGGCAGCGACGACTTCTGTACTTGGATCATATGTGGTTTCAACAAGGGAGATGATTCAGAGGATACATCTATCATCTCCACCCCTCCTATTGAGTAGTATACATGTGTGAGATGAGTCTTGACATTCAATCAATATCTTCGATATGATTGACTTGATTTCTTGTGTGGACTGAGTTGTGCTTTCTTAAGTGGACTGGGTTGTACTTGGGCTCCTGAGTTGTTGTAAAACTAGAATTGATGACTTAGGTATATGTATGGGCATATAACTAAGTAGTGTTTGTTGATACTTCGTGTTTGTATCTTTTCTTTGTGTTTTATCCTTTGTGGATTATGGGAGGCCTTCCGACGTCTCGGGGTCCCTACTGAGTATCATATACTCACCCCTGCACGGGCTATGCACGTACAACGTTGTGTTGGTTAAAGACGACGGAAAACGCTGATCGTGGTTGAGGCTTGTGTAGAGGGATGGTATCTAGAGGTGGATTATTATGCGGGACATACACGGAGCAGACAGATGGATTCGAGGAGCTGAGGAGACCATATATACCCACCCTTCATGTGGGTTTTCCAGAGGACGTATCAGTGGTTTCTACTTTACTTTTCGGCCATTGTACTTAACTTTTCTCAATTGTACTATAGTTTCAGTTGGGTTTTTATACTGTCCCATTTACTTTCCAACACTTACTTTCATAATAAGTTTACTTAGTGCATACTTTATCTTGCGTACACTGTTGTGTTTGTTTTCTTATATAATGTCAATGCCTTACCTTTTATCAGGATTTACGCCTTTGGTGCTAGTCTCCAGCCCCTTGCCTATGGAAGGCGGGCATGGGGTAGTCACGACATTGGCCTCGAGGATGGGTCATGAAAAATAGGAATCAGAGGAGTCATTTCAACCACAGAACTCTGGACTCTGATAATTTATTCTTTGTGAAGAAATAATGTTTAGAGTAATGAGTGTGGTTATCATTCCAGGGAGTCCAGTGTTGGTGCGGCGGCCGACGTATCCATACACCAGGACCCTAACTTCTGATTTCCGACTCAGTGCATGAAAATATTGATTGCATGTGTGTTTCAAAATTTTTCTTTGTGATTACTTTGTGTTAGATCACCATGTATACTATATTAACCATGGAACACCTGTTTCTTTTCAGGATGGCCCCACGACGGCAGCCGGCTAGGGTTCCGAGCCACGTGCGAGATAGCATCCCACCGAGCGATGAGGCCTCGGTGCAGGGCCCCATTACAGTGGAGGAATCGACGGTACCTCTACCCACCGAGCCACCGATTCCACTCGCCCCAGCAGCGGAGAGTGCACGTCGCCTGAGTGCACTTCACAAGTTTCAACGTTAGAAGCCGCCCAGGTTCCGTGGAGATACAGACCCTCAGGCAGCCGAGGATTGGCTGGAGGCTATCGTCTAAGTCTTCAGATTAGTAGGGATACTAGATGACCTCATGGTGATCCTTGCGGCGAGTCTCCTGCACACATAAGTAGGTAGATGGTGAGGCCTGATGCTCCAGGTTCACGATGAGGAATCCCTATTTTGGACGGACTACGAGAGCCTCTTCCGCTCAGAGACTGTTCCAGCCACCCTCTGTGCGGTGCACATCCAGGAGTTACTACAGTTGTGGCATGACTGCATGACAGTAGCCCAGTACTCGACGAGATTTACCGACCTACCGCAGGGCTACATATAGCGGATTCTTATATAGCCAGTAGTAGACATATGTCGCAGAGGTACAAGAGGACCAGGCCATCAGGTGGGAGACCTTAGGATACTGGTTCGGATTTTCAGGGCACAAGAAGCAAAGAAAGTCATATGAGAGGCAGGCAGTTGTACACATGCGGCAGGCAGGGCCACATGGTTCGTGACTGCCCGACCCGCCATGTTGAGAAGAAGCAGATGATTGAGGGACCACCCAGGAAGATGCAGGGGTTCGACCGTGGTGGTCCGCAATGATCAGGTGGATGAGGCAGAGGTGTTGGTCGAGTTGCAGGAGGTGGACTATGCTTCAAGGCTCTACCACCACCACCACTAGGAGGTCCACCCCAACCACATGGAGCTAGAAGACAGAGGCAGGCTAAGCTTTCGGCAGTGGAGGCTTACGACCACAGTGCACCTGAGATGATTCAAGGTACTATCTGTGTCTACTCCACCCTTGATGCAGTTCTTATAGACACATGAGTGATCCATTATTTCATTTTCTCTTCCCTTTTTCAGAGCTCAAAGATTCCAACAGAGCTGTTGGCTCGATCCTTACAGCTAGAGACTCCTACGGGATCAAACTCGATGATTACACACTGGTGCTGGCAGTGTGAGCTTACTCTAGGAGGTGAGAGCTTCGGTTGGGATCTTCTTGTAGATGCTTTGAGACTTTATGATGTCATCTTGGGCATGGATTTGTTATATACATTCCATGCTCAGATCGATTCTATTTGGCGCAAGGTGCGGTGTGTCTGCACAGATGGGAGCAGGTTCACCTTCACTAGCGAGAAGGGTGCCTTTTCTGTTCATGATGGACTCATATAGAGGAGAGGACAGCTGATCACCAACCAGTTAGCTAGTCTCATCCTAGGAGTAGTTGATGTGCGGAGTCCGAGTTTTCCTATTGTGGTGGATCAGTATGCAGACATTTTTCTTGACGATGTTCTAGGACTACATTATCGTAGAGATGTAGACTTCAATATTGAATTGTACCTTGGGACAACCCCGATTTCTACTCCAGCATATCGGATGGCTCCTGCTGAGCTTCGTGAGCTATGGGTATAGCTGGAGGACTTACAGGGCAAGGGATTCATCCGACCAAGTGTTTCACCCATGGCTTCTACGATTTTGTTCGCCAAGAAGGAAGACAGGAGCTTGCGATAGTGTTTCGATTACCATCGCCTGAACCAGGTGACCGTGAAGAACAAGTATCCAATTCCGACGATTGGCAACCTCTTTGATCAGCTCAAAGGAGCATGATGGTTCTCGAAGATTGACCTAAGGTCAGGCTATCATGAGATCAGAGTTCGAGACGAGGATGTGCAGAAGATGGCCTTCAGGTGTCGGTATGGCCACTATGAGTTCTTTGTTATGACTTTAAGAATAACCAACGCTCCAATAGTGTTCATGAGTATCATAAACAGGATCATCCATCCTTACCTCAATTGATATTTCATAGTCTTCATCGATGACATACTAATTTACTCGACTACTGAGGAGGAGTATGCCTAACACTTGTGGGATGTACTAGAAACACTCTGAGAGCACCAAATTTTTGGTAAGTTCTCAAAATTTCAGTTCTAGATTCGACAGGTCCACTTCTTGGGGCACGTCATCTCTAAGGTGGGAGTTGCGGTGGATCCTGCGAAGATCGAGGTAGTACTAGCTTGGGAGACACCCAGGAGCATGATGGAGGTGTGGAGTTTCCTAGGTCTGACTGGGTACTTTCAGAGATTTGTGCCTGACTTCTCCAGAGTTGAAGCACCACTTTTAGCTTTGACGAAGAAGGGGAAACCCTTCATGTGGTCAGATAGATGTATACAGTGATTCCAAGAGCTGAGAAAGTGATTGACCAGTGCACCCATCTTGAGGCTACCAGAGTAGGGCGTAGGATACGTAGTTTACTGTGATGCATCAGGGACCGGACTCAGGTGTTTCCTGATGCAAGAGAGGGAAGTGAGTGCTTATGGTTCACGACTGTTGAGGAAGAAAGAGTAGAACTACGCTACCCATGACCTGCAGTTAGGATCAGTGGTCTTTACCTTGAAGATGTGGCGGCACTATCTGATGGGTGAGGGCTTTGCAGTCTACACTGACCACCAGAGTCTCAGGTACTTCTTCTCACTGAAGGAACTGAACCTGAGACAGTGGCGATGGCTCGAGTTTTTCCAGCACTATGACTTCAAGATAGTCTATACTCCTAGGAAGGGGAATGTAGTAGTTGGTTCTCTCATCAGGAGGTCAGGAATTCAGCAACTTGGAGAATCAACAGAGCAGTTAACTGTTTTGCAGATATCCACAGGACATGCACCTGATGGATTTTCTGTTGGAGGAGAGCACTTCATTCTTTTCAATGGACGTACCATGGTACAAATTGAATTACAGGAGGAGGTGATGAGGGAGTTTCACACTTCCCCATTGGAAGTTCATCCACGAGTAGTGAAGATGTACTAAGATCTCAGATGATAACACAGGTGGTCGGGTATGAATAAGTCTATGGCTGAGGTCGTTTCATGATGCCTCACCTACCAGCAGGTGAAGGCGGAGCACCAGGTACCAGTTGGCTTGGTAAAACCCTTAGAGGTCCCTGAGTGATAGTGGGATGGGATATCCATGGATTTTGTGAAAGGTATTCCACGTACTTCCAGAGGACATGACTCCATCTGGGTGATTGTCTACCGACTCACCAATTCGGCCCACTTAATACGTATTAGAGAGCATGGATCAGTGGAGAGCTTGGAACGCCTCTATGTTCAGATGATCGCATGGCTTCCTAGTGTGCCATCATCTATCGTCTCCGATTGAGACACTCACTTTACTTCCCAGCATTGGAAGGTGTTGTATGAGGCATTTGGGATGCAACTACGCCTGAGCACCGCCTTTCATCCTCAAATGGATGGAAAGACGGAGAAGACCATTCAGACACTCGATTACATGATCCATGCATGCATCCTTGACTTTGGTCACATTTTGGAGGATCACCTACCCCTGGTGGATTTTTCGTACAACAAAAGCGACCACTATACCATTGGAATGGCACCATACGAGGTACTGTATGGCCGACCTTACAGATCACCTCTGTGCTGGACAAACCCTGGGGTGTTAGCACTTTTAGGACCAGAGATGGTCCAGGCAATGATGGAGAAGTTACAGATCATCCAGGAGTGGATGAGGACTGGACAGAGCCAACAGAAGTCTTATTTTGATAGGAGGCGGAGACCATTGGAGTTCAGGGATGGTGACCACATTTTCTTATTGGTCATAACTCGATGTGGATTATGTAGATTTGGCCGGGGCGACAAGTTATATATGCTCTTCATTGGACCATTTTAGGTTCTTAATAGAATAGGCGAGGTGGCTTACCACCTGTCCATTCCACCTCAGTTGCACCGGGTGCACGATGTCTTCCATGTATGTCAACTGAGGAGATACATGCACGGCGTGACACATATCATCGACCATGGGGAGCTGGACATAGATGATGGGGTTAATTTTTCATAGGTCCCAGTGGAGATCGAGGATGGACAGTATCAGGTCCTACAAGGATGGTCGATTCTTATGGTGTGCATTCTATGGCAGCACGGGAACCTCCATGAGAGAACATGGGAGTGGGAGGCTCAGATGCATTCACAGTACCCTATTTTGTTTCCATAGTTAATGATGTATCCTTATAGGGACGTAAAGACCTGAGGTGGTAGTAATGTAATGACCTTTAAATTTCAAATATTTTTTTTGTTAAATACTTTGGGATTTTAAGAGTGTGGAGTTTTTCACGGCACCTGATTCCAAGGCCCGGTGTGCCCGGAATCAATTTCCGAAGTTTAGCTTGGTATGTTCTGTGAACGAACGAGTGAGTTTTTCTATCTTTTGAACCAATGCTCGGAATTGAAATCTGTGGGCACCGATGATACCGCAACACCTATAATTTCTTTAGAAGATTATTACCGAAGATGCGTTTGCTTAGGAGGAGATGTTAAAAAAAAGTGGATTAAATTAAAGATGAATAAAATTGTGGTACAATTTTATTTCTTTATCTAAGGTAGTTTTATCCTACATGGGGCACATAGGTTGGGACCAACTAGGATCCTAACTACCCATGTGAGGATAATTGTAAGGTGGGCCCACACGAGCCCCAACCCTTTCACTTTCCATAACACCTTAAACCCTTTGAACACCCATGTCAATTACATGGAAACTCCCCCATTAAACTTGAAAACATCCATAATTTAATGAGTAACTCTTCCTATCCCCTCTCTCCCTCATTAAAACTTGCCAACACACACACCTTAATTAATTAATTAAAACACTTTCATTAATTAATTAAGTGTTTGAATTTTTATTTTTAAGTGAATGGAATGTATAATTAAAAGAATGGGTGGCCTTATTTTAATTGGGGTGTTGGTTGTGTGGGGATTTTTGGGAGAACTCTTGTGAAGAAAAAAGAGGATTCCTCCTTTGTCGAAGAAGATCATCCTCAATGAAGAACATAAACTCTTCAACGAAGAACAACTCGGTGACCCCAGTTTCTCCATCCTCTTCATCCTCCGTGACAAGGGAGGAGACACTAACGTGAGAGCTATCCATTGACTCGCAATCCTCTTCTTCTCTCCGTGACAAAAGGGGAGACACTGCTTCCTCCTTGGGCACACACCGACGTCACTTGCGAAACCTCGCCCCGTGACACCATCTTCCATGGCGCCCGACGAATGAAATCGATTAATGAGGTAGTGTGTTTTTGTATAATTCTAACTATTTGAATTATACCCTCAAGGATGGGTGTTCTTATTTTTTGAACAATGGAATGAGTCTCTAACGAGGAGGCAACGAGCTAACGAAAAAGCACGGACCCTCCGCTTGTTGTTCATTGTGCGCGGATTGACAGGCGGTGACAAATGGGGCCACAATGGAAATTTGAATCCTCCTTAGTGAAGTTCATGTCCCGAGGTGACCTTAGGTACAGAAGGAGGGTGAAAAGGACCAATGGAGCGTGTCCGGTGGTACGCAGAAAGCGGTGGCGGCGCGCCACCGGAGCAGAATAGCTGCAGCTGCTCCGCAGCGGCGGATCAAATCAGAACTCCTAAGCCATTCCGGATGTGGAGGGGCACGGCTAATTCCTGCACCACCTGGCCTCTAACACCCCCCACCCCCGGCTAGGCCGGGGCGGGCCCTGCGGACTGCACTGCCAGCGCCGGGCCGGGCCGCCAGTGCTAGGTCGGGCTGCCAGCGCCGGGCCAGGCCACGCCAGCTGGGCTGGGCTGTGCCAGGCCATGCCCAAACGGGCTAGACCCAGGCCTAGGTCGGGTCGACTCGGTTCGGGCGGACCCGAGGGGTGTTGGGCCGGGTCGGACCGGGCCCAAACCCCCTATATCCGGATCATTTTTTGTTAAATGGACATATCCTGAGCTACAGACCTATGATTGATGCAACATCAATTGAATTGGATTCCTTGGATCGATTTGGTCATTTTGGTATATTAAACTCAAGGCTTCGGCGAAGTTTGTGTATGGACGGGATGGTTTGAACCCGAAACCAACCGGGCCCTCGGAGCGGAAACTCTTATAACTTGAGCTTCGGACATACGAATGACGTTATGTCAATCACGTTGGATTCCTCGTAGAGTTATAGTTCATTCGGCTTACTCCACTTGATGTTTGGATGAAACTGGAGAATGGTCAGATTCGTTTTAGCTTAAAACTAACAGGGCCCCTAGAACGGAAAAGCCAATATCTCTCATCCCGAGCATCTGATTGTTGCGCCGTCTGATGCATTGACATCATGTGGACAAGACAGAACATTATGATACATCAACTATGGACTTCGTGATAGTTGATTTATCAACCCCTTGGCTCGTGGAGCATACCCTCCTGGAATCGAGTGTATTGTGTGCGAGAACCATAGAGCTAGCTGCAACTACGACGGTGATGACAATTGTACTTGGATCCTACATGGGTTCGGCAGTGAGGATGACTGTACATGGATCCTACATGGGTTTGGAAGCGAGAACGACTATACATGGATCCGCTGTGGGTTCAGCAGCTTGGACGATTGTCCTTGGATCCTACGTGGTTTCGACTACGATGGTTACTGTACAAGGATCCTACATGGGTTCGGCAACGACATCTTCTGTACTTGGATCCTACATGGGTTCAGTAGGGGAGATGATTCAGAAGCTACATCTATCATCTCCACCCATCTTTTGGAGTAGTATACATGTGTGTGCTGATTCTTTACTTTCAATCAATATCTTCGATATGATTGTCAGGCTTTCCTATGTGGACTGATTTGTGCTTTCCTGTGTGGACTATTTTGTACTTGGGAACTTGAGTTGGAGTCGGACTAGAATTGATGAATTAGGTATATGTATGGGAATATACCTAAGTAGAGTTGGTTGATACTTCGTGTTTGTATCATTCTTTTTTGGTTTATCATTTGTGGATTTTTGGAGGGCTTCAGGGGTATCGGGGTCCCTACTGAGTATCATATAGTCACCCCTGCATGGTATATGCCCGCACTACGTTGTGTTGGTTGCAGATGACTGACAACGCTGATCGTGGGTGAGGCTTGTGGAGTGGGATGGAATCTGGAGGTGGACTATTAGGCGGGATGTACACGGAGCAGAAAGACGGATTCGAGGTGCTGAGGAGACCATCTATAACCACCCTTCAGATGGGGTTTCTGGAGGACGTCTCGGTGCTTGTTTCTTTACTTTTCGGCCATTATAATTCACATTTCTCAGTTGTAATATAATTTTAGTTGGGTTTGTATACAGGCCCATTTACTTTCCAACACTTACTTTTGTACTCATTTTACTCAGTGTTTACTTCATCTTGTGTACTCTGTTATGTTTGTTTTCGTATATAAAGGAAATGACTTCCCTTTTATCAGGATTTACACAATTGGTGCTAGTTGCCAGCCCTCTAGCCAATGGAAGGCGGGTTTGGGGTAGTCACAACACGAGCCCCGAGGATGGGCCGTGACATCCCCTCAGCGTGGGCAGCAGATGTTCAGAAGATGGAGTAAGCTTTCTCCCATTTTTTTCAGTCCCTTCAAGGTGTTTCAGTGGGTAGATGAGGTGTCTTACCAGCTTGCTTTTCCACCATAGCTACCTAGGGTGCATGGCGTCTTCCATGTGTCCTAGCTTCGTCAGTATCTTCACGATGACTCACATGTCCATGACTGGGGAATGCTAGATATTGTTGACGATGCAACGTTTATAGAGTGACAAGTGATGATCGAAGGTCGTGAAGAGAAGGTTCTTCATGGATAAACCATTCCATTGGTTCCTGTGTTGTGGTGGCATAGTGTGCTTCAGGAAAGTACCTAGGAACGGGATGCACATATGTGTGCCCAATACCTAGAGTAGTTTTGAGTTTTGTGTTGTTCTGTTTGTACTTGTTTGTGATGGAACGCTTTACCGTGTTGGATATGAAATATGTGGTTTTTCTCATTCTCTGAATATGTATGAAAAGACCTGGTTGTAGGAAGGGGAGGAATCGATCACTAATCAAGACTCATTAAGCTGAATGCGATTAAACACGTGTGGGAGAGTTTGTGCCGCCCAAAGAGGATAGTATCTCGACATGGAAGAAGAGATTACCCAACCCATATGACTAGGCAGTTTGACCCTTGATGATTCCTAGTTTCATGAGGGAGAGGTGTTTCTAGATGACGGTGAGGTTCACTCTTAAGAGGTATCTTTCAAAGTTGTTGTTCGGAACCTCTCTTTTATTCTGGATTGTTTTGATTCTCGAGGTATGGAATAGTTTGAGAAGTATCTAATGTAATGGACTAGACCCTTCTAGCACATTACTTTTCCAAAATAAGGCTCCGCCAAAACAGTGGCACCATGACAGTGGCACAGTAAGGGTGACACCATGATGGTGGCACCGTGTCCTCACCCAACCCTCCATTTTCTTTTTCCAGTCCCGCTCCCGCAATGTATGTTTTGATGTAAATTAATTTATTTACCCTTTTTATATCCATTTAATGCCCATAATTAATTCCTAAAAATCCCAAGAAACATCCCTGATGGGTGATATTAAATAACAACATAATTCCATCGTGCATAACTACCAAACCATGTGGGAAAACACGATTCGACATTCCATGCGTTCAAAATTCCCATATCCCTTAACAACAAGATCTTATATATATATTTAGCACATGAAGTTATTTTCCTCTTCTTCCTTTGCCCGACTTCGTTCCTCCCCCCTGGTGCTCCTGGAGTCCCTTCTTCCTGTGGCATGTGATGCACCTCTGCTAGAGCTTCCTTCACCCCTTGCAGTCCACAAAATTCCTCCCCTGCAAGCCGCACATCCCATGTTCTTGGAATGTGGAGAAAAACGTCGATCCTTGATCAATCAAGTAGGGGTATTCTTTCGTCTCTCTTTCTGTGTATCATGCGGGGTGGGTACACTATTGTTTCTACGGGGAAAGAGAATGAACACTTAATAAAGATAATGAATAGACCTTAAAATAATGAAGGGTTTGTGTGATCAATGTTCTACTTTACTCTTTTATATTGATATATGTTGTGAACCTTATGGGCTTTTTCCACTAAAAATCGTGGCCATTGGTGGTCTTTCCTTGAGTACTAATGAACCCTTGCCTTTTGTGATGATTAAATGATTGTAACTTGGAAAATTGGTTAATGACGCAAACTCGGTGGATTAAATGGATACCCAGTAATCATAAAGCCTTGTGTGGTCACCCCGACTAACCAACAGAAGGATGAAAATAATAAAATATAGTCATGAACCTCGAAGTTTCCCTACTATGTTTTGGTAGTAGGTGATTTTTTCTGTCTGTTTGCCTATGGGGTGAAGTGGGTGATGATGGGATCCTCCATTGTGGTATGGTTTTCGGTTGTGAATCTGAAGAGGTGTGGTTTCACTCCTGTGACACGAACTTGGGTAGAATCTTCTATTGTTGAGAAATAGTTGGTTCCTAGTTTTGGGGACATGGGGCTGTATCTCGGGGTTTTATTTGTTTCCATTACTTCAAGGGATCTCACTAGTCCATTTTGGTTGTTGTAATGGTGGGCTTTATCTCGAGGTTGGGTTTGGTTCCAGTACATTGAGGGATCTCACTTATCTCTTGTTGTTGTAACTTCACAAGAGAACCTGGTGTGAATTCTTAAGTTGCGTTTTGGCTGTTCCTCTTCCTTGACTTGTGGTTATGCCTATTAGTTTCCCAGTAGTGTAGAATTCACTTAAATGGGGGTTGATTTAACATGATTCGAGAATTTTTTAAATGAGGAGTAGGTTTTGGGGATTAGTTGTGACTTGGCCGCGAGTTTTGTGCTTTTCTTTGTGAATGAATATTGACAACGGTGTTTGTGCTTTGGTTTTGGAGCCCCTAGGTTGGGATGAGTGCCTGTTACCTATAAATATATTGTATTTCCTGTGTTTCTTATTCGTGCCCCCCAAAGTAGAGCACATAGTTCCAAACAACCCCATTTCATGGGGGAGGGTGTTTTTTCCAACACTCTTATGACTGGCTGGTTATTAGCTCATTTTCTGCTCCCTTTCCCGAATAGCCCAAGACCCTTTGGGCAGGTTGTGAAGGCATGAAGTCCATTATTATCCCATGAATCTTCGGGCAGGGTAGTAGTGGTGGTTAGCCCAGGTGTTTGCAGGAAATTTATTCCCCCAAGTGTCTTCAGGATGAGTCCCAGGAGTCTTCGGGTGTGGCAGTAGTTGTTATTACCCATGTGTTTGCGCGCATGATGGAGGTTATGGACCAGGTGTGTGCGGGAAAGATTTAGTAGTGGGACTGCGGTGAGATTATGGCACAGGTGTGTGTGGGTGGGGTTTGGTAGTGGGACTATGGTGAGAATGGCTGTATTGGCTCGATGCGTAGGATTTCTTCAATAACCTGTGGAAAAGTGGCGCAGGGTGCCCAAACATCGATGTTCTATTACTATACATTACTTGACCTGCGTTATTTGGGGAGTGTTCCATGGTGAGGCTTGTGTGGATATCTTACCTTATTAGATGTTTTGGTTATCTCTTTTTCTCAGAGGGCATTAGAATGAATCTCCACTTGTGTACGAGGGCCTTTGGTTTTCCCTACTAGGTATACTTGTATGCTCACCCTACATATATATATCTATTTTCAGGTTTCCATGAGGACTTCAGGGATCGTGCAAGACTGTATTAGCTCAGACCTCGGGGTTGTTGTTGTTTTCTTTTTCCTTTTCTTGGTACTTACCTTTGGGGTTTTATGGATTGTATCATTTAGTGTTGAACATGCATATGGGAATGAGTTATTTTTGTCTTTACCTTTACTTTCAGATTTGGTATTGTTGGGGTTTATATCTTATCTATTGATCTTATTAAAATAAAAAGGATAATTCCTTCTATCTGGTTTTTGATTCTATACCCTTGGTGCTAGTCTCCACTCCGGGACCTATTGTAGGTAGGCCACGTGGTCATTATCTCTCCTTAAAAAAAAACAAGGAAGGGTCTGGAAATCAGCTGTCCCATCCCTTCTTTTGGTGAAGGCGGGTCGTGACATATATATATATATAGCCTCTTCTCTTAATATGAAAATTATAACATCACACATGTGTAAGGTGGACTATAGTGTCTCAATCCTATGTGACACAATTTCCATTAAAAACATAAAAAGATTGTTATGCTGAAGAATATAAAGTAATTATTATAAATTTATTATATAATTTTACACATATAATTTTTATATTATATATAACATCAAATTTACATTCTATATAGGATATGATCACGATTCTCATGAGTACAATGGACTACAACCTCATAATTTAATGTGATTCTTTTTTTACAGATTCTCTACATATAAGGTGAAAAGGAAAAATTTAATGAATATATGTTATATAAATAAAATAAATATGATATTAATGTTATATTTATCATTTTAAAATTATAATATAACATTTTCTTACATAAATATTCACTCACTGATGAGGATATCATAATTCTAATATATATCGACTACCGACATCATGAAGTTATAGCTATTGTTGGTAAATATATAATGTTCTAGAGAAAATGATGTCCAATGATTTAGAATTTATTTAAAATAAAATTAAAATATTAATATCCATGATATTTTTCCAATGATATTATCCCTCAAGTCATTCCATTTTCCTTCTATTGATTAAAAAATGTGTTTTTTGATATTTACCTTTTCATATTGACTATAAATTATATTATAAAGATAGTATTGTTATTTTTATTTCTTTCGTTATTAGTTATTTAAAATTATTTATTGATTCTTCATATTGATTCATGATATATTATAATTCACATACCCCTTAATAAAAATTTGATATAACCCTTGTTTTATTTTATTTACCAATGATAAGAAAATAAACTATTGGAATGAGGTCAAAGATACAAAAAAATTTACATTAATATAATTTCTATTATATTTCCCATTGTAAAATGGGTATCATGTATTTATATAATTCTACCAAACTCTTAAATTTCTTGTTCCTTTGTGATTTGATTCCTTTTATATATTCCACAATAATAATGTAGGAACTGGATCAAGGTTACTATGGTCAAGCACATTGTATTTTTTATTAGTGGGATTTTATTAGAAACCATTGGAATGTGATTATGGAAAAAATATATTAGGATTCATAGCACAATTATATTATTTTAAGATAAGTATCAAATAACATAATAATGTTTTGGTATGGAAGAATTTATGAGTTTTTTCAATGTAATACATATTCCTTTGATATTAATGTTGATGTGGTTCTTGCACTGAGGTTGATAGGGGAAATTACTCCAAAAAGTGAAAATTGAGATTGAACTAATCATCCGCTTATGTGTGAAAATGAGACTTAATGAGAACAATTTTTTCACTCCCATTGTATATTCCTATGGTAATTCATATTCCCTTTACAAACCATTATGGGGGATTTGAATATATAGATATAATCAAGGATACCAAGTTTATGATTATAAGATTTAAAATCCACAAATTTTAAATTTAATTTCAATCACCTATTTGGAATTATAACTTACGATTAAAAAATAATATTTTTAAGATTTAATAAAATATATTCACTTTTCATTAAATATACGTTGGATGGAAAATCTGTATTATCACTAATGGCCAATGTAGAGATTTACCTACCAGAGAAGAAAATACATCAAGAATTTGAACGGAGAAAGTTATGTCTATATTTGAGTATCATAATATGTTTATAAAGAATAACATTTTCTATATGGATAATCATATTGAAAAACAAATTTCTATATTGTTGTATTGCTCCATATGATAGAATTCTCTATGACTTTGTGGGACATCTAATCCAATAGTAGGTGATCAATGAAATTAATACTTTGAGTTGATATTTATAGCTGTGAGATGTTATTAAACGAAAAAAATACACATTAAATTTATTTTCTCAATGGAAATGTTGATAAATAGTGGTCTTTCACCCAGAATAATATAGAAAAAGGCAATTAAACTCATATAATTATATGATTTTATAGTTAAATTATTTTAAAAAGATTTATATCATGTGAAATAAAATAATATAATGATAATGATCATAATAATAAATAAAATGGATGAATAAAATATTAAATAATATAATACACTATTTTGATGTATTTCTATTTATCTAACATTCTATATATGAAAACTAGAGTGTATGATTGACTATTTATTTGAATGCATTATGCTTTGTCTATGAATGATGGTGTTCATTATATATTTTATAAAATATGATTAAATAGTTTTATGCTCTATTATACCATAGAGATGATTTATATTTCTTAAATATTAAAGGGAAATAAGTAGGGGAATAGGTGATCTGAACATATAGAATATAATAATGCAACAAAATAAAAAAGATAATGATTAAATTTAGACATTCTAAAATCATTAGAATGAATCATCATGTAAAATTATTGAAGGTCATAATATTTCTTTCTAAGTGCATTGATATGTACAATTTCACTCAGGAATTCCAAGGGAAAAACAAATCAATAATATCCCGGGCTTTAAATGTAAATTAATGAGGCATTATTCCCAATTATATTTAAGACTTCAGTAAATATATCATAGAGGAGGTTAATAGTATATGGATGAGAAAAGGTAAACACCACAACTGAGGTAGATATTACTAATGATTTGTTGTTTTTCAATTTAATCATTTATTCAAATTTAGTTAATGATTTATTTTATTTGGTATCCTAAAAATATTTTATATATACCCAGCCTTCCATAAAACTTATGCAATTCCATTTGAATTTAATAAGGGGTTTATCATTCAAAACTAGAAAGTAATTCTTTACAATATATTTATGTGTCTAAATGTCCTAGTAATGACACATTAATGGGATTTAATTGAAAACATTATTATCATACCTATTGTTTGAATTGATATAATCATTAGTACATAATTTGTTTCAAAATAATATGAAATAATATTCTTCTTGTAAAATTAAACTATGATTCATGATGGAGATATATAAATTCTAATCACTGGATAAGATACATCGTTATCTAACACATGTCTACATCCACAAATAGTATCTATACTAAATGAGTTTCTTGTAAAATATGAGCTTCAAATTCTTTGGATAATGAATATATTATTAAAATTGAGTATGTACAAATTATAGTGGAATACAATGATTATTTCCTAAATAATTACCTAGAAATACTTAAGACCATACAAGTGGAGTTTCCATTGATTTAACCCCGAATTTATTAAAAATATCAAAGACTCCCAAAAATAGAAAAATGTTGAATAAGTGGAGTTGATGGAAAAACTAGTGGAGTTGGGAGATAAGGAATGTATTCACGCTAGTGTTTCGCTATGTGGGGATATTTTACTCTTCTTTAAGATGAAATATGGATCCATAAGGCAATTAATTGGTTATAGGGATTAAAATTGCAATATGATAAAGAACCAGTATCCCTTGTTCACATTGATGATTAATAAGATCAAATTTATGGATCTTGATATTTACCAAATATTGAACACTGATATTTTTATCATCAATTGAAAGTAATGAAATATTAAATTCAAATAATAGCTGTATAAATGAGTTATTGATATTATGAGTTTATATTAATTCCATAATAATTGAAAAATGTACCCTCAGTTTTTGTGGATAAAATAAATTGAATATTCAAAAACAATATTGATGATTCTTTGGTTTCTTATTTATAAAACCATATTATATGATAAAATATTTGAGGACTGTGTGAATCACAAGAAGAACATTCCTGATGCTCTTATCAGAAATGACTTATATCATAAAATAAGTATATTTTAATTTTTTTCTTCAAGAGGATTATTTTATGTCTATATTGTCACGAAGAATGGTATATCAATTTTCCCTATGAAGAAAAAGTTTGTAAGATAGTGTATTACACCAATAAATATAATGGAGGTACATATTTTCTATTGTTTATCTGGTTAATATAAGTAATTATTTCAAAAAATTTACTGATTGGAAATCCAGTTGAGATATATAACATGTAATGGGCTTAAGATCTTTTAGATAATGTAATGTGGATAATATAATGATGAATTTTAGTTGAGATTTTTCAATTCCCCAATTAACAAATTAATATTAGGAAATGGCGGGTTTGATATATATTTAGTGATGAAATAATGAAATGGATAGATTGTATCCTTATGAAAAAATGTAAAATTTGTCAACTATATATTAAAGTATTTGATAAGTCATGAAAAAAAACTATCAAACACCTGAACATGAGTTGGAAGCTATAATGGTTTCTCCGAATATATGGATACATTATTCCTATAATGAATGATGTGTGATATAAAAATAGAAAAAAATCCTAAAATAAACATTTTCATAGAATGATATCAACATTAGGTAATGGAAATGTCTTAATCTTTATAGGGGTTATGATTTCTCAATACATGACCATGCATGGAATGAAAATGAGGTAGAAAATGCATTGAGTATGAATATTCTTTGAATTATGACCCAAATGATGATTGTGTGGGATCATATGATAATATATCTAGTAAATATAGATAATGAAATAATCATGTTAGGGGATACGTCACTCCTTTTTCAAATTATTATGAAACCATATTTATTATAAAATCAATTTGGTTATCAATCTCATATTGAGAACAATCAGAATAAAATTAATGTTGGAAATGATGGAAAAATTGAAAAATTAAATTATAAAAAGGGTTTTGTAAAATATAAAATATATAATGGGATCAATTTATAATTGATTTAAAATAGGAATTACTGGATGACTCTTATAGATAGAAAATTTTTCAATACACCATTATTGAAAAAAGAATAATATATATTTGAGTAAGAAAAATAATGTAATAACATGATGTGAGAAATAGTTTATTACATGTCCAAGAGATTGGTTTCTCAATAGGTGAAACTTGTCAGATATTATCCTAAGGGACATGTGAATCCTATTACTATTCCTTTATTCAAAAGGGATGAAATTACTACTAACTTTTTCATAACAATAAAAAAGACTCCTAGAAGTAAAGATTCCATATGGGATATTATTGAGTGCTTAACAAAAAATCACATTTCGCAACTATATGTGATGATTTACCTCTTTATCACCAAATACGATCCTATATTATTGAATTTTTAAGACATCATGTCACACCAATTTGGATTCACTGAGATCAAAATATCCAATTTACATCAAATTTTTAGAAGATTCTTTAGAAGAATTATGATATTGAGCTTCGTTATGGCACTTAATTCCATACTCAAACTAATGGAATGACTAGAAGGAATATTAAAATAATGGAATATATGTTGAGGTCATTATCACATTATTTTCATTATATATGGGATTAGTAATAATTTTCCTATAAAAAATAGTGCCAATTTAACTATTAAAAAGGTGTTGTATTAAGATCTATATGGAATGATATGTCATACTCAAACTTATGGGAATGAATTGGTGAAAGTAAAATTCCTGGCCCATAACATGGTGATTGTACAATAATTAATGAAAATTTGTTTTAATATCATTTTAATAAAGCATATAGTTGGAAAAATATTTAGGCCGTTAATCTAAGGAAGGGTTTGGAATTACTAGTGGCTGATCACGATTTATAAAAATTATCTCTGGGAAAGGGTTTGATATGGTTTAGAAAATAGGGGAAAAATCAAACATAATTATACCAAATCCTATGAAAATATTGAAATAATTTTAATTATTTGTAATCTTTTTGAAATTCCACCATATATTAGAAATGTAAATGATGTGTTTCATATATGATTGTTAAGGAAATGTATTCCTATCCAAAAACATGTTCTCACAACTGATGAAATATAAATGGAACAAAATATATTCTATCATTGACATACCATAATAATTATTGATAATATAGAGAAATTATTGAGGAATTTGATGAATCAATTGGTAATCATACATGAGAGAAATCAAAAATTGGAGGAAGCAATGATCGAACTAGAGGGTGTTATAAATAAGAATATACCTCATCAATTTGGAAGGTTTTATTGAATAAATTTCATGGGGAATTCTTTTTTTCGGGGGATGAATGTAATAATCAAATAATTTAAAAATATATTTCACTTAATTTAAATTTAATTAATTAGATATCCTTAGATGTATGCAACACCCAGTTTAAATGAAACGTGATACTCATTTGAAATATCATTATTTATGCATGATCGTAATAAAAAATCCATTAAATTTGTGAGTATGAATAGAAAAAATTAATTATTATTATTATCTGTTTTATACATAAATATAATGGATATCTATTTAATATAAGTAATAAAAGAATCTAATTATAATAATGGATATGATTTCTGAAAATTTTATTTTATTATGAAAATGGATTATTCATTTCATGTTCAATTATTTGGAAAATTTATTTTTTCACTTTTATAAATATTATATAATGATATTAAATTATTATTATGGAATCACGACAAAAATTATCTTTGGGGGAGTTTTTTTATATTTTTTGAATAGTTTCATTTTTTGGTGAATGGTTAATACAAATTAATTGTATTTAAAAACCACCATTTAGTTTCAATAATTGATTTTTGTTAAATTATATTATAAATTTTGTTTAATGTGAAATTATTTCAATTATATATCTATTTATCCAATTTTTGTCATTTTCATCATTTTGATATTGTACTTTTATACTAATTTATTGTACTTTTTACAATTTTCTCATTGAAAACATGTTTTCTCATCGCGCCACTATAGTAATTTTAAAAATAACATTTCAATTATATGATTATAAATTTTAAAAATTTATTCCATATTTTTAATCATAATAATTTTTATTTTATATTATTTTAAAATTAATTTATTGCCAAAACTAATAGTGAAAACTGAAAAAGATAATTTCCACAGTTATAGTAAAAATTGATTAACTGTCGGTTCGTCTAAAAAAATGAGGGTTAAAATTATCTAAATACTTGTATAAAATATTTTTATAGACATAATTATATTATATAATTTTTAGTTATCAATTTTATTCAATTTTGGACAATTTTGGATTGGGAATAATCTAGATACACCTTTTTATATTCCTAAATTACAATGTGCCACACACCAAACAAATTAAATGCCACTACCACACATATCTTCTTCATTTTATAAAACCCTTTTATTATGGGGAAGACCTACCCAAATAAAAAAAATTCCCTCTCCTAAACCTAGAATCCACTTTTCTATAAATAAATTCTATTATTAATTTTGTTATAATTCTAAATAACTAGTCTGAGAACAGAAACAAATTCCTTACATTGAATTTTTTTATATTACTTCCTCCACATACATAATATCTCCTTAATTTATTATTATATAATTTATATTTTATATTAAATATACATATATTTATTTATGCGTTGTCTATGATATATATCCATACCCTCTAACCCAAAATAGGAAACGATAACATCACTAATGTGTATGGAAGATTACAGCCTTATGACCCGATGTGAAGCATTTTCCATAATCATATATAATTTAATGGGTATGATGATGGATATTAATTATATATCTGTTATTTATAAAATTATTAAGCTTATTTATTCAATATATTTATTTATATACCTTATTATTTCCCATTTTCAGGGTATGTGATTTTGTTGCTCGTGTGTATGACAGACGACGACCTCACAAAGCGATCTAAATCATTTTCACTGACTCTTTACATGTAATGTAATAAAGAAAATATTAATTAATTTATGTGATAAAAATAATATAATTATGATATAAATTACATATTTATCATTCTAAAAATATAATATATCCTAACGTTTCTTACATTTTCAGTCCCATAATGATGATAACATCAATCATGTATACATGGACTACCACCTCCACAAAGAGATTTCACTCATTTTTCATCACCACACCACATAGATTCGATTTTTATATTTATATATAATTAAATAATGTTTAATTTATGATATTATTATTATTATTTATAGATAAAATATTATGTATCTCATTTCCATTATGATATTTTGAAAATGGAAATGTTTCTCATCTTTACATATGACATATCGTCTCCAAGATGGAAACATACATAATTTATCAAAACAAGAAACCATTTTTGGCATTAAAAGTGGTCATTATGTTTTAAAAAATAATTATATAATAATTATTGTTTTACATGTGTTTAAATAGTGACCACATAGACCAACAGTCAACCAACAAATGTCTTGTTTGACACTGAAGTCAAATATCATCGAAACACCCGATGTAAAAATAACTGACAAATTATTTTTATTTTAAATGATATTAAATTAATTAAAATAAATAATAATATTTTAAATTGTTATTAAAAATGTTAAAAATTTATTAAATGGGTATTATTCAGGAATAATGAGATTTTATATGACGATTTTGAATCATGGTAAGGGACGACATCTCAGTTTCCCTCCATTGAGGCATATTAAAATGATATGAACCAATTTTTTATATTGTGTATATAATTCCCATTTTATGTGTAATATAATTATTCCTTAATAATTTTATTTATTTGACATTTTAATTTGTATTATTTACCCAAAAGGTATTTGATGTTATATTTACCAAGTTGTAAACAATTTCTAACTCAATATCTTTTTATTAGGTTATATTATAGGATATTTTTCCTTTAATATTATAAATGTATGTGTATACATAAATTTTAGTACCTTATATTTTATATCCTATTTTTTATGTTAATATACATTGGATTCATATAATTATTCCATTGATAATTACTCAATTAAGAATTATGATCTATGTAATGTGTTTTGTCTCAATTTACATTTCATTAGGTAATTTTGGTTAATATAAACCTATTCACTTTTATATTGTTTACATAAAACCATTTGATTTATTGGTCTATGTGGTCATTATTTAAATGGGTTTCTACACGTTGTTTTAAACAATCTTGTGAATGGTATTTATGGAAGAGTTTTCATGATCATAATTACCTAATTTATAATGATTAATAACTTCTTTAATTTAGAATTAAGTTACTCATATCTAGATATTTTCATAGTGTTATTATATTTGGGAAAATTTCATTCTCAATTTATTGATTAAATTTCATGTGTTTTATTTTTGTAATTATATTATTCATATTGATATCTTATCTTGATGTAATGTTATATAAATTGTTTTTTTGAATTATATACCTTTTAATATTGATTATACAAATTATGTCATGATAGCTTCTATTTTACTAAGACTGGACTTTACATTGGATTTTACCTTTTTATTTTTTTCTTTCCCCTTGATATGGAGTAGACATATTTAAATGTGTTAATGGATGTTGAAGTATTTCCATTACTATTATTTAAATTTTATTTCCCATGGAGAATATGTTTATTTTTTATATTTAGTTATCTAAAACCACAATACTATTTTGTACTTTTGGATTTGTACCCTTCTTTATATTCTAACGAAATAATTTAGGCACTACCTCTAGGTCATTAGGGTCTTGGTGGTTACACTAAAAGTATTTTTTATTTGAATTTAAAATATTTTTTTGAGTGATTTATAATGAACGTGTTTAAGTTAAAAAAATATATTTATATTATTTAGTTCATGATAATTATTAATGAAGCTGGATAATTATGATATAGATTATATAATGGAATATCATAATATGTCTCACTAATATATTTGGTGAAGACCCTTTTCATCGATGGAATTAAGGAGGAAGTTTACTGAAGAGGATTCACCTTTGAATTTAACCGAGATATAGTTTTTTAATAACATGATAAAACACATGTTATGAATATAATCCTATAAAATTCTTATAAGGGTTACATCATTCATGATATAGTTTCTAAAGTGTATCAATGATTAATGAATTTTCCCCATGTGGATGTGATTTAATATATATTATCAATGAATAATTTTGATAATGTTAAATTTTTATGGGTCCTTATGTATTCCACTAGAATACTGGATTTCATTCCATTATATTCTTTACTAAACTTTTTGTTCTCAGCAAAAAAATTTCAAATTATTCTCAATGGGTCTAAATATGTGTACAAAAAATTATGTAATCAAGATATAATTAATGAAATTTTTTTATGAATTGAAAACATGATTCATTATTAATGTTTTATATTATTTGGAAAGTAATTTTGAGTCTCATATTCTAATTTTTTATTTATTAAGTTGAAATGTAAATATTATGGCATATTATTTCATAAATATAAACACAAAAGGGCATTAAAAATTAATGAAAGTTATTTATTGTATAGAAATTTTTTTTATGTAATGTTATACGGTTGGGAAATATGAAATCCATTAGGAAATTATAAAACCAATCATCATCATGTAATTTAATTTTTAAATTACTTTTTTTTATTTCTTATAAACTAGCAAAGGGAAATATTGAGGCCCAATTACCCACTCATCTTGTTATGCAGAATATATCCAAATATATTGTAGGTAACTATGTTGGTTGACCATTTAACACATTCATTTTTATCATACATAAATAATTCAATGTTCAATAGATGATACAAATCCTATAAAGGTGTAATAAAATGCATCTTGGGATAGTTATTACTTATAGTATAGATGTTTTTGTGGGAATTATTTAAGGGAAATTGGACATATTAGATTGTTTATATGTGTTATCATGGATAATTTTGTCCCCCTAGTGTAGATTAAGCATCACTTTAATTCTCCTTATCTTATTTTATTCATGGTACCCATGGGAAAATTACATGCCTATCATAAAAATGGATAATTTATTATAGACATGTTGTCTGATTTTAATAACATGTTAAAATATATTGGTAATATAAATGTGAAAACAATAATATGTAATAAGATTATTTCCACCTATATTTATTTTCCAAAATTAGTGAAAACCGGCATATGATCAAAGGCTTCTTCCCCAATAATCATATTTGTATATTGATCATTAATATAAAACAAAATCATAAAAATTTTGGTGGATATGAATAATATTTATGTATTTCGAACTAATATTCTCCTTATGATCCTTGTGAGTCCTCTTTCATTAGTGGATAATATGTATTGTGTGTGTTCTAGGTTATGAGAACAATTTACCTTCAATAACCTTACTATGTAATCCTAGGGAATGATGTTTCCCATCATTTTGTTACCTAGTGAACTAGAATTTTCATCATCACCCATCATCATTTAATGAACAATGATTAATTTTATAATATTTAGCAAGAAAATGGTGGGTGAATAAAAAATGTTTTCAATTAATAACCTCCAATGTTTTTCATTGTATGAAAAAATAGAAATAGTAATGGGATCAACACCTAAAATTGATTTTAAAGTTGGATTTTAAGAAATATACATTGATATTAATTTTCTAATTTTGTAACTTATTCGATGATTTGATAGCCACAAGCTACATTTTCATCAAAGTTGATGTTGATTTATAAAAATTATATATGGGAATCCCAAACATTAAATTTCACCCATCGCAAAAACATGTTTATAATGACAACCATGGGATGTTTATATATTATATTAATAAGAGAATTAAATATGCATTTTATATTTCTTCCCCCTCTAACTACAGATAGTATATTATTCGTTTTTCAGGATAGATTTTTAGATTTACTTTAATCATAAAACATTTATATTCATTTCTTGAGGCTCTAAAGAACTCCTAAAAATATATTAATAAATTTTTTTCAAATTGTTTTATTCCTCTTTCTACACAATGGTTATCCACATACATTAATCCTCTTTTAATAACAAATTTTATATCATTATGATCAATTTCAACAAACCATTGATTGATAATTGAAAATATAACTGATAATATATAAATCCAACCACAGTTTTGGATTCACTAAATATTGACACTATCTTCATCATTAATCTAGTGAAAATTCACTGTATCAATAAATTAAAGGGTAATTACTTCTAGAATTGGGTTTTTTACTAATAAACATAAAAAATTTGGGGCTATATTTCCTCTTAATTTCTAAACAGTTTTATTTAATATCTCGTTCTCCATATATCATGTTTTTTGAATTTAATTTTAGAGACCTATTAAAATATCACATTGGCAATAATCTCAATAAAAAATCAACACATTAATTAGTGATACGTTTTAAAAGGATGGATAGTATGTGAGTATTGTGGGTTATAATTCATTACATTTTCATTCTATTACCCCTAATAATGTAAATAAGAGCTAGTTTTTATATGAATTATCATCAAGAATGATATATCTATTTAGAATAATATTCATTTCGATATGGTTAGATAAATAATAAAACTTTACAGTATACAAATTATATAATTCTTTATAGATCATTTATAAGATCAAATAATTATTATGGAGACCTCTTAGATCAGCAATAATTTTAATTCTCTGGCATGAGAAAGTCCCATAATATCTTATGCTTTAATTGGGTATGATTTTTAAAAGGAAAACTCTAACGCCTCGACACCAGTTGCATAGCGTCAATGCATTATTACATATTATTGGAAATATCACAAAAGATCAATATCGAAAAACCGATTAGCTTAGTAGCCTTGAACTCAGTAGATACATTGATAAAGTTTACCTTACATCATAATGTGAAAAACTACAACAACATCTTTTCACCATAGACAACACTCATATCCCCTTATAATATCACTACAAGTCATTCATAAAATACTTCTTCACATCCTGGAAAAAATAAAACATATAAAGGGGTTAGCTTAAACTCCCATTAATGATAACAATATAGCAGAAACATTCATAAATAATAATTAACATTTAAGGAAATTTATAACTAAAACCAAAACCTTTTAAACATGAACTTCAGTATAATATATAAAAAATAAAATGAAATAATTCCATTTAATTATTCACATGGATATTCTACTAGTAGAATGATCATATGAAATATCAATAACCACTTTCATAATAATGGAATGCATAATGCCAGACTATCATAACCACATAGTCAAGGCCTTGTGCCGAGACTACAAATAATATTTGGTCAAGGCCTTATGCGAAGACATAATTTTTTATCATGAGACCTACCGATGCATCGAGGAGCTATAGCAGTCACCACTTTTCAATTACTATGTCCTATGCATTCCTCATATGAATAGGATTAAACATAACATAAACATTAATATTAAAACTAGCACACTAAATGTAAATAATTTCTCTATAAACCATGAAAGGTATAAAAATAAAAAATCCATAGTCAAACATATCTCAAAACCCTCAATTCAATATGAGAGTTTTGGATCATAATAAATCAACATCAAATAAACATAAAATTCATCAAAAGATGTGGATATAGATGAATACAAATCTATTTGAGAGAAATGTCTCTTTTTTTAAATCATGAAAATTTCACATAATTATAAAATAAAACATTTACATTGAAAATATTCCTATATGATTGGAATGGAATATTTGATGATTTTATAATGGCACAAAATAGTCGCACACGCCGTTTATGTTTCAAAGGCATTCTTACCTGAATTATATCAAAATGGCTAAAAAGACCTTGTTTGGAAAACGACAGAAAGATTTCTTTATAAGAATATTCTAAAAATTCAAACAAGGGTATAAATGAATTTAACCCATTTTCTATAAAATAGTATGAATGATTTGATATACATTTTTGAGAAACATGGATGTGGATGATAAAGAGGTCCCGGTAGATACCTATGTAAAAAAACATAGGATAATAAAGAGATCTTGAAATTAACACATAAATTGTACTTTTACTTGGACAAGGGTAGGTTAGCATTCTTTTTAATGGTGAAATAATTGTTATTAGATCATATAAATTAATATGATATCACATATGATCTTTTAACATTGCTTTGTTAATAATATCTTAGTATTATCGTCGTTTAGGTTGTTAACTTACTCAGTTTATTTTATATGTTTTGTTATATAAGCCGTGTTTGTTATGTATAGGTTTTGTCTTATTCATATCCATAATGATATCAAGTCCTTAAAATTATTTTTAATCATCAAATGAGAATTAGACTTGAATGGAAACAATGGGGAATGAATCTCATCGCGTTCGTGGAGACGGAAGTCCTTACGTACGCATGAGCGACAATATCATTCATTTGATATTAAAATCGTATATAATTGGATTTTAGGTCATATATAAATAATAATTATAATTTTGTATTTATTATTTACTTCAATTACAAATCTTTATCATACCCATCCAAATAATAAAGTTTTTAATAACAATTACACCACGACGTGGAGACGGTAAGCCGTACGTATGCACATATGGTGAAATGTCCCTCAAATTATGGATATAATAATGAATATGGTTGTAAAATATTTTTAATAACATAATATTATATAGAAGATACTGGATTTATTATTTTATAATGGAAATAAAAATGAAAGATGAAGTGTACGAAGAAAAGAACTTGAAAGGGGTGGTGAGATTTTTACCTCTTCTTCGGATTCTTCTTTTTGATTTGATCAAAAGGACTCCTTAAGATGACATTATGAATAAAATAATGCCTCTACGATGAAGGTAGGACTGTTGAGAGGGTATTTGGGAAGATTTTGGCCTAGAAAAAATGTTTTTAAGGTATGAATTTGAGAGAAGGGGGAGTGCCTTTTTATAAGAGAGTGAGGGGCACCCTTGGATAATCTAGAAATATTATTTAATAATAAATTAATCTTCGGTTTCTAGTGTCTCCAAAGTGTATTATTTAAACTTTAATGAGGGGATAAGTCTTAAACCACTCAACCAATATGTTTTATATAGGTTTGGGTCACTTTATTAACCTTATCATTTAGTTTTAACTCTTAGTTAATTAGTTTGACCTTTAAAATGACTCTTTGTATTTTTAAATAATATATTTAATAAACATACTATATACTTCAAGAGACTCTATAGTGGTCCATTAATGAAACATATATCATTATATAAGTACTTTGGCTGAACCATATATTTTTAGGAATAGAATATGAATTAATATTATAATATTTGTTTTAAAAACATTTTTATGTCAATTTTGACACTATTTAATAATTTATTTTTCTTAATCTCATAACAACATTTTTAATTCGAAAAAAATTCATTTAACGAATATTATAATTTCATATTATCCAATAAAATTCGTGGATGTCATCAAAACATTCAAATTATATTTATTTTAACCTTTATAATACAAATTATTTTATTCTTTCATTAATAAGAAAAATAATGCATCATTATTGTGTCATAAAGAAATTTAATTATTCAAGGTATATAAATTTTAAATAAAATAAAATTATATGGGAAATAATTTTAGATTTATAATAAATATTTATAGTCAAAAATATAACATATATAACCCAATGTATAATTTTTTTTCTATAATAAATATGCTTTTGTCAATTTTTGTGTTTACTTTTACTGAATTAATATAAAGTGTCATTATCACATACATATGGCTCCATGGGGTCCCAAAATCATCCCAAATATGCCCATAGTCGGACATGTATCATCCAATAGGGTTATGACGTGTTTTAGGGTAATTTAATATTATTATAATATTATTTTTTTACCCTTAATTACCAGATTTACCTTTTAACCATAGTATATAAAATATTTACCGAAATAATTATTCAAAATGACTAAAAATAAAAGTTATATATTTACATAATTTGGACATCATGATTCTAAATATTTAATCCATTTATCTAAATTCAAAACATATAAGTGGCAGAAATTCATTTAAAATTAATTCTTGTAGTCAAAACAAAAAGCTTGTTTTAAAAAAATAATAACTATAGAAAGATTGGCACTTACTTATATCCAGCTTAAATGTGAAATTATGTCCTATGACCCAAATTGGATTAAATGGTATAAATATATTCTAATTATACATTAAAACCTCCCAAATTCATAATTTATCACTGTTAATTATTTCGATTAAAAAAGTTGTTTTTAATTAAAATTTAGTAATTTTCACTATTCATAAAAATTTTGATGTTTTCTGAAAAATACCAAAAAATCACCCTAAGCTAACATGAATATTATGAATCCAAAAATGAAGTCCATTTTTAATGAAAAAATTATAGAAATTTCAAAATGTGGCTATTACTATTCATAATGGCTAGTTTCATTGGTTGTGTTGTGTTAGAACTCGAAGTTGCGTACAACACACGATACTGTATTATTTAAAGGAGAAGTGTACCATAGAAGTTTGGGGTGTTACATTCTCACCTCCTTGAAATAATTCCATCCTCTAAATATCTAGAATACTACTGCATAACAAGACTCAGGTGGATCCTCATCATAAGTTTCTCGGGTTCCCACATTGCCTCTTCCTTTTGATGGTTTCTCCATAGAAATTTTACCAGACAAGTTATCCGGTTTCTCAACACTTGTTCCCTAGTATAAAGATTACTGATGGGCTGTTCACAATAACATAGATCAGGTTCCAGTTTCACTTCTTCATAACTAACTACATGCGTTGGGTCGGGCATGTATTTTCCCAACAGTGATACATGGAACACATCGTGAACATTTGAGAGACTTGGTGGCATTTTCAAATGATATGCTACAACCCCAATTCGTTCTAGAATTTCGAAATGTCCTATGAACATGGGACTCAATTTACCTTTCTTACCGAAATGTATAACTCCCTTCTTTGGAGATACCTTCTATAAAACATGAACTCTTACATGAAATTCCAAATCCTTCCTTCTGTTGTCAGCATAGCAATTCTGCCTATTTTGAGCTAGTTTGATGTGGGTTTGTATTACCTTCATCTTTTCCATCATTTACTCCAAATGATATGGGCCTACAAGTCTTCTATCACCAATATCATCCCAAGAGGTTGGTGTTCGACATCTCTTTCCATATAACCCTTTGAATGGTTCTATCTGAATACGTGAATGAGAGTTATTGTTATAGGAAAATTCCACCAGAGCTAATTATTGATCCCACATACCCTGAATGTCGAGTGAGCAAGGTCTCAACATGTCTTCTAAGGTTTTAATAGTCCGTTTTTATTTTCCATCAGTTTGGGGGCGGTAGGAAGTTATCATACGAAGTTCACTATCTAGGGCTTTCTGAAGACTTTTTGAGAATCTTGACGTAAAATGGTGATCACGATCCGAAACAATTGATAGGGGGTACTCCCTGAAGTCTCAAAACATCAATAATATATTGTCTTTCTAGATGTTCAAGTGGTAGATCTTCCCTTAAATAATGAAAATATCCTAACTTGGTAAGACGATAAAAAACGACCCATATTTTATTGTTCCATCTAGGAGTCTTTGGTAGTCCCATGACAAAGTCCATCTTAATATTAACCCATTTTCCAGTCCAGTATGGGAAGAGGTTTCATGACTCCTCTAGGCTGTTGCCTTCCGCTTTCACTTGTTGAAAAACCTTACATCTTGAACCAAAATCAGCAATCTCACTCTTCATGTTGTCCAAAAAAAAAATGTTCCTTCAAATCACTATTTATTTTGGTGCTCCCATGGTGTATAGAGAAATTTGAACTATGAGAATAAACCAACAATTCCCCATTTAGATCAGGTATATTGGGATCACAAAGTCTCTTCCAAAATTTCAAAATTCCATCTTCATACACAAAGTCACTCAACCTACCATCATTCATAGCTTTAATCTTCTTTTTAAACACTTCATCATTGGTCTTAGAACTCTTTACCCTTTCTAGTAAAGACGGTTTTCCAACCATTTGAAAATGTATTGTTGTTTCAACTTCCATTTTGATTCCCATATCCATCATTACTATATCCATGTATATAGGATCCCTTTCAACTCTCATTTTGTTCAAAACTCCATGATCCTTTCTTCTCAAAGCATCTGCTACCATATTTTCCTTCCCCAAGTGGTAGTATATTGTGCAATCATAATCCTTGAGTTGTTCAAGCCATCGCCTTTGCCTCTTGTTGAGTTCTTTATGTGAGAAAATATACATCAGACTCTTGTGATCAGTATAAATCTCACATTTTTCACCATAGAGATAGTCTCTCCAAATAATCAAATCAAAGATTAGAACTGATAACTCAAAATCATGAGTATTATAGTTTTTATCATGAATTTTCAGCTGTCGTTATGCTTAGGCAATAACCCAATCATTATGCATAAGGACACAACCATGTCTTTTCATCAATGCATCACTATAAATAACGAACCCATCACTCCCTGATGGTAGAGTTAATTTGTGAGCGTTGTATAATCTTCTCTTCAGTTCTTCAAAACATTATTCACACTCTTTTGTCCAAATAAATTTAACCCCTTTATGTGTGATCTTCGTTAATGGGTTAGAAAATTGAGCAAAATTCTGGACAAAATGCCGATAATAACCACCTATAACAATAAAACGGCATACCTAAGTTATACTCGTCGGTGACGGCCATTCTTGGATATCCTTGTTCATAGAAGGATCAATGGAAATTCCATCATTAGAGACAATATTGAAAAGAAAAATAATCTCCGGAAGCCAGAATTCACACTTGATAAACATCTCATATAATTCATGTCTTCTAAGAGTCATCAGGATAATGCGCAAGTTATTTTCATGATATTTGTAACTTTTGGAATATACCGAGATATCATAAATAAATACCACCACAAAATCGTCGAGATATTCCTTGAAAACTATGTTCATTAGATCCATGAAAACTGATGGTACATTAGTCATCTCAAAAGGCATTACTGTAAACTCGTAATGCATGTACGTAGTTCGAAATGATGTCTTCGGAATTTCTTCCTTCTTCACACACAACTGATGGTATCCAGATCGAAGGTAAATCTTTGAAATGTATTGAGCACCATACATTTTATCAAATAAATCATCAATGCAAGGTAGGGGATACTTGTTCTTTATTGTTATAGTATTTATTTCCCAGAAGTCAATACATAACCTCAACGATCCATCTTATTTATTAACAAATAGGACATGGGATCCCCATGGGGAAACACTAGGGCGAATAAATCATTTATTAATCAATTACACTAGTTGTTTCTTTAATTCAACTAATCCGCAGTGGCCATACTATAAGGGGTCGTCGATATAGGCCTTCAACCAGGTATTAAATAAATGGAAATCTCAATTGATCGTTATGGAGGATGTCCATGTAAAACATCTAGAAACACATATACATATTCTTTAAAAATAGGTACATCCTATATTTTAACATTATGTCCCTCACCCATAGTTATTTCATTATCTTTCTCCCTCAAAATCAAATTTAGTTGAGCTATTGGGGGTGGATCTAGATAAGAATTAGGTGGTGACGATTCTTCTCTAAAGATAATGTGTTCTTTAACATCATCATCAAAAATAGTAACCTCCTACTTCTTATAATAAATCTCCATATCATTGTCTAGAAGCCAATCCATACTGAGGATTATATCAAATTAAATCATGGGTATGACTATGAGATTAGCAGATAAAGAACATTTATGTTCTTTAATAGGGACTGATTCACAAAACGTTGTTTCAATGATACTTCCCTTAGTTGTTTTGACTGAGAAATTCCATGTTAAATCAAATTGAAAATATATAATTTTTTTAGAAAACTAGGAAGATATGAAACAATGCGATGATCCATAATCAAATAAAGAATTTTCAAAACTTGAGGAAACCATTAAATTACACGCCACCACATCATTCAGAGCTTCTACCTCAACAGTAGTGATAGAATAAGCTTGGCCTTTATCCCATAGACTTTTCTGAGGTAAGTTCCCCCGACTCTTAGGACATTCATTTGAATAATTTCAAATCTCCCTGTAATTGTATCATTGAATATCATTAGCTTCTTTCTTCCCCTTGCAATCACGAGCCCGAGGTCCTTTTTCACCACACTTGTAACAGACTCCCATTCCCATTAAGCAAGTACCAAGGTGTTTCTTCCAACATTTACTACAGGATGGATATTCAACTATTCCCTTCTTCCCCTTATTTCCATTCCCAGAGTGATCAGTAGATCTCTTCTTCTCTTGATCTTCATTAAATTCGTAAGACTTGGATAATTCCTTTTCTGCCTTGATAGAACATGACACAATATATTCGTACTACAAGAAGGATTGTGAGACTAATTCTCAACGGGGAAATGTTTTTAACCCATCAATTAAATCATCAATCATACACCTTGGGTTACGTATACAATCTAATATATACCATTCTAATCTTGAAAAGTTACCCTAATACTTTGCGACATTATTATCTTCCATTTGTCTCAAACTCAAAAATTGCGTTTCCATATCTGCACGATGGCCATGAGGAAAGTATTTTTCTAAGAAAATTTCTTTAAAATACCTCCATTGCATATTTGATACATCAACATATTCTTTCTTGTTTTTAATCAATGACCACTATTGATCAATATCAATTGTGATGAAGTAAACTGCCATGATAACATTTTCCCTTTCACTACTCCCCAAAGCATGGAATATTTTCTCTAAGGAATTTATCAATTCATCACCGACTAATGTATTTATAATCCCATTGAATGTTGGTGGTTTTTTCCTCATGAAATTACATAACATTGATCCTCCATGATACGGATTAGGGTTCTCTATATGGGTAAGGTTATTATTAATAACCTAAGTGAGTTTTCCCAGTATGGTGATAAGATGATCAACACCAGTTATATTACCAGCTCCACTATAATTATCTTAAGAAGGAGGGAAATACCTATATATAGTGTGTGCATTGATATAGTCTCCATTCCTTCCATTAGGTGCCACTTCTAAACAATGTCATAAACTAAATCTATTTTTGAATCGAAATATATAATTCCAAACTTGTAAAACACTTAACATAAATTTAATAGTTTATGGATATAATCCATAATAATAAAAATGTTTTCATTGAGAATGTATATACTCATAAACCCTTTATAAAGGTTTGTATAGAAAATGAGAATTATCATAACCATATCACCCGGGAGTGTCATAACCATGAGTGCAGCATGGACCATTGTCATGCACCAGTTCCCATTCATGTCTAGATCACTGTGATGTTTTCAGGTTTTACCCCTAGGTACATTTATGCTAGATCCGACTTTACCTGCTCGTATCTAGACATGGATGTATTTCTTCGAAAACTCACAAAATCTATATAATACCAAAATTCTAGGAAGTTCTTCTATACAAATCCTCAAAGTATATCTTAGGGCTATGTTCTTTAATCAGAGTTTATCTAAATCTAGCTTCCAAGGTTTGTAATAGAATTCCTCTGATACAAACTAGAACTCCCCAACCCAAGTTACCTAGAGTCGGTGTATTATTACATAACATTGGACAGATCACAAAATATCATGTCTCGAAGGACCGATTAGTTTAGTATCCTTGGAATCACTAGATACATTCCTAATGTTTACATTACATCATAAAGTGAAAAACTACAAAAACATCATGTCTCCATAGACCACACTCATATCCCCTCATACTATCCATGTAGGTCATTCATAAAATACTCACTCACATCCTGAGAAAAATAAAACATTGAAAGGGGTGAGCTCAGATTCTCAGAAAGGATAACAATATAGAAGGAACATTCATTAAAAAGCATAAATATTTACGGCAATGTATAAATAAAGAAAAGACTTTTAAACTAGAAATTCAGCATAATATGGAAAAACCAAAATGAAATATTTCTATTTACTTATTTACATTGGTATTCTACTAGTCGAATAATCACATGCAATAACAAGAACCACTTTTATAATGATGGAATGCATAATTCAAGACAATCATAACCACAAAGTGAAGGCCTTATGCCAAGACTACAAATAAGATTTTGTCAAGGCCTTGTACCAAGACACTAGTTTGTCTCATGAGACCTACCGATGCATTGAGGATCTATAAAAGGCTCCACACGTCACTTACTATGTCCAATGCATTCCCCATATGAATAGGTTTGAACATAACATAAACATTCGTATTAAAACTAGCATACCAAATATCAATACTTTATCCATAAAAAATAAATGGTATAAAAATAACACATCCACAATCAAAAATTTCAAAAAACCTTCAATTCAATATGGATGTTTTGTATCATAATAATTCAACATCAAATAATCTTAAAATCCATCAAAGGATATGGACGTAGAAGAAAACAAAACTATTAGAGTTAAATATCTCTCTCTTTTTAAATCATCTAAAAGTATCATAATTATAAAATAGAACATTTACATTTAAAATAATCTTATAAGCTTCTAACGGAAGCATAAATTATTTTATAATGGTTGAAAATAGCTGCACGTGTCGTATAAGTTAAAAAGGCATTCTTACCTTAATTCTATCGAAAATGTTAAAAAGGACCTTGTTTGGAAAACGACAAAACGATTCCTTTATAAAATTCTTATAAAATTCAAACAAGGGTATAAATGACTTTAACCCATTGCCTATAAAATAGAAATAATTATTTGATATACATTTTTGAGAAACATGGATGTGGATGATAAAGAGGTCCTAGTAGATACTTACGTAAAAACAACCTCTGATAATAAAGAGATTGTGAAATTAACCCTTACCTTGTAATTTTCCATTGTCATGGGTAGGTTAAACTCTTTTATATTGGTAAAATAATTTTTATTAAATGATATACATTAATATGATATTATATATGATCTTTTAACATTACATTGTTAATAATATCTTAGTATTATCGTTGTTTCTTGTGTTAACTTACTCGTTTTCCTTTATATGTTTTGTTAAATAAGTTGTGTTTGTTATGGATAGGTTGTATATAATTCATATCCAGAATGATATCAAGTCCTTAAACATTATTTTTAATCATCAAATGAGAAATATACTTGAAAGGATACAATGGGGAATGTATCTCATTGCGTTTTTGGAGATGGTAGTTCGTACGTACGCACGAGCGACAATATCATTATTTTCATATTAAAATCATATATAATAGTTTGGTATATCATATATAAAGAATAATTATAATTTTATATTTATTATTTACTTAAATTACAAATCATTATCATACCCATCCTAATAAAAATGTTTTTAATAACAATTACACCACGACGTGGAGACGGTAAGCTGTACGTACCCACGTATGGTGTCATTTCAATCAAAGGATGGATTGAATACTGAATATGGTTGTACCATATTTATAATAACATCATATTATATTGAATATACTAGAGTTATTAATTAATAATTTATGTAATAAATAAAGAAGAAGTATAAGTATAAATGAACATGAAAGAGGTGGTGAGATTTTTACCTGTTCTTCAGGTTCTTTATATTATTTTGATCAAAAGGGATCCTTAAAGTGGATTTATGACAAAAGTAATGCCTCTAAGATGAAGTAATAACTATTTAGATGGTATTTGGGAATAGTTTTCCTTAAACAAAATTCTTTGAAGGTTTGAATTTGAGAGGAGTGTTAGTGCCCTTTTATAAGAGAGGTGAGGGGCTACTTTGGAAAATCTAGATATATTATTTTATAATAAATTCATATTCGGTTTCTAATGGCACCAAAGTTGATTATTTAATTGTTAAGGTGGGTATATTTCTAAATCTACACATACAATTGGTTTTAGACAGGTTTGGTTCTCTTTATTGACCATATCATTTAGTTTTAACTCTTACTTTATTAGTTTGACATTTACCATGTTACTTTGTATTTATATATTATATAGTTAATAAACATACTATATAATTCCAAGAGACCCTAAAGTTGTCCATTAATGATACAAATTTCATTATATAAGTTCTTAGTTCAGTCCTTAATTTTTAGGAATAAAATAATAATTAATAATATAATATTTGTTTTAAAAAAATATGTCAATTTGGACACTATTTAATAATTGATTTTTTTAAATTCTTAACAACTTTATTTATTCTAAAAAAATACATTTAAGAAATTTTTTCATGTCATATTAACCAATAAAATTCATGTATGTCCTCAAAACTTTCAAATTATTTTTATTTTAACATTTATAATACCAATTATTATATTCTTTCATTAATAAGGAAAATACAACATCATTATTGTGTCATAAATAAATATAATTATTAAAATTATAAAAATTATAACTAAAATACAATTATGTAGGAAATAATTTTATCATTATAATAAATATTTATAGTCTAAAATATATCATAAATAAACCTATGTAAAAATTGTTTTTCTAGAAGATATATGCTTATGTCATTTTTGTATTTACTTTAACTTAATTAATATAAAGGGTCATTATCAATTACATGTGGCTCCATGGGGTCCACAAATCAACAAAAATATGGTAATGGTTGGAAATGTATCATCCAATATGGTTAGGACACGTTTTATGGTAATTTAATATTATTATAAAAATATTTTTTTACCCATATTTACCAGATTTACCCATTAAGCATGGTAAATAAAATATTTACCGAAGTATTTATACAAAATATCTAAAAATAAAAGTTACCTATTTACCCAATTTAGACCTCATATGGAATCTATTTTTCTAAATTAAAAACATACAAGTGTTAGAAATTAATATGAAGTTAATTCCTATTGTCAAAACAAAAAACGTGTTTTAAAGAAATAACAACTTTCAAAATATTGGCACTTTCATATATCCATTTTAAATGTGAAATAATGTCCAATGACCAAAATTGGATTAAATGGTAAAAATATAATATAATTATACTTTAAAATAAACCGAATTCATAATTTTTCACTATTAACTATTTCGATTAAAAAAGTTATTTTTAATTAAAATTTATTAATTTTCACTATTCTTCAAAATTGGATGTTTTTTGAAAAATAAAAAAAATTCACTCTAAGATAATTTCGATACTCTGAATCTAAAAATGAAGCCCATTTTTAATGATAAAATTAATAAAATTTTATAATATGGGTATTACTAATCATAATGGCTAGTTTGATCAGTTGTGATGTGTTAGAACCCGAAGTTGCGTAAAACACACGCTTCTGTATTATTCAATGAGAAGCGTACTGTGGAAGATTGGGCTATTACAAAAACTTCATTTTTTAATATATACTCTCCCCTATAATGAGACTTAAAGAATATTTGTTTTATTAACTTGTAATAATTTAGTGCATTATCAAAACATAGTGAAATAAAATAATAGTGCAAGTGATAGAAGTTGAAAATGGTTAAAATTCTCTATAAAATTTGATAAAGATATACTCACACATGGGGATAAGAACATTCTCAAATGAAATAATATTAAATTAATTTCATATAAATATATAAATATTTATAAATAAGTTGTTCAAATAAATTTAATTAGTGTCTTTTTATTTTCTTCATTGTGTATAGATTTTTTATTTATGTTAGAAATTAGATCATATAATGAACATATGTGAATACATAAATATTAATACATGAATCATGGATAAAGAATTAAATGTCTAATACTGTGTGTCTCATATATATATATATATAATCATATAGTATTTTATTCCACATATAGGTTACATAGAGTTGTAATATTAAGAGTGAAAAAAATTAACCAAAAAATTAGATCTTGATGCTTAACAAATCAGTGTCATGACGGAATTTGTTGGTACCAAAATGGTTATAAAAAATAAAAAATTTGTGACAAAGTAAATTATTTTTATGAATAGGAAAAAAATTAATGAATTTGGTAATATTTTCATATGTGTCAAATATATATCTTTTTATTGGAAATTATTAATATGAAATTATAAAACACATGAAAATCCCATTATTTTAGGAACATGGTTACATAGATCTCAGTGAAAAATGGATGAATAGTATAGTTGATGTTTAAAAATATTATTGGTGATTCATGAATTCTTCCTCTATTTTGAACATATTTTACCTATGGAAAATGAAGAAATAAATATGATGTTTATCTCTAAATAACATATATTAAAAAGTCAATTAGATTTATATTTCATTAATGTTCTTTCTTCTCAAACACCCACTTTCCGATACTCATAATTTTTTAATACATGTAATAACTTTTATAAATACCATAAATCACCATTATTTTGGATAATGATCAACTTCTTATAATGAGTAAATAATTAATATAGAAAAAATACATGCATCGATTTAAGGGAAAAATAATACTACTCCAAAGGGATTCCATAAAAAATTCCCCATCACCCAAAGGTGAATATTATGTTTATAGATCTATGTATAATTCCTCACCATGTTCCATGTGTATGTAATGAATTTTGGAAATATATATGATCCCTCACGAATTAGTTGAAATTTTATTTTTATTCATGGGTTTTATAAAATATATAAGGATCATCAATTTTATACCATATATAATCTTTCAAAATGAAACCAATATTCTAAGAAAATAGTATAACTCTGATAAATATCATGGATGTTCGAATGCATGAAGAAAAAAAAACGTATATGAAATATTTCCATCACCCACAATGATCTTCTGTCAAAAATTTTATCATTAAGGGGATCCTATGTGTAAGTACAACACAATTAAAATGTTGTAAATAATCCCCATTTTCAAATAATTTCCCTATTATGATTTTATCTTTCCCTCAGAAGGTGATTATTCCCCCTTTTCATCAAATATGAACTATGGATTATTCTACATTCCATCATGGTTAGTCATAATCTTATTATAAGATCATTTATAGTTCATGAAACATTGAAATAATTTTATATATTACAAAATATTTTTGAAGTTTATTCACTTATATATTTTTAAGAAACATCCATAGTCATTTGATGTAACATGGTTAATCTGAATTTTCTAAATAAAACCCATTCATGTTACATGGTATTAACTAATTTTCAAATAATTTATCTACTCAAAATAAATAATTAAATCCCATTTAATTGTCTCCTTTCATTGAATGACCTTGAAAAATTTCCTAGATTTTAAAAATCCTTATATGACCTTACTTTAATACCTTGATTATCCACTATAAACCTGTTTGAATTCCATATAAACTACCATGTCAATATGTGCTAAATAATTTAGCTAACATCAAATAATGAAAATGATTTTGAATATAGTCATATATAAGCCATAAAATTAATCCTTGGTTAGTAATCAACTATATAATGTCCAATTTTGATAACCTATATTTATATATGTATGATATAATTGTATTAGAAAAAGGAATAATAAATTAACAACCATAGTCTAGGATATATGTTCCTAAAAGGAACATCAGTTCTCCGATATTTATGACATTAAAATGCATAATGTAGGACCTTTTCAAATAACCATAAATAACATGATATATATATACAATCAAGTAATAAAATAAATTTTATTCTCTATTTCTATGTTATAATTGGAATGGATCAACTCTATGGATGAATTTATTACCTTTTCATATGGATTTGATGTATTTAATTGAACTATATAGAATTATATTTCAAATAAATGTATATATTGGATTTCCACTATTGGTCAAATCTGAAAACTATAGATCTATCCCCCCTTTCATCCATTATGTTCTATGAGATGGTAAAATACTGACGCATTTTGATTCAGTCCCCAGGGAAGACTATAAATATTACAAAACAATTATGAATTCATAGATGACATGAATATACAATATAACACATTTATGTATTACATTGAAATCCTTATTCATATAATTACTTAATGTATATCCTAATACATGAAACACTATCATATCCCTTTAGTATTTGGTTATACCATATATACCATCACACCTTTAAACCTTTTATTTTATAAAATGACTAAAATGTAAAATTTCTATATTCATATTGGAGAAATTATTAAATATGATACATTTAATCCATCACAGATGTCATGAAACTCAATCATAATCCTTATAAAAACGTGGTAATGAATAAATTTGAGTGTACACTTCTGTTAAAATAATATTTTTCTCATATAAATTTAATTTCAATATCATTGATGTATAATTTAGTAAAATCATCATATAAATATATAGGCCTATAATGATTAGTATATTATATAAATAATTCATCGACATAACATAAACCAAAATTTCATTATATAATTATCTAAAATATAATACAAATTACCATTAATATTATATAATTAGATATGATATCCTAGAAAAATATATATGAAATTGGGATATTTTTATAACCCAATAAGGGACTAATCAAACTAAAGAATAATATCAAATAATTATTATGATACCTGAGGCATATAATTATATAATAAAAGATAAAGTAAATATATATTAATAAGATAAAATGGAGGGGATAATATGATAACATTTGACAATAAAGTCATTAAAATATCTAAACCTCATTAAAAAGACATCATAAGAATAATTCCAGTCTCACTACTAACACAATAAAATATTATTTTTTAATATTAATATCAACTCACTATACTTGTTATTTCATTAACCGAATACATGATTGAATGCATTGGGCATAATAAAATATAGTCCCATATATCCCATTCATAACATGTACATTTATTTGTATGTGATTTATTGAAATCCTAAATAGGACATAAGGATAAGAACACCATGAAAAGGAAATGGGTTATATATTATTATCTAAAAAAATTACCTAATGAAATATCCTAATAATTCGCCAAAAATTAGTGATTAAATAATTCATGGAAGGTCATAAAAAAATAAATAATCATAGGATATAAAAATGACATTCCAGTGAATTGAATACATAAAAAAGAAAGAATTTAAATGGGAATTTTAAGAACATGTACAATCCACAGTGATGAATGTATGTAATATATATTTATATATATAAATAATATATATATATATATATGTTTTATGTGGTAAATGTTATTATTATAGAGGGAAATAGAGAAAAATAATTTGATTTCATAACTTAATAGTAATGCATGTGGCTGGATGATCCCATATAACTAGTTCCCTATTTTTAATTTGCATTCATCACACATCCGTAATATTACAATTATCTTTTTAAAATTCATTAATTAAAATCTTATTCTTATATATTAAATATATAAAAACTATTTGGTTTTTTAATATAATTTTTTATTGATATATCATGTCTTTATTCATTAACTTGAGGACATTCATCTCATTTCTCTATAGACACAGATGTATGTAGATAATTAAGAATATTAATATAAAATGGCTCCATAACACCATAACTATGCTAAAAATATATTATTATCAGTCTAGGATTAAAATAGTTTTGAAATATCAATTTTTGTTTCTTTATCGGTATTAATTGTTCAGTATATAGGTTATGTATTTTCATGTAGTCTATTTAGGTGAAATTTATGAACATGAAATGATTATTTTTAGTAATTTAATATTATGGTCAAATATATAGTAAAAAATATGAAATGAAATAAAATCTTTTTATTTAACTAATTTTTAACCATAAATTTGAATTTTATTTATTCATTAAGGTGGTAGTTAAAAATGAAATACATTTGGCATGGAGGTGGTTAACCGACCATAATATGAATAACATATTCATTTCCCAATAGACTGATATGTAGTTAGATAATGTATGTTACATTGATATAATAAATACTATGTATATTAATACTATTTATATAATAATAACAGTTTAGATAGTGTATATTTTTGGAGGTACAATAAGAAAAAAATGAAAGCATAATTTAGTTAATAATATTTTCTATATTGTTGGATATTCAAACATATTATTCATATTATTGCCATTTGTATTGTGGTATTTAATTACCTAATATCATGGAATGTTGATAAGTGTAGGGGAGATATTTTAGAATATTTTTCCGGATATATAATAATTTAATATTGAATTTGAATTTCTTGATGATTGTGGTATTTATATAAGGGGAGTAGGGTGTTTTAGAATAATTTACAGAATAAAATAATTTATCATCAAAATGTTACACATAATTTTTATAAATTTTAAGAAATTGGGATTTTATTATAAATCGTATAATGAAATAACAATCTACGTTTGATAAAATATAAAAATTAAATCATATATATACAATATAGAAATTCAGTATTTATAGTAAACAATTCAATGAAAATAATTAATATTTTTATCAAAGAATCACAATATCCAATTTTTAATTTGTTTTTTTCAAAATTTAAAAAAAATATTATCAAAAAAATTCGGAATTTGAAATCCTTTATAAATAATGGAAATCAATATTGAAAATGTTTCTTTGAAATGATCACATTTTTTTTAGTTATAAAATTTACAATTTATTCCATAAAAATCTATTATCAAAATTTATTAAAATATATGTTGTTTCATAGAACATTTTATTTAATTATTTATTCAATGAATCTTTTATATTCATCATAATGATTTATACGAATGGAAGGAAATATTTTATATTTTACCATAAATAAAATTTTGATTTCAACATGCCAAAAATTTATTTTATTATAGATAATTGTTTTATATAATTATATTATTTTTTTAAAACATAAATTTTTTTATTATGATTTCCAAAAATAATTTGTTTCATTTTTATATAAATATACATGTAAATATTAAAATTAATATGATAATATTTTAAGATACATTTTCTTTATAAAATAGTATTATCTTCTATACCATATATCTAAAATATTCAAATCCCATAATCATAATAGCAAAAAAAAACTCAGGGTAAGTAATGTGATTTTGTTAAATTCATGGAGTGGTTTGAAAAAAGTTGATTTGTTAGTGATTTCATCTAACACAAACATTCCTCATAGAAGACTCCACCTACGAATATTACCACCCTCCCTTATTTTCCAAAACTATCCTAAAAAATAATGATCCATCAAGTTTAGGAAATCATTCCTCTATTGACATATCAATTATACTTCTAATTACCATTAATATACAAGAAATTTGATGTATATTGAATAATTAATATGTTATTGATGGCCATAATTCCAAATATTCATATTATGGATGAATTTGATATATAATGTTACATTTAAATTATAACGTTATTTTATTTGAAATATTTTAACATTAATATAAATATCATATATAATAATAATGGAAGTTGAATTCATAAAATTATCACATGTTTAATTCAACACCATTTTGAAATTTCATAAAATATTCTATGGTGAAAAAATATAGTGATATATTTGTTCGATAAGAACATATACTTCCTAGGATTCTTCATGGTAGTTAGTGTTTCACTAAAAAATAATGTATTGATGAGTTTCCTCTTTATGAGAAACATTTTCACCATTATCCTAGATCTTCATAGGCTACACCTAAAAAAACTTACATTTTAATTCAAAAAAACCTCTATATTTTTTACAATTTTTGGGTCTTGTATATTCATCCTAAAGAGGGATTGGTGGAAAAATTCATGCACATGTGGATGGTTTTTTGGTAGGGTTTCTTGATTTGACACAACTCTAATCTGATAGAGAATATGAAATGGTCAACTATTTAATAAGCGTATCATTCCCCAAATAAAAAATAATAATCACTCACATCACTAAATATTTTCAAACTATCAATTTTTCACCAATCTAAAAATGTAGATCGTAATGAAAATTTATGACATATCTCTTTTGCTAAAACAAAACAAATATGATGTTTTAAGAATTTCATCCATCTTATGTGTCATTTTTCAAACATTTTAGGTATCCAATGGATTTCATTCACAAACATTATCCAAGAAAATATGTTTTATATACCTATTCCCATAGTGGACTTATATGGATACATCTGAATGAATGATTGGAATATAATACATTATGATTAGATTACTAGAGGAAGATTTTTGTTTTAGCATAACTATTCTTCAATATACTAATATTTCAAAAAATATACATTTAATTGTATAATTCATCCATATTGTTTATATTTTGTATGTTTATAGGCCACTATAAATGTAATATCTATTTTCAATGAATTTATAGTTAAAAATAACGAATATTTAGGTGAATAATTCATCTCTATCAATTATAATAGACTATGGTGTTTCTTATTTCCTCACCACTTCTCTTAAGTATTATATCGAATCACGATCAATAAATAGGTCCTCAATAATAGTGATTAAGTGGGAAATTTTCATGAGCAGGAATAACATAAATCTTTTGAAATATTTTTCTTTTGACAATTACATTATTCATCTGAATAGATCTGTGGTGATGTTACCCTATTTCATTAAAGATATGTGTTATTGTTTCAATAACTCTATTGATTTTTTCATTGGCCTTTACATACTATCATAACATGAACTTTGATTTATAATCCACAATATTCACTATTGTATTTTCCTTAATATAATTACATCATTGATATCTATACAAAATTGTGATCCCCTTGTGAATTTATAATTACATGATATGTGAATCCTTAAATATACCCTTCATTATCCCAGGATATGATAAAATACATTACTATAAACTAAATATAAAAAATCTATCTTATTTTATTCTTTGTGGATTTCCCCTTTAATATAATAAAACCCTTATTTTTTTTAGTATCATACCTTTTAGTTTAATTTTTTTAATATAATGGATGGTAGAGTGACCATTTTAGAATGTTAGGGTATTGGTTCATCTTCTATGATTCACATGGCCTCCATTTGTATTCTTAGGAATATTGTATCCATGTAAATTTTCATTTGGTATAAATATTTAGGATCTTATTTAAATGTATAATAGGTCATATTATTTTCCATCAGTGGATGAATATGGATTATGTAATCAAAATCCTTGGTTATCTATAACCACCATAATTTTTTATTGTTGATATCATTTTTGAATATATTATTAAGGATATTTTGATCCAATTATATGTCACAATTTATTCCAAATATATAATGACTCAATATTTTTAAGATGGATATTAATGTATCCAACTCATGACCATCTATCAATTATTTATCTGCATTTATTGTGAATTTTTTATTGTTATTGGCTAATAATATATCATTTCTCATGAGAATTATATATAAAACAATCATTAAATAAAAATTATAGATTAAAAATTCTTCTTCACAATTGGTTAGTGTGACTACATATTAATGTATTGGATTCTTCTTCATCTAAATAATTCTATATGTACATTAAATATCCCAAAAACATTACACATGTTAAATTTATCATGCATGGAGAGTTTAAAAATCCAAAAACCATACTCATAATTAATTAATATAAGAAGTATTTTCCAGGAAAAATACATAAAACTTATATATATGTTATAATAAGATATTACTCATCCTACCTTATCTTTAATGGATCCATAAATATCTTATAGACGGATATTATATTGACAAAAATGTAATTTTCTAATCAAAAACTCATATTTACTATACCTATTTATAAATTATCATATCTAAATTTCTTATCCACATTTCTCCCAATTATCTCAAATTACTAGTTGATTTTATATTTCATGAGAATATCTTATACAAGTACCATAATAGTTGTTTTGTATACATTAAAGGCATTGTGAATCACATTTACAAATATTTCAAAAACATTAAAGAGTTATAATAGAATCACTATCAAATTTTATATCCAATATAATATTATAAAACATATCATTAGAATATCATCATTAATTTTCTTCGATTGATGATATCACAAATGAAGTTTCACCCCAGAGAAGTGTTGGGACCCAAATAACTCATTAATCATGTAATAAATTCATGATAGGGTATAATTACTATTCAAAATTATCTTTTGAGTTCACGATAATCAATGATGAGGAACATTATTCCATCCATAATATTTAAAATGAGGACTATAGATTCCACATAGTGAAAAACATTGGAATATAAAACCATTATCATGAATAACTAGTTTATTATTTTTGTTCCCCTAGTTAAATGAAGGATATTCTATATTGAGTCTCGGATATAGAAATTCCACTTTGTAAATGATCAATTATGTGGTAGAAATATCACTCATAAGGGATACTAGAAAACTCTTACAGAAATACATTATCCTTTTCCACCATATATGGAATTTATTTAGGGAACATATTCATCATTTTATTTATCCTTTAAGATAGATATAATTTTTCTTTAAGAAATAATATAAATACCTGGGAAAATATTTCTATAACATATTCAACCATTCTCCATACACCTGTATAAAATAATTGAATGATAATTGATATATAATTTTATTTTCTTCTATCAGTAGATAATAATTCATTTATATAAGTATAAGAAACAAATTATTTGTATAACATTAAATTCTACAATTATGATTATGAAAATGTTTTATTGATGTTTCAACCATGAAAAATATGATCGGGGAGGAATTATGTGGTAGACATGATATAATTTTGCATATTTGTTTTTCAATAAAAATTCAACCATAATGTTTTGGGGTTGGTTTTGAAAAATTCTACTAAACATTCATTATATTAAAAAATTTGTAGATCCAGAAAAAAATATATGTAGTTATCTATTCATAATTGAATTTCTAGAGTACATTTCATAAAAAAAATTTAGGATCCATGTCAATATTAGTTATTAAATAATCCAATAATTCATCTCTAATACATTGAGGTATTTTTTAGACATCATTAACATCATGTGGTATAGTTCATTGTCATATAAAGTGACTTAGTTTATTGAAGACCAAACATTATATAATAAGATATTTATTAATTAAAACAATCTATTCTACCATCACATTAGTAATTTACTTAATCTTATTATGAAATTTATTTTCTTATTACCCCACCATTCTATATAATATTAATCATTATGTTACCATGATATATTTTTTACAACACTTCTTCTAGCTGGTATGGAATGTGTGTTGTTTTTATTTTATTTCCTCATTGAAATGTATCCCTTGGTACTATATAAATATCCTCAATTATCATATATATATATATATTTATATATATATATATATATCCTTGAAACCATTTATAATATCAATCTTATAAAATTAATTTAAGGAAATAGTAGACATCATTATCATATCGATGAAAATATCTAATAAAAATGGTCATTTGGATACTGAAATTTATTAATCAGAAGAAATAGTTCATCATACATTTCAGGTAACTGTCAAAGACAAAGTCATACCATGATATTGTTTTGCTGTTTTTCCTCATATGACCTGATATATTAAGCATCCTTTTCCTTGAGTCCATAGAAGATCCTTTTTATTTTATGATAAAGAGTGTGAGAAAAATATTTTAAAAGAAATATATCATTGAATCTATCTAATTTAATGGATTCAATGTCCAACATTTTATTTGTTAATACATCTCACGATTTTCTTACAATGGATATTATATCTTTTTAGATTAATATTATTTATATTATACCAACACACTCTTAAGGACCACAATAGTTATTGACATTTAAATAATCGAATCATAAACTATTATTTCATAGGTAGACTAATTCATCCCCCACTATTTTATTTTTAACTATAATCCTTAATAAATATAACATACACAATAAATTTATTTGAAATACGAGGAATAAATACATAATAAAGGGGCATCTCATATTCATTGCACCGATAATAAAAGGAGGTATATATGAATAACGTGAACAAAAGTGTATGAGAACATGAGAATAGCAATTCATATCCATAACCAAAATACAATGTTCCTAATCATATGTCATGGATTAAATTTTTTTGTTCATAATACTTGAATCAATAAAAAATTGTATAACATGATTCATGAGAGCCTAACGTTACATAAGACATTGAATTACTAGAAAAAATATAAGTGTACGAAAATATTTCCATATTAATATAGGATTATTACAATGTATATCATATTGTAAATGGTTAACACATCAAACCATAATAGTAGTAATGGTTCACTTACAAGACAATCATTTAGGAAAAAGTCTCTTATTAAACCCAATTCACATCCAGTTCCAATCATTTTTATCACATGAGAAATAAATATTGACCAAAGGCATTGGAGGGAGAAAAAGGCCCCACTTGTTATATAATGAAACCAATATATGTGTTCCATATGATCATAAAAAAATCATAACATCAATAAAATGAAATTAAATGGGTTTCCTTGGCATTTCATAGTATAATAACATGTGGAAAATAGATAGTTTTAAAACTACATTCATGATTTCATAATATCATAACCCATATAAAAAGAAGCAGTTTTCTTAAAAAAATTTTAAATCATATAACCCATCAAATAGAAATCAGGTTCATAATGGTATTTTCCTAATAATAACCAATATTATAAATCATAATAATAATAGTATCCATGAATTATATCCCAAATAAATAATAAGTAATATCAATGAACATCATTTTATTTGAATAATTATTGTTAATGATTACATAGAACATTCCTTGAGATATATAAAATTTTCATTTTAAAAAATAATTCATTATCGAATTCTTTTTCATTGAAAAAATTCCAAAACCTTTAGAGTCAAATTTTGAAATCATATTAGTCATTTCTTGAGAAAATTTTCATTTTTACTTTGTAAAAAAACCTTTTAAAACATTTAACATTTTTTAAACCATTTTCAATTTAAAATATTTTATTTAATATTATAATTACTCAAAATAATTTAATGAAAATAATTAAATTTAATATTACATTGAAAAAATAAGGAATATTTAAAAAATTTAGTGGTCATGAAATAGGGAAATATTATTTATTTTATGAATGATAAAAAATAATATTTTCACATATTCAGTAAAAACCATACGGGAATTGTTTAGAAAATGTAAGGAAAATTATATTTCAAATTTTTTAAAAATATTTAGAAATGTGTAAAAATTCATTTTAATTTATTTAATAATAGAAATTTTCTGAAAAAAATTTTATGTAACATAGTTTTGGAAGAAAATAAATTTTTCCCCAAATAGATAGATAAAATTATATAATTATTTTTACAATTATTTTTTGTAAAAATGAGTGGGAAATTGGAATCATTTCTTCAAAAAAATTAGAATAAATAAGTGATAATTTGGAATATTGATCATAATAATTTATTATAAAAAATGTTATCATAATCAATCGTGATAAATAATGTGATTATAACATAATATATTCACTACTTTAGTAGCATTGAATCATAAGAACCATGAGGGTATAAAAAAATAAAATATCATCAAATTAAATAAATTTATCATACTACAAGTCAAATGGGAAATTTTTGAAACATGTAAAATGGTATATGTTTATAACATAACATATGTCCTAAATAATCAAAATTGAGACATAAATTCATTATAAATTTGGTAATCATTTGAATTCAAATCCTAAAAAATGAATAACATTAATTGAATCATTAAATACAGTTAAAAAATTATTAATGAAACAAAATTTCAAATGGAAAGTATATAATCCACAAAAAACCAATGGCTGGTCAATTTTTATATATCTCCTAAACATTAAAAAAGACTAGAAATCGATTATAATATTTATTGAATTATATCAGGCAAAATTTAACTTCCAATATAATAAAAATATAAAAATTAAAAATATATTAAATAACGGTAATTATATATCTTATAACATATATTATTTATTTATGATCTCTTCTTACTCATTTATTAGTAATTCCACATTAAAATCTCATTTCATGAAATAACTGCTTTGTTTTTCTTATGAGTTTATATATTCTTTTTTTTTCATGTTAAATTGATAATGGTTTTATCATCTATAAAATAATGATAATTTAAAACATATCATTTTTTATATCATTTGTACTTTTATCACTAAAAATGAATATCGGTTTTCAGAAATGTGGTATATTATGATCATGGAGACGGTAGGTTATACGAACACATGGGTAACGTTTCCATGTTTCAATGTTCATTATAGAAAGAAGCTAAGTAATATGATATTTTTTATTATAATAAAATAATAAATAAAATATTAGTTATTTAAATATATATATATATATATCACATAGGTGGTTTGTGATGAATTGAAAGTCATATTGCGTCATAAAAGTAAAAGTCAACAAGTACTCGAAAGACATGTTCATATATAATTAATTGAAAAGGAAATAAAAATTGATATGTTGTCATTTAATAATGAAAAAAGTATCAAAAATATGATATTCATTTTATTTATAGAAAAAATATTTATCCTTATTATCTATCATATAAAATAATATTGATAACGAGTCACATCCCTATGTGAGCAGGTAGTCCACATTACATTTGAGTTATGTTATCGTATCTCCTGTGGTATAGAATGTTAAAAACATATATATGATTTAAATTATCACAATGTGTAAATATGATTTAAATATAATTAAATATATAATTTGTATCCAAAATTATATCCAACCTAGCAAATTGGTAATGAAAAAACAAATAACTACAGTTCATGAGGCGATTGTAAGTTTTACAAATGAACATTGATATAGTAACCCATATTATGGATGTGGATATGACAATGGGTAATTAACATAACCTTTAAAAAATTCATTATTTGTATTATTATTATGTTATTATAGCATCCTAATATAATATTAATTTAATTGGTTGATAAAGAAATAAATAAAAATGCTCATTGGTGAATGTTAACTCTTGAATAGGTTTCCTCCTCAATATTCCACCAAAATTCTGCATAGGTTGGGTTTATATTCAAAATAAAAATTATAGGATGATATGAGGTAATATGGGATGTTATATGGGATTGGAATGTTTTATTCAAAATTGTTTTTAGATGTGGAGAGAAGACGAGAAGGGCAGTCTTCAATAAGTGGGGGAGAGAACCCATTCTGTATTTTTGAAAACAATTGAGTGCGCTGATTTTTTCACATGAAAAAAAAATCCAAAATGGAACATCATCGATCCTTATAAAATTCATGGAAATTTTTTTCAAGATATTTATTTTATTAAAAGTGGATAGGCCATTTTAACACTTATCTTTTTAATTTTCCTAGTTAATCCCATTTTTCTTTAACCGCGATAATTTGTTTTTAAAGATCCCACTAATATTTTAGGTGAAAATATATATATATAAAATATTTCATATAAAATATTTTATTCTAAATTCTAGTAATATATGTTTTATATTTTAATTTTAAATTTATCTCTCATACACATCGAGAAAACAGTGTGTTAATGATAAAATATTCAAAAAAATTCAATGTTTTTGTAACCAATTTCAACGTGAAATTGACCTCAATAAAATATATTTTATTGATATATATATATAAGTGATTTAATTTTAAATTATTAAAATATAAACTAATTCAACATTATTAATAAATAAAATTAAAAATCTATTTTTTAACTAAAATCCAATATTTTTCACAATTTAAGAAAATTATATTTTTTAGAAGATTCAACAAAAATAACAGTAAAATAAATTGGACATGATGGTTAAAAAATATTTATTTAATTTGAAAATTTTTATTTTCCAAATTCATAAAAAATTTAATTAAAAACAGAAGCCACATTTGTGAGGAAGAACAGAGTTTTCGAGAAGTGTATTTTTCAAGTACAAGATGATTTCATAATAACAATATGCCTAATTAGTATAAATTTGTGAATATAAAAAAATATTTATTTATATATAATACATATATTTCATTTAAAAAATTCATTGTTATGAATTACCCAATATAATTAAAATGGAGAAACATTATACACTACAAAACAATTCTCTGAAAAAACCCCAATTATATACTCCAACAAATCATAAACTAAAATTAAATATAATGTTCCATAAAATGTTGCTTAATGTATTTGAATATAAAAAAAATAATCATATAACATTAAAATATTATTAATTTATTTATTTAATTGAAATTTTGAATTTAAAAATGTATATATTTTTCACTACTCACTGAAAATGGATGTTATATATATAAAGCCTCCAAATTTGACCATAAGTTAATTTTAAATATTATGATTTGAAATAGGAAATAAATCATCATAAATATATATATATTAGTTGTAATGTTTTCTAAAAAATTTAAAACAAATTATTTTTCATGAAAACATATTTTTAAATAAAATAATTAAATTACGTAAAATTGATGGATTATTTACAAATATTTGATAATTAAATTGATATTTTATAGGAAATGTATCTTTCATAAAGTATTTAGTAATATTATTAACTTCCTATTTGACATATTAGTTATAATAGTTATACATACTATAATATTATTTCACTATTCACTAAAGCAAGGTGTCACGTGTTATGAATGGTATCCAAGAAAATTTTTGTTCTGTGTAACATAATCTAAAACATAATGTCTAATATTAAAATATTGATATAATATTTTAAAATAATATGATTTTTTTATATTTTAAATATAATATATTCTACCAACTATTAAATAATTTCTCCCATTAAATTTTAATCGTTCATCAATGGTATATAATTTAAAAAATCCATCATAAAAACCCACATCATAAAAATTAATAATAACAGATCCCATAAAATTGGAGAATTAGGAAAACAACATTAGCATAAATTCACTCAAAATTAGGTCTCTGAATTTTTAAACATTTGTGGGAATTGAAAACATTTTTATATAAGAGATAATTAATGCCCACATATTAATTCATAGTGATAGAGAACCATGTTAATAAGAAAGTCAGTGATTAAAAAAATGATAAGGAACAAAAAAACATAGACCAACGAGGTGTGAAATATGACATTGATATCATCCAAAATGGAAAAAATGTGAAAAAAAATATTTCTAGATCCATTTACTAATTTTGGATAATTTTAATTAGAATATATACTTAATATAATTCTTTTCATTTCATAATTACAATTTCACTCTTTACGGTTGTCTTAATCAATATACACTTCCTATTATACTCAATAAAATTTGGGTGAATTTGATATGTCAGAATCAAAAATGGATCATAATATCTACAGATAGAATGATAATCCATTGAATTAATCATTAGTAATAATCAGATAAAAAGTTTTATCATGGGTTATCCAATATGTACAAATCTTCATATGATGAAATAATACATTAGTCTCTAATGTATTGACTAATGTTAAATTTAAACAATTCTATAAGTTGTTATCCTTATGACCATACCAAATGATTAAAATAAAAAACATTATAAATATGGTAATATAATGAACAAATCAATAATCCCCCCATAAAATAATTTTCCCTAATTTTTTACATAACAAACTTGTGAATTTCATCATCATGTTGTTTCTTCAAACATTGTAGAATCCTGAATTACTAAAAATATTTATTAAAAAATATACATAATTATCTATTAATAAAACATTTTTTATTGGATGTATTCCATAGAAATTATAATTAATTAAAATCCATCAATGATAAAAAAACTATTTGTCCAAAAATCCATATTTTATTAATAGCTCATCATTACTATCCAATTAAATATATTCATATAAATCATCACTTTCTCCAAACTAAACAAAATTTCCTTACCGTTAGGATCATTTTATGGGTTTTCATTCAATAATAATTTGTTATCATTACAATAGATCCTTACCATTAAATAAGTATTCTAGTTCATCAAAATCATTTAACTTATTTTTGAAAATCCATAATTAAAAAATTAGACTAAACATTCCTTATATATTTCATAATTATTGATTTCAACAATAATACCAGTTCCTTCTCAATCCAATTTCTAGACTACATCATCTCATTCCAGAATACCTATTATCATTTATATGATATTTTTAGTCCCTTTACATTTATCAATATTAACATTACTCATACATCCTTGCTGATTTAGTTCTAATTATTTCCTATTTGGGAATAGATTTTCATAATCCACATACATTCCAAATTTAATGTATTAAAAAATTGATTATATCATAGGGATTCCATTATACTAATCAACTACATGAACCAAGATTTTCATTTTCCCTTTAGAACTACTTTAATTGTGTCTTTTTTCATTATAATTACATCTTCATATTCCTCTTATACATTCACTTTATTGTTTCTTCCACATTCATGACATTAGATACTGAATCTTATTCTAATCATGATCTACCCTATGAGAACATCTAGGGAAATCTTTCAATCTCATATTTGGTGAGACTACGATGTATTCACTATAAAAAAATTTAATCATGAATCGTGAAAACAAATTTATCATAATCAAATATACATTACCCTATTAATCATCCCATTTAAATTTTCATCAGAAAATTGTCCATAACATTCGATGTTAACTATCACTAACCATGTTACTATTCCATCAAACCCAAAACGAAACCCAACCCGAGTCATGGCCTGAATAGCGTTTCAAATCTCCACAGGCTAGCTAAAATTTCTTAGGTATCAGTAATACATCATGGGAATTATTTCTCAATTGTCATTGGCATGAAAAACAAATATATAAAAATAATTAATTGAATAACCATAACCAAATATGAAATAACAATTTTCAGATTAAGTGTTCACCAATTCCACAAAACCAAAAGAGATATGAGATGGAATGGTAATAATGAAACTATCCTAAAAACATTCATGAAACAAGAAGAAAATATCTCTCAATACATCACCATCAATAACTATTTGATAAAACCCTTAGAAATCTGAACCATTATCATGATTCATCTTTAATTTACATGTTTAAAAAATAACTAAGTATACATATAACAATATCTTTATACTATTTGTGATAAAAATCCCAGAAGGTTGCCTCACAAAAATTACATTTCATGCCAAAACATCACAAGGAAAATAAATATACCTATTTTAAAAAATAATCTAGGATCCTTTTTATGGAAATAATTTTAATGGAATAAAATTATTTTCTTTTGAAGTATCCAAAGATGTACACAATATATTGACAGAATGGATAATATCTCAATGTAGAAATAATTCATGGGGAACAGCAATATTAACTACTTAAAATGGGATACTAAGTAAATTTTATCTTGATAAAACAGGATATAGAGACAACAATGATCATATTTTTCTTGCATGAGACAATAGAGGTGAATCTATCCAAAATTAAAGCTATATACAACCATCATTGTTTAGATAGTTTTGTATCATTAATCCAGAATGAAATAATGGTTCCATGGGCCCACTGATCTGATTATCATACTAGTACCAGTCTAATGACATAGTAATTTCTTCCTTTTTTGTTCTCAATTTATCATGCGCATGTCACAAAGAACACTTCATTCACTTGCACATAGTCAATTCAATAAAAACTCACATGATAAAACATCTTTTTCATAACCAAAACCAATTTCATATATAAATTCACACCAAAACCATTTCAAAGTTTTTTTATCACCACTTATAAATTTTATAAAATCAGGTATGGAGTATAATAAGAAATCACACAAGAAACAATCATATTTCTTATCGCATTTTTATTCAAAAAAAAATTCAACAAAAAAAACACCTTGAATACTCTTATATAAACATTTCACACCAAAAAACCAATTCACATAAGAAAAAAATAATAAAAAATATCATATCAATGTTAAAAAATAATGAGTATGCATGGTACCACCTACCTCTAGTGTTTATATTTCGGGATACTGGTAAAAAAATGGAAACTCACCTCATGTGATCCCTTTAATGGAATGATCGAACCATATAAATGAATATAGAACCTGAATGAAGTATATCCAACACTAAATAGTTCACCCAACTAACTAGAGATAAGAAAACCAAATTAAGATAAACAAACCCCAAGAAAAGATGAAAAATCATGAAATAAATGGAACTTAATTAATAATTTTGGAGAAACCACACCAAATGAACCACAAATAATGGGGTCCATGGAAGAAAGAAATGAGGGAGGAGGTTCCTAGGTTGGGATTTATATATTTGGGAAGAAAATGGAATATTTTTTGTTAAATTATTATTGAAAAAACTATTAATTTTTAAATTTTAATTTCCTAGAAATTCCGCATTTTATACACATACATTTTTTTCAAATATTGTGGAAACTATGAACTACCAACTACCCTAAAAGTACATGTTGTTTAAAAACTATGTTATAATCATGCGATTATCCACAGTCCAAAAATACTTGATGACCACATGGTTTCCTGGGAACTGAAATCCCATTTTCCAAAAAGGGAATCAATCTTGAAACACTTTCTATTAACCCAAAAAACTACCATTTTTTTCAAAAAAACTCAAAAGAAAACCATAGAGGGAAACTATTGAAAAAATTATATCCAAGGATTCCTAAATATTAAATAATGTGTGTGAAAATTCTCCCTATAATGAAAAGTTTCAATGCATGGAAATTCAATTTGATTCTCTATCAGATAATAGAAATTGAAACTCCATCTCAACCAAAAACATCCACTCACATTACTCATGCTCATAATTAAAATCTTTAAAACTAGTGGGATAGATTATTAATGAATCACTTTCCTCTCAGAATCTATAATCTGCACTGGATACTCAAACATACATAAATTTGGATTTATATCCAACTCTTCCAAATTCTAAACATTTGATTGATATGAGAATTACTTTTTCAGCTAAAAACATGAAACACATAATGAATAAGTGTTATCTTTGAAAGATAGGATAACATTTATTCCACCTTAACACCCCACTCAATGATTTGGAATGTTTTTAAGTGCCTAATCGTTAGCTTCTATTTCATTCCCAAATGGAAATAACCTAAATGAGGTGTCACATTTAGGAACACCTGATCATCCCTAGAAAAAAATGAAATATCTGTACTTTTGATCAATATATGATTTTTGAAAAATATAAATTTTCAACAACTAATACATGATTAGAATGACCATATCATATATATCATAAGCATACTCAGGCCCAATAATGAGGTCTAACCTACCTCTGCATAACAGATCATCAAACAACATGGCCAACCGTAGAACACCCCAAAAAATCCATTCAATTCGTGGATTGGTGAATATTTATATATGAAAAATATACTAATCTCAAAATAGAACCCCATAAACTGATAAAATAAAAGAGTTATTCCAAAATCATGTCCTACAAATTCGTTTTTTCTTGCTCTGTCTAACCATCCATTTGAAAATTATACACCCTGATCAAATTGACATATGACACCATCACCATTTGAAGGACTTCCCAAATTTAATTCTTAAAATGGGGGTCCATATCTAGGAATATTTTTAACGACACACAATGAATCCGCGCTAAATCTAGGACAAATATCCATCCTTGCCTCTTGGAAATATATCCCTCCAAAATCATCTTCCATTTTGAATATTTTATAATAATTAAATGGGAATATTTTGTTAAAAAATAAATCACTAACAATATATATTTTATTTCTAAAGGTGAATGAGAAAATCCATTAATAAATTCTATGTCGATCATGTCCTACTTTTTTGTAATAATGGGAAGTGGATGTGGAAAACTAGGGGACTATGGTATTCTTAGTATAACTACATAAATTTATAACACCTCGATATGAAGTCTACTATTTCCCACCTCATACCTTGAAACCTAAACAATCCATACACATTATAATACATCTTGCTAGAACCAGGATGACAGTCCAATGAGGCAGGTGGTTGTCCTCCATCACAACTTTCCCCAATAGAAACAACATAGCAATGAGACTCTATAAACATAAAAAATCATTCAAGATAAAATGACTAATCACAAGGAGCATCCCCACCATGAAGGAATATTATGGACTACTCTCTTATATCAATAATATGATGCTCCTTGAAAATCAATTACAAATGAGAGGGAATCAAATGAACACCAAATAATAACTTTTATCTTCTTCGATCCTTGGTCCCGTAGTGCATTTGGGTGAACAACCACATCAATTTCTACTCATAACTAGACTTCATCAATGATTGCGCTATATCCTTTCTATCAATGAATCTACAAGAACATTACCTTTTCTTAGGTATATGTGATATAAAAAACTAATCATGGGAGATCTTCAAACAAATAATGCTACTAAAAAATCAAAACATTTTGGCCGAAAATGTAGGGAACAATTTATTATCATTATAAACCAAAAATTTCTCCCCAAAAGGATATTGATGCCACATTTAAGGAATATATCATCATTACGACATCCCTAAAATGTGTTCCTATGTTATTTTCATATGTTTGGAGTTGGAGAGAACCACATGCCCCCACATTTTGACCTTGGTTAATCACACACCAGATACCAATACTTGAGGAATCACAATAAACCAAAAACCCTTTTCTAGATTCTAGAATGATAATCATTGGATGGTAGTCAAGTGATGATTTAGTATCTCAAAATAATCCTAAGACTCTAGGATAAATTAAAACATCTCCTCTTTCTAGGTGAGAGTCATGATGAATAATGAAATCTGAGATATGTCCCAAAATAATTACATGTAATACCTTTCCATGCCTAGAAATATCTTTATTTCAAACACAAACTTAAAATGCTCCCATGAAAAAATACACTGATCTTCGTGGGGTCCAATGAAACCACCATATTTAAGATCACATGGACCAAAAATTTCACCCTCCTGTAAAAAAGGTGCACATAGAAAACAACACATATTGAAAATGGTGCCGAAGAGTTCCCATGTTGATCTTAAAATGCTTTTCTGGCATCCCCTCATATTTAAAATAAACTAGGATGTCATCGATGAATACCATAATTAAGGAATTGAGATAATTTTATAACACCCTATTTATAAATTCCATAAAAACAACTTGAATGTTTTTTCACCAGAAATTTATGACTAAATACTCATAATTTATATATAATATTAGGAATTCTTTTTTTTTGAACTTCCACCACTATTTCTAAGAAATAGTAATACAAGAAAACAAATCAATCTTGGAGAAACAATTCACCTCTTCCAACTAATCATACAAGTCATCAATTTTGGTAAAATGATACTATTTCTTGATTGTTAACGTACATATATTCTAGAAATACATAATGAGTGGGAGAGATCCATCATCATTTTCGCAAATAGAACTGGGGCAGCCTATGTTGAGACAATCGAGCGAAGTAATCCACTATATTCAAAATATTATAAGTATAAATTAAATTCCCACATTTCAAAGGGGGGATAATGATATGTGGGAAGAGATATAGGCATTGTTCCCAGAACTAAATCGATATAAAACCCCTCATCTATCTCTTCAAATAGACTCAAAAAATAATCTAGAAAAACTGTAGGGAACTCATCCACCATGTGTGGTAATACACCCTCATGAGAACTATCATCATAAAATAATGTTAGTGAAGAAGAATTTAAAATTATATTACCCAATTCTAACACTGGATGACTAGCGTATCTCTTCCAATGATCACATTCTCTAGTAAAAACATATTTACGTCCATCGGGTAACATGAATCTCACTCTCCACCTAAAATAATAAAAATGCGCCTGAAAAAAATGTCATAAAATTTATAAAAACGATTATGTTTATTATTTTCATCTCTAAAACATGGAAGTCCCATTATAACTTGACCGCTGTCAAGGTTAGTGTGTAAGACAGACATGTGAGACCATTTATTCACTTATTACCAAGTGGTGTTATCATCTCCCTCACATATTATAAAAGCTCGAAAGGAAAATAAAATAGGTTGACATTACGGGTGGAGATAAATGAAAGAAAAGCACCATTATCTATAAAAACATAGTTATAGATAATGTAATCAGAATGGTACCTCTAACTCTCATTGGCCCTATATCCAGTTGTATTATTGCTTGGAACATTTTATGGAGATTCCCTTTACCTAATTATAATAATGATCATTAGCCTATCGATCTTCCCTGAACCGAATATAACCATAAAGGGATCTAGTTCGTCCTCCTAAAATTCCAAAATGGGTTTATTCCGTCCTGTATGGCAATAAAGGAGCTCAAATTCCAGTGGAATCTACAGATCCTGCACCACACAGATAGGAACATGTGGCCCTACCATACTTCTAAAACTTCACCATATGTCCCCAATGATGGAATATTCTAGGTGGGTCTGGAAATTTCAAATACACATGCCTCATATTCCCACAATGAGGGCACATAACTGATACAACATCTGAAACAATTCATTATGAAATATTGGAAGGATGTATCAAGATAACGACTCCTTTATTTTCTTTCTCCTCCTGCTTCCTCTTCATCTCTTATAAACTAAAACTTCCCCTACTAGTACAACACCAAAAGAACCATCCATGTCCTTGTGATCAAACTCTACCACTCTAGCATGTTCAACCATATTCTATTAATATTTCATCATTTCATAATAAATAATTGAGAATAATTTTGTGGTCAAAATCCTATATTGAACCTCTGAGCATTCATCTACATGTTTTTATTGAATATTAGTGTGCACCATACAGGATCCATGATGCGATTGAAATAATCCACAATTTTTAAGTCTCCCGGGGTATATTCATTGCAATTATGTGACCTGGGGTCCGATAAAAACATGGTTGTGTACTTCCCACTAAAAACAATCTTAAAATATTTCCAACTCATCATCTTCTTCTTTGTAATTTAATCTACATAGTCCCACCACCACCGACTAAGACCTTCTAGAAAGAAAAAAATCACATTTCATCATGCCTTACATTGGTTTATAATGGTACTCAAACGTCCATCCAATCTTCCAAATCTACATTTTTCTTCTTGAGGTTATTGGATACATCTAAAAGGGGTAGGCTTGTTCTCATTGAGCTCGTAATCCTTGTCCTTCTAATATACGAGTTCTGATTCACTAACCTGAGGAGGACAAGAACCCACTATTTATTCTAAATCTAGAACAACAAAACCCACAACTTCTACAAATCTATGATAAGATAGTAACAGAGAAATCTCACCATCATCTTCACGTAGTTTCACATTAATTATCCATGGATTGATTTTTCTACTAGAAGAAATAAACATTAAAAAAACTATCAATACAACTATTTTGAAATAATTTTATCTATGGAAAAAAATAAAAATATTACATATATACAAAAAATATTCCAATAATAATTACATGACAACAAAACCAGTCCCCCTCCAACCAGTGTCGATATACAGTCTACTACCTATATGTCTCACCATGTTGAATGGTCAAAGAGAATCAAGATTTCTCATGGAAACTTGAGTCTGATCACAAATTGTGATAGCAATGAACCATTCTTACAACAATAAAATAATTTACAAACATTCGTAGATATATTAAATACAAAATCCTTTCAAAATAACCTGACCTAAAAATAGAATAACCTTCTCTGACACTCTTTTTTTAGAAACATGTCATGGTGACATTCATCCCTTCCCCAGTCATGTCCTGGGGTATTGATTGAAGGGTGTTCTCAATCCCCCAGATAGAAACTCATTCTTCTGTGTTGACAATATATCATTTGAATATTTTCATTGATTTTATTAAGCATTAATAACCAAAAAAAGTAAACAAGACATTAGTTAATAACCATAACCAAACATGGAATACTGATTTTCATATACAATTATTACAACATTAAAAAAACCCTAAAAATAATTCAATGGAACGGGAAAAAAGAAACTATCCTAAAAACCTCTTGCAATTAGAGGACCAATCCCATCAAGAAACTATAACCAACAACAGTAGGAGAAATACACAAGAAACCCACACCACCATCATAATACATATTTCCTTTACCTGAGTCGAACATAAGTAGTACTGAATACACCCAAAGGTGTATAAATTTTTTTAATAAAAATAACTATATAATTCCACCCAATAATGATATTACATTCAAAAAAATCATAATAAAAAAAATTATTGATTTTTTAAAATGACTGGAATCATTTTTGTTGAAAACATTTTAATGGGAGAACATGTTATTATTTTGATGTATCCAGTAAAGTGCACAGTAACCAGATGGTAGATATAAAATCACATTGGATCATAATGTCACAAGAAATCCCAAAAAAAATAATCTAAAATGGGACAGTAGATAAATTGCATCATAGTGAATCATTGTATATAAACCACACTGATCCTCATCCTCATATTAGATCCATTGTAGATGAATCTATAAAATGTTTTTGTGGTCTCCAAACTCCATATTTTATTTAGTGTGGTATCCTCAATCCCACTAGAAATAATTTGGCACTGACCCCCATTAATCCATCTATAATATTATTTTATTAATCCGACCTAGTCACCTATGATTCCCTTTTTGTTTTTTTCTCTACCACGTGTCACATAGAACAATGCATTTACATGAAAAAATGAATAAAAGTATAAACTAACTTGATAAAAAACATTTTCCCAAAAAAAGCACATTAAATTACAAATTCACACAAAAATCATTTAAATTTATTTTCACACAAGTTATATATTTTATCCAACACCTTTAGAGGGAATAAAAATAAAAAACACAAAAAACACAAATAATCTATAACCCATTCCCTTTAAAATCCCACATTTCAACACAAGTGAACGTTGAATACTTTTAAAAATATATTTCAAACCACATACATAATGCATATGAGATAAAAAAATCAAGGAAACCATATAAGAGTCACCAAATAATTTTTAATCATGGAATCTCCAAGATCATGTGTTGAAATTTATGGAAATCATTGAAAAAACACAACCACAACACAAGAGTACCCTATAAAAGAAATTAAAGAACCATAAATATGATGAGTGAATCCTAATTAAAAAGATACATCCAAAAATTGGATAGACAAACTATTTTATACACTAATCCCCTTGAAAGTAGATGAGAACCCCTAGAAAATAAGAGAAATCAAGGATGAAATGGAACACAACAGAAAAATATTGGAGAAACCACACCAAATGCACAAAAAATGAGGTCTAGGGGAGAAAGGAGTGAGGGAGGTGGATGCTAGGTGTGGAAACCCTTAGTTGGGTGGAAAATGTGTGGTTTACGATTAAATATGACGAATACAAAAACATTATTCATTAATTTTTAATAAAATGGTCCAGCCACATGGTTTACCCACAATTTTTTCCAACTTATGTATCAATAGTGAATCCATAAATATCCAAGATAGACATACCTCATTTATTATTAACTATTTTATAAACATGAAATTAGCCAATATCCAATAATTCTATATGGATACACAGTCTCCTAGGAAAGGGTGCACGATTCTTCAAACTGTGCGCAAACCATGTTCCACCTAATGTTAACACAAAACAATGATTTTTACCAGAAACTCAAATTAACCCCATGGGGGTAATCTATAAAAATTATAAATTTAATGATATGTCCAAATTGAATCAGGGATATTAAAATAACATCATTCTATCTAATTCCCTGTGTTGACTAAAAAAACGGAGTATAATGTTAGAAACACTAATCATTGTTGAAACCCACATAATCATGAAAAATATATTATTGGATGTCCAAATAATGAATAAGTAATTTTATTCCACATCACATTAATATTATCCTAGGTTAGTCAAATTCATAATATATTTAAATACTTCATGATTGTTTATGAATATTTTTGGAATTTACATAGAATATCCCCCATGAGTGTTAATCTAGGTGTTATGCAAGTCCTATCATCGAGCACCATTTAATGATTGAGTCCATATCAATATGACCTTTCAGAATTTTTACCACTAGGTATGTATCTTCTAGATCCATATCCTTATATATTATCTTGAAAAGGATTTAATTTCATGTCAACCACTCACTCTGTTCTTTACCATAATTGCAAGACATTTTCTTATTTGTTGACCCATCTTTAAAGTTCCCTTTAGAGTAATCCCAAACATTTACATGAAAATATACAATGGTATATCACTAATATTTTCAATTAAATGATTCCAATTTATAAAAATACCATTCCTATTATACGAACTATAGATACCTAGGATTTTTAGATTTGTATATTACATCTTTCTAGACGAATATTCATTACATTACACAAACATGGGTCTGAGGACCATAATAGTTTAGTGCCATTGGAAACATAGATACATAAATAATTGGTACATATGAAGAGTAAATAATCTCCCATTATGTTATTCACAACTACCACACATCTTATAAATATCATTCATGACAAATTTCCACATAACCTAAGGAAAGGAATCATAAGAAATGGTGAGCTCAGATAATAACTAAGGGCAATAAAAGAGATACATAAGAATTACTTTAACATAATTTTAATAAATCATGAGAATAAAATTTGAAAACAAAACCATTCATATAAATGATCAAAACCATGAGTCATTAAATAATGATTATCTAATCCATTTGCAATAGTTATAATGGATTCAATGAATATGAACCATGAATCATTATATTGTCATTAGACAAGTAATTTGTTGAATAAAAACAATAATAGAAAATATATTCTATATCAGTCCAGGATCACTACTAAGGGTATAAAATTGGAATATATTTTTCCAAAAACCATCATAGTTTCCATGTTTCAATACCAATACTATCATAGTGGAAAAGACCCTTACATAAATAAATTTAATTCCTATTCCAACCATGTCTATATAATGGTATATAAATAATTATCCAATTCATTGGAGGGGTATATAGGTCCAAACATTCACATAATGAATTCCATATTAATCTCTTCCATAAGATCATAAAAAAATCATCACATCATAACCCTTGAAATTAAATTGGTTTCATAAAAATATTCATCTTATCATAACCTATAGAAAATATTTACGTTATATAATAATTTCACCATGTCATTATATTGTATCCCATGGAAAAATAAGTGTGTTTTATAAGAATTTTATTATGGTATTACCTATGGAGGAGTTACATGTTAATTTATCATATTTTTGATGTAAATATAAACCATTAAAATGAGGAATAATAACGGTATAATTGGATCATATACCCTGTAATGCATAACTAACATAAAAGGATATCATCATAGATGGATAATGATTTTTAATGATTATAATGAATTTTTTATGTGGAATATAACATTCTGTTGAAAATATTTTTTAAAAAAAAAAAGATATTATGGAAATATATTTAATTTTAAATATAATAGAAAAATTATAAAATATTATATAAAATTCATTTAAACCACATCTTGAGAAAAATATACATTCAACATTAAAAAAATTGGGAAATACTTTCCATTGTGACATAAATAATTTATAATCTAAAATATTACAAAATATTGTTAATTATTTATGAAAAAGGAATTTTGAAATATATAAGGGATTCTTCAAAACATTTAGTGGCCATGAAAGATGTAAATGTTGTCCATTTCATTCATGATGAATATATGTAATTTTTAACCTTATTAGTAAAAGAAATATTGAAATTATTTTGAGATTGGAATGAATATTCCATCAAAAAAGGTTAAAATTAAAACATTCATAAATGTTTATTTTAAAATTTTCACAAAAGCAGTCATTCCATATTTTCGATTTTATTTAATACCTTGTTTTGGAAGAAAACCTATATTTTACTATGGAGATAGATAATGTATGATTTTATTACAAACATTATCTTATTGTTTTATTATAAAAGAGTTCAATAGTTTTATTATTTATTTATAATATCATTAGTAAAAATAGGTGATGAGAATTATTAATTATATATATATAACATAATATTTTATCATGTAAAACATAATAATAAACAAATTTGATAAATTATTGGGTTGTGAGATAAAATAATTAACCCTTTGTCATCTTTGATTTATAATACCCACAAAGAAATAACATAAATTATAAAATAAAATATAATGAGGAAAAATTAATTACTGATATTACATGTTATATGGGTTGTATTTACAACTCATAAAATATGACTGCTTCATAACATAACATGTGTATCAATGTTGGAAAATTGACACAAAAAACCTTAAATATTTGGTAGTAATATGAATCATAATCCATTATATAGAATAAATTACAATAAGTCTTTAATATTTATGAAAATAATAGGATTCATGATATAACATGTCAAATAGCCATTATATACATCTCAAAAAATAAAAATGTTGTGAATATTCATATGTATCCCAAAAATAAAAAAGTGATGATATATATGACTCAATATGTCTTGAATTATTCAGTTTAAATTAAAACCTCATGTATAATATATATGTGTTTATTATATATACATATATATATATATATATTAAAGATCTATAATTTTATGACTCACACCATATATTATTTATTATGACCTTTTATAACTCATTTATTAACTATACTTTATAAAAATCATGGTTTGTGTTGAAAAATAACATGATTTAATATAAATAATGATTTTCATATTTTCTATCATCATACATGTTTCTTCCAAATAAAATATTTGGCAAATCAAATCACATTACATTGAAAGGTGGTACTTAACCACACACTTTATTGATGTTATCGTATCACATATGCTATGAAAATTGAAAATGTATATATTATATAGAGAAAATATAGGTATAAATATTATATGAATTTCATATATATATATATATTATCATTAAATCAATCATCTTTCCCTCCTTTGAGTATTTGTGATGGAAACTCATTTGACTTTAGTTCGGGAGGTATCAGTATACCGTTCATGGAACGATAATTTCATAACCCACATGATTGAATAAGATATAATTGATGTTCAAAAACAAAAAACAAAAACATATTTATATATTTAATAAAATTAGTTTATTATATTATCATGGTTTAATAATAATAAATTTGTTGGATGAAAAAATAAAAGGAAAACACTCATTATTGAATGTTACTTCTACCTGGGGTTACATCCTTAGGATTACACCAAAAGCCTTTCTATGATATATTAATGTCAAATATAAGAATTATAGTTTGAGATTAGGTATTTCTAGATCTAATTTCATTAAACATTAAAAAAATGGTTTTTGTGTTCTGAATAGAAGAGGATAATGGGAGACCTTTTATAAGCGAGGGAGAGGACACACTTGGCATTTTCGAAAAGAATCCAATACTCCCACGATTTCCTCCTACCAAAATGTACATCAATAGACTATTAAAAATCTGTAATGGTGTACCTGTCAAAATATTCCAATAAAATAGCTTTTTGAAAAGTGGATAGTTCATTTTAACGCTTATCCTTTTAGTTTAATCCTTGGTAATTTTTTTTTACCTTAACCAAGGTTAAATAATTTTTACATTTTCCACGACTCATTTTTGTCAAAAATTTACTTGATATCATAATATAATATAAATTATGTTTCTTCTTACTATGGAATATATTTTACCAAATTCCAATTACATATGTGGGAAATATTATTTTAATATTAATCCTACATACGGCGTGAGAAAGCCGGGTTTTAATGAGAAAATGTTCAAAAGATTACAATGTTTTTTTTATTAAAAACCCTTTTTTAAATTGAATAAATTATGAGAATTGTATTACTAGTTATATAATTATACTAATTTAATATTGAAACTAATTTAAAATATAATTATAATTTATAAATAATTAAAAAATGTAGTTTTCAAATAATATTCCTTATTTTTAACTATTTATCAAAAATTTATACTTTTCATGAAATTCAAAAAAAAATCGTCCAAATAAAATTTTGAAATAATTTTGAAATATTTATTTAATAATTAATATTATTTTATAAAATTAATTTTATAAAGGATTAAATAATTAAATTTTAAATCAAACCCTCATATGTGATGAAAAAGAGGGTTTCCTTGAATTTTTTTTCAAGCACAAGATAATTTTAAATTAATTACATGATTAATAATAATAATTATAGGAATATATATTAAAATTAATTGATTTATAATCAATGAATTTTCTTCAAAAATCTTCATTAGGTGTTTTTATAATTAATTAATATTTATAATCATTATAAACATTAAAACAATTTTCAAGAAAAGCATGTTTTAAACCACAAAATTAAAATATATGATTATCCTAATAATGTATATATATAAGGAGATATAATTATTGATTATAAATAAGTTATAATTATTTTTCATCAAATCATAATTACATAATTTTTTAATAGAAATGGAAATGTTTCAAAAGTTATAATTTTTCATAATTCACTAAAAATTTAATATTCCCCATGATGTTTGAAAATTTCATGATTTCATGATATAAATATTATAATTTCTGTCATAAAATAATTTCTTTAAATTATTTTATTTAATTATTTATTATATTATAATAATAATAATAAAATAATTTGTCATTAAAATATATTTTTGAAGAATATAATTAATTTACCAAAAATTGATTGATTGTTAATTATGGATACATAAATAAATAAATATTTAGTAGTAAATTAATATTTCATAATTAGTTAATACTATTTATAAGCACCTATTTAATGACTAGTTTGTAATTTTCATATTTAAGATAAAATTATTCCATAGATCAATGAAGATTTGTGTCATATGTCATGCAGATTTTTGAAGAAATTCATTATATCATGTAAAATAAGGTAAACCATGATGTTTCATATAATTTACACAATATAAATTCATATTTAATTTGAAAAAAATATAAAAGACTTTTTATTTTATATTGATGAAAAGGAAAAAGTTAGTATGTACGGAACTTAGGGATACTAATGCCATTTTTTCATTCTGAGAAAATGTTACATCTAATAATTTCTATGTTTTAATATTATATATTATATGTATAGATTTAAAGGCTACTCATAGATATGGAATTAAAATCAGACGCCTGATGTGCCTGAAACAAATACTAAAATTTTTTAATCCTTTTAATATCATGCATGTGTGGATTTCTTAAAATGTGAAATAAATCTTAAACAGTTTCCCATATCAGAAATATGAAGAAACTTTTTTCATAGAATGGAAGATTTACCCTTGGTGTGACTTATCATCTATTGACACAGGGCATCTAAAGACAATTTCATTGAGGATTTAACTATAAATAAAATATTTTTATAATGAAATTAATTTGATACAATGAAATTATTTATTTTTTACTATTTTTTCAATATTTAGGGATAACATCATAACCCTATAATTTCTTTAAAGGCATGGATAATGATCCTATAGAGAAATACATTGGACAAGAAGACATTTCGATCCAACGACAAACCCAATATTCGAAAAACTATTCCCAAGAAAACAATGATGCCACGTTTTCATCAGAAATCTAACCAAAAAGGGGTAGGTTGTATTCTTCAATTGTTTGATTCCTAATTCATAATTTCTATGATAATCACAATTCAGGAAATTAATGGATTTGTTTTCAGATCGATTTCCTTGTGGGATGGGTTTATTACCGGGTATGGTGTGGAGAATTATATATAAATTTCTTCATTGATTATATTATGGAAATGAATCGATACCAACATGAACATCAATCAAGGAATATTCCACATGATTTTTTTGTTCATTCCACTTTGAATTCATCTTTCATCAGGGGAATCCTTTATTTGGCGTGTGAATCATCTATTCTCAATCACTTGATCACTGGTACACGTTGCATGGTGCGACGATCAAATATCATAGATATGGGATTGACATGAAATGATGGAGGTGTGACGATGGAGATGGAATTAATCAAACAATAGATGATTTCTAATTTCACATTCTTCGGTACATGATCAATAACAGTTATTTGACCCATTTTGTATGCATATATGATGATTGGATGTGTTGTTATGTGATGTCATGGTAGGGAAGACCATTGATCATCGATTTTTGGAAAAATGATCATTGGACTAAAGGCAGAGCAGAAACAAAGATATGTAGAGAATGAATGATTATTCGAGAAACTTGTGATCCACACTATGTGTAATCGAGGATTACCCAACATGTGGGGACCCCTAGATGTGGATCTAGGTCTTGGCCAGAGTTATTGACCATACTGTGTGTTAACCCTGTGACATGATGTGTGAACCTCCCTAGATGGCTTGGTATGTACATCGGAGAGTACATAGACACGAGTAACACTGCACTGCCAGATGGAATGTTGTGTACTTAGACATCAACCCAACATGGCATGCACTGACTGGTACATGGATACATCTTGGGTACATAGACACGACTTCATTATACACACACGTACAAGAGATAAAGGAATAAAATTTGGTGTCTCTTCACAATACTTACCCATCCTACATGACATGTATACAAGGACAATATGTCATGTGATGTTCTTCTTTATGGCTTAGACTTGGAATTGATGGCCATGAAATTTACCCCATGGGACACACTATTTACTGCCATAAGGAGTTCTTAAGACTCTATATTATTTGGATTATAGTGTATTATTGGTTGAGATTATCCCCATTGTTATTCTTTGAGGGTTATATATGTCATTAAATCCATTTAATTGGATTGTAATCCCTACTAGAGGCTGAGTCATAGATATAATGTAACATCCCTCTATAGACAAGAGTGTGATCCTTTATCACCCATGGTGTAATTTTACGGAATCAATGTAACCACCGAGCATAGGGAGGTGGTCCTCCATCCGTTGTACTGCATCATTATGTTTGGTGGTATACCCATGTCTTTTTGGGAAGGTATCAATATTTTTTGGGATGATCCAAATTGGTTATATGGTATTCTGTAGTGTTTTTGGGATGAATCCCTCTATACAGATCATAGTCTTCCTTGATGAATGCATTTTCTATTGGTAGGGACCAAATGAGTTTGAACTCTTTATGAATGTCTCTGAAGATATCATGGATATAGGAGTGAGTTCCCTAGGAATGAATATGTTTTGAGAAGAATCATGTTGGTGTAAATTGGTGATGCCTTACTTATAGGCTTTAGGTCTTGGATTGATTGTGTCTGGATGTTCTTGTCATCTAGGATGCAGAAATATACATATTTAAAGCAGACTGTACTTTACATTTCATTATTATAATGTGGTATTAATTTTGGGTATTTATTTCTTGTATTTTATTTTTCTAATAATTATTTTTATACCCACCCATGCATGGTCTTTTCCAACATGTGTCGTGTCTTGTGCAGACGATTGGCCACTTTGATGGATAATTTGGAAGAACTGGAGCAGGGGGGTGCTTTTTGATACTCGGCGTACCAAAGTGTGTTCCTATGTATTTTTAGACAAATTTACCAATACCACATTGTTAATATGATGGACATATGGTTATAGACTCTCATTTGTGGGGTTATATTTGTCCATGTTAACATTATATTATATTTAGTTTTTTACTATTGTGGTGGGATATGGTGGTTTGCTAGCATTTTGTAGATAGTTATTTTTACATCATTTCATATTGCGGGCTTCCATATGTGTGTATGCATGTTGAATAATAGGGAATGTCTGTAATATTAGTGATTTTCCTACTCAATGATAGTCACCTACACCAAGACTATTGGGGACGGGATTGGGGAGTCTAGAAACATGCCCCATTGGGATGGGCCGTTAGAGAGAGGTATCAGAGGTTGTCAGTTCAACAATATGACATGGAGTATATGAGATTGGTTTGGGGAAATAGAGTTATGTGTTTAGATATTGGATTTCTGGCCATGTATTGGTGTGATTTTCAATGTAACCATATACCAAGACTCTGAACAACTATTTTTTGACATAGCACACAAAAGCACTTGTTGTAGGGAAAAAAATGGTACATGTATCATATAGGAATGATTTCGTTTTCCATGTCCTTCTTATGTCAGCTCTCCAGATATACTCTATTTTCTATGGTACATCGTGTTTTAATTCAAGATTCATCCATATAGGCAGCCAATCATGATTCCAGAGTGTGATCACGTGGATGATCCTCCATGTTATGAGGCATCACTATTGGGGAATGTAGTAGAGATCAAACCTCAGGGTGATTTTCTAGCTATACCATCTCTTGTCAACATGAAGCTACAACCTGAACTATGGGATGAGAACATATGCTGGCTGAGTGCATTTCACGGGTACCAGAGGTAATAAAATCCCTGGTTTCGGGATGATCAAGACACAATATTGGATAAGGATTTGCTAGATCCACTCACACATGTTTTTATCCAAAAGAGGATGAATTTCTATCAGAAGGATGTATTTTTCATGAGTATTCATTTGGTCTATGTGGGGTGATAGGGGTGATTGGTGACTTATAATAATGAGGAGACATCTCTCCCCTGGAATGACATCGAGTGTCACCATATAGAGGAGTTATATCTGTCCACATTACGATTAGTGTGTATACATGTTCTTCTGTATCTATAGTAGGGCAGTATGACCATGTTGGATTGTTTTGAAAATTTTAAAGGCCTTTTGCACTACTCCATTGATATGGTGTGAGACCAGTTCATCAGGGAATGGACCATTGAAACATGCCTACATTTGGACATTTGGTAATAAGTGTGATCCCATATCATACATACCAATGCTAGGGTACATGAGTGATCATTCTAGTGGATAGAATTCTAGAAGATTAGACACTTGTCGTGATAGATTGCAGTTGGAACTGGGTGTTTAAAACCTCAAAAATAGGTATTTGATAGAATTAACATGTATTGTAGTTGTTCAGACACATCAAGAGCCAATACCTAGATATAGGGTCATTGGTACATGGCACCTAGTGTGGCTCGAATCAACAAGTGGATTGATGGTGTTACTCATTCAACAGTCAAGGACATCTGGCACGTGATTCCATAACTTGTTGTATATCTGATTGGGAGACAGTTGAGGGAACGTCAATAATAATACAGATATTGGATAATGGTTCTCTTTATGGTGGTTGACGCAATAGAGGAGCCGAAAGGGAAACATGTGGTGGTCATAAGCATGACCTATTACCACCACCACCCTAGGTGGTCCACGCTATGCTAAAGGAGCCAGTGGATACAGATAAAGCCTATTGTAGGAAATGAAGTATTATGACCATGAGGATCTATTTATTACTCAAGGTATTATCATTGTATTTTCCACCTTAGTTGTAGTTTTGATTTAAATTGGTGCTACTAATTCTTTTATTTCCTTGAATCTTCTTTGAGACTCGGAGATTTTGGTTGAAATATTGACTCGTGCCTTCTACTTGTACACTACTACATGAATATATTAAATTATCACTCAATTTTCATTATTTTGTGATAGAAAACATTGAGGTTAGAGTTTCCAGGGGGTCTCTGGGTAGCATTGTTGAGGACTTATGATTTAATTCTTGGTATGTACTGGTTATCCATAGTTCAGGCTTGGATTAGCTCCTTTAGGAAAAGAGTATATTGTATCCAATGTTATGGAATTAGGATTTTCATTTTCAGTGAAAAGAGAACACATGAAGTGTAGAACAGACACACACATACGATGTAGCAATCATTTACTCACTAGATGGCTTACCTGAACCCATCTTCAGTGCTTGATATGATTCCTCAGTTTTCTGATGTGGTGAGATAATATGAGGAAATATTTCCTAATTATGTTCTGTGTTTACCTACCAATAGGGATATATTCTTCTAAAATGATCTATACCTAAGGAAAACATCGATATCTACACCTACATATCTGATGGCTCCCACATAGATTCAGGATATAAGGGTACATTTTGAAGAAATGAACTGAAAGGGCTTTCCGATACTCAATATTACACCCTTAATGGCCCGTTCTTTGTTTTCCAAGAATGTAAATATGACAAGAAGGTTATTTGTGGATTTATATCACATAAACTAGGTTACCATGATGAATAATAATCAACTACCAAGGAGTGACGACTATTTTATTAGTTGATAGGGTTATAGTGCTTCTCAAATATTGACATCAGATCTTGTTATCTCATGATATGGGAATATGATGAGGATATACCTAATATGGACTTCAGATATCTTTCTTTCCCCTACAAGTACTTGGTGATTCTATTTGGTGTGAATAGTAGTATTTATGGGGCTCATGAACCAAATCATTGGGCCTAACATAGATAGATTCATGGTTGTCATTAATGTTTATATACTACTGTACTTGACATCTAAGTAGGATAATGTGAGAAACATGTGGATGGACCTACACACACTATATGAGAACCAACGTTACGGGAAGCTCTCGATGTTTCAATTCAATATTTGAGATGTACATTTTCAGGGACACATCATTTCAAGGGATGGAGTTGTAGTGGATCCATTGATGATTGAAGATTTTCTTACTTGAGATTCATCCATGAGTGTTACCAAGGTGTAGAGTTTTCATGGTTTAGTATGACACGATCAAATGTTTGTACTTGAATTATCTATAGTGGAATAATCCTCAAATTCATTTAAATGAATGGGGTATCCATTTTCATGGACAAAAATTTTTTAGTAGATTTTTGGAAGTTGACACAGAGATTGATGAGCACTACCATATTTATATTTCAAATGGAGGGTTCCAAGTACCTAGTGATATAAAATTACTTAATATCTAGGACTAGATGTGTCTTTATGTAGGGAAATGTGATGGTTTCTTTTGGTTTGTTTCAATTGAGAACACACTAGTAGAACTTTGTAACCCATGGTCTTTAGTGAGTGGTGGTAGTCATTGCATTGAATATATGCTTACACTATCTAATGGGTGAGATATTTATTGTCCACTCTAGTCACAAAATTCTCTTGTATATCTTCGTTTTGAAATATCTTAGCCTAATATAGTTGTGATGGAATGATTTTTTCGAGGACCATGACTTCAAATTTTTCTATACTCCTATGAAGGGGAACCTGGTGGAAAATAATCTTAGTAGGAGTTCCAGTTCGCAGTTTTTAAACATGGGATCAATGCATTAAGCCTCATAAATGTTATTTTTTATATGGAGGTGGATAATCTTATGTTTATTCGATGCTTCTCACCACTCATTTGACGTAGTGAGTCAGGGAGGCACTACTTGGGGATACCGACTAAAAGACCATATGTTCCCATATTTCCAATGGGAAAACTCCTTATGGATATTTAAAAGATGGGTAGAATGTCATTCTTTTTTAGGATGCACACTAGTACCAATGGCATTGTAGGAAGAGGTTATAAGTTAGTTTCTTAGATCCCATTGAAAATTTATCTATGTGTTGAAAATATGTACATGGAACTATGCTGTCATTTTTAGTCGCCAATAATAACGAATGGAGTTGAAGAGTTACTCTTGATGCCATACATTACATTATGTGATGGATAAGAACTAGGTTGTAATGGTTTTGGATAAACCCCATGAGGTACCACAATGGAAGTGGTATGTGATATTGATAGACTTTGTGAGATGCTTACCATGCACATCCAGTTGAGGTGATGCAATCCGGGTGATCATTGCCCATCTCAACATGTCAAAAAACATCGCAGATATCTGGTAGCAGAGTTCATTAGAGATTTTGGGATTCCAATCCATACAAGAAATAGTTAAAATACACTCAGTTATATAGATGATAGATTCATATTGTGATACCCAGTTTATATCATAGTTGTTTATGAGATTGAAGGAATCATTTGTGACCCAGTTATACATGAGACTTGCATTCCACCAACATATAGAATGCCTGACTGAGCATGCCATTCATGTTTTTTAGGATATTTCATGTGCATGCAGGTTAGACCATGAATGTTTGTGGTACGGTCACCTACCCAAGGTAATGTTGACATACAACAAGAATTATTGTTCCACAATTTATATAGAAATATTCGGGCCTTGTATGGGAGACCTTACAGTTCCACCCTCTGCTGGAGTGAACTAGGTGTGTCAGCACTCATGGGCTTAGAAATATTGCAACCCATTATTGATAAGGTGTGGAACATCTAGGAGAGGAGGAAGACTACACAAACCCAGTGAATTTCTTATTCTGATATGTGATAGAGCCCTTTGGAATTCTATGATGTAGACCATGTGTTCCCTTGGGTTTCACCTCGACATAGATTATTGTGATTTAGCCATACTGGAAAGATATCTCTCTGATTCATTGGCCTGTTGAAAATACTACATTGTGATGGAAAGGTGGAGTACTACTTTGCATTACCTCTTCATTTAGATAGTATAAATGACATCTTCCACGTTTCTTAACTAAGGAATTATGTGAATTACCCATCACACATCATCAATTGGGGTGAGATAGACATCAAAAATAGAGAAACGTTTGCTGAGTACCCATTGGTGATTGAGGAATGGTGGGATAATAGCCATTATAGGTGATATAATTCATTATCTGCAAGTATAGTGCTAGTATTTTATCCTCTAGGATATTTATTGGGCCTGAGATTCATAGATTATTCTTATTTCAATCATCTATTTGAGAAACCCTTGTTTTTTTATTATAGGGACATAAATCCCCAATGTTGGAAGAATTTAATGCCTCATATATTATATGTATTATTTTTAGATATTATTGGAATATATTTCAGGACAAGGTGTTGATATGATATGTGATTCTTGTAAAGACCTGGAAATTTCAAGGAATTTTTTTTAATAATTTTCCTTGGAATTTTACAAGAACGCAGTTTCTAACGGCGTCTCATTCTGAGGCCCAGTCTGCCCGGAATCATTTTTCCGAATTTTGGCTTGGGTATGTTCAGTGAACAAACAAGTGAGTTTTTCTATCATTTGAATCGGTACTCGGAATTGAAATCTGAGGGCACCGATGGACTCGCAGTGCCGATAATTGCATAAGGGGACCTTAAGCGCAGTTGCGTTTTTGTCGCATGAGGTGTTTAATTTTTTGGGATTCGATAAGTCTTAAATAAATTTTAGTGTTACAATGTATTTTATGAGGAAGTTAATTTCTTCATAGGGAAGATGGAGGTGGGGCCACATCCCACCTAACTTCCCATGAGAGGGTATGACCAAGGGTGGTGGAGTCCTCATGAAACCCCAACCCTTCACCTTCCCTTTAACCCCCACGAACTTCCCCCCATTTAACACCCCTTGTGTTTAAATGTATAACTCTACAACCCCCCTTAAACTCCCTTGCTTTTAATGTGTCAACTCCCCAATAATCTCATCTTCCATTAAGTTTGTCAACTCCTCTTTTTTTGTGTAACTCTTCACCTTTTCCTTCCACCATTAATCCCTGCCAACATGCCTTAATTAATGAGATGAGTCTCTTCATTTGTTTAATTAAGTGGTTTGGTTTGAATTTTAAATGTTTTTGGTGTGAATAAAAATAATATCATGGGATATTATTTTGAGTTAGAGCTTTTGGTGTGGGAGAAAACTATAGCAAAGTCCTAGAGTTTTTGTGAGAGCTTTGGTGTGAAGAAGAAGAGAACTTTCCTTAGACGAAGAACAGTTCTTCTTCGATTAAGAAAACCTTCCCTTCAACATAGAATGACTCGGCGTCCACGGTTCTCCATCCTCTTCTTCCCTAGAAACAAGTGAGGAGACGTCGTTTCCACCTCGGACACACCCCGACGTCCACGGAATCTATGCCCGACCCCGCGACGTCATTCTCGCGACACCGATTTCCAAGCCGATGACGAACGAACCTTGATCGAGGTAGGGGAATTTATTTTGGTGTTCTATTATCTTTTGAGAAAAGAATGACGAGCGTGAACCAACCAATTCCAGGTTGATCTGCGGATCATTTGTTCATGCGGATTGATGTTGTGGATTATTGTTTTTGTCTGTGAATTATTTCTTGTCGTACGTAAACTTCTATTAGATGACCTCTTACTATCAGTATAACAGGAGGAGGTCAGACCGCACGAACACAGCCGACCCTCCTCCCCCCTTATTGTTTGAATTTGTGGGGCCACGTGAAAGGTGGCGCGGTGCCGTTTCACCGGTGGAAATTATGAGGAAGGGCTAAAAAGCGCGGCGCCGTCGTGCCGCGCCGATGAAGTTGAACAAGCTATGGCGCCGTCGCACCACACTGGAAAACGAAAAACAAAGCCGCACGGACGTTGTAGAATCATTGCAGTGAAGGTCGGGTCCCGGGATGATGACTGGCGATGACCACAGGTGAATCGGACCACCGGAGCGCGTCCGGTGGTCCGCGGAAGCCCCTGCCGGCGCGCCCCGCCGGTGCGGCTGTGCCGGCGGTCGGGGGCGGCGGTGCCTGGAGCGCCGCCGGAAGAATCTGCCGCGGCTTCAGCCACGGTGGTGGAGCGCAGTCCCGCGACCCTGCGGGACCGGAGGGGAGTGGTGAGACGTGGCCGGCTGCCGCGTCTGCTGGCACGGGCGGCCCCAAGCGGGGCTGCGGCTCTTCACGCAGGGGAAGCGCCCCCCGCACGGTTCAACAGTTCGGCTGAACCCCCGGCCGAGCCGGGCCGGCGTGGGCAGACCGAGCTGGGCCCCACCCAGCCGGGCCGGGCCAGGCCGGCCGAGTCGGACCCGCACCCGGGTCGGGTCGTCCCAGTTCGGGCCGACCCAGGGGGTCTCGGGCCGCGTCGGCCCGGGCCCGAAACCCCCATTTTCGGACCCCTCACGGTCTTTCACCTATATCTTGACCTATAGACCTCTGATTGACGCACCGTCAGTGGCGATGTGATCCTTAGATCGAGATGGTCCTTTCGATATATCGTACTCAAGGTTTCGAAATACTTTGTGTTCAGCCGGGTTGGTTCGGATACGAAACCAACCGGGCCCTCGGAACGGAAACACTTATATCTTGAGCTCTGGACGTCTGATTGACGTGCCGTCGACTTTGATGTATTCCTCTATGTGAGAAGGATTTTTTGGCTTACTCCTCTCTAGATTTGGATTTCGTCGAAGTGCGGTCAGGTAGGTTCGCTCACGAAACCTACCGGGCCCCTGGAACAAAAAAGCCAATAACTCACAGACTGGGCGTCCGATTGATGCGTCCTCTGTCTCATTGAATTCATCTTGATGAGATGGAACATTTGGCATAATTCGCCTGAGTTTTGGTTGCTGTTGGATAGTGGTCGGGTTGGATCGTACCCGAAATCCAATCTGGCCCCTAGAACCGAAAAGCTGATATCTTTCAGACCGGATGTTCGTTTGACGAACCGTCAGCGTCGTTGGTGATCACGTTGAGAAACAGTCCCTATGAGTATACCCTATGAGTGTTCGGGTTATAGTTGAGATACGGCCAGGTTGGTTCGCTCATGAAACCAACCAGGCCCCTGGGCCGAAAACGCTAATAACTCACAGACCGGGCGTCCGATTGACGCACCGTCTGTTGCGTTGAGACCCCTATGACGAGGCGGTAATTTGAGATACTTCTTCAGGGGACTTTGAGATACTTGAAGTATCGACCTGTAGCTCGTGGACCGGACCCTCCCAGAGACGAGGATGCGGAGTACGAATACCGTGTAGACGACTAAGACCTGACGACTGCTTGAACGACTCGACTTGGAGTGAGTCAGTTAGCCCAGTGGAAGGAGCGCCCGTTATTTGTCGACAGACCCACATTGGAAGGAGATCCTGGTAGTTGGCAGTAGACCCGCAGTACTCGACCGGAGGAGTACCTTTGTAGGCTATTATGGGGAGCTCCCAGTATTTGGCGGCAGACCCACAGCGGACGAAGCGCCCAGTATTTGGCAGCAGACCCATGGTACTTGATAGGAGGAGTACCTCAGAGACCTGGATTAGTGAGCAGTACCTTAGAGTTGTGACATGACCACTGTACACTCCAAAGACAGGGCTCTTCAGTAGTTACAGTTTTGATAATGAAAATCCTGGTTTGAGCTGAGTCTATGACCTTGTGTTTGCCTCATGATTGAGATGGGTCACTTGATAACTTAGGTATATGTATGGGCATATACCAGGGTAGTGGTTATACGTTGATTTCATAATCATTGTGTTACCTCCTGATTGAGATGGGTTACTTGATAACATAGGTATATGCATGGGAATATACCTATGTAGAGGTTATCTGTTGAGATCTTATTTGTGGTTATCCTTGTTGGTTTTATTGATACCTTGAGGGTCTCAGGGTCCCTACTAAGTATCTCTATACTTACCCCTGCACGGGCTATGCTCACACCTCGTTGTGTTAGTTGCAGACGACGGGCAGTGCTGACGGAGGCCGAGTGTTCGAGGATTGGACGGTACCCGGAGGTGGAATACACGACGAGTCAGTATCCGGAGGTGTACTTCATAGTGAGACGACACTCGGAGGAGGTTGAAGGGCGAGAGAGTTGTGGAGGCTATCTGTACCTACCCTTCAGGTAGGATCCGTGGTGGACGATCCAGGAGCAACGACATCTGTACCTACCCTTCAGGTAGGATCCGAGGAGGACGTCCCAGGAGCCGCTTCCATTCTTCCAGCAGTTCTCTTTTTCTATTGTACATTTGTTCAGTTGTAGTTGTACTTTCATTTGTGTTTTTATTATGGCCCATTTACTTTCCAGCACTTCTCTTTGTACTTAGTGTTCTACATATGCTTGTACTCTGTGGTGTTTTGTTTTCTTTTATAAAGGAAATGCCTTCCCAGTTATTGGGATTTACGCCTTTGGTGCTAGTCACCAGCCCATGGCCTATGGAAGGCGGGCTTGGGGTAGTCACGGCACGGGCCCCGAGGACGGGTCGTGACAATTCTGAGGCCTAGTGTTCCATGGATTTTTTTGGAAAAATATTAAAAATAAAAATAAAATGTGATCTTGTTTTTCCTAAAAGAGTTGAATTACTCTTATATGGTTTCCTAGATAAGAAATATGAGGTAATTGTTGAGCTCAAAATGGCTTCTCTACCATAGGCGCAACTTAACATTGCTCAACATATGTAATCTATAGAAAAATACATGGGGGTCATATCTATAAATAAAATAATTCAATAAAAAATTATTTTGATGTAGTGAAATTATTTCTTTTAATTCATTGTTATAAAATAAGGCCTAGAATCATAATCCAGGAATTTTTTGAGGCCTTTAGAATGAAACATTGAAGAATATTTTGGTAGATGATAATAGAATTGTTAAATTATGTACCTAAAATTCGAAGAACCATACCAATTATGACAATAAAACTGTGTTCTTCATTGGTGATCAAATCGAATCGAGGTAGTGATTATTATTTAATGGTTTTAATCCCAATTCATAATTTCTATGAAGATATAAAATTAATCAATGAAAATATTATTTTCTGATCAATCACCTTTTCATATGGTTTTATTATAGGGTATGGTGGGGATAATTATTTCCAAATATCATCATTCATTATCTTGTGGAAATAAATTTATATCTACATGACAATCGATTTATTTCTGTTCCTATAGTTTTTTGTGTCCTCACCCCACCAAATTCCTCATTCATTGTGAGCATTCTTTGTTTGTCCCATTACGTAACTATTGATAGTGAATCAATAATTGCACCATCATTTCATTGTTTAAATATCTAATATCATATATCTATTATCAGCCTAACATGATTTAGGTGCAATGATTGAGACATAATGAATCAGACGATAGATGATTCATGATTTCACATTCTATGAAGAAAGACAACGAATAGTGATTGTTCAATATTTAATGTATATCTAACGTCTGGAAGCATTGTTCAAGTAATAAAATGAAGGGATGACAATGGATCATTTATTTTAGGATGAATTGATTGCTTGATCATAGAAAGAGAATTGGCTGGGATTTTTTGTTGATGAATTGAGACTTAGAAAAATCATCATCCTCATGGTGTGTAATGTGGGACCAAATGGCATGTGGAACCCCATGGCTGTTGCGCTTTGGATTGGCCAGCTTTAAGGACTACATGGTGTTTGACCCCTATCACATATCATGTGACCATACCCGGATTACTCAGCATATACACAAGAGAGTACATAGACATGGGTAAGAGTACATGGCTAGATGGCACACCATTTACATAGACATAGACATGGCTTGGCTTACACAGACCTGGTGAATTGTCATAAGATAATAATTATGTGTATCTACACGCCATGTAGACATCCTAAACATCATATATATAGAGACTATATGTCGTGTGAGGTTATTCCACACGTGAATGACTTGGGATAACAAGACAAGTTTTGTACCCCTTGGTACACACTGTATACTCCCATCATGAGTGCATGAGAGTCCTTATTTTCCATGTTTGGTTTAGTATAGGGTGAGAGGGTTATCTTGGTCATTTTCTTAGGGGATCAGTGTGACATTACATCCTTATCAATAGATATTAATTATCTCTTGAATTCATGTTACAGATAGATTATGGTACCCCTATGTGGGGCAGATGTTTTATCATTTAACACACCTAGTGTTGTTTTGCGGAATTGAAGTAACCACATAGAACAAGGTGTTGTACATCAATCTAGATGCTGCATCTGTAAGATTAGTGGTATTCCATAGTGTTTCTGGGTAGGATTCACTATATTTCCTATTGATCCAAATTTCTATGTGGTATTCCCCATTGTGACTAGGATTGATACCCTCTATAGGTATTATAGTCATTCACGACCAATTTGTTCTCTATGGGTGTGGCCCAAATGACCTAGACCTCATAGTGTGTATCTCTGAATATGTAATGGCTTGAGGAGTGATTTCAACTAGAAATGTCGTGTTGCATGGTGAATCATGTGGCGATTAATTATTGTCATCGAGATGTGGGCATTTGTGTTGGTACATTGGTAATTCAACCCAAGTTATATTTTTACAAACACAGTGCTAGTCACCACCCCATAGCCTATTAGAGGTGGGATTGGGGAGCCGCTATACATGCCCCACTATGATATTTCTTTAAATAAATCAATAATTTCATCTATATATTTTTAATAAATTTCACAAATGAAGAAAAAATTATTAATTGTCGAATGAAAATATTTGGTAAATGGATTTCCTCCAAAATGATGATTATAACCCCATTTTATGGTATTTTTATCCCAATTACACTCAAAAATTTATATATTTTCGTGATTTTTTAGACAAAAGTAATTGGCCATTAGCATGCTGTAGAATATTGGAAACCAATAGTGATGTAAAATTCCTGATGAATAGAAAGAACAAAAATCACTAAAGATAGATTGGATTTTTAGTTCACAAGTTTTTGTGTGATTGAAGGGATTTGATTTTCATCTTCTTCTCATTAATTTCCTCTATAGTGTCTCTTCAAAATTCACCAAGAATTATTTCTCGTCGAGATAATATATTTCTATAAACAGTGATTAATTCCCCATTTTCCATTTTTACTATTCACAATACACAAGAATGTAAAAAAATTCTTGATATAGTTTAGTCTCAAAGAATCTAAATATTCAATATTTTTAATCAGATAATAATTCCTATTTTCCAAAATTTAATGTTAATGTCCATTTGATTCCTTTGGATAATGGATTTACCACATCCTCATAAACATCCCTATAAAATCTGATCATTTAAATTATTTTGAATTCCATCTATGTGAGCATTAAACAAACAACCCCATGGATTGTCTTATATAATGGACTTCATGATGATTGGTATCATACAAAATCTATTATAGAATTTTTCATACGATGAATAGGGATAATAGGCCTCTACATGATCTAAATCATCATTTTCAGTAGTAGGCATTCTTAATGAAAATAATCAATTCTATTACATAGTCCTTATCTTTCGATTTTAGCATATTTGGGTTTTCACTATGTTTGATAGAGTACATGTAGTAAATAAATAAACATTACAAATTATTCAATTAATCTTATTTAATTATATATATATTTCATAACATTTTTATATTTACACAATGAATAATTTTTCATAATGAAATATCTTGTTTTAAATTTACATCAGAATCTACAAATTTTAGAAATTAAGAATACTATTATATAGAATATCATTTTCATTGTTACCCTTTTAAAGGTATATGTGACCCTAACATATCCTTAAATATTTTTATATACCATTATATATGTCTACAAGACCTTTATAGATAATAATATTAATCCTCCAATGATTTGATTACATACTCCTTAACATGTGAGAATTACTTATGACCTTTATATAGGTGGTAGGTGACCATTACAGAATAATTGAAATTAAAAGATAACATACGTGAAGCTCACTACGATCTTTGATTTACTTTATGATGATACTAGTTTACATTTATGTAATAATTTATTTAAATTTATTATCCAAATTATTTTAAAATAACTTTTTGTAATCAACATAACCAAATCTCGACATTTTTAATCAATCTAGGTTGATTACAAATTCTATAAAAGGATTTATATTGTTTTATCACTAATTTTAACTTCATTTTATGTGAATTAAATATCTATTACCATCATCAATTTTAAATATTAATAAAAAATACCTCATCTTACAGAGTATTTAAAAAACTCCCCCTTTTGAGTTATTGATAATACTACAAATAAAAATTCATCCACATTATGGAAAATAGAAAACAATGTAACATTTGATATTGGAAGAATAATTTTTTTAATGAAGTAGTCATGAAATAATCATCTCTAGTATACTTGATAAAGATATTTGTTGAAAGAAATATGGTTTAGACTTTAAAACAATACATTACTAAAGATAACATGATCTCAAACATTTCATTCTCCCAACGAAATTATGATAATAACATAAAAAATATTCTATAGACTTATTTTATAAATGAATCAATACAGAGATAAAAAATATATCACATGAATAGATAACATCATTATACACATACAAATAAGATCATTTTAAAAGGATAAAGAGAAATAGATCAAAAAATTCAAAAACACCATACCCTAGATTTGTACATGGGGATGTACTAATACTTGTATTCATAACTTCTAAAATATAATATTTGTGAGATTAATTTTCAACATACCTATAATATTTTCCATAGAAGGAAATAAATCCAACATAAATGTATCATCATACACCTTATGCAATAGAATCTGGTATTTTATATAATATGTTTCCACCTTCAATAATGATTTAGAATCATTGACATATTTATGGAACATTGACTATCACTACTGATAATCAGTTGGTACACAATTTGAACATAATTATGCTAGATTTATTTCACAATCCATACCCCTTTTATAACATTCTTTGATGTTATAACTTCTTTTAACTCATTATTTCATAGATTTACTGATGTATAAATCTTGGGATTCCTTGTGACAAAACTATTAAATTAAAAAATATACCCCACCAAATGTAGACTTTTGATTATTTAAAAATCATTCACAATATTTAATTAACATGATTTTATGATTCAAATTTATATCACGAATTTATAAAAATCCATACATTGTTGTAATCAAAATTTATTTTAGAATTCCATTGGCCATGGATAGATGAGACACATTCTAATTATACAGAACCATGTACTATGGTATGATTGATAGAACAATATCAATCCAATGTGATTTTAAATATAACATTATTCTAATGAAATATATGTATTCAATTTCATTCACTGAATTTCCCTCATAATTATTGATTATATTCATTTAAACATTTGAAGGACTTGAAACTCCTCTAATATATATTTTTCCAAATATCTGAAGTATATCTACATCATTTATTTATTTATGATGGAAACTATGGATAATAACATGGTTGATTTTTAATAAAAATAAGTACATAATATCACCCATTACTAACATCCCATGTTAAACCCCAAGATTCCACATTACGCTTCTCATTGTATAATACAGTAGTGTGTGTTGTACGCAACTTCGAGTTCTAACACACCATAACCAATCAAACTAGCTGTTATTAATAGTAATACACACTTTTTGAAATTTTATAAATTTTATCTTTCATGATGGACTTCATATTTAGATTTGGAATATTGAAATTATCTATGGGTGAATTTTTTGTACTTTTCGGATAACTTCATTTTTTAATGAATAGTGAAAATTACTAAATTATATTTAAAAACATCATTTTTAATCAAATTAATAAATAGTGTTAAATTATGAATTTGAGTGACTTTAAATTATAATTATATTATATTTTTACTATTTAATTCAATATTTTTCATTGGACAAAATTTCACATTTATACTAGAAATTTGAAAGTGTCAATCTTTTGATAGTTAGTATTTCTTAAAAACACGCTTTTTGTTTTGACAATGGGATTTAATTTTAAATTAATTTATGCCACTTATGTGTTTGGAATATAGAAATATGGATTCCATTTTTAGAATCAAGAGATAAAAATTTTCTAAATAGGAAATTTTTATTTTTTGACATTTTGAATAATTATTTCGGTAATTATTTTTTTCCCATGGTTAAAGGATAAATTCGGTAAATAAGGGTAAAAAAATAATATTATAATAATATTAAATTACAATAAAACGTGTTTAACCCTATTGGGTGATACATATCCGACCATGGGCATCTTTGGATCTGTTTTGGGACCCCATTGATCCATTTTTAATTTATTATGACACTATTAATTAAGTTAAAGTAAATACACAAATGACATAAGAATATATCTTTGAGAAAAATAATTTTTATAAATGGTTATATATGTTATATTTTAGACTATAAGTATTCATTAGAAAGGAAAAAATATTTCCTACCTAATTGAATTTTATTTATAATTTTTATAAATTGAATAATTAAATTTATTTATGACACAATAATGATGTAGTATTTTCCTTATAAATGAAATGACCATATAATTGGTATTATAAATGTTAAAATAAATATAATATGAATGTTTTGATTCCATAATCGAATTTAATTGGTAAATATGAAATTCTGGGATTTCATAAATTATTTTTTTGAATTAATAAAGCTTTAATGATGTTAAAATAAATTAATTATTAAATATTGTCAAAATTGTCATAAATGAGTTCTTAAAAGAAATATTATATTCTTAATAGATATTCTATTCCTAAAAATATAAGGTTCGGCCAAAAGATGTATATCATGATATTTGTTTCATTAATGGACCACTTGAGGGTCTCTTTAAAGTTTATAGTATGTTTATTAACTATATAATATAAAAATCAAAGAGACATTAAAAATTTCAAACTAATTATCTAAGAGTTAAAACTAAAAGATAAGGTTAATACAGTGACCCAAACCTATATAAAACCTATTTTTTGAGGGGTTTTCGACCTATCCCCACCTTAACCTTTAAATAATCCATGTTTGATCCATTATAAACCGAAAATAAATTTATTATAAAATAATATTTCTATCTTTTCCAAAGGTTCCCTTAACCCCTCTTATAAAAGAGAACTCCCCCTTCCCTATAATTCAAACCATGAATGCTTCTTGGCTCCTCCAACCCCTACCCAAATATTCTCTCAAATTCCCTCAATTCATCCTAGAGGCCTTAGCTCTATCAAAAATCCCACCTATGAATCCCTTTTGATCAAATCAAAAGAAACAACCTGAAGAAGAGGAAATGTTTTCACCACCCTCTTTCTAGTTCCTTTATTCTTCATCTTCTTCTTTATTTTTTATTTCCATTCTGAAATAATAACTCTAGTATCATCTATATACTGTGATGTTGTTATAAATATGTTACTACCATAGTAATTATTCTATCCATCCTTTGAATGACATGTCACCATACGTGCGTACATACGACTTACCGTCTCCACATAGTGGTGTAATTGTTATTCAAAACATTATTATTTGGATTGGTATGATAATGATGTGTAATTGATGTAAATAATAAAGATAACATGATAATTATTAATTAAATATGATATACCATCCAATTATATATTATTTTAATATAAAAAAATGATATTGTCGCTCGTGCGTACGTACGAACTACCGTCTCCACGAACACGATGAGATTCATTCCGTATCGTATCCATTCAAGTATAATTGTCATTGGATGATTAAAATGAATATTTAAGGATTTTATATCATTCTTTATATGAATAAGATACAACCTATCCAAAAAACATGGGTTATGTCAAAAAACATATAAAAGAAAAGGAGTATGTTAACACCTGAAATTACGATAATACTAAGATATTAGTAACAAATCAATGTTAAAAGATCATTGTGATACCATATTAATGTATATGATTCTTGTATAATTTAACAACAATTATTTTTCCATTATACATGAGTTTAACCTACCTTCAATGAAGGAGAAGTACAAGGTAAGGGTTTATTTCACAATCTATTCATTATCTGAGGTTGTTTATACTTAATTATCTATTGGGACCTCTTTATCATCCACATACATGTTTCATAAAAATGTAATTCAAAACATTCTTAATATTTTACACAATATGGGTTAAAGTCATTTATACCCTTGTTTTAATTTTTATAAGAAGATTATAAAGGAATATTTTCTTCATTTTCCAGACAAGGTCCTTTTTTACCTTTTCGACTGAATTAAGGTAAGAATGTCATTTTTAACTTATACGGCAGGTGAGGATATTTTCCACCATTATAAAATGGTTAAATATTTCCTTACAAGTTTATAAGAATATATTTAATGTAAATATTTTATTTTATATTAATGTGACATTTAAATGATTTCAAGATGAATATTTTAAGAATTTGTGAAAGGTACTCTTCATTAAGATCAGAATTTTAAATGTTTTAAATATTTATCTTTCTAAAACATTTTAATTAATGTCCTTGTTTTCAAAATGATTTTAATGATTTATTTATTTGGACATGAATATTTTTAAATTATATTTATTTTCAAATGATTCAAAGTGTTATGGTACACTTTGATTCAAAATTCTCTTTTAAATTACCTCCTTTATAAATGTGTGACTTTTCAATGATTTAAAAAAAGTGATATTTCTCTCAAATAGTTTGGATTTCATCTATTTCAATATCCTTTGAAGGATTTTAAGATTAATTTACGTTGATTAATTAAGATACAAAACATCCATATTTTATTGATTTTTTTCTATGTTTGACTTTGGATGTGTTATTTTTATACCACTCTCGGTTTTTGAAAAAGTATTGACATTTCGTATGTTAGTTTTAGTAAGAATGCTTATGTTTTGTTTAAACCTCTTCATATGAGGAATGAATTGGACTTTGTAAGTGACGATTGGAGCCCTCTATAGATTCTTGATGCATCGGTAGGTCTAATGAGACAAACTAGTGTCTTTCCACAGGGCCATGACAAAATCTTATTTGTAGTCTTGGCACAAGTCCTTGACTATGTGGTTATGATAGTCCCGCATTTATGCATTCAATCATTATCAAAGTGGTTATAGATATTTCATATGATTATTTGAATAGTAAAATATCCATGTGAATAAGTAAATAGCATTACTTCATTTTATTTCTCCCATATTATGTTGATGTTCAAGTTTAAAAGGATTTTGTTTATGTTATACATTGCCTTCAATGTTTATGCTTATTTATGAATGTTTTCGCTAAATATTTATCCTTAATGAGCATCTGATCTCACCCCTCTCAATGTTTTATTTTTCATATTATGTGAAGAAGTATTTTATGAATGACCTGGAGGGATAGTATGAGGGGATATGAAGACAAGATGTTGTTGTAGTTTTCATTTTATGATGTAATGTACGACTTATGAATGTTTCTAGTGATTCCTAGGACACTAAACTAATCGGTATTTCGAGACATGATCTTTTTTGATCATTCCAATGTTTTGTAGTAATGGAATGACTCTAGGTATCTTGGGTAGGGGTGTTAGAGTTAGTATCAGAGAAAGTTTAGTACAAACCTTGGAAGATAGATTTAGATAAACTCTGATTAGAGCACATTTACCTAAGATGGACGATGAGTATTATTATAGAAGAAATTCCTAGAATTATAGTATTGTATAGAATTTTTGAGTTTTCCTAGGAATACATCTCTGTCTAGATATGAGCACGTAGAGGCGGCTCTGGAATAGATGTACCTAGGGGTAAAACTCGAAAACACCGCTTTGAGCTACACTCAAACGGGAACTGCTGCATGAGAACATGCCTTTCTGCACTCTTGGTTCTGACCCTCCCGGATGGATATGCTTAGGATAATTCTCATTTCCTTTACAAACCATTATGAAGGGTTTCTGAGTATATACATCCTCAAAGAAAACATTTTTATGATTATAGATTATATCCATATATGTTTAATTTACGTTAAGCATTTTACAAGTTTGGATTTATGTATTGTGATTCATAAAGTAATCTAGTGTATTACATTGTATAGAAATGGTGTCCAAGAAAAGGAATGTGAACTCCAGAAATATTTATGATCCAAAGAGTATGATGGATCATATCTTTCACGATATAAATCCAAAATTTATAAGGGAAATAGTTTTCTATGTATTATCTACATATGAAGATATAGTATCATGTGTCGATAGGATAATTAGTAAATTCTTTGAGTCCAATGGAATTGAAGGCAAGTAAGAAAATAAAAGGATGGAAGAGAGAAAGATGGATTAAGGGAAGAGGGAAAATAAGAATTTCCCCATATGTGATAACTGTGGGAAGAAACACCCTGGAACCGGCCTAATGGGAATTGGAGTTTGTTATACGTGTGGAGAAAAAGGACATAAAGTATTTGACTGCAAGGGTAAGAAAATGGTTTCAAATGTACAATGATTCATCTGAAAAGAGTTGGGACACTACACAAACCAATGTCCAAATCATCAGAGTATGCACCAAATTATGCTATGGGATAATAATAAAGTTATGATACTACCACAGATGAGAAGGAAAGATTAGATTTTTTATGTTATTATTAATGAATTATGTCATTTGAGTTTTGTATCAATGATTTATTAGTTATAATAATTATTAAGTATATAAGGATTTTACTACAGTACTATTTCATTAAGGACGTGAGATTGTGTAGAACCATGAAAAGTGAACCAATAGTAGGTTAAAGTATGGGAAAATATATGGTTGAGTGAAATATAAACCATAATATGGTTCTGATATATAGATAGTGATTTTGGAATAATACATGATTGATTAGGATAAATTATATTGGATATTCATGACTCCCTTAAAACTGATTAATGATTTGTATATTACATCATTATTGGAGTTTACAATATTTTTGTGTAGAATGAGTATATCCATTATTCTATATGTAATAAGTGATCATGAATGTGATCAATAAGGTTTTACGGTATTTCTGAAAGTTGCAGTGTTTTAAAAGAATACATTATGAAGGTGTTCAGATGTTATTATTCAACAAAAAGGATATTCATTGTGTTTACATTTCTTATAACTTTTGGACTATGAGTATGGACAGAATTGTTTTGGATAATTCTAGTTTGATATATTTTTACCATAAAAGGACAACCCAGAGGTCGGGCAGTAATCTGTCGCATCCGGCAAGGCCGCGAGACTTGAACCCACAACCAAAGGGTGACAAGGGTGTATCACCTACCACAGGCCCATGTGATGTCCTAGATTGAATAATTTAGTTTTTCTAAAAGGGTTAGTAGGTGAATTATAAATTATTTTTTTGAACCCTATACGAATTGGATAAATTGAATATTTTTTAGGTTCTATTATCATTTAGAGTAAAGATGGGTTTGTGGTAGAAATTAGTGAATGTTTGGGACTATACCTGTCAAGTATATATATATATATATATTTTCTTCTCTTATTATATGAAGAAATAAATTCTTAAACTTTAGGTAAGACATCTTAAAACCAAAAATGTGTTATCCTAATACATTATGTTTTGTTGAAGCAAAGGTATTTTAAATCATCATAGATTGGGTGCTTTAGGGCCCACAATTATATAATTGTTTGTGATTTATGACCTCAATCACTCACTATAAATATTTATGTTTTTACTACAATTATTTTTCTCTAATTTCCACCTATGTTATCTTAATTTAGATCATTATTTGGTGGTTACTTTTACATTCCTCTTTTCCTCTTAATAAGACTGAATTTTATTAACCCAATTTCCGATGTGGGTTTCCCCATAAAGGTATTTTCTATTTTCAACCTTTTATTTTCGAAGAATATTTTAAATTTGAGAGGATAAAATTTATTGAAGGAGGGAAGAATGTAACACCCCAATCTTCCACAGTACGCTTCTCTTTGAATAATACAGTAGCGTGTGTTGTACGCCACTTTGAGTTCTAACACACCACAACCAATCAATCTAGCTGTTATGAATAGTAATACCCACCTTTTGTAAATAATATAAATTTTAACATTCAAAATGGACATCATTTTTGGATTCAGAATATCAAAATTATCTTAGGGTGAGTTTTTGATACTTTTCTGATAACTTTCATATTCTAATGAATAGTGAAAATTACTAAATTTTAATTAAAAACAACTTTTTTAATCGAAATCACTAATAGTGATAAAATAGGAATTTGAGTGACTTTAAAATATAATTAGATTTTTTACCATTAATTAAATTTTGGTCATTGGACATAATTTAACATTTAAACTGGACATAAGCATGTGTCAATCTTTTGATATTTTTAATTTCATGAAAGCACAGTTTTTGTTTTGACAACGGAAATTAATTTTTAATTAATTTCGGCCACTTTTGTGTTTTGAATTTAGAAAAATGAATTCCATATATATAATCAGGATGTCCCAATTCTGTAAATAGGAAAATTTTATTTTTAGATATTTTGAATAATTACTTCGGAAATTATTTTATTTACCGTGGTTAAAGGGTAAATCCAGTAAATAAGGGTAAAAAATAATATTATAATAACAATAGATTACAATAAAACGTGTTATAACCCTATTGGTTGATACATTTACTACCATGTGAATATTTGGGTCTATTTTGGGACTCCATTGAGCCACATGTAAGTGATAATGGCATTTTATATTAATTAAGTTATAGCAAATACAAAAATGACATAAGAATATATCTTTTAAAAAACAATTTTTATATAGGGTTATATATGTTATATATTAGACTATAAGTATTAATTAGAAATATAAATAGATTTCGTACATAATTGTATTTTCTTTATAATTTTTAAATATTAAATAATTAAATTTATTTATTACACAATAATGATGGAGTATTTTCATTATAAATATAAGAACCAAATAATTGGTATTATAAATGTTAAAATAAATATAATTTTAATGTTTTGATGCCATCCAAGATTTCTATTGGTTAATATGACAGGTTATTATCACCTAAATGATTTTTTTTCGAATTAATATGTTTGTTACAACCTTAACAAAAATCAATTATTAAATAATACAAAAATTGACATAAATGAGTTTTCAAAAAAATATTATATTATTAATTGTTATTTTATTCCAAAAAATATATGGTTCCACCAAAAGACTTATATAATGATAGGTGTATCATTAATGGACCACTTTGGGGTCTATTGGTAGTTTATAGTATGTTTTATAATGATATAATATAAAAATACAAAGAGACATGGTAAATGTCCAACTAATTAACTAAGAGTTATAACTAAAAGATAAGGTTAATATAGTGACCCAAACCCATATAAAACCTATTGGTTGAGAGTTCTTAGACCTATATACACATTAAACTTTAAATAATCTACTTTGGATCCATTATAAAACGAATATTAATTTGTTATAAAATAATATTTCTATCTTTTCCTTAGGTGCCCCTCACCTCTTTTATAAAAGGGAACTCCCCCTTCCCTCTAATTTACTCCTTCAATGCTTTTTGGCACGGCCAAACCCTATAAATTTATTTTTTAAACATCCCTTAATTAAACCTATAGGCATTAGTTTTATCATAGAGAAAACCTTGGTAGCCCTTTTGATCAAATCAAAAGAAATTACCTGAAGAAGAGGTAATGTTTTCACCATCATCTTTCAAGTTCCTTTCTTCTACAACATTTTCATTATTGGTTATTTCCACTATAAAATAATAACTCCAGTATCATCTATATACTATGATGTTATTATAAATATGTTACAACAATATTCAGTATTCTATCCATCCTTTGAATGACAGGTCACCATACTTGCATACGCACGGCTTACCGTCTCCACGTCGTGGTGTAATTGTTATTCAAAACATTATTATTTTGACTGTTATGATAATTATGTTTAATTGATTTAAATAATAAATATAACATGATAATTATTATGTATATATGATATACCATCCAATTATATATTAATATAATATAAAAAGAATGATATTATCGCTCGTGCATACGTACAGACTACCGTCTCCACGAACACGATTAGATTCATTCCCCATCGTATCCATGCAAGTATAATTGTCATTTGATGATTATAAATAATGTTTAAGGACTTGATATCATTATATATATAAATAATATACAACTTATCCATAACCCACATGTCTTATGTAACAAAACATATAAAAGAAAAGGAGTAAGTTAACACCTGAAACGACTATAATACTAAGATATTATTAACAAAGCATTGTTAAAAGATAATATATGACAACATATTAATGTATATGATTATTTTATAATTAAATAACAATTATTTAACCATTATAAATGATTTTATACTATCCTCACCCAAGTAAATGTACAAGTAAGGGTTTATTTCACAATCTCATCATTATCTGAGGATGTTTATAAGTAATTATCCACTAGGACCACTTTATCATCCACATCCATGATTCTTAAAGATGTATTTCCAAACATTATTAATTTTTTATATAAAATGGGTTAAATTTATTTATACCCTTGTTTTACATTTTATAATATTTTTTTAAAGGAATCATTCCGTCGTTTTCCAAATAAGGTCATTTTTAACCTTTTCGAAATAATTAATGTAAGAATGTATTTTTTTAACTTATACGGTGGGTGAGAAAATTTTTAAACATTTTAAAAGCATCGAAGCATCCCTTGAAATATTATATGAATATTTTGAATTTAAATGTTTTATTTTATAATTATGTGACATTTAAATGGTTTCAAAATGAATATTTTACGAATTTGTGAAAGGTACTCTTTATCAAGATCCTAATTTTAAATGTTTTAATGATTTATCTTTATAAATATTTTTAATTAATGTCCATGTTTTCAAAATGATTTTATAGATTTATTTATATGGATATTAATGTTTTGAAATGATATTTATTTTCAAAATATTCAACGTGGTATGGGACACTTTGATACAGGAATCTCTTTTAAATTACATTCTTTATAAATGTGTGACGTTTTAATGATTTCTAAAAAGAGATATTTCTCTCAAATAGTTTTGATTTAATATATGCCAACATCCTTTGATGTATTTTAAGATTATTTGATGTTGATTTATCAAGATAAAAAACTTCCATATTGTATTGAGGGTTTTGTGATTTGTTTGACTATGGATGAGTTATATTTATACCATTCATGGTCTAGGGAGAAAGTATTGACAGTTCGTATGCTAGTTTTAATAGGAATGTTTATGTTATATTTAAACCTATTAAAATGAAAAATTCACTGGACTTAGTAATTGACGGGTGGAGCCCGCTATAGCTCCTCGATGCATTGGTAGGTCTAATGAGACAAACTAGTGTATTGGCACAAGGCATTGACAAAATCTTATTTGTAGTCTTCGAACAAGGCTTTGTCTATGTGGTTATGATAGTCTTGAATAATGAATTTATTCATTAAGAAAGTTTTTATTGATATTTCATGTGATTATTCTACTAGTAGAATATCCATGTGAATAAGTAAATGGAATTACTTCATTTTATTTTTGACATATTATGTTGAAGTTCATGTTTAAATGGCTTTTGATTTAGTTATACATTACCTTAAATGTTTATGATTATTTATAAATGTTTTTGCTATATTTTTATCCTTTCTGAGCATCTAACCTCACCTCTATCAATGTTTTAGTTTTCCCAGGATGTGAAGAATTGTTTTACGAATGACTTGGACGGATCGTATAAGGGGATATGAAGACAAGTTGTTGTTATCGTTTTTATTTTATGATTTAATGTAAGACTTATGAATGTATCTAGTGATTCCAAGGCTACTAAACAAATCAGTCTTTCGAGACTTGATCTTTTGTGATCATGCTGATGTTATGTAATAATTCACCGACTATGGGTAACTAGGGTCGGGGTGTTACATATATAATTTTTTATTATTTTTAGAAAATAAATATTAACACATATTTTATTTATCACTATAAAATTTATATAATAAACATACATAATTACAATAAGTGATTCCATGTTTATTTTTATATGTATAGATAATTTTCAACAAATCCCTTTTTAAAAATAATGATTATTATTTACTAATATATCATGATACACTGAGATCATTAGGTATGTTTTATTACAAATCATTCATTATTTAGTTTTAGCATTTAGATTCATTTATCATCAAAAAACACCATTGTTGATTTATACAAGAATCGAAAATATTTTTTTCATTTAATTATACACACATTACAAATATATAATATTTTTTTAATGTTATAAAATATTTAATAGAAGAAAACCATACAATGTTTTCAATTGATTCCACTAGAGTAATTGAATAATAAAATAAATTTCTTCTACATTATTATAACCCTTATCAATAATCATGGAATTATTTCCTCTATCACCTCAATCCAGTTTAATTTTTTTCCATGAAAACCCATTTTTCAATCAATATTATATAATCTATTCATAGAAAAAATTTCTATTTCATGTTTTTCTATAACTTATCTATATACTCATTAAGGGATTGGATCAAATGTTTTTTATCGAAATCTTTTTTATTATTCTTGGGTTCAACTTTATAAAATTTTTATTTGATTGATTATTACGATTTTATTTTATTTATATATTATCAAATATATTTATCACCAATTATTATTTCAATGTCCACATTAATTTATTGCATATCACATAATCATATGAACATTTTTTGCTTCATTTATCACATGTATGTGAAAATATGCATCATTATTTTGAGTATGTTTAATTTATTCTCCAAATTCTATAGATTCTCCATTAATTTAGTCATCCTAATTGTCTGTAGTAATATATTATTGGTCATATTATTCATATAAAAATAAAATAAAAATACCCTAATAAAATATTGTCTTTATTTTTCTATTATAACATTTTTAGTAACATATAACTTTTTAGGACCCATCCATAAGCTTTATATATTGTAATAAATTATTTTATAATCAATATTCTTACATTCCTAGAGACAGATTAAATTTAGAGTTTCAGAGAATAAGGTCATAATTATTAAATATCAACATGAACAAATAAAAATTGGTTACTATTATAATAGTATCCTCTTAAACTATGGTACAATTTTTGTTAATAAAACATTAAATCTTTCTATGAATAGTCTTCGTAACATTATTGTTGGCTTCAACTTTTATTTTACTCATCCTTAAACCCGGTAAAAAAATTATAAAACAATGTATGGGAACAATATTATAGTAAGGGACATAAAAATAATTATTTAAACCATTGGTCCATGAATAATTAAAAAAATGATATAATTTTCACAAATACTTATATCCCACCCATAAAGCATCATAGACTTTGTGGGAACATGTGATTTCCATAAATCAGAGAAAACATAAATTAAATTATAAAGGTAACATGGTGTATTACTTACATACTATGGTAACCATATTAGATTCCATCTGATTTTTAACCCTTACGGTTTCCTTATAATTTTACCCTTAATTATACATTATGATGTAACCCTAATAGCTACATTAATGTATAACCATTATAGTTACCCTTGGAGTAATCATACATTCAAACTATAATAAAAACATACCCAATGAAGTAGAGGGAGGTATAGTTCACACCATTAATCATTAACAATTCTCAAGAATAGGAAAATAATTATACACCACTAAATCTTCATAAAAATAACATTCCCTTTGAATTTTTAACTATAAAAATTTAAATGACGTGTTTTTTAAAGTACCTTACCTCCGGTTCATCATAATTACAATCTATTAAAATATCTTTTGTAATTGTTTAAATAGTTTTTTTAATATAATAAATACAAATATTTTAATCTATAATACCTTTTTTGAATTTCTAATGACATATTTCAACCCATTTATTGATAATATTTTCTTATTTATATTGTTTTGAATGTGGTAATTTCATATTTTTCATTTTCAATTTATTATTGATTTTATTTTAAAATGAAATAAACACTAAAAACATGGAATTAAATTGTGTTAATATGTTTCTATAATTTTATATTATATCATATATTTTTTTTTTCTTCTATGAGGATGATTCACTAGATAAGACTTTAATGAAAATGATTTAATTTGTTTTTGTGGTTTATATTGCCATCATAAAATTATATAATTTTATTTAATTTGATTATTAAATATTTTTTCTATAAAATTATATAAAAAATAATGTGTATAATAAAATCATATTAAACTTTAATAATGGTTTTATGACTATTCTTGATGGTGGTAAAAGAAAACAAAAACACACCATCCTTGATGATAGTAAATCGACACATCACTGACTATGTTTTCATTTTTTTAGAATATGTAGGTAAGGGGAGAGGTTTGATGATGGATAATACATTAACTATAATTCCCCAGCCATAAACCTTACTTAATCTTGAGTTAATACAAGATTACACATTGAGGATCTTTTCAGGTTTAGAGTTTTAGAGAATTAGATCATAAAACTTGCATTACATTCCACATTTAAACAAAGTGGTTACATAAAAGACAAGATTCATTATTCCCATCAATGGAAACATATTTAAAATAAAACTTGGATTCATTCTTGACACATCTTTGACACTATCATCACATCACGTACCTTTCCCTTGACCTGTGAAAAAACATTTCAAAAACATGGTATGAGCATAAAAAGCTCAGTAAGGGATATAAAAATATGGAAAGGAAACATGATTTCATATATACATAAGAATGAAATCATACTTTACCCATTAATCATACGCACTTTAACATACCGCATCAAATCATGAATAAATCATAGAAATCATAGGACATAAAAGGTAACTTGAGGCATTCATAACATTCTTACGTAGGGAGTAACCCTCTTGGTTACGTTTTGGAATACCAATCAGAATATATTCCCTAAATCTCTTCGGAGAAACCTTAACGTATCACTCATTCGCATTACCCAATGCATTGGAGAGTTATATCAGGCTTGCCTGCCCTTATTCTATCACAGAACATCCAGTCTTCATAATAATGCCCAAGAACCTCAATATAATCGTATCACATAAAACATGTATAAAGGAAACATAACATTTCCACCTTCCATTCACAAGATATAAATACCACACATTGATATAAAAATATTATGAAAACCATTTTCAATACCAAAATAAATGAAAAGTAAAACATGGTATTTATTTTTCTTTTAAAAAAAGGTATGGCTTGTAGAGGAAGCCGAAACTCAAATAATGTTCACGGCGGCAGAGGAGTCATTGTCGCAGTATACGTACGACAAAAACATTCCCTTTTTTCATTTAGTAAACGCTTCGTATAAAAAATATTCCTTTTGAATAAACTTAAAAGTCAAATGGGTTTATACACTGTATAAAAGAAGGTAGTGTATAAAACAAAATATGCCTCAATGAAAAAAGATTGAGACGAAGTCCCTTACAAAGATGGTATCATTGGTTTAAGGATAAATCAATTACATAATTATGGGTGACAAACGAATACACCAAATATAAGTGGATATTAAGTGTAAAATAATCAATGGTCATTAACATATATTTAAAGGATGACATATTCATTAACTACATGTTGAACCCAAAGAAATCAAAATTGGGTTAAGAAGTTCCCTTGAGAGCCTAACGGTGTCACATCAAAATGAGTTGATGAGAGATAAAAAGGGTATCTCATCACTTGGACATAAAATTTACATCAATAATGATATCTATGAACATATCCCCACATAACAATATGTAAATTAAAAGACCCAACAAAATAAGTCTTCTAAAAAGAGGAGTGTGAAAGGTTCCCTTACCGACATGGGAATCTTTCGAAACATACACCTCGTGAAAGAAGGACAATACAACATTGATGTAAATAATCATAAAAGAAATTATATTACACAATGAGTAAAATAATGTGCAGTACATACACCACTCAAAGGAAATTTTGGAAAATGTATCATAAATCTCACGAGAATAAAAGTGAGATGAAAAAATCCCTTACGAAAACTCAGCAACCTAATGACGCCACATAAAACTTCCAAAAATAGATTGATGAGATCAAATAGGTTCTCTCATCGTATTAACATAAATATTACAGAAAGAGGAATATAAAAGAACATACTCCAACATAACAAATAGGAGCTTAAAAGAAGTGACATAAAGGAGAGGATTTAAAAAGAAAGAGAGAGGTTAGATCTCTTACGAAAATTCGGCAGCCTAACGGCCCCACTCAAAATTTCCAAAATGGATTGAGGATAGGAAATATGATCTCTCATCATATGAACATAATAAGTACAGTTGGAGTAATATAAAAGAACATCTCAATCATAAGAAATATGATCTTAAAACGAATGACATAAAAGAGTGTACTTAAAAAATAAGAGGTGTAGGATCCCTTACCTCAAGTCCAACTTGTCTTGTTCGTTTCTTTATATTCTTGAATAATAAACATTGGTCAATTTATAATTGATTAAATACCTCCTATAAATATTATTATTCAGTTCTTATCACATATTTTAATTTTATAATAATTGGTTAATAATATGAGTTCATATCAGACGTTTTTGTCGATGTTTGGTACATGAGTCAAAAATTGAACTTGTTGGAAAATAATTTTCCATGTAGTTATAGGTACATAATATCCAGAATATTATTGATGTTTTAAATATCATATATATCCAGTATATATTCATTTTATAATATTCCTTAGAATTTGGAGATAAAAATTAAAAGCATCATTCATGGAGACGGTAGGTCGTACGTACGCATGAATGCTACTTTCATTTTTTTGTCGTATTAATGGAATTAAAAAAAATGAGAGAGATATATATATGTTATAATTCCAGAATGATATCCATAATTTATATGTAATATATTACATATATATCCATTATATATATGTACTTATAATAGTACATAACATTTTGAGATAAGAAATGAAATGTACCGTTCATGGAGACGGTTAGCTGTACGTACGCATGAACGCTACTTTCATTTCTATATCATACTTTAATGGAAAATAAAAATAATGATATAGAGGTATATTATGATTCCAGTATAACATCATATATTATAACATTAAATCTATCCTTTATAGATCCCACGTATGGCATTAACGAATCACATCACTTTGAGGGGGCGGTAATCCGCACTTCCTTAAATGAAGATATCACGTTTACCCATAATGGAAACCATAATGGTATGCCCAAAATGAAAAATACATAAGTTTAAGAAAAACATAAACATATTATATATCATATATAAATATAGTGTCATCTTAATGGCCACCTTTGAAGGTGTTAAAAGAATGTTGAACAATCATCGTTTCAGGAGGCCGAAATTCGCTATCCACGGAAACAGTATGTTCTTTAACAATTAGATGTAGGTGTGTGTAAGTTTAGAACTAATAATTCTTATAAAAACATCACAATATATTAAAGATACTGTATTTTTTACAAAATAAATGAATAAAAATTGTTTAGGGGGTTGGAGAAGAAAAATAAAACAAAAGGACACAAGTGAGGACATTACCTTAAAATCAGGTAACTCCCTTTGGTGTGAGCTCAAAGGCTTCCTTGGGAAGACTTATTCCCAAAGTGAGTATTCAAGGAGTTATAGAGGTATGTGGAGAGACAAAATGGGCAGGGGTTGGCCGAGCCCAAGGCTTTGGAAGTGTGGGTAAAGAGGTAGAGGTGGGGGCCTTTTATAAGAGGAGAGGAGGGGCACTCTTGGAATGTAAGAAACTGTTAGTTTATTTGAAAATGAGTTTCGGTTTTAAAAGTTCCCACATTGTTATAATTCGTGGATAAGGTGATAACAGTTCGAAATCCACTCATAAAATAGGTTTTGGACATGTTTAGGTCTTATATATTACATTATATTTCCATTTTTTTAAATCGTTAAATAATGAGTTCATCGTTGCATCATCATGATGTCTTAAATAATTTAATTTATATAATGTGTAAAAATTATAAAAAAATACTATGATGTAGGAAATCTTTTTATATATCCAATTAATATTTATAGACAAAAATCTTATTTGTATAACCCCATGTAAAAATTGTTTTAGTAAAACATTTCATGTTTGTCTCATTTTTACTTTAACTTTAAATAAAAAGATATTAATGTCATTTTCCAACCAAAGTGGCTTCATGGGGTCCCCAAGATGACACATGGGTTGTCTGGGTCGACCATGACACATCCAATTATGTTAGGACATGTTTCAAGTTCATTTAATATTATTAAAACATTATTTTTAACTTAAACTACACTAATTACATCTAATCGCGATTAAGAACATAAAAGTTACTATTCACCAAAAAAATTATTTTAATCTCATTGAACCACATTTTACGTATTAATGAAAACCATGTATGTCGGATTTTTGAAATTAAAAACATAGAAGTGATAAAATTTCATTTAAATAAAAAATCAGTTTTTATAAGTACCACTTAGTGGATTCACAAATCATCAAAAATTGAAGTTTTTCAGAAAAATCCCAAACATTCACCCTAAGCTATATTTGATATTCCGAATTCAAAAATGACGTCTATTTTACAAAATTAAAAACATATAAGTAACATTAATTAGTTTAATAATTAATTCCCGTTTTCAGAGAAAATAGCGTGTTTTTATGAAACAATAAGTATCAAAAGATTATAACTAGTTTAAGTATGATTTCAAAGTGAAATTAATTCCAATGACCACGATTGGATTTAATGGTAAAAATATATTCTAATTTCACGTTAAAACAAATTATAATGATAATCTAATCATATAAATAATTTATATTAAAAATAGGTTTTGAATTAAAATACAATATTTTACACTATTCATTAAAAAAATGAACTTTATCTGAAAGATACCAAAAATTTAAACAAAGTAAATATTGATGTCCCGACTCTAAAGAAGAGTTTTATTTGGTCCAATAGAATTTATAAGAGTGAAGTGAACTATATTTAATGACGGTTTTCCATCAAAAGGCGATAAGTGAACCCTTAGTGAAAACTAGGGAATATACGCCTAAAATTGAATTATTTCTGTATTTTAAGCCTTTATCTTTTATTGGATAAATGTAAAAACATTTAAAAACATATATAATCAAATTTCAGTTATTTATATCCATTCCCGCCAATACAATGGCTACATGTTAACTACCATTTAAAATAATATTATTTTATTATATGAGTGCAACGTAAGATTCCCAAGAAACTCGCTGTTGCATGTTGGGTACGCCATCGAGCAGAGACTCCCCTTTAAATTCATATTAAAATATTATTCACAAAAATGGATAAATATGAAAATGACATATTCTTTATTTACATGGGGTGTTACATTAACACAATATAATAATTATATATATATATATGATAATTTCGTTATAATGTCATTTGGGTGAGTTTATTTTAATATAAAACAATAAAAGAGAAGAAATTGAAATGAACATAAAAGAAAATGAAAGAGGATTTTACCTCTTGAATTCTTCCCCTAGAAACCCTCCATAAAAAAACATGGTTTTGTAATTTTAGTGAGTAAAAAAATTTCTTGGATGTAGTGAAGATTATTATTAAGTTAATTTGGATAAAATTAAACAAGATACATGTCTTTGATAAATGAGATGAATTGGTGATGATGGGTGGTGTTTAATGTGGATGAGAGGGGTATTTTCTCATTATATTATACATTAGTTTATTATTTGGTTCATGTATCTTAATATTTTGAGAATTATAACTAAATATATTAAAATAATTAATGATAGATCATGATTATGGAATTAAATTAACCACTCATTTTTAATAAATAAATAATTCTTATATTTATCTTATATCGTAAATTACCGTATATGATTATTCAGCAAAAATTCAAATTTTTCCTAAAAAATAACAACAAATTGACCCATATTAATTATAATTTTTTTGTAATAAATTAAATATCTCTATTTTATGAAAATAATTTTATATATAGGTGAAATTTATCTATTCATTAAAATCGTCATTTATTTAATAAATTCAAATTTCATAATTTTAACGGATTTTATGAAACATTTGAAATTAATTTGGGTATCATAAAATTATATTATAATTATGTGGAAAAATTAATTTATTATTATATTTTGATAAAATAAATTCTAAATTAAATAATTATATTAAATAGAAAATTTTAAATAAGAATTAATGTGTCACAAAACAACACACATAATTTATCATTTTTGAAAAATTTATTTACGTAATTTATGATATAAATATATCACATTTCCCATTATAAGAAGCATATATTTTATTTATAGTCTAATTTATGAGTTTGAGATTCTATTAGTATATATTCTTTATCTTCTACAAATACATTTTATTTCAATAAACATTTATAATGAAATTAACTATTTAATTCAAGAATAAAACGATATAATTTCATAAGTGCCCTGTTTTTTATACATTTTTTGTGAATCCATGGAAAATTACTTCATCAAATTTATAATAAAATTTCAATCAATCTATTTATTTCTCTTTTATTCCCAAATGCGCTATTTTTTATAGTTGATTTTCTATTTTACCATATTTCATAGGAAGCACCATAAACCCAAACACCATGTTCTTTTAAAAATCATATGATTTTCATTTATGTGTTTGATACCGACAGTAATGTCCTAATTAGATTCTTTAAAATCTTAAAAAATTATTATTAATTATTTTATCATAATGTAATACCCAAATATTTTTAGATATATATATTTATGAATAATTATGTTAATCGCATTCACTATACATAACTCTGAGTCTAAATGAATCGTAATATAGTATACAATTGTAAACTATAAATTTAATTTTAGGGTCTGAAAATTGAAATATAAATATTTAGAATATAGGTTTTACACATATGAAAATTAAATTCTTTTTTTATCATTCCTTATAAATAAAAAAATCTTCTGAAATTAGATGAAATGTTTATTTGAATAAAAAATTTCACCTATGTAATGGGATTTTATCATAATAAATTAAATTGATTTGTAATGATGAATTATTTTAATGAAATTTATATATAATTTATTAAATAATATTATAATAAATCCATCAACAAAATATGTGCTACATATATGAAAAATAATGTTTTATGATTAAAAATTTAAATTTTTTTAAATGTTTTTCCATCGGGTTATCCATGATTACATTAATGCTAATTTTTTATTCATAGTGAAATTGAAAATTAAAAAATATATTTCATATATATAATCATGGGGATAAAATTTTCTAAACTATTATATTTTATTTTTTTTAATTGTGAATAATAATCTTGAAATGTAATTTGCGCCTCGGTAATCATAAAACAGGTAAAATATGTCTGAAACACTGTGATATGCTTTAAAAATACTATAGAATTGACTTTTATCTTTTTTAAAGTGTTTATTTCATACATTTCAATAAAATTGAAAAAATATCCTTTTAATTACAAGTATCTTTAACTATGGCCTCTATATTATTTTATGAAATTGATAAATACAAAATTTCACTCTCTTGAATTTTAAAATCCAAACATTAATTATGAGGATAAAAAGAGGGTCTTTTTAGTTATAAATATTTATTTTAATTATGAATTTATTTTTTAATCATTGTACTTTTGATTTAAATTTTTGTGATTGAATAATTACCATTAATTCATATGAAATTTTAACAAAGTATTTATTCAACTAATGGGTAAATAAAATATATAATTTTAATAGTAATAAAAGTAATTATGTATGGGTGACTGATTCCTCCCCAATAAAATTATAGATAAATAATACATATAATTAGTTATTTATTTGATATTCAAAATAAATTTTTTTAATTTTAATTTCAATCTGAAATTAAATGACTTGCGTCAAAATTGATATTTAGGTTATTTTATATTTATAATAACATATTAAATTATTTTCAATTAATGAAAAACCATTACCAGAAAATTAGGTTGATAAGTGGTCTATTATGTAATATATTGGCCATTTATGATCTAATTGTTACCATACATGTAATATTATAAGCATTGAAAAATAAAAAACAATTACCACTGTTGAGATTAAAATTAGATAACAAAGGGGTTTTATTAAAGGATAGGGTTAAAAATGACAGAAAATACAATCTAAATTTTATAAGATGAAAATATTAAATAAATATACCATTTTTCACACACACACATATATATATTAATGTATTTTTCTTGATTATTATTACTTATATTTAATATTTTTCATAAATGTAGGTGTGTCCTTTAACTCTCTTAAAAAAAGAACACCCATTCATTCTTTTGATTACACCAAATTGATCAATATATATCGAAAAAACCTATCAAATTATCTTAAAAAATTTATATATCTAAATGTTATATGAGGTTTTCTTCATTAAAGGACATTAAACATGTCTTTAAAAATTGATCTAAAGGAGGTCTCTTGAAATGATGTTGATTATTTTACCCGACAACTTGCAATTTATTTATTCTTGTTAATTCAATAAATTATTGGTATTCATTAAAATAAATATTTTTAGTTCTATAAATATACTAAAAAAATTTTCTGATTAGGGAATAATCTTTTATAATTCAGTACTATTAAATTGGAAGTGAAAGTATCACCCGTGTGTACGTATAGAATACCAACATTACTTAGCGAGAAAATTCATTTATCCAAACCATCATTAATGGATGGGTATTATGATGATTTTAATTATAAAACATGTAAATTTTGATATTATTTGTAATATATAATATTTTTTTCATATTTAATGTCAAATTCATCAATTACATTGGAAAATGAAAATGTTGCAATGTGTATGTGTAGACTACCACCTTAATGATGTAATGTGATTTGAAATTCATTTAGGCTTTACATTGTTGGGAATATGGATTTTTTAGTTATATAAAAATTATTTATATTATATAATAATTATTTTCAATGTTAAATAATTATTTTCCATTCATTACATCTAACAAAATTTGAAAACAACCTTATTGCTCATGTCTGGACAACCTTCTAAATGAATGATGTAATACAATTTTATATATATAATTTTTTGAAGGTGTATAAATATATTTATAATAAATATAAAATATAATAATATATTTATTATAATAATATATATTATGTTACATTGATAAATCGAAAGGGGAAAAACAATCATACCGAATCATACATGAAAAATGAACATGTTATAACCTAGAACATAGATTTTAATAAATAATTATTATATAATGGGTATTAAAATTCCATAAGTAATAGTATATGTTATGATATTTATGATTATGTTTCTAAAATGCAGTTTTAATAAATCAATATTTATTATAAATGTGTTTCAGACACATATGAATGAAATATGACCCAAGGTAATGGTTTTATTCATAATATCATCATTTTTTGATAGATTATATTTAAGTCCCCAATAGGAAAATATTTTTTCATTCTATTTTAACGACATATATATTATTATCAAATTTTTATATCTATTAATTACATTTTTTTCATTTCATTTTCCTCTCTTTATGTGCACATGATACTGAAATAATTTTATTTAGAAAAAATGACTTTTCTCAGCTCTATTGTAATTATTTTCTTCCATGTTAATATCATCCAAACAATTATTTAAAATAATTTCAATAGTAATATTAAATGATTTTTTAAATACATTTATACCCATGTTATTATTATTAATGAGTTTATTATAGTTAATATTTTATCCCTTTTACAATTTAGTTACTTTGACTCTCCTTTATGAAAACATGAAAATAATCATTGTTTTTACATAAATTTAATAAAGGAAAAATATTTACATCCTAAAACCCCTTGAATTGATTATTATTTTACACATTTTAATGATTCCATTCAATAGAAAGTTTTTACATATTATTTTTTGAAATTTATTCATGTTAAATCTGTGATTTTGATTTTGGAGAGGTTATTTTCTTCAACCAAATTGATAGTGCTATTTTTAAATTATTTTAAACGATGTGAATATATGTTATTTTATCTTATAATTTATTACGCATATAATATGATAAATATTTGAACTATATTTCTCTTGATGGATTATGAACAATTAGTCTAGGAAATATATTGAAAATTTCTTTACTAGTTCACACAATGTTGATAGTTACTTATTTTCATGAAATTTTTCTTTAATTGTATTATTTTTCAGAATAATAAATTCACTATATGTAATAAGTGACATCTCAGAATTGAAATTATATATCACATCGATATATTGATAGGTCTCTAGATACCTAATAAGTCATGTACTTTGTATGATACTTTCCCATTTATGAAAATTTCATTGAATGAGGACTCTATGGTTTGTTTAAGATGTCAAAAAATATATGTTCCCCAATTTCTAAATCAGATGTTGATGTACAATGGATTATTTGAAATGTAAAAATATTAACGGATAATACAAAACTTTTTAATTTTAAAAGAATAACATTATTTTTTATAGATTTTATGAAATAAAACTCTAAGATTATAAAAAATATATAACACATCATTTAAATACTATATCATTATAAAGAATAAATTTAATTGTTTTTAAAAGCTTAAAATTAATGCCAAAATTAGTGTTTCTATAGTATTTGTTACAAGTAAGATTGAGTTTTAACGACCAAAAATATACTATTATTATTATTTTATAGTAATCTAATATCTTTTGAATGGAGTTTATTAACCTTATAAACTAAAGTATGAAAATGTTGGTAAATTAATGATCATAAATAAAATTCGAATCATTTATATGAAAAGGAAATGTTTCTTAAAAAAGTTATTTTTTTTCAAAAAGATTATTTAATTACACTTTGCACACATAATTTTAAATTATTTTTCACCAATTTTAGAAAAATTTAAGGGATAAAAAACAAAAATTTTAAAAATCATTGCATCACAATTATCTTAGAGTTGTTTTTGATATTTTTCTGAAAAGTTTCATTTCATGATGAATATTGAAAATAATGAATTTTAATTAAAACACGCTTTTTATGTTTAAATTATTCATTATTATAATTTACATATTTAATTATTCTTAAATTGAAATTGGTTAAATTATATATCAATTAAAATAATTTATTCCATTGGAATTATTTTTCTATAATATATTTATATAAATAATTTCTAATCGTTTTTAAATTTTAACTTTGATAACCCCTTTCTCCATCTCATCTATTGGAATTATTTTAATTTAAAATTTTAAACAATTTTCAATTTAATATTTAAAAATATATTCCATATTGATAATATTAATTTTTTATAATTCTAAAATTGTATCAAATTATTCATTTCAAAATTTAACTGTGAAACAAATGATAATTAATTATTCTATTTAAGGTAAAAATGAATGTATTAAGGGATTAGACTATAAATAATGGGGTTAAATTTTCAATAGAAACATGGAAACTACACTTATATTGACATATTTCCTAATTATATATCATATAACCTATAATTTAAATTTAATATTTTTTTTTTTGATAATAATAGAGGTAAGATTGAATCTTTTAAAAAATTACAAATTTGCCACTCGACTCACTTATAAAAGGCCACCCTCTCTAATCTGTTATTCATACTACCATGCCTTATTGGTTTTTAAAATATCTAAAAATAAAATCCATACATCCCTCCATTGAACCTATAAAACTTATTTTGGTCATAAATAAAACATATGAAGGTTTTTTTCAAACACCAATGTATATATGAAGAATATGAAATGTTCTTCAATGAGCAATTTTATATTATTTCATAATAAGAAAGATATATTTTTTATTAAACTATAATTATAAAATATTATTAGCATATTCCATAATAATATATTCTATTATGTTAATGTCAGGATCTATAACTATTTCCATTTCCATAAATTGGGTATCAAAGTCATCGTTCATGTATAAGGTGCACTATCGCCTCGCGAACTAATGTCATTAAATTTTCCATTACCACCTTTAAAAGTTGTGTATGATGATGGATTTAAAATATATATTTTATATTAATAATATAATTATGGATATGGATTTATTATATCATACATAGCTTTTTCTTTTCCATTATTTGGGGGATATGATAATGTCACTCAAGATTACAATAGACTACCGACCAGTGAAGTGATGAGATTCGTCGTTCGCTATCACATTACATGGAATGTGATATAGATATATATGATGAATATATGTTTTTTAAATGAGGTAATTATGATATTAATGAAATATCTAAAATTTGGAAAATATAATATTAATATATATATTATTTTATTTCCTTTAATTTAACTGACTAAAATATGATAACATAGTTCGTGTATGTGTGGACTGCCGCCTTCACAAAGTGATTTGACTAACATTTCATAACATCCCAAAATAAATGATATATAATTATATTTATTAAAAGAAATAATATTAAATTTATGGTTTGATGAACTTATTATAATGTTCAAATATTACATAGAACCATTCCATAATGATCATTAAAAAATGGAAACGTTACTCATGTGCACATACGACCTACTATCTCCATGATCAATACATATATTATTTATCTAACCCATATTTCATTATTTGTTTGAAAAGGTATAATTTATTTAAAATCTGAAAAATATTTCATCATTATTATTAATGAGTTGATAGAACTATATAATATGGGAATGAAATAGATATTTTATGACAAAACACATATGAGGAAACAATTGAATTAGTTCCTATTTCAATGAAATAAGGGAATATTGTTATCAAATGTGGGGTAATATTTTATATAAGATTCATATTAGATATTATATATATTAATATATATTTTATATAAATTAATATGATTTTTAAAACCAATATATAGGAGGTTAAATAATGTTCATGAAAAATGAAGTATGATGTATGTGATAATATCTCAATTTGATTTTATTTAAAAAAAATCAATGTTACTATCTATGCTTATTTTATTTAGTGTATATACAACCCCCTTTGACATGTAATATATTGGATATATCATTCTTAATTATATTTTTGTTTCATCATTAGTTATTTCATATAAGGGTATTTGACATAAAAATTATCAATTGGTAAGCAATTTAATAACTCAATTTCATTTCCTTGTGTTATATTACTTCTTTCATATCTTTGATATTATAATATTATGTGTATAATGAAATATGATGGCATTATTTTTTATATATAATTTTTTATGTTGAATTAAAATTAATACAAATTATATTTTCATTGATAACTTATCACTTCATCATTTTTTTCTTTCTTAGATTTTATTTCTAAATTTACTTCTAATTGAGAGTCTCAATACTTTTATTTCCATAACAGGAAATTATATTATTATTTTATAATAAAGAAATTAAATTATCTGAATATGGGATCATTCATTATATATTAATGTAGCAATACAATTTTTTCTATTATTTTATTCATAAAATTGTTGAGAAAATTATTTTAAGAAAATCCAACTTCATTTATTTTTTAAGAAAGAACATTTATTCCAAACAATTGTTTTCTATAATGTTTTTTAAAAAATTTCATCATATTTTTTTTATTAAATTCATTTTATCCAATTTTTTATTTTTAATTATATTTAAATGATTTTTCATTTCATATTCCTATCAATGCACAATTCTATATCTTTTAAATGTATCAGTAATATTTTATTAATGTGTAAAATATGCACAGAATTTCCCAATATCATGATAGTAATATGATTAAAAATTAATTTTTTCTTTTTTATTTTTCTTTTTGTACAAAATATGTTTCCAAATATTATGAAATTCTTATTTTTTATATAAGAGTTTAAAATAAAATAATTTTCAAAAAAAAATTGTTTTAAAAACATTATTTCAAAATGAAAAGGATAATTTCCTATAGAATTTGTTTTAAGATATTTTTATGGTATTTATATTCATAAATGACTACAAACCATTATATTTCATATATGATAAATAAGATATGTTGTATTAATGACATATACATTCATCTTAATGAAGGTTCGTAAGCATTTTGATAATGGAAATTGTTAATATTCTATTCATCAGATTATTTTTATAGTAATTAAATCCCCACTGAAATATTCACTATCTTATGAATATTGGACAATAAATTTCCCCCAAATTTCAATATTGTTTATTATGGATATTCTTATTTCTTAAACTATATATCATTAATACTTATGTTCTTTTACATTGATTGTTATTTTATTGAATGAGGAGATATTGATAAATCAATATCGCTTAATCAATCAAGATATTTGATTTTAAGGAATATTGATTCCTACATTTAATCAATTATTCAACATATGAGAAATTAATTGGACCTATAGTGCTGGGTGGGGTCTGGTAATAAGTAAACCCACAATTAATTTGGAGGACTCATGGGACAAATCAAAAAAGATAACATTAAAATGCATTTTACTATAGTTTTAATCAACTTATAAAATGTCTTTGTAGAAGAGGGTACATGTTCCTAAGACATGGAATATACTAATTAATAATTCCCCTGATTAAGATTTCAAAAATTATCATCCTTGAGAATTTCATAATTATATATTAAATTGATGAATTAAATTTTAAAATTATTGAAGTTATGGAATGTGTTTTTAGTTATTTACAATTTTATATTAATTGTTCCTTATCATAAAATCAGTGATATTTTCCCAATAATATTGACATTGGATGAATTTAATTCTTAGTTTATTATTTATAATCCATTTGTGTTTATATTTTTACCATGTCTTGTTTATTATACATTATCCATTAATTTAAATAGCATGTTTATTCTCTTATTTACAATTCCATATTGTTTATTCATTTTATAATTATTTAAATGGAATTTCTATATTAATATTTAATTTTCAATATTAATGACGACTTTTCTAGTTATTTAAAATGACTATGTGTAAATTTTTTATGTTTACATGTTGGTTATGATTTTGGAATCATGATTGATTTCGTTGTACTTTACCCATACAAATAATTTTAGATCATCCATATTTTTTTTCGATTAATAGTAATCCATGAACTATACTATAAAAAAATATGAAGTGATATTCTATAAATAATAATAATACTAAAAAAAGTGCATTTAAAATTTTGTTTTCAATTTTATTATTGGAATAATCTATATATCTACATTACCATGGCTGATAAACTATTTGGATCATCTAAAATCAATTCCATGAATATTATGACAATTTATTATGAAGACAAGGGATAAGGACTTTTGGTTTCGGGGTAGCTTTAGCTGGTATCAAAGGAATATCAGTAGAAACCATGAAAACTATATTAAAGAAAACATATATTAGATAACATAAACATACAATAAACATTAAGGATATGTATATGGACATCATATAATTTTTTTCAGGAAGAGAATGTGTCATTTTTTCTAGTAAAATATCCTTGTGTAATTACACTAAGTTTGAATGGTTTAGGAATAGAGGTACCAAGGGTAAATTACTCTAAAAACGGAACATCGGGATTAACATAATCATCACCTAGTTCATGACTACATGCCTTAGTGCAAACCTGGTTTGAAACATTCCAAATATATTCATATGATAATTCTCATTAACAAAAAACCATTATAATGGTTTTATAATAATGAATGGATTTGTTTAATAAAAAAATTTCATATAATCAAAATAATGTTTCTGGATTTGGATTTCATATAAATGATTTTATGGTTTTCCCACTATTATTATTATTTCTTTCACAGTTTTTTGAGGTTTTAGTTAATGGATGGATCATAATTAAATAATTATAACAGTGAACATCTTAGACAATGTAATTAACATGAGAAACCAAATGGGATTATAAAAGGAGTGAATGGTATTTTTCTTATGCATAATAAATATTCCCAAAAATATGATTAAAAATATATTACTTGAAAAACATATAGACTAAGAAATTAGTGAATGATATAATTCTCATAGATATTGAGTGGTGAAAACCATAGAGAAAATAAGTCTCCATTTAATTCATGTAAAAAAAATTGGAAATGGGAACCCAAGATATTGCCACAATGGAATGGGAGAATTATTTATATATTATAATGAGGGGAATAAATAAATGGATTTCCATTAAAAATCGAAGAGTAAAATGAAAGGAAATAAATCTCATATAAGGATCCATTTATAGTTTATTGTCTTATTTTTTGGGAACATCGGAATTACATTAGTCAATCTCCTCTTTTAATGATAACCCCTAGTCCAGTTATGGACTTGTGTTGAAATAAAATGGATGATATTTTTTTATTAAGATTCATGAAATAAATTTTGGCGGTATATTTATTATTGGTTTTTTATGAAAGCACCATTTGTCATATAATGACTGTGTTCTGTTTTTTAATCATATATTTATTCATTAATTATGGAGTTATACATACTATCATGGGTTATTGAGTTTAATGTTGATCATATGTTCAATGTCTTAAAAACCATATTTAAAAAAATGGTTGGAATATAACATGATTAAATTTTTTACTGGAATTATAATGAAAATAAAACCTATTAGTTTAATATATGTTTTTGTGAAAAATATTTAAGGAATAATTTCACTAAATTTTATAAACTAATGTTCAATTTCATTTATAACCATTAGAGTCTAAATGATCATCATTTTCATTGTAATAATAGCCAAACAATATTATTTGACATTGTAGAAAAAAATAAGTTGTATTGAAAAAAATTGTAAAATATTTATTTAATTTTTGATTTTATTTCATGGATATCCATAACAATTTTTCGGAACATTATAATAATTATATTAATATATATTAGAAAAAGAAAAACAATCAAGCTTCATGACAATTTTTAGTGTCTGGAAAGGCTATGAGACTTGAACTGGTGACCAAAGGATGATAAGGGTTTAGACCCTAATATATTCGTACATGACGTGATAGTTAATATATCATTAGTAAAATGATTTTATGAAAATAAATATTAATGTGGAAATGGTGGTATTACTTTAATGTATGGAGATTAATTTATTGTGTTGGGTAACTTTTACTAGAATGATTGGTTTTGTTAAATATTTAAAGAAAGATGGAATGCATCTTCAATCTTTTAGGTATCTTACAGTAACATAAAAGTTAATTTTTACTTCATCAAGAATTGAAAATTCATTCTCAGGGATATTCATTTCATTAGTATGGGATTAATTTAAAATTAATATAATTACAACTTATAGAGGATATTTTTCTAACGAAATATAAATTTAACATCAATTAAAATTCATTTAATTATTATAAAATAGAATAATTCCTATACATTATGAAAATAATCATGAATTTTTTTTAATATTACATTTTTATAGGAAGAATCATATGGTTATTTAAATTAATATACACTAATGGTTTTTGAGGCCTTTTACATTCCATCAATCATTCACATTATATAGATATATGACCTCAATTACTCTTTATAATTATTTAAACTTTTATTTCATTTCTATATCATCACCTACAACTGATGTTCTCTTAATTATACCCCTAGTAATGTGTTATTCCATATTACCATTGTACAAAAATTTCTCTCTTATTAGGTTGAAATTTTATTAAAACATTTATGAATTGGGATTTTCAGGAATAGTAACTCTTTCAAACACATGTCTTCCAGGAACACTTTTTAATTGGGAATACATAATTTATTTAATGTGGTTAGAATATATCACCAAGAAATACTAAAAGAATAACATTTTTTTAAAAAAAATTGTAAGATACTCAGTACCATGATCATAAGAGAATATAACACCCTATTTCATGACAATGTATTTTTTTAGTGTAAATATATTTTCATTAATAATTTATGATATACTCAATAATGATTCTCTTAAATAATTTGTTTTACATGAAAGATTTAGAATTACTGAACACAGATATGTTATTATTATTAATTATCTGTTATTTTCAAGACATTGGAATAAGGTGTATAAATAGTACTATCTAATAATAAAAATTAATATTATTTATTAATTATAAATAAAAAATGAATCCATATTTTTTTGAACTACTGTATTTTTTTAAATATAGTTTAGTCACCCTTTTCGAACATAATTTAAAATTAATTTTTAAAAATTTATTAACTTTATAGGATAAAATAGAATAAATTTTTGAACTAGTATCATTGAAATTATCTTAGGGTTAATTTTTTAGATTTTTCCGAAAAGTTTCATTTTTATAAATAATGAAAAATACTGTATTTTAATTGAAAACATTCTTTTAAAATAAATTTAATTTATTGAAAAGTTATCATTATATTTGGATTTAATTTATAATTGAAATATATATATATATATATATATATTAATAAATTTTAGATCATTGGAATCAATTTAAATTGAATTTTCAAATTGTATCATCATTAACTTTTGATAATTTTTTCCTTGAAAACCCAACATTCATGTCACATTTATGGGATTAATTTTAAATAATATTTTACCTATTATATGAATTTAAAATAGAAGAGGAGATTAAATATTTTGAATCATAATAATTTTGAAATTTCAAATATTTTTGACTAGATTTTATAATAATATGAATTGTGAAAACAGTAAGAATAAATAACCATTGTTACTGTAAAAACAGATTAACTTTTGGGTTAAACTAGAAATATTATAGTTAAAAAAATATATTCAAATTTTCAAACCCCATTGTCTAGAAGTATTTGAACATTTTATCTTTTGTGATCGTTAATGACCAATTATTGAATTTTTTGTATGGTAAAAACGTGAGTATGATTGATTCCAATCAACAAATTTTAAGTGTGTCACACACTTCACATCAACCTCACATATATAAGGTTACAACCTCTCCTCTATTGTGCATTATATCAAAACAATTTTTTAGAGAATACAAAAAAAATCTCATCTTAACATCCCTCCTCAAATATAAGAAACTGTATTTTAGGCCATATATCCATCATAGGAAGGATTTTGTGAAAACCGATGACGGATACAAGAAGAAGAGGTAGTTCTCTTCAATTTTTTGTTTTTAATTTATTTCTTCCATAACATCCTTGAAATATTATTAAACCTTGAATACATAATAAAGTAAGTATGTTAAATATAATTATATGTTATTATTTTAATTTCATGACATAAAATCAAATCCACATCCAATAAATTGGTTAAAAATCATCATTTAAGTGTACGGAAGATTCCCACATCATGTACCAATGCGATTCATTTTTCAATTACAACTTTTAACTATATGTTACAAGAAAAGATAAAAAAATACTCTATTCATAACATAAATATACATTTGTATACATTATATCATATTTTTATCATCATTTTCTTATATTCATGGGATATGATTATATCACCCTTATTAATGTAGGATTATCACCTTGTACAATATTGCTATTCAACTATTTCTGACACCTTAATTAGAAATTGATTAGGAAAAGATTTATGTGAATATACATTATAAATGAAATTATAATGATATAAATATCATATTTAACATTATGAAATTATAATATATATATTTCTTTCATTCATTTTCATTCACTTAAAAATGATAACATCATTTGTTTAAATGATTGACTACAGCCTTCAAAAAGTCATGTGACTCTATTTTTATCACCATACCACATTGAATATATATATATATAATAAATGAAATACTATTATATTGATGATATCATTGTAATTCTTTAATTATGAAATATTACTAACTAAATTTCCATAGTGTCCATGGAATAATGGATACATTACTCATACCTATGTACACACTACTTTCTCCATGATAGAAAGATACTTAATTTCTAAATAAATTATATCATGATTTGTTTTAAATGTTTTATTGTTATAGAAATATAATAATTATTTAATAATTATTATTTTAGTTAGGATAAAACTATAAAATATTCCAAATAACCAAATCCTTCATAATAAAAAACAGATGACAGAACAAGGAAATTAACCCACGAATCAATTAAAACAATGAATGATTATTATGGAACATGAGATAAGATGATGAGAAAGGATAATATATGAAATTATATTTATAAATAATTTTCTCATATAAGTGAATAACTAGTTTTAACCAACTATACAGGATTTCAAATCATGTTCAACTAAAAGGAAGTATGAGGATGGGGATTTTGTCTCAATTTAATTTTTTTAATGCATATTGTAATCTTTTAACCTTGATAATTATATATGTTGTATATAATACCACATTGAAAATTAATATCACTAATATAGTATTCATCTATGTATTTTGGAAGCAATTAGAATTATATATTCTATGGTGATTTTACATTAAATTTACTAAGTGTTAAATAATTTCATAACTCAATTTCTATTTATTAGGTTATATTACTTTTATATTTTATTGGATGTTAAATAAATTCTATTGTAATTAATTTTTAAAGTATTATGATATATTTATACATATTTCTTATATATTTATAGTTGTTACACATAATTATCTCATTGATTATTTTTCACTTCAATGTTATAACCTTTTGAGGGAGTTTTCCACAATATCATTCTAATTTAGATTATTCATACATATATTCCTATCAAAGAAAATTAATTTTTATAATATAATATAAAAAATTATTTTATCCTCCTATGTTAATTCATTATATTTTCATGTAATAGTACTATTTACAACTCTTTTTCCTTAAAATTGTTGAAGAATATTTTTAAGAAAATCTAATTTCATTTCATTGTTCAATCAGAAATCAATTTTCATCCAATTTTTTTTTTCCAAAAATGATATCAAAATTTTTTTAAACCTCATCCAAATTATTTACTAATTAGAAAATATCAAATTTATATATATTATAAAAAATTTATGTAATATAAATGTATTTTCTAAAAAAATCACCATTCAAAACTTTTTGTAGTAGAAAGGGATGTTTATTTTGACATGTACGTCTTGAATGGAATTTCACACTATCATGACCATAGTTTCTTTTAATATCATTTTTAATTTTTAAATGTTTATATTAAATTAAAAAAAATTCTTAATATACATTAAATTATATTTTTGTAGATTATTTTTTCAATGGAAAATATATCCTACGTTTTTTGTGTTTTTCAATGTGATTTTCAAAATGAAAATGATATTTTTCCTCAAGATTGTTTTTAATGATATTTTTATTGTATATGTATTCATAAATAATAAAAATAATGTATTTTACCTACCCTATAGTGGGGAAATGTTTTATTAATGCTATCTAAATTATTCCTTTTTGGTTCATTATGATCATTTTTTTCAAATAATACATTGAAATTAAATTCCATGAAAAGATATTGTTTTCATTAAATTACCCATGAAATATTCACCTTCTAGTGATCATTTAAAATAAAATTCCTCCAAAATATACATATTATTTATCATCAATTAGAATTTTTATTAAAATATATCACATTTCTATCTATTGAGTTTTAATTTTAAATTTCTATAATTAAATGGGGAAATATTAAAAAAAATTATATCATTTCAATAGTAAAGATATATGGGGTAATGGAATATTGATTGATGAGTACGAAAGATTGATTAATATATGATGAATGATTTATTATTGCATTGATGGGTGGATCTTGTTATTATACAACCACTTGATGTATCGATATGTCTCATTTGAAAAATATGATAGTTAAAATAAAATGTATTTTTATATGATGATTAAGTATTAATATAAATATACATGATGCTAATGGTATCATATTCCCAAGACAAGTTGTCAAATAATTAAGAACATATTTATTTTTTAGTTCATATATTATTATCCATGACATTTTCATAATTATTTTATCTGGGGAATCATTTCATTCTTATATTCTTAATTAAATGAATTTTCTTTTTAGTTATTTACCTTTTCATTTTGAAAATTGGTTTTATTATTATCCATGATATATTCACATTGATATTGTATATGAATGAATTACATTATCATTAAATTATTTAAATTTCATGTGTATTAGATTATTTATCATTCCATATTGATTATTCCTTATAAATTTATTTAAATGGAATGTGAGTTTAGTTATTTACCTTTCCATACTGATCCTGTATAATAATGTTACATAAATTGTATGTATATTCTGTTATTTACCTTTCTGTATTGATTATTCTTTATCCCATTATTTTATTGGCATAAATCTATAGTAATTTTCCATTTCATATTTATTATTATTATTTATTCATAATACATTTTGTTTTACATTACCTATATGGAGAATTTTATCGCACATATATTATATTTCATATTATTGGGGATCTAATAGGTACCATATGAATGATATTAAATTATATATTACAGAGAATAATTATATCTTTGAACAAATGTATTTTTATAATTTGTGCTTTCAAATGTAATATTGGACTCACATATTTAGCTAGTTTACCAAGACTATGAAACTATTATGTCTTTCAAGATGATATAACTTTTACCTTATTCCAATATAAGAAAGAAAACATAAAATTTAGCCTACTAGGGTTGGGATCTCTATATATATTTTTAATGATCATTTTATTATTCATAAGAAATTTGTATTTCATTATTTATTCATTCCATTTTAAATAAGCCTTATTTATTCTATATTATCGTTCATTGAATGTATACCCTTACCAAGAATATTCTCTCACCCCTTACATATATTTATTTTCTATAGGATGTCATAAACTGCATTATTATTTATTTTTAATGATATAGTACGTTTTATTTTACATTTTCAAATATAATGTTGTATTTTATAATGTACCTTGTTTACAAGAATTGTAAACTCTTCAGTCCTTTGGGATATGATAACTTTTATCCAATACCAATTAAAAAATGTCGGCAAATTCTATGGGAGAATAGGACTTGTGGAAATACAGTTTTTATTAGATGAAGGGCTCATAGAAATCATGGGAACTTTATTAAGGAACCATATATTAGGGAACATAACCCTATAACTGACATTGAGGATACATCAATGTATAAGTTTACAACCTAATGTTTTGTTAAGTTATATAATATTTATTTTTTATAATCACAAAACAATTTTTAAATACTACATGTGAACATGGTATTGGAATATAAGAATTCATGTATAATAACCTCAAAAAGTGTTGGACATCTATACATCAACCATCATTATAATTTATGTTTAGTGTGACCTTACTTCACAAGTGGTTGATACACCTAGATGATATTCATAGGCTAATTCACAATTTCATGATAATATATTGTGAAATATTTTAAAATATTTTTATGATATGAGAAAATTCAAAATTAATGTATCCTTAACATTATGAGACTATGTATTCATAAATTATAAAATTATAATATACGTTTCATTAGTTTCAAAATTATACATTATGTTTCTTAATGTCATGATGTTTTATAGTGTAATTTTATTGAAATGGATGTTAATGAAAGTAATAGAAATTATATCAATGAACGTAAAATATGTAAGGATTTCCATCATAGGATGTGTAATGAAGTTGTAGGTGGATCTAAAGTTGAAAATGAATAAATTATAACAATATTTGTGAATTTGACTCAGGTTATGAGCAATTACATGTCACTTATGTAGTATCCTTATTATCCAAAATGTGGTGTATCAATTATATACTATTTCAGGTGAAAATAACAAGATTCCTTCAATGGGACCTCAAATCCATTTGAAGCTATGAAATTGATAAGTTTAATAAAAAGGATATTTCTTTCTTTGGGAAGTAATGAAAGGGATAAAGTTATCATGAATGTTTATCATTTAACAGTGATTTAGAATAAATTGTGATAATTAATTCAAAATAATAAATATTCGGAGGAAATAGAGATAATGGAGTGGAAGTTATTTTATTTACATTCCATCAAAAAATATTTTACACATTAATTATGAGATAATATGAAAATACAATTCATTGATTGGATATAGTATCATGTGCATTCATGATGTGGAAATAAATCTCCAAGTTATACACATTTTATTTAAAGAAATATATGGAGATGATATTTGAGAAAAATGAAAATATGTTAATGAATATAAATTTTAATTCTAATCCTGTGAATCATGTAGAAAGAGACAAATCTTTATATGATTAAATGGAAATTGAGTGTTATTCTAGTATAGATAAAAAGTTCATCTGGATCATGAATATAATTTTATGGGATAAGTTGTCAGAATACAGTGATTTACCGATAAAGAAATCGGTAACTATATCAACCAATTATATAAACATAATGTTATCATTCTAAATGATAATATATGTGGACAATCCCATATTTTTCAATTACCGCATCTTAAGTGAACATTTGAAGAGAAATGGTGAAAGGTACACATATTATCCACACAAATATTGGCAATGTTTTACTATATTCTAGTTCTATACACACTTATATAGCTGAATTAATTCATATTAGTATCAGATCACCAAAAAAATAATTATATGTTTAGTTGGTGGTGGAAACTCTTAATCCAAGGATGAAAAAATCTTTAGCATATTACTTCTCTACAAAAACATTTTTGTGGAAATTTTTTATAATATTATGTTTATTCATACTATTGTTGAATTTGATATAATTATGATAATGGATTAGATCTCTGAATATAAATACCATATTAATTTTTCAAAAAGAGATGTTATATTTTATATTTTTAATCAATAGTAAATCATATATCTATATGAGGAGGAACATGAACGCCCATTGAAATATACAGAAATATTATGGTTTTCAACACCTACTTGTAGTGAATTTTGACCACAAATAGTAATAGAGTTACTCACCACAGAAAACATGAATATTTTTTAGAATATACTAATTTATTTATTGTGTTCATTTCTAGTCTCCCATTGAATTGTGATGTTGGGTTTTCAATAGAAAACATACATGGTGTCAAGCCATTTTCAAAAACATATTATAGAATAGTGAAGATTAAGATGGATAAATTGAAGAAGATAATCTAGGAAAATATTTATAAGTGATTAGTTCATACTAGTGCTTCTCCATGGGGTACACATATACTTGATTTCAATTATTATTTGTTGAATTCATATTTTCATTCAATATCGGTAATATAACAAGAGTAATATTTTTAAAAAGTATCTTTACCACGTATTAATGATCTATTTGATTAAATATGTGGATGTCAATGTGTTTCCAAGATAGTACTTGGATATGAATATCATCAATTAAAAATCAAGAAGGATGATATACCTATTTAGACCTAAAATATGAGAAATTTTCATTATGAATCAATATTAAGGCTATTTAGATATACCAAGGATAAAATTATTTTCATTGATTTTTTGTTTAGAGTAGTTATATATTATTATGATATGTTTTTTGTATTCATTATAGAGGAAATTATTATGTATTCAAATATCAAGAATGAAAAATCGTACAATTTTTAATTTTTTCTAGGGACCATAAGGAAGGCGATGTTGTATGGTAAATTTATAATGTTTAAATTTGGTAATTAGACTATTTCCATCATGTTTCAAATAATTTAATGTGTTGGTATATCAGTAGATACTTTAATGAGTGATGTTATTAATAATTTTCCATGAGAAACCATAGTAACTGAGATCAATATATTACTTCGGTTTGATGGATACTAATGACTATATTAGAGAATTATTCAGACAATATAATCCACACATGATGTTGACTCAGATGTGGGTTAAATTCATATGGATAGTAGAATGTGAAGAAAATTTCAATAAACAGAATAGTTTGTTTTTTAGTACACCATTCCTCTTAATACCCTATATTGGAAAATAATTAATTATATACAACGATTCATTAATAAAGTGTATGAGATTCCTCATTAAACTGAAAAATATTATTATAACTTGTGATTCATTACAATTGAATGTTCCAATGCCAAATTACCTGACATAGTATTTGAAGTCACCTATAATTTTTTTTCCTTATTTATATGAAATAAATTACTTTATAGAATAAAATAAAGTTATATATATCCTTATTATAAATTCTAAACGTATATAATTATATATAAATGTGTGAATATGAAGCAAATAATATGGTTGAAGTTGATAAATGATTTTAATCTCTGAATAAAATTTCACTGTGATTATGAAAATAAGGTTTCTTATTCTTTGAGTTAAAATACCAATCTATTTTTTCCATGATGAGGATTGAATGAATTAATTTATATATTGATTTGCAGAATATGGATCTTTTAATCATGGGGAGTGGGGTTACATCTTGTCATTCATATATGAATGTTAAACAATCCTTCCATGAGAGGATTTTCAAGGCATAGAAGGAATATGTGGAGTTAAATTAGCAAGCGAGGTATTTACCTACATTAAATATTTTTATTAACAAAATGATAAGGTTATGAAAATATTTTGGTATACAATAAATACCAGATATGAATAATGGGTTCTTAAACTAACCCCATATTTTTCTATACTTTTTTCATCCTATAAGTATGAAGATCTATATATTTTATAAAGAGTGTTTTATTTGATAAAACATATCAAGAGATATAATATAATTTTTATTTCATTACTCATTATATTTGTAAGTTATAGATTAGATTTAGATGTCTAATGGGATGTTATAATCATTGCAAATACCATAATCAAAATGGAAAAACCCCACCAAGAATTTTTTAATCATACTACCCAGAACATATATTCACCATAATTATATTTTGGTTATAGTCAACTACATTATAAATCCAGAACAATTCCCTACAATCAAAAAAGATATATATCAAGACTATCTTAACAAATTATTCATTAATGAATTATAAAGGTTTCATATATTACTATACTATATTTAATTTGGTCATGATCTATGGTGTACAACCTAGTTTTGGTGATGTCTTAAAAAAATATGGTTATAGATTTGACTTTTCATAATGTTTATCATCCTCAGAAATTTGTTAAGTCATAGGGGACTATAAAATCTATATGAGACATGATGAGAGAATGTTTTAAGGATTTATATAGTGTTGGATATTGACAAATACATTATTGAAATTACATACAACAATATATTTTACATTAGTATTTATATGGATCCATTAAAATCTATATATCGAAGGTATTGTGTAACTCTATAACATTAGAATAATGATCGAGAAAGTATGATATTGCCCCCCATTCTAGATAAGTAAATAGTATAGAATGTTGGATCTATTAAGCAGCATATCATGGTAGCTTAGTGTCAACAATAAATTCATGTTGGATGTCATTGATAAAATTATGAATTTGAAATTAATGATAAATTATTTCAATGAATATTATCATTGAATATGTTTTTAAAATTTTCAATAAATGGAAAGAAGATCCATATCTATATAGTCTGTTTGGAGATTCTTCATTGATTAGGGACTATACATTTTCACTAGGTTCATCCACTAATCTTCTATCAGGTTTAATAAGTGTTTCATGTATCAATCTTAACGAAAAACATTCTTGATCCATAAGATGTACTAAACATATAGGTCATACTGGCTAGAGCATGATGTTTAATATAATGAAAAAATGGTAAAAATCATCGATAAAAGAGATAATATGTTAGAAAACAACACTACTATACTAGAATAAGTTCTCATTATTAATCACTTATTTAATGAGGACACATCAGAATCACAGGATGTTATGAAATTGTGATATCATAAGTTGATTATATCAATGCGTTGTATTTTTGGGGCTAGAATTAATTTTAACTGCATTGAATTTTACAACATATTATTTTCTAATATATTTCTCATTAAATTATTATTATTATGATATCTTATGAAACAAGTAGCTTTGAGTCTCTCTGAACAGTAATATATCTTACCCTTAAAACGTATATATGAAAAAAACATTTATAAAACTAACTAATTTATAAACAAACATTATACTATACACATAAATATAATCAATTCATTCGGTTCCAATTTATAATAATGTAAGAATAAAATCATTTTAATTTAAAATAGTATTTTTATAAATAATGAATTTTTCTATGCACAATGATTTTTTTTATCTTAGTAAATTAAATTGATAATTAATGGTTATTGATTTTAATGAAATTTATATATTTAATATTCAATAAAAAAAATTAATATTCATATATTATTTTTTTCTATTCATGGTATATGAATAAGACATCTTTTATTATTAAAAATCTAGATTTCTAAAATGTGGTTTTTATCTCTTTTTGAATGATTAGTTTAAAATTAACAGCTAAAACTTATAGAAAATGTAATATTAAAAATAGAATCCATATTTTGAATCTATATATTAAAATATTGAAAATTATTCCCTAAAAGTTTTCTAAATTGTGAATAGAATCATGGGAAAATAGTTTTCACCATGGTAATTGTAAAATATGTGTAATAATGTTATAGCATTGTGATAATTCTTTAAAATTCCTCTAACACATATTTTTTTCCAATTTGATAATTTTTTATTTGAAATTTCCATCCATGTTATGAATATATGTCAATTTTGTTTTCATATTATATTTTATTATAAATATTATATTATTTTGGGAAAAAAATTCTATCAAATTGACATTATTTAGTGAATTATTATATTAAAAACAAAAAATAAGGACAACTATAGACTGATTTTTTTATATGAAAGATAAATTAATTTTTTAATCACGTTAAATTATTTTTTTGTGCAATTTAATTATTTAATTAAATTATTATTTAATACTAAAATAATATTTAATAAATAAATCAATAAAATGAATAATGTGTATTTAATTTAAAAAATTAATTGAAATTGGGAGAATTTTTCTGATCCTAAAATATTAATGAAAACTAACTATTTTGATGAATAAGACAATGTTATAGACTAATTATCAACTTTTGTAAGTTTTTCATTAAATTAAAACTAAAATAATATTGGAAAGAATTTAATTAATGATACTTCTTGAAAAATAATAATTTGATAATTAATTTGAAAAATGTAAAAATAGTACAATGGGTCATGTAGGATGATAAATTATCTTAAATGTAATATGTTTGATGTTTCTGTGATTTTTGTAAACCTATATGTAAAATTATAACCATATAATATTAAAAAAATTCAATTACCATGGTTTTGATTAAAATTAGTTATCCCAAGGGTTAATATATAAGATAAGGTCTAAAATGTTACCACACAAAATGTTATCAATTGATATTTATTTTATAACAGATATTTATTACAGTATAATAATATAAAATCATTGTAAATGAATAATAAATTAAATAAGTGTTATTTGATTATTTTATGGAACCTATAATGACGAAATTTTAACAAGAGCATCAAAATAGTAATATGGCCCTTGGGAAAATTAATTCACCAATAAAATATTAACTTCACCTATAAAAGTATATATAAAATTTATTTAACTTTTTGATGATAATGTTATGTAATTATTAATTGTAAAAATTTAATAAATGTTCCAAATAAAAACATATGTCATTGTATATTTATACGTCCAAAATATTTAATTAAAAATTTATTATAAATTTAATAATTTAAAAGAAAATTTAATTGGAAAATTGGTATTAACAAAAAAATATTTATTTATTTTGACTAGAAGATAATTTTATGAGACTTTAATTATATTTTTAATGTTTTATAAAATCAATTATCATTGTAAATTTGGTATTTTTCAAATATATGTGTAATTTAGTCAAAATTAATATTTGTCATATTTATAAAATTATATTCATAAAATCGAAATCATTTTTGAATTATAATCATTGAGAAATGTAAAGGGTAAATTGTGTGTATTTTTCTAAAATTATATAATTTTTTTTCTCAATCATGTGATAATTTATGAAAAAAACTAAATAGATGAATTATTGAGTGAAAAATGATGTGTTGGTGACATACGAAGAAAATATCAAAATATAATTTTTAATTTTAATATATTTAGTTATAATGCTCAAAATAAACATAGTCCTGACCCAAAATTATAAATAATTAAGTAAAATAGTGTGAAAAACATCCCTCGCCTCCACTATAAATAAAATCCCTCACTCCCTATTTTCCTCTCCCCTCTAATCCATTGATCCTTTTCCAAATTAATCCCAATAATATTCCCAATCCTATCCTCCACGTCCGGGATTAATTTTTCTTAAAAAAGATAATCCAAATATCCATAAGGATGTTCTAAAGGAGAATAATTCAAGAGGTAAAACCACTCCTTTTTCTTTTAGTATATATGCAAATTTTATTTATTTTATAATTTGATCCTCACCTCCCCTCACCCATGGGGAATGATAACTCGAGTATGTCCCATATATTTTAATGGTTTTATATTAATGGAATATCCTTCATCAAATCCCTTCTACTGTCCCTTTTATACTAAAAATGAAAACAATGTCCATATGGTGTTAATTTATACCATTCGAGGATGCAAATTTTTTACTTTTTATTACCGCCTTAAAGGATGATCGTAAAACCATTATAATGGATAAAAAATATTATAAAATTAATTTTATAACCTTTATTTGTTCTGTAAGAAAATTGTACACCTAATACTAAATAAAAAACCAAAACCAATTTCTTGTGATCTAAAACTCTCCAAAATAATTCAAACGATTATCACTAACATGTTATCTAACGATTAATCCTCCCCAAAAATAAAAAAACATAATTAAATAACTATTTAATATCATGTATGTTCATTAATTACATATAAATTAAATAATTGATATCCTTTCCCATTTAACATGGACATCCATACTCTTATACATGAGAACCGATAATGAAAATCAAGATAATGAACACTCCAAAATTGTGAAACTAAACACTACTACCCATCAAATAAATGATAAATATCTTAATGAACACTAATATATTATTTATATATATAAATTTTTATGTAATTATTAATTAATGAATTTAATTTTATTATTTTGCACATTATAATCCTGTGCATATTCATTCAAGATATTAGTTTAGTGATTATTTCCAAACATCCATTTTTCCTTCATGTTACACATTCTCTATTAGTAAACCAATGAAAATCAAATTTATTTTTATATAATTCTAATAAATTTTATTTATATATTCCATATTTAGTAAGGGATACACAAAGAAGGAAAATTGTTAGATTTATCAAAACAACAAGTAAACCATGAATACTTTAACATAAGTAATACTTTTCACCATTATGAATTATTAAATACACTTCACAGAAAAAAGGATAATTACTTAGCCTTTTGTAACCAAAAGATTACCATAAAACCCATATAAAGAACACATAACATATAAAGGTAACTTGGGACATAAACATACATAAATGGAATAATAATACGGTCGACTTCCACACATATCACTAAATGGAATAGACATACGGCCGAATTCCATAACCAATGCATTAGAGGTTATAACATAACCACCCATCCTAGTATTCACGACACCACTCATTATGTGGTTTATCACGTAACCACTCATCAAATGTCCAAGTGCCATTATAAAATCATATCACATACAATAAATATAATGAAATTAAATCATTTCCACATTTAAATCACAATATATCAATTAAATATTTTGACATAACAAATACATTTTCAAAACCATTTTCATTAAAAAAATAAAAACAAGAGTATATGGTATTTATTTTCTTTTGAAAACAGTATGGCTTGTTGAGGAAGCCAAAGATCAAATAATACTCACGGCGGTGAAAAAGTTCGTTGACACCACATACGTTAAATGGAACATTATTATTTTCGTTTAGTAAAATGCTTCATAGAAAAATATTCCTTTTGAATAAAAGAAAAATTCAAAGGGGTTTATACACAATATAAAAGAAAGTTGTGTATAAATGAAAGTATGCCTCAATGAAAGGAGATTGAGACCAAGTCCCTTACCTCATGTCTGACTTGACTATATCATTCATTAATCTCCTGAATAATAAGATAATGTTAATTTCTACTTGATTAAGAACCTTTTTCAAGTTTATTATTCCGTTTATATCACTTATTACAAGGTTATAAACATTATTTAACTATTTAAGTTAACAAAATTCGTTTTGTCGATATTTGACACTTAAGTCAAAAATAGACTTCTTATAGTTTCATGTTGTTCATGTGGTCAATAGTCCATTATATCCCAAATGATATTAATTATTTAGATATCATATATATTATATATATTCAGTATATACATTTATTTATAATAGTTACATAACATTTTGAGGAATGAAATGAAATGTATCGTTCATGGACACGGTAAGCCCTACGTACGCATAAACTCTACTTTCATTTCTATTTCTTATTTTAATGAAAATAAAACATAATGATACGTAGGTATATTATAATTCTAGTATAATATCATATATAATATCATTAACAACATCTTTTATTCATCCCACACAAGGCATTAACGAATCAAATCACATTGAGGGTGCTGTAGTCCGCACTTCCTCAAATGAGATTATCGTATTTACCCACTATGGAAACCATAAAGGCATGATATAAATGGGAAATACAGAAGAATAAAGAAAAAATAAACATAATATATATCATATATAAATACATAGCCATCATAATGGCCACCATGAGAGGCGAAAAGAGGTAATTGAACAATCATCATTTCGTGAGGCGTTAGTTTTCCATCCACAGAAACATTATGTTATTCACCCATTAGATGGAGGTGTGTGTAAGTGTAGTTCGAATAATTATCATAACAACATCATAGTATATTGAGGATACATGTTTTGTTACAAATGAAATGAATAAAAATTGTTTAGGGGTCGGAGAAAGAAAATAAAAGAAAACAATTTAAGAGAAAATGTTACATTTAATTTAAGAAACATCCTTTGGTTTGAACCAAAAGGATTTATTTAAGTGTCTTATGCCTAATGTATGTCTTCCATGGGGGTGAGAGGGATGTTTTAAGCTTAATTGGGTAGAGGATGGACGAGAAAAATGGCTTTAAAGGTGTGAGTATTTTTTTAGAAGTGGTCTCCATTTATAAGGGAGAGGAGGTGCCTTTTAAGAAAGTATGAATGTATTATTTTATCATATAATGATATTCGGTTTATAATGGTCAACAAATCATTATAGTCAATTATAAGATGACTCATGGTCTAAATAAAATCATCCAATCAGAATTGGACATGTTTTGGATAATATTTTAGTCATTATAATCTTATTTTTTAAAATCATTTATTAATGAGGTAAATACTACATCATTATTGTGTCATAAATAATTTAATTTATATGATGTCTAAATATTATTAAAAAAATTATATCATGTAGGAAATAGTTTTTTCTTTCTAATTAATATTTATAGTAAAAAATATTACTTATATAAAACCATATAAAAATTAATTACTAAAAGATTTATGTTTATGTCTATTTTGCATTTACATTAAATTAATTAGTCTAAATTTTCATTATCACTCCCATGGGGTTAAAAGGGATCGCAAAATCGACCAAAAGATTCCCATGGTAGTTAATGATTCAACCAATAAGTTTTGGACTAGTGTTAAGGTAATTCAGAATTATTATAATATTCTTTTAACCTTGAATTACCTTATTTACCTTTAACCGCGGTAAATAAAAGTCAAAGGTTACTAATCAAGAAAAATTATTTTCTTCTTAATGAACCAAATTTTACTTCTTGATAACAATCATGTATGTAGGATTTTTTTAAATTCAATTCAAAAAAGTGGTAAAATTTCATTTAAATGAAAATGTCAGTTTTTTTACTACAACTAAGTGTTGTTACTATTCATAAAAAATTGAAGTTTTTCATAAAAATAACAAAAATTAAGCCTAATAATTATATGATATTCTAAATTCAAAATTGATGTCTATTTTTCCAAATTCTAAACATAGAAGTGGAATTAATTAATTTAATAATTAATTCCTGTTGTTAAAACAAATAGAGTGTTTTTAAGAAATAATAACAATAAAAAGATTGATACTTGTTTATGTCCAATTTCAAAGTGAAATTAATTCCAATGACCAAAACTGGATTAAATGGTAAAAATATATTTCAATTTCACTTTAAAACCAACTAAAAAGATAATCTAACCATATAAATAAGTTATATTAAAAATCACTATTGAATTAAAATAAGGTATTTTTCACTATTCATTAAAAATGAACTTTATCAGAAAAATACCAAAAAAATTACCCAAAGTAAAATTTGATGTCACCATTCAAAATAAGGATTATATTTGGTCAATTAGAATGTATTAAAGTGATAAAAACTATATTTAAAGAGGATTTTCCATTAAAAGGCGGCAAATTGGCCTTTTAATGTAAATTATACTTAAAATTAGATTCATACAAATTTTATGCCTCTAAATTTTTAATGGATAATGTAAATACATTTAATAAACATTATTATTCATATTGTAGTTAGTTTCATTCATTCCTGCCAATACAACAGCTAAGATTTAACTATCCCTTTAAAATAGTAATATTATATTATTAGTGTGCAATGTTAGATTCCAAAGAAACCCGTTATTGCATATCGAGTACACTATCGAATATAGAAACCCTTTTAAAGTATAATAAATATTAAAATAAAATATATTAAAAAGTATAAAAACATTTTATTCTTCATTTACATGGGATGTTACATCATTCCCCCCTTTTGGAAATTGCGTCCTCACAATTTTTATTCACTTATCAAAATAAGTGGGGGTATTTATCGCTCATATCATTTTCAGATTCCCACGTTGCCTCTTCAACCATATGGTTTTTACAAAAAAAACCTTTACTTGGTAAATTACCTTATTCCCCAACACCTACACTCTATGGTCAAGAATTTGGACTGGTTGTTCTTCATAACAGAGATTCTCTTCCAACTGAACTACATCTGGGCTCAAAACATGAGATAAATCAGGTATATACATTCTCAACATCGAAACATGAGAAACATTGTGTACCTAGGATAAAATTGGAGGTAAACCAACTCTATACGAAACTGATCCCACTTTCTATATAATTTCTTATGGTTGAACGAACCTTGGACTCATATTTCCCTTCTTACCAAAATGCATCACACTTTTCCATGGAGAAACTTTGAGAAAGACATGATCTCCTACCTCAAAAGAAATATCCTTCCTCCAGTTATCGGCATACCTTTTATGTCTGCTCTGAGTTGTTCTCATGTGCTTTTGAATCAACTGAACTTTCTCTACCATCTCTTCTACCAATTCTGGTCCCATCATCTTCCTTTCACCTACTTCATCCCAAAAAGATGGAGTTCGACATCGCTTCCCATATAATGCCTCAAATGGATCCATTTGTATACTCAAATGAAAACTGTTATTATATGAAAATTCAACCAAAAAAGATGATGGTCCCAAATTCCCTGATAATCCATCGAGAAAGATCGTAACATATTTTCCAATGTCTGAATTCTTCGTTCTGACTGCCCATCTGATTGAGGATGAAAAGCCGTACTAAAATTTAATTTAGTACCCAATGACTTTTTAAGGCCTTTCCAAAAGTTAGAAGTTAACCTGAGATCACGATCAGATACAATAGAGAGGGTAACACCAAGCAACCTAACTATCTCTTTAACATACAAACGAGAAATTTGATCTAGAGAAAAATTATCTCGAATATGATGGAAATGAGAAAATTTATTCAATTGATCAACTATAACCCATATTGCATTATTACCTTGAGATGTCTATGGTAATCCCACAACAAAGTCCCTGGATATATTTTCCCATTTCCACTATGGCACCGGTAATGGCTGAAACATTCCTTTCAATAACTATCACTCTGCTTTAACCTACTGACAAGTCAAACATTTCACAGTAAAATCAGCAATATCTCTTTTCATTTCATCCCACCTGTAATACTACTAAAGATCTCTATACATCTTTTTACTTCCAGGATGAACTGAAAACGGAGAACTATGAGCTTCACATAACAACTCATTCTTCAACTGTGAATCAAAAGTCACACATAATCTTTTTCAAAATCTCCAAACATAATCATTATCAACATTAATATCAAGAAACATACCCTTCTGAACCAACTCTACCTTTTTCTGCAACTCACTATCTTTTTTCTGTGCTTGCTTTATTATATCTGATAGAGATGATCTCACTAACACCTGAAACAAAATAGAAGAATTCCCTGCACCAACAACTTCTATTCCAAATTTCATCAAATCAAAAACCAAAGGATCCCGTTCCAAATGTAGCGTAGCTAATGAGACATTACTTTTTAGACTCAAAGCATTAGCCACTTTATTTTATTTTCCCAGATGGTAATGGATCGTGCAATCATAATCCTTGATTAATTTCAACCATCTTCTCTATCTCATCTTCAATTATTTCTGAGTGAAAAAATCCATCAAACATTTTTGATCAGTATATATTTCACACTTCACTCCATACAAATGATGCCTCCAAATTTTTAAAGCAAAAACAACAACAGCTAATTTCAAATCATTTGTAGGGTAATTTTACTCATGTGGTTTCAACTGACATGAAGCATAAGCAATTACCTGATCATTTTTCATTAAGTCACACCCAAGTCCTTTCAACGAAGCATCACTGTAGATAACAAACTCACCATTTTTGGAAGAATGTGCCAAAACTGGATCATTCACCAATCTTCTTTTCAATTCCAGAAAACAATCATCACATTATTTTGTCCAGATGAACTTAACACCTTTTCGAGTTAACATAGTCATTGGACTAGATAACTATGAAAAATTTTCAACAAACCTCTAGTAATAATCAGTTATACCAATAAAATTAAGAATCTCAGCAATATTTGTGGGTCTTGGCCATTATTCAACAACATTGGTTTTAGAAGGATCAATAGTTATGCCATTTTTTGAAACAATGTGACCATGGAAAGATATTTGTTGTAACCAAAACTCACATGTGCGCCTCCAATGGCCCAAAGGCCTTCATTTTTATTGATTTTTGATAATCCACCTCTCAAGGGGTGAGGTGGAACCCTTACAGGGCCCGTAGTCATAAGTATTACATGGCCCGTAGGCCTTAGAGGAATTCATTGCCCGTAGGCTTCAAATATTACATACAACCCAGAATAACTACTTGGAACTTCTCCTCCCCAGCATCTTCATCATAAAATCATCTCTCCAACTTGGCATATCTGTTTGGCTAGGCATTCCCATGCATGCACAAGTTTGTCCCCATGGCAGGTGTCATACCCTCTCATTCGTGCAATCTTTTTAGCTTCTACTCTAGTGAAATCTCATTTCTCATCCTCCTTGTAGAGCTTGTTCCTTGTAGGTTGTCTGGTTTTAATATTTACTAAGGTGGCCCGAAGGCCTTGCGGTGGCCCAAAGGCCTTACTGACCCGAATGTTTGGGTGGTCCGAAGGCCTTACAGGACACAGGGACCATATCGGTGTCCTGAAGGCCCAAACAAGGGCATATTCCCGGCTGTAACAGTGCCTAACAGTGCCTGCTACAGTTTCCACTATAGTACCTGCTACAATACTTCACAGTTCCCTCTACAGTACTACTACAGTACTACTATAGTAACAGGAAATTTTACCTCTTCCTTTATTTCATCCTTGGTCATTTGGATGCATTTACAGAGTCCTTACCAACTAGGCTAAGGCTCATGTGCAAAACTCACACGTGCTAAATTTCCCATAAAGAGACTTTCCATTTAAGGTTTGTAAGACAACCTTTAAATTGCTTTCATGTTCCTTTTTTACTTTTGGAATAAACAAAAATATCATCAATAAACACAATCACCATTTATCACCTGATTGAACTAAGCCATCAGTGTTGTAAACTGCTCAATTCTGAATCTAACCATATCTGGTTGCTGATTTGGAAGGTCATTATACTCAGTCTTCCTTCCCTAAAAAGCTGCACTGTTTCCTCTATGGAAAACCATTCTTAACACAGAAATATCTTAGGCGAAGCAACACGGTAATCTATAAATGCTGTATGATATCAATATTAACATAAATTACTTTATGGATATTAATTTAACAATACACTAACTCCTAAAGTTATATAAACCGGCCTTTGATACCAACTATAAGGACCCGGCATTAGACCTTGCTTAATATTGAATTAAATGAATAATTCACAATGAGGATCTTTTCAGGTTTAGTGTTTTAGAGAGTTAGGTCATAACTATTACATCTCAAAAGATTAAAAATTAGACACTTATATACAGTTTCCATTTTTTTTACAAAACATGAACTCTTGAAAAAAAGAGTCATGTATAGTTCCATGTTTAAGACATCAAGACTTTTACATGATCCCATCCTTGACCCTATTCCACATTATTTATTGTGAAATACATTTCATAAACATGGGATGAGCATAAAATTCTCATTAAGGGATACACAATGAAGGAAAACTTTTAGTTATTCAAAAAAACAAGTAAAACATGAATACTTTAACATAAGTAATACTTTTTACCATTAAGAAGTAGTAAATAATCTGCACTGAATAAAGGATCATTACTTACCATTTTTTAACCTAAATATTACCATAAAACCCATATAAATAACACATACCATTTAATGGTAACTTGGGACATAAAGATACATAAATGGAATAACCATGCGGTCGACATCCACACATATCACTAAATGGAATAGCCTTGTGGCCGACTTCCATACCAATGAATTAGAGGTTATAATGTAACCACACATCCTGGTATTCACGACACCACTCGTTATATGGTTTATCACGTATCCACCCATCAAATGTCCATGTGACAATATAAAATCATATCTCATACAAAATATATAAAGGAAAGAAAAAATTTCCACAGTTGAATCACAATATATCACATAAATATATTGACATAAAAAATCCATTTTCAAAACCAATTTCAATACCAAAAATACATAAAAGAGTATATGGTATTTCTTTTCTTTTGTAAACAGTACAACTTGTTGTGGAATCCAAAGATCAAATAATACTCACGGCGGCAGAAAAGGTCATTGTCACCATATACGTGAAAAGGAACATTATTTTTGTGGTTTAGTAAAACACATCATTGAAAAAGATTCCTTTTTAATAAAATTAAAAGTAAAAGGGTTTTATACACCATATAAAAGAATGTTGTGTATAAATGAAAGTATGCCTCAATGAAAGGAGACTGAGACGAAGTCCCTTACCTCATGTCTGATATGACTCGATCAATTTTTAATCTCTATAATAATAAACTAAATTTAATTTCTACTTGCATAAGAACCCTTTTCAAGTTTATTATTCCTTTTATATCACTAATTACAATGTTATAAACATTATGTAACAATTTGATTTAATAACATTCGTTTTATCGATATTTGGAACTTGAGTCAAAAATAGACTTCTTATAATTACATATTGTTCATGTGGTCAATAGTCCATTATATCCAGAATGATATTCATGATTTAGATATCATATATATCATATATATCCACTATATACATGTATTTATAATAGTTGCATAACATTTGGAGGTAAGAAATGAAATGCACCGTTCATGGGGACGGTAAGCCGTACGTACGCATGAACGCTACGTTCATTTCTATTTCTTATTTAAATGAAAATAAAACATAATGATACATAGGTAAATTATAATTCTAGTATAATATCATATATATTATCATTAAAAACACCCTTTATACATCCCACATAAGGAATTAACGAATCACATCACTTTGAGGGGCGGTAGTCTGCACTTCCTCAAATGAGATTATCGTATTTACCCTTAATGGAAAATATAAAGGCATTCTATAAATGGAAAATATAGAAGCATAAATAAAACATAACCATAATATATATCGTATATAAAAACTGTACCATCATAATGGCCACCATGAGAGGTGGTAAGAGGTAATTGAACAATCATCCTTTCGTAAGGCGTTAGTTTTCCATCCACAGAAACATTATGTTCTTCACCCATTTGAAGGAGGTGTGTGTAAGTGTAGTTCGATTATTTCTCATAAAAACATCCTAGTATATTGAGGATACTGGTGTTACTACAAAATAATCGAATAAAAATATTTTAGGGGTTGGAGAAGTAAAATAAAAGAAAACAATTTAAGAGAAACTGTTACCTTTAATTTAGGAAACTTCGTTTGGTTTGAACCAAAAGGATTTCCTAATGTGCCTTCTAACTAAAGTAAGGCTTCTAGGGGAATGAGAGGGATGTTTTAAGATTAATTTGGCAGAGGTTCGATGATCCAAATGGCTTGAAAGGTGTGAGGAATTGGTTAGAAGTGGTTTTCTTTTTATATGGGAGAGGAGGGGCTCTTTAGGAAAGTGTGAAAGTATTATTTTATCATATAATGATATTTGGTTTATAATGGTCTGAAAATCATTATAGTAGAAGATAAGATTCCTCATGGACGAAATAACATCATTCAATCAGAATTGGACATGTTTTGGATAATATTTTAGTCATTATAATCTTTTTTATTTAAATCATTTATTAATGAGGTAAGTACAACATCATTATTGTGTTATAAATAATTTAATTTATTTGATGTCGAAAAATTATAAAAAAACTAATATCATGTAGGAAATATTTTTAGCTTTCCAATGAATATTTATAGTCAAAAACATTCCTTATATAACACCATACAAAAATTAATTACTAAAATATTTTTTTATGTCTATTTTTCCTTTACATTAAATTAATTAGTCTAAATTGTCATTATCACTCCAAAGTGGCTCAAAGGTGTCACAAAATCGACCCAAAGATTCCCTTGGTAATACAGGATTCAACCAATAAGGTTTGGCCAAGTGTTAATGTAATTTGGAAGTATTATAATAATCATTTAATCTTGAATTACCTTATTTACCTTTAACCTAGGTAAATAAAAGTCAAAAGTTACTATTCACGAAAAATGATTTTCATCATAATGAACCAAATTTTACTTATGGATAACAACCATGTATTTCGGATTTTTGATATTCAATTCACAGAAGTGTTAAAATTTCATTTAATTGAAAAAGTCAGTTTTTTAACTACTACTATGTGGTGTCACTATTCATCAAAAATTGATGTTTTTTAGAAAAATAACAAAAATTCAGCCTAAGAATTATTTGATATTCCGAATTCAAAATTGATGTCTATTTTTTAAAATTCTAAACATATAAGTGGCATTAATTAATTTAAAAACTAATTCCCATTGTTAAAACAAATAGCGTGTTTTTAAGAAATAATAACTATCAAAAGATTGATACTTGTTTATATCCAATTTCAAAGTGAAATTCATTCCAATGACCAACATTGGAGTAATGGTAAATATATATTTCAATTTCACTTTAAAACCAACTAAAAAGTTAATCTAACTATATAAATAAATTAGATTAAAAGGCACTTTTGAATTAAAATAATGTATTTTTCACTATTCATTAAAAATGCACTTTATCAGAAAAATACCAAAAAATTACCCAAAGTAAAATATGATGTTCCCATTATAAAGGAGGATTATATTTGGACAATTATAATGCATTAATGTGACCAATAGTATAATTAAAAAGGGTTCTCCATTAAAAGGTGGTAAATCACCCTTTTAATGTAAATTATGCTTAAAATTAGATTCACTAATATTTTAAGCCTCTAAATATTAATTGGATAATGTAAATACATTTAAAAAACATGTATAATCATATTTTAGGTAGTTTCATTCATTCCCATCAATACAATGGCTAAGAGTTAACTACCCCTTTAAAATAATAATATTATATTATTAGTGTGCAATGTAAGATTCCAAAGAAACTCGTTGTTGCCTATCGGGTACAATATCGAACATAGAAACCCTTTTAAAGTAAAAATAATATTTAATTAAAATATATTAATAAGTATAAAAACATCGTACTCTTCATTTAATTGGGATGTTATAGTATTAATTTTATTTTAATATATTTTTTTAATTCTAATTTTTTTCCTCCTTTATAAAATGACTCCCCATATATATTTTAATTACACCTAATTAAGCTATATTTATTGCCATGAATCTATCAAAATCTCTTCTAAACGTCTCAATCTGAAATTTATACATTTTTGTATTCATAAAAGTATATTAAAAAGTTCCTTGACAATGTACCTAAATGATATCTCCATAATCAGTGGTAATCATCTTGCACGCACTCATTCAATTTATTCCATATTATACCTCCTATATATATTATTCCAAATTTAATAATAAATTTAGTATAATAAATATATAAAAATTTATTTATCATCATGAATCCACCATTTTACAACCTCATTTAAATCAAATGGGATGTGAATATATTGCTCTTCTGTACGTGTGGACTACCACCACCGTGTAACAATACCAACCTTTTTCCATAACAGTATTTAATGGATTTGAATTATTATTGGATTAATTTTTATACATGATAAATATGAAATTATTATTTGTAATTTATAATAAAAGTCTACCTTTTTCCATCCAATCATTTTCAAAATGATTATGTTAGTGGTTTATACATGAGGACTACAACCTCTATGAAGCGATTTAATTTTTTTCATTTATACATAACATAGATGGTATTAAGGTTGAATTTCATGAATTAATATGACATTAATTATTTTGTAATTGTTTATATGGTAAATCAAAATTTATCATTCATTCATTACATTTTTATAAATGTAACAACAATTTTCCTGTGTACATTTGACTTACTGTCTCATTGAACAATATAATTATTTTTCCTATATATAATTTCTATGGATGGTTATATATATATAAATATTTAATATATATAATATTTATTTCATTAATATTATAATGCATATAATTATACCATGAATAAATTATAATAAAAAAATATACTGAACTAATACATACTTGAAAAACAAAGCAGTTAACCTTGATATATGGATTTAAGTAGTGAATTGTTACTAATAAACCTTTGATAAAAGGGGTATATATAAATCATATATGGTATGATATATAAGAATGTAGTTCAGTTATATTTAAACAATAAACCTTAATTCATTAAAATTTAGTTTGTAATACATATTATGGAAGTAGAACTTTAAGAAATGGTGTATTTCCCAATCTCGTCATTATTTAGGAATGATTTTGTTTATGTAACAACTATGGGAATTATTTTAAATTTCTATATTAAAAATATCATATTTTCTTCTCCTATATGTATTTATATAAATTACATGTTTCCTTACTTTTTACACCCTTTATGTACTCCATATTATAGGATTATGTTTTTATAGAAAACTATATTTTCTTCTTAACATAGATGGGATTATTTTAATTCCATGTTTAAATTTTCAAAAAAATATCTGAATGAATATTTTTAATAATCTAATATGATTTAAATAAATAATATCCTGTAATTTTTTTTTCAAAATATTTTTAAATGAAACTTCGTTTCATTTTTTTGAAAAATACACCTTTGAATTTTTACCGAAAATGATATATGTGTGTTTTCATTAACATACATTGAAATAATGTAATTGAACTGTAGAAAGACAGCCCAATAAAATGAATAATAATTTAAATGATTCAATGGTTTATTTTAATGAAAATCGTATCATCCTATGTGGGAATATAATTGATTTTAAAAAATTTATTTCATTGCGACCATTTTATTTTCCATATGAAATATACCAATGATCTATTTAAAGTATTTTCATTTAAATAAAAAACATTATTAAATAATATAATTTAATAAGGAAATGAAATAATAATAAAATAATCCATATTTCTCTTGATGGATTATTATTAATTAGACTTGGAAAACTATTTACATTCAATGAAATTGTTCTTTCAATATTAACATGTATTAATTTTTAAGGAATATTTATTATGTTTTATTATTTATTTATTTGATTAATGAATTTGGCATGTTATGTGGTGGGTGGGACCCAGAATTAAATTTCCCTATAATGAATTGGTGCGTATTGTGGGACAAAATGGGTTTGCAATTTGGATGAGTCCTTACCCATTTATGTTGACGTCTTGGATTGAGGCCTCAATTTAGCATTTAGTATTTCTAGTAATAGTAATTCCATCCTCATGAAATTATTTATTAATATGAATGTGATTATTGGAATAGTTTTGATATTCAATGATATGATTTAATCTCATTTGATTATTTATGTTGAATTAGTTAATCATCAATTATTACTACCATATTATTCATTCCTTATTCATTCCATGTTAGCATCAAATATATGAAATCACTATGTATAAATTTGGCCAAACCAATTAATAATTTTCCCCTTATATAGGATTCATCGTAAAGTATTTTGAATGATATGATATGATATGATTGATGTAATAATTATGTGATGAAAGAATCTAATTTTTTTATTTAATGTTTTAAAATATAATGTCAAATTATATAAATCCTTCAGGTTACCCATGTCCTATTTTCTATTTGTTCCTTTAGTATAAGATCACTTGAATCTAGTACAAATATAAGAATGAAAACCCGATATATGGGATTTTAGGGTAGGGTTCTTTTCATATAACAGAGCAAATAACCGTTTAGTATTAGAGTTTTAATAACAAATTAAAATATATATATATATATAACATTACCCATGTATTTATGTGTTTAATTTTACTTTATACCAATATCTTAATATTCAACATTATGTATTCATCATATTCCACAAGAAATACATCTCGATATATCATACATAACATGATTATTTATAACATGGGGTAATGTATATATTTGAAAATGGTCAACGAAAATCCTCAGTAAGGGTTAACATCTTCATTAATAATTGAATAAGTATTTTTACCATTATATGACCTTTTAATTATGAAGATAGTGAGAATAAAATAATATAATTAAAATCCATAAATATTTTAATAATAAATCATATAAAATTTCATAATTCATCATTAATGATAAGAGTAATAATATTGATAAATCATTAGATATTTGAAATCAGTCATAATCAATAAAATAATTATAAACTAAAGAAAAGGGAAAACATGTTGTTATCAAGGATAATTAACATCATCACCCATGTTCCCTCTTGTTTTAAATAACGAGGGACAAGTTAATCCAATAGGATAATCCACATCATTTAACTCCCCCACATTATTACCATCAAAGAGATGGAACAATATCGAGTCCATTTGAGTGGTATATATGACATACAAATCATATACATTTTACTAAGATCACTAGTCACTATGAGCTATGTTTAACTCATATGTCATTATCAGTAATGTTCATAAACAAAATTGTTATATAAAATATATATGTTTTCATTTTCTACATCAATATTTTATAAAAAACATTCATTCCATTATCACATTATTTTCCCATGGAAAATTAATGTTTTTTGGATAATTTCTTCAACACAATCATTATAATCCATCTGAATAAATAATATAGATGATATCATAAAAACATGTTCATGGTGATGTAAAATAAATATTAAAAAATATTAAAAAATATGTGATTTTTTATGATTATTTATATCATTTATTTGAAGAAAAATATCCTCTTTATTTAATAATATAAAAATGTATTAGGATAATGTTATGAAAATTAATTTCTTTGAAAATATCCATGCATACATATAAAAGAATATTAAAATATAAGAATAATCATCTTAATAGGTAAATATATTCATGTTTTAATATTTATTAATAAACATTTACTTTAATATTTTTTTATAAAGAGTCAAAACTAACACATAATGAAAATGTTATGAAATTTATTTTTAATACTATTAAAAATAAAATATATAATAGAAAATAATGTTAGGAAATTATGTTTTCTTTAGAAATTAAATATTTTTATAATAGATAAATATTTTGGAGGTTCATTTTTTAAGTCTTAAATAATATGATTTTATTAAATAATGAAAATTTTAAATGCTCTTAAATACAAAAATAATCATATGAATGAAATAACATAAGAAGTAACATTAAATTCGATGATTTTATATAGATTCATGATTTTAAATTTTAAGAGTTTTAATATACACTATATAAATTAATATTTTTGATTTAATGAAAACATATCTCATGGAACGAACCATGATATAAAGAGCCATTTAGTCATGGGTAATTCGTGAATCAATAATCCATTGAATTATGAAATATAACATGATTTTATAAACTGAAAAATTTCCATGTATTACCAGGTGAAAATATATTCATTGGTAATTTATTAAAATATATAAAATAAATCATTCTACATAACATTAATGGCACTAGAATGAGTTAAAATAGAGACTATGGAAACTGGGGAAATTTATTATAACAATTTGAATCAATATCTCTTAAAAAATAAATTTTTAAAGGAATATTAATGATATTATCAAGAAAAATATCATTGTATAATATATATGTTTTTTGTATATTCAACATAATGTGGGATGTATGTGAACAATAAATGATATGTCTCTAAGAAGCTATATTGAGATGAGTAACCCATACAATGATTATATCATTAAATTTTAAATTAATCAATAATGTGATTATGTAGAAAATTGTCAAACCACAAAAAAAAATATTGGAATCATTGTACAATTAAATTTAATTTCTCATATAATCATGGAATAACATAGTTATAGAATTAGATGTTTACACCAATGGATGGTAATTGTGCTAATAAACCCATTAAGGTTTTGGAAACATTTGAATCAAATCATAGATGTTTAAAGAACAAGAAATATAACATAAAATAATAATAAGTATGACTGATTCAAAATATTGAAATTATAAATTATTTTATATAAACCATACATTTTAAATTCGGTGTATAACATTTATACATGCCTTATAAAAGGAAAATTGGGACAAAATTCAGAAACTCATATCCAAACTTGTCATATATGTAATTTAACACCAGTATAAAAAAATTATAATAAATATTTAATTTTGTAATATCCTTTTATTGGCCTATTATCTGATCGTTAAACAATTCATTTATTTCAATGAAATATATAATTAATTAATCAGTTAAGACCATGTCCAATGTTTTTAGAGAATTCACATCATTATTTCCAAATGACTTTTGTATGTTATCCATGATCAAATGGGAAATTTTGACACGATATCTAGAATAATTATATATAATTAAATTTAATTTTTATAATGTGATTATACTTTCAGAACAATCCATTTATGCTTTTTATGAAAGATAAATTATGTTAAACCATGGGGACAATATTCATCAAGTATTCCTGATTAATGTTTCTATTTTTTAAGGAAATTATGTGAAAAATTTATGGGTGATTTTACTATTATAGGAGAATATTATATAATAAATATCATATTATTTTTTTAGATCAACCTATATTCACTAACTAGGTGACATGGATTGGAAAATCATATTACATCACTTTGTGAAAGTTTATATCCTCATATGCCCATGAATATTGTAATAAATTTTTGATAAATAAAAATTTAAAGATAACCGGCAATGTAATAACTAGATAATAATTATTATTTAATTAAATTACCATATATAAATTTATTCCATTATTATAATAATCCATGAAAGGGGGTGAGGGATAACAAATGAAATCAGTTTATGAGGAGTTAATCCACACTTATGTTGAAATGATGGTTTCATTTTCTTTATGATAGAGAATTTGTATTTAAATGGGATATACAATAATAAAAATAAAATATAGATCATATGATATTTCTATTTGATTATTTCACAATGTTTAGGATAATTAGGTCAGATTCAAAAGATGAGATATAAACAAACAACTTAGTTATGAACAATATATCTTATTGGGATAACCTCTTTTTGTTTTTGTGTAATGACATATTACGGTTGTATTATTACCAATCAATAAAATATAGGACATGTGGATGGATGTTAAGAAGGGATTTAGGAATCTATTTAATGGTCTAAGTGTCGAGAATTGTGTATAACATAATGGTGGTGGTGTAATATTGTATGAGAGTCAGATGATATACATGCAATTTTTCAGAATATAATTATATATTAATGTTTTATGAAAACAAAATAATTCCAAAATGAATTATATTATAATAATATTTGATATTGTTTTATAATATTACAAAATTTTATTATATAAATATTTTTTCATATCATATTAACCCAAGTCATTTTTTATCCTTTTTAACATTTTCAACGCTTATAATTCTATGTTAATGTTTTAACAATGATATTATTTGTAATGATGATAAATAAAAGCAGAATATTTACCAAATTTGGAAATGGTGATTCATAATATGGATTTAAATTGATGATTTTCATTTATTATAGGTTGTATAATTTATATTAAAAAAATATTTTAAAGGGTGAGAGAAAATTATATTTTGTAAAAATTCATTTTTGTGAAGAAAAATTTATATATTAAAAATTTTAGGAAAATAGAGTTTCTAATGATGTTAATAGTATTATTTAAAATAATAATATTAAATTGAACAATTATAACTAGATACAAACAAAATGGATCATTTAAAATACATTATTTAAAAAAAACATTAATAAAAAACCAGAAATATTCATTATTGGATGAAAAATTATTCCTTTGACAAAATTAAATAAATTTATCCTTATGCTAATTAAGATATAATGATTTCTAAAATTATATAATTTCTTTAAAATAAAAATTATAAATTAATATATTAATAATAATATATTCTCATAAACTGAAATAAATACAATTTTCAAATAAATAGTTTTTTAAAAAATATTAAGTAATTACAGAAAAATGTGACCTTATTTATTATTCATTAATAAATATATCTAAATTATTAAAATCCGGATTAGTTTTTTTTCATAATGTTGTTTTTAATTGTCATAACTATTTGTTTTAATTGATTTTTAAAAGGGTAACACAAAAAAATATTTTTTTTATTGTATATTTCTATTATATTAAATCTTGGAAATATGTGACGTTCCAAAAAATGAATAATTGATTAAAACATTATTCATATGTCCTAATATATCTTCACCTTGTGAAACAAATAAATGGTTTGATAATTCAATTATATTTTTATAACATTTAATAATAAATATCCATATGTTCCAAAATTATAATCAATGTACATGGATATGAAAAAATGTATTATATTCCTCTGATCATCTCCCATATTTTGTTAACAGGTGTAAGGGGAACTCAAATCATATATAATTCTATATCTTTAGGATATTATAATAAATTTTTTTGGAATATTTCCTATAATTGGTTCTTCATAACCTTATCAATGGTATACTAGTTTTTTTATAACTATCTCCAATAATATATTAAATCTATCATGATATTTAGACATTGGGGGATTATACATAATACATGTAATCTATGTAAAATCATTAATTAATGTGATGAAATAAATAAATATAATTTATATATTATTTTTCATTTTTCCACACACAACAATGTGTACTAGTTTAAATGGTTTTATTATTTAAATATAAACTCTTTTATGAGATTTTCCACAATTTAAATTTTTTTGTCATTAAAAATATAGTAATGTCTTATTTTTGTCAAGATATTTTTTTCCTATCTCATTCGTTGATAAAAATTCTCAATTTTTAAATGTTAACTTGTTCTTCAAGGCTATTAACAAATATCAACCAGAAAATATAGAAATGTATTTTATTTTTCTTATCCATACTAAAACGATATATAAATTTATTAACTCCCATTGAGATAAAAATACTAACATTTAGTCATTACATAAGGATTCCATTTTTCATTAAAATAAAATCATCTAAATTTTTTTATACAATCATAATTTTTTATTTTAATCCATCGATATATATGATACATTTAAGAATGATCTCCATGTTCCAATGTCTGGATATTCCAATCCTAAAAAAATTAAATGTGAAATAATTATCAAAATTAATAATTCCAATGACATGTTTTCCAACATTATTGCTATTTTTTATATTTATAGTCATATGTAATGAGTATCAACTATTAATAATCCATGGACTCGTTATATTTATTTCATTAATAGATACTTCTGTGACATAAACATTATGAATTTTATTTTAAAATTACATATTTTAGAATGATAAATATATTTTGAAATGTAAATTCAACCCAATCATTTGAAATTTTATATAATAAACACATTAACTAAAATTTTATTATGGGAATTGAATTATATTTTTAATCATTATTTTATTTTTAGGTTGATGATACCAGAAATTATTCTTGACATTTTTTGTAGATGTTATCCATTTATTGTATGCTCATTCATTAGTCCGGTATGGGATATATTATACAATTATTTTTAATCATTATGACCATGTCAACTCAAATATTAAAAAAACATTGAAAAATGAACTCCTTATAAAAATAGAACTCTTCTAATATTGTTTTTCATATACACCAACATCAATATTATAATTGACACAAGTATGTTGATTGTAAAATTGTACTATTATTTAAATCATCATTTTATAACACATTTTTCCTTTGTCATATTTATTTTAAATATTACTTATTTTTTGATTAGTCTATCATCATTTATATCTATATGGATAATTGTAATGGTCATATGATCAATGATATTATTATTTTATGAATAATTAATTTTCCATTTTTTCACATTTAAAAAAATATTTTATTAAATATATAAACTTGTCAGAGTTCTAAATTAATATTCTTTAGTTGATTTTTCTCATTTATTAATCATAAAAATATTAATAATAATATATTTATTTCCAGTTTCATTAAATAATATATACCTAAATTACCTTCTTACTTAGTATATTGATTATCAATGTAGAAGTAAAAAATTTAATGAATTCTTTTCTTCAATTTTATGAGGATTGACATATTTATGATGTTGTTTTGAATGTGGCTCCACATTATCATTACATTTATCACTATCCAATTCCCTTATTGAATATATACGAAATTACATCAATTTTATTGCAATTTCATTATCCCTCTCATTTATTTTCTTGATCATTAATTATAATCTTAATAATTTTGAGTTTCCTCATGTTCATATTTATATCTTATCATCATGTGGTAGTTATAATAGAAGTTATAATAATTTCTTTGATTGAATAATTCAAAAGGAATCTAATAATTAAATTTGTCACTACATCCTCTTATGAGATTCATGATATTTGAGAAAGTGTATGAGGAGAATATTCTTTACATTGATTCCATATGAACAAAAATGTTCATTATTTGTCACAATGAGAAGATCATAATGGTTTTAATTTATTTCTAAATAAAAATTTATGTTAAAAAATTCAAAATTAAATAAACTAGTATTAATTAAATTAACCCTGTTAAACAAATCGATATATGTTCTGATCAATTAAAAGATTCATCAAAGGTAAATTATTATTCCGTTAAGAATATGAAAATAAATATTATATTTTGAAATAAATTTACTGAATCAAATAATTAGAAAAACACTATTTAATATTAACTATAAATATAATGGTGTTTTTTAGAGAAAAAAACAGATCTGGTTTACAACATACAAATTAAAAAAACACCATACAGTTAAAACAAGGGGTTCATTCTGAATCCAAGACCTAATACCTTCCACAATACAATAAAATTAGACAATGAAAATTTTATAAATATAGTATTTATCTAAAATATATATTTGGTATATAGACTATTGCTATAACTTTTCCCTGACACATCGTGGCCTCTTCCATAAAAACCATGGGATGAAAATCATCCTCGTTCACAGAAAAACATATTCCCCCAACATTTTTTAATATAGATGTTAATAATGTGAAAAATATACCTTTGAACTTATAGTGGTAGAATTTAAGAAAATGTGTGTTTCATAAATATAGTAATCCACACACTACATGAATGTAAATGAATCAAATAGAAAGGTCCAGTATAGAGTTATAGAAAATATAGACTTACTCAGTCTGATGTGATCCAAAACCACGATACTCCAAGGATTTAGCTTGGATATAATCATGAGATGGTTCTATAAAAATAACATTAAAATTGATTGTTTTAATCTCTATTATTTATGATTGTGAGAATTTTATTTCATCCTTGATGGTCTCCACTCATTCACACTCTAGTATAGTTAAGAATTCTACATTTATTCACTCATGTAAGGATCCTTCTAAAATTTCGAATTTATAATGTATCCAGGAGGTCAATATTGTACACACACCCCCATTTCACGCACTACAGACACTTCATTGAATATATAGCATAGTGGTAAAGAGTTTCCTTTTTAAGAACATTCATTATGATCCTATGATTCCTTGTACTAATAAATGATGACATTTAATATTCCAAACAATAGTCTAGGAATAATAATTAAAATATTCCCAAGAATTAACATTGATAATATATCCATTGGGAGAATTTAATTAAAATTTACAAGAACAAAAATATATATTCAGGATAGCAGTGACTCATTTTTGGTGGTGAGACAATGTAGTGGTTAGTTAAGCTTATGGTAGGTCTTCCAAAAGTTGGTGAGGTCTTGTGGTGACTCATGTTCAGTTGTGAATCATCTCAATGGTGAATTTTCACTATAGTGACTCATCTAAATAGTGAATCATCTAAATAGTGGGTCGTCGAAATGATGAGTCATATGGAGGAATGTAATCTTCAGTGATATCTTATTCTATGTTATTGGTAAATTATGGTAGGTGGTAATGCTTGATAGTGACTCCAATCTAGTTATAGGAAATGATTGGAAATAAATTATTTTTATTGTTGATTCATGTATGGAGGTGACTCTTTAATGTTTCTGAGTCCTCAAAAATAGTGAATAAACATCAATAGTGAGTATTTTATAGCAATGTCCCTTTCCTAATGGAAAGTCAATCCTTAGACTGACTCATATTCAATTAGTATTCTTCATATCATATATTGTAATTTTCTCCCAACTACCTTATTTTTAAAAAAATTATCCTAATTATATTTTTTTAATACCCTGAAAACCTAATGTGGGATCATTCAGCCTAATTTTTAAAATCAGAAAGCAAATAATGTTGGTTTCAATGTTATAATATATGAATGGAATCAAAGATATGAATTTTTTGGATATAATAAACATATCATTAAATACCCATAATCATTATAGTTATAATATAAACATTAAAGATAAATAAAATGAAAAAATTTAAAAGGTAACAGAGGTTATTAAAAATTTAAAAATAGTAAATTTAATACTCATTATCCACCTTTTCGGATTATCAAAAACTAAAGAATATGAAAAAGTAAAATCAAGGAGTAAAATAGTAATTAAAAAATCATTAATGATAATGGAATTTAATAAAATTCAAAAGAGAAAAATAATATTCACATATTATTCCAAAAAAATCATATTTTCAATTATTCTCAGCCTAGGTTCTAGGAATAACATGATATTCTCCACTTTTTGAGGTATAGGGATCATTTTTAGATGATGAGTTAAAATTTGTGCTTGATTTAGTGAAAAATGTTTGAGAAGGAGGCTTGAGGATGAAAGTTGGATGATGATATATAACATTGTCCATGGCAGACGTGCTAAAAGGTATTGACAAAGTAGGAATAATAGCACTGAGATCTCTACCAATAGCTAGTAAGAACATATATACATCTTTGTTAGGGGTGATAAATGTGAAGTCACTTGAATGGCCTCCTGAGTGGATAATGTTGTAATAGACACATTAAAAAGTATTCATTGGACTGATGAGTCCCATTATGTTATTTCATCTGGGTTCCATGGAACCAAAAATGTAATTTTCAACTCCATAAACAACTAATGTACATGGTTCACATCATTCAGCTGATTAACCTATTCCTTGATTTCTTGAGTAACTAGGGGCATTTTGAGGTTCTCACTAGTGAATATGATGTGCGATTTTACCTAATTCTATGTGTATATCCTTAAATAGTGATATAGAATGGACCTTTTAATTTTATCTCTATCAACAGTTTTATCATTGAGTCATTATCATTAAATCTTATAAAAATGATCACTATTAGGTAAAATCTTCCACAAACTCCCCTTATAAGTAGTAGTTACATTACCAAAAACATCTTAAATATCTTCCCTAACAACTGATTTATTTAGTTATATATCTATTCCAAGAGTGGAAGGTGCAGCACTGGAGGAATAATGTAATGACCCAAAATATTATCAAATTAATTTCTATTCATATCATTATTTCAGATAGAATGAAGACATAAAATCACTTTTTTAAAACAAAACTAAAATTATAGATAACGAATTAATCAAATGAAAGGAATTTCTAGAAGTTAAAGAACCAATTCATATGGAATATTAATTTCTCCTTTGGAATATTAATGAGAAATTTATGAATATTTAATCGACCAATTGTATAGAAACCTCCCATGTGTTAGTTTAAATAAAATTTATCTATATTTTTAGAGACACTCTGTTATAATAATATCACAGTATCAGAAAATAAATATTTTGAAATTTATTAATTATGCGTTGTTATTTTCCCAAGTCGTGTATATTTAATTAAAATTCTATACCATGTTTAATTATTTAGATGAAAATATAATTTTCATAAATTTTATTCATAAATTTTTATTTTTATGTCTTGGAATTATTATATAATTTTATGATACTACTGATAATTTTTCAATGTAATATAAGAGCACATATAATTATAAATTCTATATTTTCAAGTATATTAATATTTGAGAAGAAATTAAATTTCATATATTTTTAAAAGTATTTCCATTCATTGTATTAGGATTTTAATTATATAAATTAAAAAATGGATATAGTTATATTTTATGATTTTTATGAAATAATTAAATTTTTAGTCAATAGTAAAAACATAGTAATTTGCAGAATATATAAAATATGAGTTAAATAAATTCATCCTTCAGTTAAAGATGATTAAAGAACCATTAGTTGATAAAAACATGATCTGATTACTATAGTTAGTCTTAATAATGATCACAAATTGTTATCTTTTGAAAATTAATATACTAATTTATTAAATAACAAGAAAACACCCCCCAACTATAAATACCACCCCCACCACCTCTTCAACTTACACCACTAAATCCTTGAGCCTTTTAAAAATTCTAATTAAATATCCTTCCAAGAATGTAACCTATATCTATGATATTTTGGTATTAATAAAATACAAAAACAAATTCTTTATAAACTTTCTCAAGAAGGAATCCTGAGGTAAAACAGTCTTCTATTTTTATTCAATTTCTTTTTAATTTTTGTCCCTATATTATCCTCAATTCCACTATTACAAGTGAAAATAAAACACTATTTTCAAATATATTCATAATGTTAAACATGTTGGCGGAATAATTCGACATCAAATCTCTTCTCCACTTCACTTTATTTTATAAATGATAACATTGTCTGAGAGGTGTCGATTTAAAACCTTTGGGAACAGTGTGCTTTCATATTTCAATTCCACATTTATGAATGGTCATAGAACATTTTTATTAAACTAATATATTAATATATATGTATTATATCATATATAATTTTTTATAATCATTCCTTTATCATGATATTAATTTACAAAAAAGCTGAGTTTGTTGGGATAGAAAACTACAAAAATACACACATGCGATTATCATTAACTATTCATCTAATGAATGATCCTCAATACATAAAACTAAATGATAAATAAGACCAATTTAAATTTTAATAATAATTAATAACACAATACTTCACATTTGGATAATTATCCCCAATACAAAATATCCTGTATATATGTATACAAGTAAACTAATCAAGAAAACTGGAAAAATAATGCTCCCAAATAATGATATTGAATCTATTAACACATAAAAATGGACATAAATGAACATAATAATGTTATAATAAATACAATAATTGTATTTATGTTTATTTAGTTATTAATTAATGATTTTATTTTTATTATCTAGTACATTAGGAAAAAGTGAATATCACATTTGGTCTTAAGGTATAAGATTATACATGAACCTCCATTATTTCATCAAGTTACTCTTTCTCTATTTTTACCCAAATTAAAATCAATACTATTTTTATGTACATATTCTAAATTCTTTTTTATGTATTAATCTATTCATCTATAACCATTCTTCCTTATTTTAAGTGATATGCATGTTTTAAATGCTTCCCTACTCAATTCAGCCTTATAAGTACAACAGATTTAAGAGAACATCTTGATTTAATTCACAATTTCATCTAAAATATATAATATGTTTTAATAAATAATTTTTTCTATAAAATCATCCATTTTATTATAAAAACATTCTTATCTAAAATTTTGTTTTTTATAAAAAATATTCCATTTTCTAATTTTATTCTCTTTAATATCTTTATTATATTGTACTAAAATGTTTTAATTTGAATGGTTCTTAAATACCCTTTTTACAAGACATAACATTTTCATAGAATTACTAATAATTATTTCTGTCTATTTTACTTTATTATTATCATTGTATTATTTATTTCTTTTATTTTATGGACACATTCATTATATTCCAATTTATTATGCTTTATCCCATTATTATAATACCCAATTCTTTCCAGGGTAACCCTTTTGTTTATTTGTGGTATATTATTTGTGATTTTTTATGTGGAGAACTAATTCATGAACATGTTATGATGGGTTCAGCCAGATAATTCTCCAATTCATTTGTTATTTATTAGGATCATGAGACTTTATGTGTAATGGTGTTAGTGGTTTGCCTTGACTTGTGCTCCATGTGTCACAATCTAGGTGGTTAGCAATGATTCATGATCTTATATAGGAAATGATCCTTCACTCTTGCTAAGTTAATTTTTTATGTTCCAACTACATTACTGTGAATCTAGGACTATATGATCCCATGTTATGATTCATTATTTTTAATCATGTTCCATGCCTTTTTATATAATTATTTTATGCATTTTAACACATGTTATTTGATTTATTCTATTATTTATTACCTTATTATGATATTAGATCACCCCTTATTCTTTTTATTACTAGGATATCATATACTAATGTAATTGGATCAATGGAAGTTAGGATCACTTTATGAATTTTAAATAAAATATGTTCTTATTTTAAAATTAAGCTGGTTATTTATATACCTAATCGCTAAGACACTATACATTACGATCCTTTCTATATTATTAGAGTATAATTATACTCCAAATCATTATTGATATGTATAGAAGTCTAAGTTCACTATAATTCGAATCATATATAAAGTTTAGTTATTTATGGATACTATGAGTATATAATTTTTGTTTGAACCCTTGGGTTAATGCTATGTTTGGGGAAACATACCTATATTTTGGGAAGTATAGAGTCAATGGTTTATCAAAAAAATACGTCCCTACCTAAATTCTATAAGTGGATATAATTCTACCATTGATGATCCTTGGTGTGAAAACACTAACATTGTGTTATGGTCTTGACTTGTGATTAAATGGTACCTGATAACAGGCCTTTCGACAATCCTTGTTTGATCATGCCGGGGGAAACACTTTGGTAAATTCATATTCACATTATAGAAAATTGTTAAGGGAAAAAAATTAAAATAAGAAAATATTTTTGGAAATAGATCATTTATGTCATATATTGAAGCCATGATAATCACATGTTATGAAATACTTTCCAGTACATGTTTATCCCTTTTTGATGAAATGTTTTTCAATTATTCTCATTTCTGAAGTATTCACACCACCTAATTTCATATTATTTTTCTTGGATAATAGAGGGAAATATGATAAAACGTTCCAAAAATCAATGTGATAGGATTTGTGATGATGTCCATAATTATATTACTTATATTATTGGACCAAGTGCTTAAAACATTGTGACAGTACATGCTTAGATAGCCCATGGTACAAATAATAACTTCTATCATGTTGAATGCCCTCCTTGTCCAAGGAAAGTGAAATTTTATGTCTAATCCATAATGTAGAATGTCCTCACATGTTTAGTGGATCTTTTAATCCCCTCCTCCCAAAACATTAGCTAACTCCATTTAAAATATATACTCTATCATCAAGTGCTCATAAGTAGATAGGGTTGTTTTGCTTATCTATCATTTTTATGGGGAAGCTAATTAGTGGTGAACATAGATAAACAATATGATATCCAATGAGTAAATTGACTATATTGATTAGGATGAATTCAAGATAATGTTTTCCAATAAATACTTTCCATGACCCCTCTATCTCAAGATGGAAAGAGAGTTCCACTGACATAAGCATATGGAAGATGAGTATATCAGATCATATAAAAAAATTACAAGGAATATAGGATACATCTAGATATTTTTCTTGAACATCTAATGTAAGGGGTATAAATTCAATAGAATAATAAATCAAACTCTTTGAAAAATATTGGTGGATTAATACTTGGACACTTCTGAGTACATTTTCCATTATTCCCATAAGGTGGAAATGGAGATCAGAGACTAAATATTCCAATAATCCTTTTGAAAAAAAATAAAAACATAGAGTCTAGTTTGTTAGGATCATCAAATATATCCCATTATAGAATTATGACCAATTTTCCCACATGTAAAAAGTGTGTTACAAATCATCGTGGGAATAGTTTAAAGGTAACCCAGAAATTAGTCAAATGTGGACGAATGGGGAATATAGATAAGAAATATTGAATGGATTTAAAGAATCCCACTAACAAGGAAGAATAAAATAAGGTATATATAAATTAATTTCCATTAGTGCGGTATTTCAAATACAAATAACATTGGATTATTTCAACCAATTCATTATGATGTGGTTTTTAAAATGAATTCAACAACAACATTCAATACAACATGGATGGTCTTATATTATTACTATTATTGAGGTGGATCTGTAAAAATATTTGGGGAGTGGTACACTGGTTATTCATTAATGAGTAGCCATCATATAATTTAATTTTAGTTCTATGCATTCATTCATAACTTGAATGTTTAGTTTAACTATTAAAACACCACCTCAAAATATGGAGTTTGAGTTATCTTTTGGTATCAAATGGTGAAATTATTCCATACAATGTATATAAATCCTCTATGGCTGATTTTTGTGGACTAAACCACGTGAAAATTCTCATAACACTTTATTTTTAAGTGTTTGATCATATATTAGGAATGTATTGTATATAATTATACAAATTTAACATCAACTACTAGAAAGGGATATCACTCTTCACATCCCGAACAATCCTCCTATTCAATTCACATGTATGGAGGAATATGATTCTCTTTGAGAATCGTCATCTTATTTGAGGATATTACTTCTTTAAATGAATGTATGTCTTGTTCAAATAATTGATTAAAATGAGATGATCATTCTCGAAGACATTTCTATATTGGGGGATTACACGGATGTATTCCCTAGTGAATTTCATGTTCTTCCAGTTGATCGAGATGTTGAGTTCTCAATTGAACATATTTCTCGATCTCTACCAATGTTAGGGACACCTTATATAATTTCCCTCATTGAGATGGAAGAGATGAAGAAGTGGATACAGGAGAATCTGTATAAGGGTTTAATATGCAAGATTGTATCACTTAGGGGTGTGTCAGTTCTCTTCGGCAAGATGAAGGGTGGATTGATGTCCTTATTTATTGATTATCATGGTCTAAACAAATTCACAACAAAGAAAATATATCACCTTCCACGGTAATATTACTTCTTATATTATCTATGTGCATCCAGTTATTTCTCTAAGGTGGATCTTTAGTTCGAATATCACCAATTAAAGGTGAGGAAATAATTTATTCCAAATATTTCCTTCTGAATGACGTATAACACTCTCAGTCCATACATATTCTTTTAGAACTTACTAATGCTCCATAAATTATTATGTTCAAAGTGAATACAGTATTTAGAAATTTCCTCTACCAATTGGTGGTAATATTTATTATTTATATTCTAATATACTCAATGGGAATGGATGGATATGAGAAGAATTTAAATAAAATTATAAAGACATTGATAAGGGATAAAGTATATTAAAATTTTAGTAAATGTGAGTTCTGAATGAAGGAAGTATCATTCATGGGTCTTGTTATCACCAATAAGAAAATTTGTGGACCCTTCCAAGATAAATGATATTTAAGAATAAACAATTCCAACCTATGAAATAGATATACAAATTTTTCATTCCCTAGCTAGGTATTATCGATTTTTTTTGAAGAACATATAATTATTTTCAAACATAATAACCAAGATAACATTGAAGGTAGTGATGTTTTTTCAGAATCATGATTGTACGGAATGCTTTTTGGATCTCCAAAACAGGATTATCACTATCCTAGTACTCATAATACCATGTTGTGGATCACTCTTTATGTTATAAATTAATGCATTAAATAAATTACTAGTCTTTTTACTAATGAAAATTAATAATTTTATAGCCTAAAAATCATGTAGGTTGAAAACTATTGAACAAAACAACCCCATACATGAGCTGGATGTTGTAGATGTTTTCATTGTGTTGAAAATCATAAGGAATTATCTATATGTGGAAAATTATGTTATATATTCTGATCCATAGTGTCTCAAACATATATTCACGGAGAAGAAACATAATATGAGACACTAAATATGGTTAGAGCTCATCAATGATTATGAATTATCAGTCTACAATAATCACGGTAAAGAAAATAAGGTGTCAGATGCTCTATGTAGAAAGGGTAAGGAATGTTTTTAATTAATGAGAAATGTGGAGGTTCCAATATTTTCAAACTTTCAATGGAATAACAAGGGAATAATTAAAAAATGAACGTCATCAATAATTTCTCAAATTGTTTCTCAACAATACTTTAGAGTGAAAAAATGGATTCTCAATGAAAGGTTGTGGAAATTCCGATTAATGTGGAACATATCCAGAATGGGAAATCCTATGAGTTCAAAATCAATTACGATGAAGAAATATGATTTGGGTCATGATAATCTATACCGTATAATCAAATGACAATGAAAGAACTTCTAAATGAATAACATACCTCAAAAATAACTATTCACCAAGGGTGTACAAAGATATATTGAGATCTCTAGGGAAAATTATGTTGGGTTAATTTGAAAAAGGAGATCACTAAATATAAAACAATGTTCAAGGTATATCAAAAAGTGAAGGATAAATGTAAATATTCAAAGGGAATCATGCAACCATTATCCATTACACCATGGAATTAGGAGAACACAACCCTGGAATTTTTCATTGGACATCCAATGAAATCCAATTGAAACAATGTTATATGGGTTTCTATGGGTAATCTTACAAAGATATCTCACAATATTGAAATTGTTTTGGGCATCTCCCTAGATTAAATTTTACAAATATTCATCATTTAAGTGGTAAGTATTAATTATGTACCAATATTTATTGTATCAGATTTATATATTAAATTCAACTCCATGTTCTAGGAATGTCTTTATGATTCTCTAAACACTCTAATGAACATCATTAAGACCAATCATCCTAAAACTGAGGTGTGATACAACTAAAAACTCATACACTAGAAGACATTTTGATTTAGTTTTCTATATATATAGAAGTTTTATGGTAAAAAACATATATTTAATATTGTGTTCTTATACAAAAATGGTTTCCACTCGAAAATATGAATGTCCCCATATGAATTCATTTACGTCTAATAGTGTACAACATAGGCATGATCAGATTAAATTGATGAGTGTAAGCTACTAGGATATAAAATGTATAATGAAATGGTGGGAAATTTGAAATGAATTTTGAATCACATAGAGGTACCCCAATGTTGAAAAAATATTTATGCTGAAAATCATCGATGCCACCTTTAGTTTAAAGTGTGTGACATGGTATTCCTTTCAGTATCTCACATGATGAAGTACATGATATTTGCGAAGAATGTAATATTAAGCCCTAGGTAGATCGACCCCTTCTAGATCCATAATCATGTCAGAGTTGTGGCCTATAAAATTGAACAACCACATTCCTTGTCTAATGTACATGATTCATTCCATGTATCCATTTAAATGAAGTACATATAGTACCCTTCACATGTAGTGAAATTATAGTTGGTACAATTGGAGAATGATATTTCATATGAGATGAATCCATTTAATATATTTAATCAAAGATATAATGTTATTTTCAATAAGACTAATTACCTGGAAAATGTATTATATTTGAACCATTAGTACAGAGAGGAAAAATAGGAACAGAATTCAATGATGAAAGAAATGTACCCACATTAATTTTCACCTTACTATGTAAAATAAATTTTTGAGGTAGATATCTCATAAGTTGGGAAGAATATACTGACCCAATGTTTTATCAATATAAATTACATTATTATTTTTTTTTTCATATAGTATAATCACATAAAATCACATTTATAACAAAATAAAAACATTTTAAATGATGAATTAATAAAATAAAAAACATTTCTAGTAAGTAAGAAACCTACACAGAAGAAATAATAACATGACCTTTGGAATAATAATGTGAACATTATGAATAGAAAATTAGAAAATTTAATTGGAACAAAATCAATTATAATATATAAAATTAATACATATTAAATGTGATAAAATGATATTAAATAAGTCATATTATTAGAATCTGTATTTTTCATGTAAATTATGATTTTAATAAAAAAATTATGGTTTTATACTTAGAATATTATTTCCAATAAATAGGGTACATTTTTGAATTCTACACTTCAAAAAATGGTTAGGGTTTTTTTTCATTTTTATAAAATACATGATGTTTTTTTGAATTGTGTGATATGGTAAATTATATTATATATACATTAAAAGATAAGTACACTATTTCTTGATACATTTGGGTTTTAACAACTAGTGGTCCGAACTCACATTATCTAATAACTATATATAATCTTATGAAAAGATGAATATTTCTTATCTTGAGAAAAATAATAAACTAATGATTTAAATAATGAGAAAACTCCACTCTCATCCACTATAAATACCACCCTCACCACCTCTTCTCTTAAAACCTCTCAATAATATATATTCGCCCAAATTTTTCTCAAATTTCCACCCAAGACAATCCCCCACTTCCCTGAAATTTCAATCTTAATAAATGTCCAAAACCAATAATCTGTGGAGGTTATCAAGATGATGAATCAGGATGTAATACCGTCTTCAATTTTGTTTCAATTTCCTTTCATGTTATTTTCTTATATTCTCATCACCTACCCTTTCCATAATGATATTAAAATAGTAATATATTATATAAAGATAAATGTCATCATTATAATGTAAAAATTCATCATCAATTATCTCTTCCTTAATCTAATTTATTTTATGAATGAAAAAATTTTCTGAGATGTGCTGATTTACGACCTTCTTGAATGTTCTTCTTTCATATTAATATTCCACAATTATGGTTGGTTAGGAAAAAATTTTACTAGCTGAACCATACTATAATATTTTAATTATATCTTATTTATTCTTCTCGAATCATATTTTATACATGATATTAATTTATAAAACAAATTTATTTTTTGTGATCAATAACCACCAAAATAAACCCAAATGATTATCATTATCTATTTATCTAAACATTCATCATCATACCATAGAAATTAATCAAATATAAGAATCATTAACCATGAACAATGTCATTAATAAAAAATAATTTCAATTCTGGATAATTATTCCCACTTTACATTATCTTACATACGTTTAGAAAAGTAATATGATCATGAAAACCATGGATACAAATGCTGCCAAATGATGATATTGAACCTCTTACCCGAAACAATGTGAAAAAATTGAAATTATTATATTTATATTTATTTATGTATATATGAATAATATTTTCCATAATTATTAAAAAATTAATCATGCATTATTATCGTGGACTTTATCATCCAGCGAATAACACCTTCAGACATTTTATAAAATATTATACCAAAACCTCCATTATTCCTTTGTATTACTCTTTCACTATTTTTAACCAAATGAAATACTTTTTTAATGTAAATAATATAAATTATTTTTTTATGTTTCAAAATAATGTATCAAGATTTGTTTATCATTATGATTGGGGATATCCTAGCTTCTAAATAGTTCTCTACATAATTACTCTAGATAACTGATCCCTATTTAATGGAATATCCCGAATTTATTACAAATTTCAAGTGCAATTTATAATATATTTTACACCACCAATAATTTCATAAAATATATATTTTTATTATACAAAATTTCTTGGTTCACATATAGTTTTATATAAAATATTATTCTTTTTCTACGTTAAATTCTCTTTAATAACTTCCTAAAACTGCACAAAAATTATCAATTATAATTTTTGATAAATACTATTTTTACATGATGTCACACTATTAGGATGTAAATAATCATGATCTAGGACTAAATTAATTTATTAATATATATTTATTTTTTAATTCATTTCTTTCAAGGAAAATTTTATAATATGATCATTTATTACACATTATAACATGATTATTATACCAATTTGTTCCATGGGTAACCCTTATGTTATTGTTTTATTTATTTATGTATGAGTTTTTTGTTGAAAACATATTCATGAATTTTTTTGGATTGGTGTGCCTATATAGAGCTCAAAATTAATTATGTAATGTTTATTATAATGAGATAATAAGTGCAATAGTCTTGGGGGTTTTCCTTGGCTCGTTCTTCATGTTTTGTGGTCTTAGTGGTTTCCCTTGACCTATGATCCTCTATGTATAAAGATCAAGTACTTGTACTAATGAAATGGTTTATATTTCTGAAATATTACTATGATTCTATAATTTTATGATCTCATATTACAATTCCATATATATAATCGTGTTACATTCCTTTTTCTATAATTTTTTTTATGATTTTAAACCCTGAGTTATACACTATTCATAAATTTATTACCGTGATGGGGTTTTAGAACATTCCTTGTTCATGTTATCACCATGATATCCTATGTTGATGTATTGGGCTCAAAGGAATTTAAGATCTCTATATAAAGATTCAATTTTTTTTTTGTATTTTGGATTCGTGATTTTTAATTATGTACAAATTATCCATGATTACGTACTTTAATATCCATGGATTCTAATTTAATGTCTAATAATTATTATAATTATACAATGAAATGTGTAAAATGGAAGGGACTCTAAATATATTTAAAAGAAGTAATATTCTAAAATAACTAGAATAAAGAATAAAAAACTAGAGCAAAATAAGTCGGTATCTCCTCCTTCATTGAACTCTAAAACTCTATCACACTAGATAGTCTTATATTAATTATATCCACATCCTAAATTGGATGAATTATAATAGGATTTATATGGGGTATCACTAGATCAAATAAATTATCTTGGATCTCTCTCACTATGATTAATGACCAGAGGATGACGATTTCCTATTACAAAGAAATGTCAAATAAATGACTCTCTATGATGGATTCTTGGTCAAATCATGAAACAAAACCAATAAAAAACATGGGAAAAAAGTAAATGTGCAAAAACCCTCTCAGAAGAAGCCTATATATGCTCACATCTAGCTTTAATATATGAAGAAATCCATTGATGATCTCCTACAACATCTATCAGGTCTACCATGGAACCCTTAGCAATTACCTACATTCGATATAGGGGTGCAACCAAACCATATTTTGGTGTACATTTCTTATCATTAGAGTTAGTATAATCCAAGCCAATACGACATAACCTGGCTCCATTTTGTCTTCTTAAAAGGTTATGACACGTACTCTATAAGAAGACTCAACAATCATCTCAAAAGATTCCCCTTTAACATTCTCTACATTTTTTTGTTCAACATTATGGATAACAAGGCCTGGGGAAACCTTTCCTTAAATAGATTCTCTCAATACATCTCTAGCATCATCATAAAAATATCAAACCATTCATGGAATCTCATCAGATATAGAAGAAATAATAATATGTGATACGAAACATGTTCCTAAGTCACCTAATTATCAACATGCCTATCATGAATAGAACAATAATTATCTTCACTTCTAGCTCCACCAGCACTTCCATATTATTTACAATCACTAACACTTCTATCAACTTCTTAGACATTTCTATCACCTCCATAATCATAAATATTTCCAGCATATTCATTACCTTTTTCATATATATTTTAATTTATATTTTCATAATCTGGAAAAGAAATAAAATCGTTTGAATATCTATAAGAAATAATAAACTCCTCTAATCCCAGAACCCGATATTCATATTATTAACATTGAAAATGGCCTTTATCAGCACTATAATAGGCCTTTATCAGTGATTTAAAATCAATAATTATTTGAGCGTGGCTAAAGGAAATAACATTTTATCACCACTAAAAATGGGTTTTATTGGCCCCCTTTTACAGCGCTAAAAATTGATTTGTTAAAAGAGTGTTTTATCATCGCTCTATTTAGTGATGTTAAACTCCCCACTGATTAAGGATATACAAAACAATTCTATGCCCCACCTACCCCCTTCATTAGAGCTTCCCCCCACTAGTTAACAACACTTCACGCACTCCATTATTAGCACTTTAGATAATTTGATCCTCTCACACGTTCCCATGGCTCTAGAGAGTGTCGAACCCTATACATCTAGAAAATTACATCCAATCCTTTTGAACTGAAATATATTGTTTTTTGGACATTTTATGATATATCTATGTATTTCTATATATTAAGAGACTTTTGTATCCCTATATTTTTATATATTTTTATATATATGTTTACATAATAATAAATATATTTTAGATGTAAATATGTTTAATTATTTATTTATAAAATTAAATTTTATATCTGAATATATAAAAAAATATATGTATATGTCATTATATATTTGATTATAAATAATAGTTAATTATGAATATTGAAAAAATTATAGAACCATAATATCAATATGAATTTATTTAGTGGGAATAAATATAGTCTTCACCGAAAAATGACTATAATACCTCAATAAATAATCCTAAAAATCCATCGAATTTTAAAAAATTAGTCTACACCAACATAAAACAAATTATTTATAGGACTTATGTGTCTATTAGAAATAAAATATTTCATCATAGTTTTAGCTATATCGATGGGGTCATATATCTCATCACAATATTAAATTTCATATGTGGTAGAGCTCAAATGGACACCCAGATCAACAGTTATTATCACTTGATGATTGATTTATATTTTCAACTTAATTTAGCTCATATTATATATTTTTTTGATTTTTTGGTCTTCCAATTTTTATTAAATGATTATTACTTGATATTAATTAGATAATTATTAATTAAAACCTTTATTTAGTTATTTTATATGTTATTTATAGTAAATAACTTTTATATTAAGAGTGAATACTAATTTACCTTATTGAAAATATATTTTAATATATTTATATTTTAAATTTATGTCCATATAAATATAAATATATATTTTAATATATTATTTTTAAGGAAATATATTTTTATGAATTATATATTTATTAATTATTTTAAAAAAGTGATTGTAATGGGTTGTTTTTTTCTGCTCTTCGAAAAAATATGATACCCCCTCCCCTTTACAAGTGATTTTTTACAAGCACTAATAAAAGATGCCTATTGTAAACATTTTTTTAAATCACTGATAAAGGGGGGGGACATTATTAGTGATAATAAAAAAGAGAAGATAATGTATCCCTTTAATGGTTCATTTTTAGTGCTGTTAAAAAATCCTTTTAATAGTGAATATTTACCTCTGATAGAGGAGATCATTAAAAGTTATTTTAGCTAGCGTTGTTAAGGGAAGAACACTGGATAAAGCCAGTTTTGTAGTTGTTTAATTCATTGTACTAAAATTCTTTAACATGTTGTGATCCATGAGGGTTGTTCATACAAAATGTATTGGATGGGATGATAGAATGGTTAGGATAAATACCCTCATAAACTATGAACCCTTTGATATCACCCAGAGCAGTAACCTCTCTTTACTTCTAGTCTTCATCTATGTATAAAAAAACTACCTATTGCTCTATTACAAGATCAACATAATGCTGCAGTTTGGTAGGGTGATCAATAGGATTTAACTCCTTATATAACTTATCAACATCATCAACCCATTTCCTAAACCATGAGCTCTAGTTTATCTTCATTCTCATACCAATTACTTTGTTCAAAAATACCTCCACAATTTATATAATTTTATTCATCCCCGTCAACCAATCCCTTGACATCTTCATTGTTGATAAAGATTTGGGATAAATAAGAGTGTTTTTTTCTAGAAGATGTCTTCCACTACCCTATGTTGTGAACCACCTGATATCTATATAGGTTTATTTTTTCTAACATTATCATGACCTATAGAAAATATACATATTGATATCTTGATTTTATGAAATTAAATTTTTTTGGGAACAATATATGATGTATAAACAGAAAAGGAAACAAAACTCACAATCTTACCCAGTTGTAGCTAGTCTTCCTAAGGTTATGTCTCTAGTTAGTTATGTTAGGGGTTTTTCATAAATGAATGAGTCATGTTTAATCTTAATTGATCTATGATAATAATTTTAAATAACATCATGAGATACATGAGGACATTTATCCCATTGATTTCAACAGAACACTACCTCTGATCTATCAATATATCTTCTATCCTAGTATTTATTTTACCCAAATATAAATATGAAATTCAAATAAAAATAGTGTACTAGACTAGAATAGAACAACATATCATTATTCTATTACCAATCTACACATACATGGACATAGATCAGATAAAAACCATTGAATGTCTTGATATCAATAACATAAAATTTATTAACATTTTAGGAACTGTACATTCATTCACAAATAGTGGTTTTCTAGGATCAATGGATGGATGCCTCGATTGTACGCTATGTTTTATAAATGAGTTTGACACATCGGGAGATGAAACAATATGTACTATCACAATAACAATTCATTATAAGGTGTATGGTTCAATCATGGTTGAGGGATGGTTAATGGTTGGTAGAGAAAATGGTCATGGAGAATCTTGGGAATGAGGGAGAGAGAATTGAAAATATACAAAGGGTGTAATTTATATCATTAATGTATTTGAAATTATATTATTGAATTAATAAATTTAAATTCCATATAAGTAATATTATTAACCCATAAATAAAATTATCAATGGTGACTTAAATTCCAACAATGGGTCATAAACTATGGTGGGTCATAGCCCATGGTGGTTCATTACCAACAACAGATCATAATGAAAAATATTTAATAACCAACATTGGTGTATAATCCAGTTCTTGATAAACTACAATAGTGGATAAATTCCAATGGTGGGTAAACCTTAACAGTGGGAGAAAAACAATGGTGGATAAACAGTAATGGAGTGTAATGGAAAACAATGTATAAAAACTAATTCTAGGTAGTCTCAAATTGTGGCTAAACACAAATTGAGGTTCCCAAAAAAAAATTTAACAAAAATATATCATGCCTAATTCATGATTGATGTCATTAATTCTATATAAATTGAATGGATATGAAAAAAATATCACTAAGATAAAATTTAGTTAAAATATATTCAAGAGTAATATCCCTATAATGAAAATGGCCTCTCAAAATTTTATTTCATACATCAATTTTATTTTTCATGAGTGATAATTTGGGTTCATAGAAATATTTGTATCAACTGTGTTGTCACAGTTTACAAGGACTATTACGAATTGATATCCAGAGTCTTGAAATGTGTGTTTGATGAAAATAATTGAGAAAAACAACCACCTAAAGCTATGTATTAAAATTTAGAAACTCAAAATACAAAATAAATTCTTTATACTACACGAATTTAATAGAGACATTTCTAACTGGAATCATCGTGTAGTTTTTCATTTTATAACTAACATCCCACTACAAAAGTCAACATAAAAAACTATGTATCTCAAATTATTATCCTCTAGGGAAGATCAATCAAAAATTTGTTTTATATTTTAGGTATTTGAAAATAATATTCACATTATTAAATGTGACTCTTTTTTGGTTTCTTTAAATAGAGTACACATATATAAAATAAACATAATATCAATAAGACTAGCGATTATTAGAGAGGACACCCAATCATCCCTCTATAAATATTTTGATCCACTAATTTTGCAATTTCATATAAATCTAAATTATAGTTATGACTCATGTGAGATTAATTAATTTTTGTATTATCCAACTCAGAAATGTTTTTGATGATCATTTGTGTACCTAAATTGATTTAAAATATTTTCCCCTTTATTTTGAAAATTTTGAAAAAAAGAATGAATATTTTTTTTACCAATTATACTATTTTAAAATAGTTTTTCATCATTATTTAAAAATTAGTAAACAAAGAGTTTTTAAATAAACACAAAATAATATCACCTAAATTGATTTGATAATCAAAGATATATTTTGAAATTATTTCTATAAAAATGGTTGGATTAGATCTATATTTTCAAAAACCATTAAAAATTAGAGAAGAGATAATCCTATCATACAAAAATCATTGATCATATTACAAACCATATAAATATGTTGTTAGTTTGAAATAATGATCTATTAACTAGAGATTTTAAAAACAAGACTATTGTTCATTAAAAAAATTCCCACACTATATAAGCATTCATGAATTCATTTTTGACATCTATTTGATATAGTTTGAAATAAAAACGTGTTGTATTGCAAATAATTATTATAATGTCTTCAATTATAGAAAAGGGTGAAAATGTATCCTCATCATCTATACCATGATCTTTACTATACACTTACGCAACTAGTCTAGCATTTTTTCTTATTATTGTGTCATATTTATCAACCTAGCTACAAAATACCCATTTACTTACAACAGTAATGTTTAATTTATGTCAATGAAATATTTTCCAAACATTATTTATTTAAAAAATATTTATATTTTATTACATATAATTTTCAAATAATTCATTATTAATAACATTCCTAATGTTAATGTGTCGAATATTTGGAATAATTCATGATGGTCTACAAGATTTATAAGATAATCTCTAGTCTATGTACCTATATCTATGTCTCCAACTACATCTTCATGAGGATGGTGTCTATGAGTCATTAAAACTCAACATAAATGAATTTAATGTCAATTCATTGTCATAAATAGGTACTAGTTTTGGTTATTGATGTTCATAAAAACCAGATGAACTACTAAAAAATAATCATTTTACTATGATGAAAATTGACATTATCAAATCTTGTGAAGGACTGAATAATGGAGGAAGATTAAAAGACATGATATTTTAATAATGCTAGAAAAATCATTTTATAATGAGAAACTTTATCAGTTCTTGAAGAATTTATGATAAAAGAAAACATTTATCAATTCTTTTATTTAGCACTCATCAAGGGTTATTTATCAGTACTCATAGAAGCACTGATAAGGAAATTTTTTTAGGAGGAGTGTAGTATACTATAATATCACACTGTATCACCAGTACAATGTGTTGTAATAACACACTATAACATCAGCATAGTATGCCATAATAGCACACTATTTCTCTAATAACTCCAAATGAAATCCATAAAATCAATTACCAATTTATAATTTAAATGAAATAATATTTTATATTAGTAATAGAAAAACACTATATTATATACATTCTAATAATTTGTTAATATAATTACCTAACTAATACTTGTTTTTTTTTGAAAATTTGGTAATATCAATTTTCATTTGTCTTTTGACCCTAACACTGAATCTTGTTTTATCACAAATAGACCCAGCCCATCTTAAAAAAAGAACGCACTTGTAATGGAAAAAATCACTAATTTATGTAATAAAATAATTAAAAATAGTAAATATAAACTATTAATTTTAAACAAAAAAGTTAGTCATGCCAAGAATATTGTGTATCATATTGAGTATATCCCATGTATTTTTAATAAAATGTACTTTTAAACATAAAACATACACATTGATTCATACCAATCCAATTACGTGTTGGTTTAAAATGATACCAATTCTTATTATTCAAAATTAATTATTAATCATTTTTCTAAATATGCAAAAATTTACAGTATTGTTTGCTCAGATTCCATAGATTAAAGCTTTATTATCTAAAATTTCAATTTTAATATTATAACAGATACATTGAGTCATACTGGGCACATTGCATATCATATTTAGGTGCAAATAATCCTACATATATGAAATTTAAAAAAGATCATTTTCTTAATGATTAAAACAATTCAAATGAATTTTCTCCATTTCTAGTTTGTTGGTTATCTTTTTTACTTGAAATAATGGAAATGTTAAATAAATTATACACATTGATTTATACATGTCACACCATGAATTAGAATGTGGTAAAAAAATTCCTATATCTACCAAATGACTTATGGATCATTTTACAAAAGTATCAAAACAATCGTAATGTGTTTTATCAGTTTTGACTATATCAGTTGACCTTTTTTAAAATGTATTAGTATTTTGAAACATGCACTTTGAGCCATACTGGTTAAATAATTTTTCATATTGATATGTGACTGGCTCATTCAAATCAAAAATTACATAGGAAAATTTATACTAAATTATCAATACTATCTGAAATTGTAATCTGAATTATCAATGATTGAAATGTTTTTGAACAAAAATGTAAATTTTCAACTAATAATAGACACTTTAAGTCATATGGGACACATAAAGCATTGGATTTATGTGTGGCCAATTCCAATATGTCACAAATGTATTTGGTATAACTTAAATGATGAATAAAAATAATCCAAATGTGTATGCTCGGTTTTGATTTTTTAAGATTTTTTCTAACAAAAATTAAATTAAATTTTAATTAAAAATATGAAGATTGAGCCATACCAGTCACTATATCTGTTGTATTTATGTTTGGATGATTCCTAGATGTCTCAAATGACATATGTATTAATATCCTACATTATCCAGACAATCCATGTGAATTTTCTCATGTTTAAGTGAGTTACACTTTTTGAAATAAAATGTCAATATAAAACAGATAATAGTTTCTTGTGAGGCAGATTACTACATGTAATAATTGAATTATTAGTTATTATAATATGTGATCAATAAAATCAACATTTCTTTTCAGAGACCTTATTGAGTATATATTTTTGAACTAAATTGCCAATTATAAACTCACAAAGGAGACATTGAGTCAAACTGGGAAAATAGTTTATCAGATTGAAGAGAGACTGAATCCATCATGTTAAAAATGACTTACCAATAATTTTTTATAAATTAGTAAATAAATTTGAATTAATTTTATTATTATTTATATTTTTAGTTGTTTTCAAGTAAAATTAATGTTAATTTTCAATGAAAAGATACACTTCGAGTCATATAGTTCACACTGTGAATTAGATTGAGGTGTTCCTAATTCCTACCAATATCAAATTAATTATGGGTAGTTATTCAAATGTGTATATACAATTTTGACTTTTTTGTGTGGTTGAGAGTATTTTACCTGTCATTTTACCAAAATGACAAATAAAACTGGAAACATGCACTTTGAGTAATAATGGAAACATCATGTATCATAATGATGTGTGGTTGATTCCTATATTTCAAAAATTAGTTATGAATAATATAATTAATTTATGAATACAATAACGTTCTATTTGATCTGTTTTTAGTGAGTGATGATTTTTATCAAACATATCAATTTTAAATTGATAGCAGGCTCATTGAGTCATTCCAGACACGTTGTGCATCAGATTTGTATGATGCTAGTTCATACATGTCAAAAATAAAATATATATCATTTAATAAAATTTTAGAAACTATATTAGGGGTTTTAATTATTTTGAGAATGTAAATTTTATTTTTTACTAAAAATAATGTCAATTTTAAATAAAAAGACTCACTTAGAGGCATATCTGTCACACAGTGCATCAGATTGAGGTGACAGTGATTCCTACACACACTAAATGAAATATGGACCTTTTAACTTATTTATCAAAAAAATAGAAATTAATTTTCTAGGTTTTGAGTATGTCAATTTTCTATTTTTATAAAAAGAGATTTTAGAGTCGAAACATGAACTTTGTGATTCCGATCATATTATATATTATATTAATATGTGAATAATTATTACACATAAAAAATGTCGTATGAATGATTTACAAAAATTATCATGTCAATTTGATCATATTTTTATATTTTTAGTTATTGACATATTTTCAAGTAAAATGTCAATTTTAAATCCATAACGGACTCCTTGAGTCATACTGGATACATTATGTGTTGGATTGAGGTAATGATAATTAATACAAGTCACAAATGACTTATGGATCATTTTAATAATTTAGAAAAATCCCAATGATTTTTAATGGTTTTTGGTATATAAGTTTTCTTTTTTATAATCATTATTGTCAATATTAAATAAAATGATGCACAAGTTTCCATATTGGTCACATCGTGTGTCAGATTAAGGTGAGTCATACTATTAAATATCACAAATTACATACAGATCAATTTCATAATGTATCAAGACAATTCAAAATTATTTTCATAGTTTTTTACTGCATCACTTGTCATTTTTACTAAAATATCATTTTAAAATAGAAAAAAAAACATGGATCCATATTGGGGTGATAATGTATCAAATTGAGGTATTATTGATGTCTATACATCAATAACGACTTATAGATAATTTTCTAAAATATAAAAACAATCTAAACTTATTTTCTCATTATTATGTATGTTAGTTTTCATTACTACTAAAATTAACGTCGATTTTTAATAAAAATGTTTTTTTTGAGTCTTACCGGTATCATTGTGTAACATATTGAGTTGTAGTTGATTTTTAAGTATCCAAATGCCTCAAAATAATCACAATTGTATATATTACCATTCTTTCCAATTAAATTATTTTTCCAACTACTAAAACTGTAAAAAGAGTTGATATTCATAGCCTAAAATGTTTTTTGGACAGAAAACATTGACTCAATATGAATTGATGGTAGTTCCAAAAAAGGAAGTTAATGTAAATAGTGGTTACATTGGTATAAAAAAATATTATATATTTTGTGTCTTTTTGAAGATATTATAATGTGAAATAGGACATACCAAATGATAGCTGAAAAAACTAAATAATTGTTAGATAAAAAATAATTGAAAATTAAGTTACAGGTAGTAGATAAAATGATAAAAAAATTAATTAATTAAGTATTCATAATTTAAAATTTATTGATCTTTCTATACATTCATGACTAATTTCAATGTTTTCTTTATTTTATTTAGATCCTCAACATCTAATCTCTCACAAAAAAGGGAATTATTGAACAAACGACACCAACTCAAGAGAAATAATCCACCAATATAAGAAAAAAATTCATATGTGGGTAATATTGATAACAAAAAAAATTATTAACATGAAAATAATAATTATTTGGAAAATTCATTCAATTTTTGAAAATCTTGATTGCCTATTTGATTGATAATATGAAATGTTTTTTTTCTTCCTACAAAGGTGGTGGATCGAAATCGAAGGAATGTTATATATTCCAAAACTACATGGATCGAAAGTATTTGATACAGATGAATTATGTGTATTTTTTTGGATAGAAAATCATGAAATATGTATTGAAATATTCTAATATAAACTAACTATCCATTGAATAATCAAAATTAAATAAATATTTGATTGTATAATTTTACAATAAAATACTGAAACTAGATTGTAGCATTACCTTCGCATATCTCCCAATGTTTACCTTCAGTATAGTCGGTTCTTCCATGGGATTGGTAACATAATCAGGTGTATAATACATTTTCTACATCATTAGTCAATTTTATGACTTATATTATGTTAATAAAGTAAAATATAGATAATATTATGATGGAGAATCATTATACATAAAAACACTTTTCCATTTTCCTTAAACTCTAATTTTTTAATTGATTTGTGGATTTGGATCATTTATTAGGAATTGAAATTCAATCTTACTGGTCCCATCTAATGTAATATACTTTTACTACTTTGTTATAGGCATGAACTGATTTTAAAATACTAAAGAATGGGTCATCCTTGATTGAATTTTCATCTTACTCAACAATTATTTTAGTCTCTAATGGGAAAATCGACCAATGCTTGATTTCTAGATCATTGATAAAAACTAATTTCACTATCTTTGATACCATTTTGAATACCTGAACTATTTAATATATATAATTAAATTACCCTTCAAAAAAACTATTTCATCCACATTCCCTAAAATATTATTTTCATCCCATTTTCATTAGAAAATAGACACTTGAAATGTTGAATAATCCAACTTGTATATCTATTTGAAAATGAAAAAAAATAAAATATTTTAATCAATATTAATTATATCATGTTAACTTGAAATTTTAATTTAATCCTCCACAAGAATAATCACATAGTTTTCTATTATATTTCAGTCATCATGTTCATTTGTATAAAATGTATTACCATTGATTACTAATCCAGTGTACAATATAACATTATCATTTGGTCCCCCAACTATCCATCAATTTTTTTACGAAATATTATTCATATTTTTAGATACCACCATATAAATTTTATCTTTGAAACATCATATAAACAATTGATTATGAGAATTTGATATCCATCATTATGGAATTGATGTATTCATATCCCTACATTTTTCATCAAGGTATTCAATATATGAATCAACATATTCACTATTATATAAAATTTAAATAAGTTCATCCTCCTACTCTGTTATGGTAATTGTGACGACATCTACACCTAAATTTATTTTGCTCATAATTCACCCATGATTATGTGACATTGGGAGACCGATTCTATCATCAACAGATAGATAGTCAGTATAGAAATCAATATCTTCTTCTATAATTAATTATTTTTCAATAAAACAATATTTTTTACATCAATTATTGGTGTAATCATTCAAAATAATCATATATCATTCAATGGGGTACATCCATATATAATGGATAGGTTAAAAAATGATTAACCACTCTAACCAAGTGATCCTTCAGCTGGACCATTATATCAAAGAATGATAGTGGAAAGAACAACTCAAATTCCCAAAATATAACAACAACCATTTTATTCATTATTGGAAACATCATTGGGATTATATCATTATAACGTAGTGATTTAAATAATAAGTTGAGTGAGTTTAATATAAGCCATAAATTTTTTGGTAGAGGTTAATGAAAAGAATAACGAATCAATATTGCATCAAAACACGATAGTAAGGTGATTTGAGTCCATGTAACATCAAATTAGTGATGACCCAATATTTATGATATTTGATGAATACCCCACTATAACATTTACACTATACGAGAATTGGAAATTTTTTAATTTTTTGATATCTGGATATAGTGTAAGTTATTGGTGGATGAAATTGAATCCATTAACCCTTGTCTAATTATATATATTCCCTTATACACATACCAATCTTGTCTAACCTACACTCAATGCCATATTTTATTTTTGTAAGAACATTTAGTAACGTGACAATAATGTTCTACGATATATCTTATTCTACAAGAATGACGTCCCAAAAGTCACTCACATATAAAAAATTCCAACATGGATATTCAAAAATAATAGATCAATTCTTCCAACCTGATTTTATATAGTATTTAAAAAAAATTTAAAATATAATGTCAATATAATTTATATAATTGAATTGTTTATCATGCATTACATGAGATGGTGTTGTTAATTTTTCAAAATTTCAATAAAATGTGGTTTTAAATAATCAGTATTTATGTGGTCAAGTAAAATTATTTGAGGTCCTAAGACACTTTATTTGAGTAATGTTTTCACCCAACTGATTATGGGAAATATTCACAAATGGGACACCCCATAATTCCATTAATGTTATAGCCATAAGAAATTACAGAAGAGGGAAACTCATATATCATTTTATATAACATAGAACTCTTTTTGAATTCATCGCATCTTTGATAATAATAAATTGTAACAAATATATCCCACATCAATTTTAGATCACAGATTAATGGATCCATATAGAAATCAATATCAATACTAGGTATGTTTGGTCTAGATGTTATTAGACACAAAATATTTCGTTTTTTCTTGATTCATAATAATGGTGGAACATTATAATTTTCCAACATTATGTTTTGTGTACTATGATTACAACTCCGAACAACAAATAGATTTTCTCCCACTGTATATAATGAAACATGAACATTTCTCAACTCATTCACATATTTATAACACTCATAACCAATTTTATTCCACTAAGGAGAATGTGACAGATGATTTAGATTCCCATATTTATTTCTTATATCTACATGTCATTCCAATTGACTTGTGGCTTCCTAAAATCTATATAGTAATATAAACCATGAAATGATATAAAATCAATATAAAACTTTTAATGTACTTGATTCATTTTTCATGTATCGATTCATACAAGACTTTGTGTATTTTAGGAGTGATTCATGGTCCTAGAAAATCAATATGATATCATTGGTAAACGAATTTATTTTTTAGATATTATACCCATTTAATGTAGTATTCATTTAGTGTCATATGTTCGACATGGTAGATAAAATTTTTACCATATCATTAAAGAGACCATGTAGTTTGGAAATGCTGGTATAAATCCATCTATAAGTAGAATTCACATTAAATATTGTCAATAATGTTGATAATGATATTTTTTCAGTACAACAAGTATAAAATTTTATCTTTTAAAAAAATTTACTTCTCAAAAAGAAAGTACAATCATGGAGGTCATCTTCAATGTTCATTTTCGTTTCTTCCATTAGATTTCCATCATCATTTATTATAGTATTCATATAAAATGATACATAAACCATATTATCATCAAAATAGGTGTGCACATTTAGTTTATTCCCATGTTTAGTCTAACATTTATTACTATAATCTATTTCATAGAAAATAAATTGTTTTTTAACTCTTCCAGACCAAATTTTCTGGAATAACAACATTGTAAACACAACTAAATGACTTGATAAGGGTTATATACATTGAAAACTGAAATCATGATGAACTATTTAACTCCATCATCATAATTTTTTTTAAACAATTAGCATTCATTAATTTTTGATTCATATCCCTCCTATTGGGATTACAAAACTTTCATTTTGTATTAGAAATTAAAAAATAAAAATATGATATTAGTTATAAAATGTGAATATAAAAGATAATTCTATCAAGGGAAACTGAGAATTTTATTGATTTAATAAATTTAATTATACATTGAAGGAAATTTGTAATTGATATTTATAAAAGGATTACTCTTATATTTTCATTGTTATCCTATAAATTCGTCCAAAGGTGAAATTTATAGACCACTATCATGCTCATAAACTTCATCTCTTGTATAGTTATTATTTTATATTGTTATTTGAGACTCATCATATATATATATTGTGTACATTCACCAGTGATGATTTAACTACTCCAAGCATTATTCATCCATGGGATTACTAATCCTTAGTGTAATTTATGAAACATAAAAGAGACGGCAGATGAGTCTCAAGTATCTAGTTGAAATAATAACTATTTTGGAGATAAATATGATAATGATGAAATTTTTACTCCTCTATATTCCCTAAAAGGATTAACTCCTTCAATTAAAGATAATTACACCATTAAAACTAGATATTAAATTATAGACTTTTAAAGGTGATATTTTGGGGTCATATTTGTTTTCTTTAATGATTTAAGTGGTCTTAGTGGAAAAATGCTATGATATATGAATACTTAGGGCCTCTATGATTTATATTTTTATAAGAGAAATTCCATTTTAATTATTTCAATATTCTATTTAATACTAGTATTATCTATATTTAAATGATCCTTTACTTTTTTATTAAATACCCCACACAAATGAAAATATAAAATACACAACTAAAGCGTAATAAAAACCCAAAATATGTCAAAAAAATATTAGTAAACACAAATTCAATAGAATATAAGATATTAAATTTTATATATAAATAAATTTAATAAATTAAGAGTTACTTAAAATATCTAGTTGTTAATAAAAGACAATAAGTGGGGGAACCAATACACATAGGCCTAATATGATGAAAAACATAAAATATATTCTCATATTTATTCTAATATTTATAAAATTTTATTAACAAAATTTTATATCATACTACAAGTGACGTAATAAAAAATGAATTATTACATTTGATATTAATTGTATATAAATTATATTTAATCTACATAACTTATGTTAAAAAATATTTTCATCTTAATAATTTATATTTTTTAAATTAAATATAATTATAAAATCTGATAATATAATAGGGTTCTTAAAAATCTATCTTTATAACAAGACTCATGAAGAATAACATATGAAAATAAAAAAACATTTGTGAGAAAATTATATAAAATAATAAAACCAAACATAAAATATAAAAATTCTTTCAACTAATAAAGGATTAATATTAAATATGGATTAAATTAAAAAAAATATAGAAATAAATAGTATTAAATGATACATATGTAATATTTGGAAATTCATAAACATCATTTGAGGTGACTTTGTACATACTTTGTTTAGAAGCACTTCTACGACTGATGATGAGTTCTTATGATTATAACCTACAAGATACCCACACCGACCCTATATTTCCAGACTCCCATATGAAAATTGATACATGTGTAGACCTATATAATCTTATCATAACTATATTTTAACTATATCTAATCCCTTACTAATATATGTATGATGCATATTTTTTAAAAAAAAAGGAAGTATGGTCACCATTTTAGAATACACATCAATATACAATCCACATTGCCCAAACATGTCTATTAAATCATCCTTCCAACACTAAAAAATATGATCTCTATAATAAAATTAAATAATCATATATAATGAAAAAACTATATATATCTTCCATAGAAGGGGAAAAATATTTATAAAAACCATTTCATTGTTCCCTTAAGGCCTTAACACTTGATAGTACTACTGATTTAAATAAATGTTATTTTATTTAATAATATTAAAAATAAAAAATCTATAATCATTGTAGTTTATAAATGTTGAAAAATTCCTTCAATGTAATAATTTTATGAAACAAAAATTCATATTATCTCTAGGAATGCATATTAAAACCATGAAAAAATTAGTTATCTAATTTATTGAATAAAGCATATTTATAATTCATATGATAACATACATATATATGTACATGAAATTATGTGTTCATATAAATATTCTTATATATTAAAACACAGGCATGCATATATATATATGGATGTTTATATGAAATATCATGAAAAAAACAAATCAGGTAAAATTTATGACACATGTCATATAATAAAACTATAAATGTAATACCTCTAATGTTTCGAAATATGAAAAACCCACAAAAAACCAACACCTCAACTTTAGGAAATCATTATGTCAAATACATTTCGATTTATTAAATGAAAATTGGATGTGTAATTGTAATAAAAACAATGTGTTCTTTATATTACATGGACGTATGTTCAAAACTTTTAATCATAATATTCCACAATGAAGAAATTGGTTTATGGAATATATAATACTCTATAATGTGGTAAAAAAATTCCTAAAAGGGTCAATACAAACCCAAAATCATAGAAAAATCCTATTTAAAATTCATGGTAAAATGGAAATCGGTGATAGATAATAAATAGAAAGAGATAATGAACAAGATAGTTCAAATAGATACAACTAACCAAGCCATTAGTGATTTGGGTGGAGGAGAAAATTACAAACCATGTTTTAAAGCTTTTAATTGTCCAAGTCTAGGTAGAGATATCACAAAACCTATATTTCATATGATCCATGGATTTGATCGATCCTTGAATTAATTGAGACATTGATTCGAGTCATGGAATTGTTCGACCCCTGATATGATCCCTCAATCGAGCTTTAATTCAATGAGTAGGTATGTTAGATACGGGTTTCTTCCACAAAAATCATTAGATATCATAATTGGTTAGGGTTCTTTAAATAAATTTTGACACTTTTATTAGTGCATCTAAAAATGTGCTGAAAAAGAAGAATTTTATTAGAGGTAAATTAATATGATCTAAAAAATGTATTGTTATCAGTGCATTATTAACACTGATAAAGATAGATATTTATCCGCACAAAAAAATCATTGAAATAAGTTGTATTTATAAACAATAAAGGTTTATTAATCATACATATGTATTTTATAGGTAATTGTTTTTGAATAAAAATAGCTTTATAATTTTAATTATAATTAATAAATTTTATAAATACATTAATATAATTATAAATATATATAATAAATAATAATAAATTTAAATACAGTAATTATATTATTTATTAAAATATTTTCATTATAATCATATTGATATTTAAATATATAATTTTTTATTTATATTAATACAAATATTATTTAATAAATAATATTTATATATTTATATATTTAAATAAATATAAATATTTGTGTAATTATATATAATTATATTAATATATATATCCTAAATACTTATGTGATTATTTATATAATAAATATATATAATATAAATATATACATTTTCTAAATAAATTTACTATAGATATATAACAATTTGAATATATATAATCTTTTAGTTATAATTTTATAAATACTTTTAAAAAAATGATTTTTTTTATAAATATATGAATATATATATATATATTAATATAGTGAAAATATTTTTATAAATATTTTTATAAATATATATTATTAACATTTTAAATGAATAATTAATCATATGTGCGTGCATGTTTAAAATGACTAAAATTGAATAATTAAAAATGAGTACACCTAATCAATATTGACAAAATTGATATGAATTAATAATTAAATATAAATTATTAAAAATATATGTATATATATTAAAATAAATATGAATGCATTTTGGAAATATTAAAACGTATTATATATAGAATAAAATATCATTAAATTACAAAAAAAAAATTAAAAAAGAATTAATGCCAAAATATACTAAAATAAACATATTTATTTAAAATTTACCAATTATTGACATGATATATTAATAGTGTGTAGTTATAATGAAATTTTGATTTTAATACTAAATTTTGAATGTATTACATAAATTTTTGGTCTATGTGTATTTATTTAACATGTCCTTAATTTAGTAATTTTTTTTGTGTGGGATTTGTATATAAAAGTGAATTAATTACCTGTATGTATATCAAATCAATATAACACGCATATAATATGTGTGAAATTTAATAATAAAACAACATACAATTTTGGCCAATACTCAATGAAATTAGACTTTATTTTTAATTCATATTGAATTTTAATTACAAACCATTATTCCAAAAAAATGACTTCTTTAATTTGATGTATAAATATTATTTATTCTATAAATCATATTTATATACAATCATATATATCTATATTTAACATATAATATTTATTAATATTGTCAATAATTATATAATTAATAAAATGTATAATAGTTTTCTTAAATTTTTTATTTATAATTTTTTTACATAATTATTTCAATTTACATATCTATGTATATTATATATATAATTTATTGGTATTTATAAGTCATAAATAGTATATTAAATTTTACAATTTTATAAATAATTATTAAATTTTTTAAATTTTTAATATTTTGGAATAATCACATTTGTAATTTTTATTTTTTAATTTTTTCAATTTTAGGGACTATTATCAAAAGTAAAAATTAGTAGTTGATAAAGTGAAAACTTTATCATCATTAAAAATTAAACACTAATAATGGGTTCATTTTATCAGTGATAAAGAAAAGCACTGATAGTTGGTGTATTTTATTGTTTCTAAAAACGTCGATAAATGTTAACATTTATCAGCACTTGTATTAGCACTGATAAATGGAACTGGTGTGATCTCTTTTTTTATCAAGAAATGATAATGAAAAACACTATTAATGTATTGTTTTTTAGTTGTAATGATTTTCCAGACTGCTTTACAGAATTATTAGGGGTTTGGAATTGTAATTCAGAGTGAAATCCATATCAAGGTTCTCTAGATAGTTTTTAGGCTCGTGAGGATGTTTCTCATCAAACAATACATGAACCGACTCTTCCATATATTTTTTCCATATTTTTAAATAATCTATAAGGCTTAGTATTAAGTCAATAACCATGAAAAATTCATACATTGCTCTTAGATGAAAATATCTCATGATTATCCATGGTATTAAGAATAAATAATATTCATATGATAATAGTAATGAAATAAAAATTATTCATTTTATTGTTCCAAATATCATAAGGGGTTTTATTAGAAATATTTCTAATTAACTTTCTTTTAACTATATAACAGGCCTTCTTCATAGCCTCTACTAATATTTTTATTGGTAATTTATATTCATAAATCAATTTTTTGGCATATTTCATGATGTTTTGTATTTCTTCTTTATATGCAACCATTATTATAGGTGGTCCAAAGGTAATATAAGACATGTTTATAGAAATTATTAGAGAAAAAGTATTCAATGTCTTGATTTTTAAACTTATAACTAGGGTCACTTCTTATGGTGTTTATCATATGTACACATTTGTTTTCAATATATTTTTTATACTGGGTATTGCAATAGAAGGGTTCACTTTTATGATCTAAGATGAATCCCCAAGTATAACTCCAAATTCAATTATATGGTAATCTATGTTATGCTTTCCATATAAACGAGAAACTCTATATGGTGTAAATATGTCAATTTGAACCAAATATTGGGATTGAGAAGTTGAATCTTTTTTAATATTAAATATATTTTATTTTGTAACCTTTTTTGAAAAGGTTCCTAGACTTTATTTTTTGGGAATTAATGATTTGTTAGATCCCTAACTAACTCATTCTAGAAATATTATTATGAGAGTGAATATGAAATGTTCTAGTCACTTATGATAAAGCTGATATTCATTATGAAAGGCCTTTAGACAAGAAACATTTTGAGAAATAACAAATTTACATTAACAACACAAACAATTTCATTTCTCAATGATATAAATACTAATTCACTTTCAGAATAAAAATACTACAAGAATTGATTGTAAAATTCACATAAAAACCATCGTTACATTATTATGAGATAATAAGAACATTTTATTTTAACCAATCAACAAATAATTCTTTAGTAATTAAGACTGAGTTGGAGTTACCAATTTGTTTCGGGCAATTTATTTTTCCTTTAGCATTGTCACCAATGGTGACATGTCCCCCATTCACCTTTATGATGTTCTTAACGTTTGAGTTATATCCTTTCATTTGACTAGAATATAAATTATTTATTTACCATAGATATATACTGGATCACTTCGTGTAATTCCCCAGTTAATTATTTTTTATACTAAATATTTTTTTAGAGCCCAAAATGTCATGGTTTAAGAAATTTCAGTAATCAATTTTTAGAAACCCATATCTACATAATGGGTTTTTTATTAAAATATTGTATACTCTTGGAAATTAAAACATTATTTAGTAAAATTGAATAATATCAATAAGTAGAATGCTTAGTATTGCATTTTGGATTAAAATTTTTCTTTATAATTCATCATTTTCCTGATTGATAATATATATTGGTAATATATTATGGTTCAATAAGTGTTCCAAATATTTGACTGAGAGATTATCATTCATTATTGAATCTCTCTACGTATTTATTTAACAGGTCATTATAAAATTTAAATTATTTATTTTGATTAAAAATTTGATAATTCCTATACATTTATTCAGAAATATCAGATTCAATATAAGGAAATAAAAAATGATAACTTTTTAGAACATTATATTTATCTTTAATCTCATTGAATGTGACTTCAATTATATTAGAGTATTATATCATTTATTATAATAACATATTTTCATCATCATGAACATGTATATAACTATTTGTATTTTTTATAATACAGATAATATGTACCTAAGATATGTTTTTCATGAAGAACAAATTTTATTTTTTGGGATTTTCATCATAAGTAAAATCTAAGTTAGTGGATATGTTCTCAGAGGCAATCCAGGTAGATTTTATTCCTTATATATGTTTTTTATCCTTATCATCGTTTTTTTTATTTCTACATGATATATTCACCCTTAACATGTTATTTTCTTATAAACTCATAACGTGTAAACTCATTAGAATTAACATCTATTTTCATATACCTCTTCAAATTTTCTCTATTAACATACATTCCCATCTTTCTTCATTTCCTGTATAATGTCATCTTCTTATATATTTTATAAAAACTTATTGAATCTTGGGTAATCTCCTAATCACTGTCTTGTAGATATTCCACATCACTGGAGATCTCAACTTGTATATTTTCCTTATATATTACTATAGTAGTCTAAAATTTTATATAATTCCAGTTAGGTTCATATTCAACTACATAGATAACTTTAGGTACTAATTCAAACTTTATCAAATTTATTTTTAACACCTTAACATATCGATTACTAATTATAAATGATTCTATTATTGAAACTAATGTTCCTCTACATTAATTTGGATGACTGAAATTTGATACCCCAAGAAATGCATTGAATTAACTATATCACTAAACATGATAAACATCTCAAAAATAAACTCATTAGTTTTCATATTAAATGTATCATATTTTTTGTATAATTATTAAATAAAATTTATTTCAAATTAGTTGTTCCCTTTTCAAAAATTGCTAATGTGTCCAAACTTTTATTATCTATTTTACAAGAAGATATCATATTAAACACTTCATCACCCAAATCATAATAAATATTATCCATGTCCTTATATTTATTGATATAATTCTTTCAATATCATCATTCCTTGTATCTCTAGTAGATTAATATAATTTTTATATATCATCTATAGTATTCTATATTACAAAGACCATGATTTTAGTTTACATGTATATCTTGATTTTACATTAAGCATAATTATTACAATTAAATAAAGCTTGTTTATTGGTAGAATAACCTTATTATATATTTTACATTCAAAGAACAACATTTAGATCTAGTATAATTTTAATATCATTAAGGAAAAACAAAAATCACAATTTAAAAGATAACAAAAACCTAATAATTCCAAATGTTTTTCACTTTGATAAGCTCAATAGGGGGAGAATTTAGTTACAAATATTAATTATTTTTAAAACATTTTCAACAATAGTCCCCCATATTAATTAAAAATGCCCAGTTTACCAAAATAGTAGATCAATACATATTTGGATGTTTTAAGGATTCCTCATGGATTTATTTTTTCTTAGATAAAACAATATAATTACAATTTTAGGATTTGTAAAAAAATTACCAATAAAATTATTATATAAACTCCAGTGATGATTAACTATCTATGTAATGGTTTAATATAATTTTTAAAACAATTTTTTATTAAATCAATCAATTGAACCCATAAATTATAGCATATATTAAAAAATAGGTACATTATTTATTCAATAACTAATCTACTTCACTTAGAAAACACATTATATTAAAAATATAATAGAAATATAATCTTGAACCACAATATAGATCAGGTATACTGACATCCTCAATATGATATCTCGGCCACACATAGAAGTCTTCCATAATAACCATGGGATGAAAACAATTACATTCCACACAAGGAAATCTTCCAAAAACCTGTTGTTATAGAGATATAATTATTGTGATGAATATATCTAGTATATTACATTTATATCATGAGTGATATTGTGTGTTAATAAAAATTTTAAACCAATCACTACTCAAATGTTAAAGAAAATAACAAAGGGAAAATATAGAGATATTTAAACGATATTGTTTTTTGGTCTGATGTGCTCTAGATACTTGAGACTCCTCATATGTAGATCAGATATAATACTAAAGTTTTTATCCAAAAATCATTGTTAAATATAGTATTTTATTTTCACTTTATTTTCAATATATAAAGGGAACTAGATATTTGATGTGCTTCACTATTTAATTGTTGGATGGAGGTAAGAACATTTCATAAAATCTCCCATTTAAGGATTGTTTTATTATTCAGCAGGTGTGATTTCTATGGGAATTAATTATTGAAAATAGTCACCAATTTAACACATGAGTGACAATTATTAGAATATATTGATTTTCAGGAAGTATAATCTATTTAAATTAAAATATTCATAATTATCTACTTCCTCATACAGAGTTGTTTCATTATATAATGTTCCTTATAATATTTTAATAAAAATTATTAAAATAATAATTACCATTAACATCGATAAAATATTTTTCTGTAGCATTTCATATAAATGTCTCATAATGTAAATGGTGATTCAGGATGGAGGTGAATCATTTTCTGTGGTGAGAAAGTACATTGGTTATACAGGATGATGGTATTTCATCTGATGGTAGGTCTAATCCGGCGGTGACTCAAGTTCAGTGGTGAAATATCCAAATTCTTAATCATCTAATCAGTGACTCCACCCAATGGTGACTCATATCAACAGAACTCTTATAAATAGTGACTCATTTTATGGATGGTAATATTATAGGGTTTCTAACATTCAGTAGTAGCTGTAGTCTAGGGGTGAATCCACTCTAGTGATTTGTTACGTCTTATGGTAACTCATCTGTAATAGTAGGTAATGTCATGTGGATTCTTAGTGGTCTGTTATGTTTGGTAGTGAATCCTTCATGCCTTTTATTCATTTTGAGGAGTCACTCTACATTAAGGGTGACAATTTTCAAGTGGGGACTCCATACTAATGGTGATTCATTCATAGTAGTGGCTCATCTTCAATGATGAGTATTTTCATCCATCATCTAAATTTAAATAAAATTTACATATATTTTAAAATTATATCATAAAATAGTAAAACCCATAGAAACATAATTAACCTAATCTATGATCATAAAAAATTATGTTAGTAATCATCATAAAATATCAATAAATTTATGATCTAAATGAGATTCTGTTGTCCTATGTTTTTTTTATGTGTAACTCCTGATCTCACTTCACAATTTACATAACTATTATAGAACATGAAAATTTTGTCCAAGAAAATATCTATGAATTCTAATGATGAGAAATTACACTCAAATTCTATTACTAAAAATTCCCATGATCTTCATGACTGTTGTAACATCATAATAAATACAAATATCCCATAGATGGATATTATAATAACAATAATTATTTTTGAAAACTCAGCTAAATATATATCTTCATTGACTATAAAAACTTGAAAAGATTCTGTAGAAATTTATAGTTTTCTATCATTCACTGTTTTGTTTTCATTATAGATGTTTTAGTGTTTTTAAAAGATATCATTTTTACATTTACATCAAATAAAAATAGTTAATTTTTTAATATATTGAATATTCAACGGAATTTATATATTTTCTATTATTTGAACCATTCTCATTATTAATTAGTTACCATTTTTCAATTTCTTAAAACATAATTAATCTTGTAAAGAGTAATTCAGAAAATCTAAGCCCTGGTATAATGAATATGGAATCATCCTCACCCATTAAAAATTTAACCACATTCTATCCAAGGTGGTATCTACAATCTAATTAACTGAAAAATTTGGGTACATGGAAGACAATAAATAGATCATAATTGGATATATCGTTCCCTTATACATATTTACTATGATCAAACCGGTATGGAAGGAACAATATGGTGTCCATTCAATTACTTTTCAATTTTATTTCAATAATATATTAAGTTATTCTACATACCAGTACATTTAATATCTTGAATAGTTGCATGTTACAGTGTACCATTGGTTATACTGTTGATTTCTAAAATAATAATTTGTTTAGTATCTTACAAAACATTATTGACAGAATATTAATGATTGTGCAATGTTAATATATAATTAGGGCTTCTATAATCTAGTTATTGAATTAGATTATATAAAATAATATAAAAAATATAAAAAATATATATATTGTTTATACAAAATTAAATTTTATTTAGTAATTATTTTGTAATAATTACTCTAATTTTTTTTTCTATTTATGCGTTACAAATAAGATTCCATTAAATTTGTTTTATACTACTTTTTGTGAGTGGATAATATAATTTTTTTTCATATAATATATGGTATTTTATTTCATAGAAGTAATTTCATTTTTTATATAAAAATATAAGAACAATCTTATGGTTATATTTTAGAATATATTTTAAACTATTAAATTATTATATAATAGTGTAAAAAAAATTTAGAGTAAATATTCATTTCGATAAAAAAATTTAAAAATACACATTTGATATAGAATTTATATTAATTTTAATTATTTTATTATGATTAAATAAAAAAATAATTTTTGTTGGAATTGATATTATTTTTTATTTAGTTATGATAACATTTTATAACTAAAAAAGAGTTTTTCTAGAAAATTCATTTTATCAGGTTTCGAACCTTTATATTAAAAGTGATTTATATCCCTTACTGAAATTGAATTTTATAAAATAAATTATATATTATGAACCATCATGTCAACATTTGGTAAATATAAAAATTTTATTTTCTTTCATAATAAATGATAACAATGGTAAAATATCTCACAATAGTAAAAGATAAATTAGTTTAATAAGGGTTAAAAATATTGTTAAAAGTAAATAAAATCACCCCAACAGATTAAATTATCCCACTGTATTAGTGGAGTTCAAAACCCCTTCATATATATATTAATATGAAATTTATGTTCCTTTTATCTATGAAAAATACATTTTTATTAATTTAAGTAAAAGATGATTTCAAAATCAATATTTGAAAATTTTAATATCTATAATATTTATTATATAGATAAAAACCAGATATGAATGCTTATAAAGTGTTATTTACATGATTACTTATTTATGATGGAAGTTTATTTATAAATTTTATTGATGGCGTAGTTACCAGGTAATTTCACACTATATTTATATAGTGCTTATTGAAACTTTTATAAAATCATGAAAATGAATTTTAAAATCGAAAAAGTAATAATTTCCATGAGAGTTACGGTGTTTCATTAATTATTTTGTTAACTATATTGAAATAGTGATGTTTTAAAATTATACATTAAATTAAATTATTGTATTGTTAATTTTTGAGAGGAATTTATATTAATTAACCCTTAAAGGAATTTAATGGTATTTTATGATAATTAATATTTTATTAAATGATTTAAAATTCAAATGAAGAGATGATTTATCCAAGTGGATATTTTATGGAATATCATATCAATTAAAATTAAATTATGGGTATCTTTTTCTTTTCTCGTAACATATATGACCCCGAATTTGTAAAAATATTAATTTCATAATAATCATGAAATATGATTAATGAGGGTACAAAATTAGATATAAGGATAAAAACATCACATAAACAAATCTAAATATTAATCGAGTAGATTATTTGAAAATATATCTATGATATATTTTAATGGTATTTTTTCACCTGAACATGAATATTAATTTATATTATTTTAATACATTTTGTAATTTAAATGACCTCCCTCTCCTCTCTTATGCATGGAAACCTCCAATCCTCTCTTCCTAACACATCATGATCCACTAGTCACAACTGACCCATACCAAAGAAAATATTTTTATTATTTTTATAACAATTCTAGAGGATCTGTTATTTTTAAAATCCCCACCATAGGGTCCTCTTTTAGAGATACAAAGGAGGTTTCTTAAATTGAAATTACTCATCTAGACCATGCATTTTCATTTTATATTTTCTTATACATTAGTCAATTATGACAAAAAAAATCAAAATATAATAATATTTGTATCTAACATATAATTATATGTTATTATGTTAATTAAAATTTTTTATAGTTGTCCTTTTACAAAAAATAAGAAATGAAACCATCATTTGTTTATATGTGAAAAATATTGGCTTGCATTTCTGAAGTGTTCAGTTTCTCTTCATAAACATTCATGGAATGTTTTGCTGACTAATATAATGTATATATATATATATATTAAATTAAATATATATTTATTTTTATATTAAGTTAATAAATATTGTATCCGTATACAATTCCTATCAATAAAATTGAATTATCATTCCTTTATACATACAAACAACCATCTTTCTAGAGAGATATACTATGTTTTACAAAAATGTATCTCCTGGGTGGTCATGGTAAATAATTTAATTATGAAATTTTATTTTCAATGCAGGATAATGGTTCACTACATATAATATGTCAAATTTATTTCAATTTTCTAACTAATTAGTAATAACAGTATATCACATGTTTACGTGCAGTCTATCACCCTGTGAGCTAATTTATTTAGTTATACAAGACTTACTATGTAAATTTATTGGAAATTAAAAAAATGAATATAAGGCCTTTATTATTCTATAGGATATGATATAACAATATATCCTTAAACTATAATTATCCTACAAACTTTATTTTTCAATTATGAACAGAACGTCTTAAAAATACCTGATGTGAAATTAAATGATTATTTAATTAAATAATTGAAATATATATTTTACATTTAATTTAATAATTATAAAAATGATTTGAAAAAAAAGTCAACATATAATATCATTTTATTATAAATATTAAAATGTTTATACCAATCAATTTGGGACTCATGATAAAGGGTATTTTAACAATATTTATATTCATTAAGTTATAATAATTTTTTATTTACATTATTATGTCTATGATTTAGGTGAATCTATATATACATTTTTTATGATAAATTTAACCCCGTTTAAAATTGATTTATATATGTTCAAATAATATAATTATTGAATAATTTTCACCTCAGTTATTATAATATTTTTAATTGATTATTTTTTTGAACTGATTTTATAGACAAGTGATTTATTTCATTCATCATGAATTTTTTATAGGTATACATACATCCACAAGAATTAATGTTCACATATTAATAGATTTAATAAATGCGATTTACCTATCCATATAATATAATTTTTTAATATTATGTTTGATGACAATGTTACTGAAGTGATAATGACATTATGTTACAATCCCACTTTATGGGATTGCGTATTTTCAAGGTTCTTTTGGGTGAAATTATATGATATTAATTTAATATAGCATAATTATTTTCTTATTATATAATAAATTATTGTATATAGATTATTTCAATATAATTTACTCTATTCGGTACATAGGGAATCATATATATCATTTAAAATGTTATTCCAAATTTACTTCACTTTTTAGTTGCGAAACATTCCTTATCAATATCCATGGAAAATAAAATTATTTAAATATCATTTTGTTATAATATTCATTGATATTATTAAATTCATTCAAAAATATATTATTATATCTTTTAAAATTATTAAACATAAATCATTAAAATGTTTATACATCAGGTTATTTATGAAATTTTAAAAGAAGTGTGGAAGGAATCGTTTTTTATATATACCACATTAATGTCATTTCAAACAATCATTAGTATAAATACTGTTAAATATTAATTTTAATGTTTCCCTATTTATATTCAAAGACACTAATTCTCTAAATATTGTTACAATTTTTTTAAAATACTAATGTCAGATATTACTAATTTTTTTAAAAAAATATCATTAATGTTATTTTAAGTGTAATTATTATCATTGGAAAAAAAATTATTTTTTCTTATACTTTAATTGTGATATATTAAAATGATTACAATTTTAATATTTCGGTATATTCATTAATATAAATTTCAAGATATTTTTATGGCACTATATTATTTTACAAGTTAACATCAATAATAAATGAAAATATGGTTGTTTTTATGGTAGTAATATTGAAAAGTGAAAAAAATGAATGTTTTTATCATTTTATGACACATTGAAAAAATATATTTATGTTTCATGGATTATTCTATTATAAACTATTTAAATATTTTTACATTCAAAAACAAGGATTGTTTGGTATATTATATCCTTTCTACGTATCGAGTTCAGTGATAATGTTAACCTATATTAGGTTACTCCTAAGAGGTGATGGAGGTTAATAAATATAATTTACTATAAAGAGAATATGGAGTTAACTATAGTAAATTACTTTTAAGATGTAATAAACATATTTATTATGTGATTCCAGTGACAATTTTTGATGTTATATATTACCAAAATAGTTTCTCTATTCTAGAAATGTGATATAATTATTCCCTTGATCATGTATCTTTTCACATGGATCAAGATTGTTGAATTATATGACGGTTTACTATTGATAAATTTTTATGTCCTGTCTCTTGATGTATGATCCATGTTTTATTTGTTATGAATTATATTATGAAATGGAAATTAAATTTTATTATGCATTCTCACTCATATTCTCAACGTATTATTACTTATTACAAATAATTGATAATTATTCTATGTACCATTAGTGAGTGTTTGAGTCCACCGTTCTTATTTCATCCATTTCCATAAGTTATATGAATTGTGATAAAAGAATTATGACTATATAGGATTTATGTGTGTAGTGTTTTTTGAGAAATATGTAATAATTTTTGGGAAATAATATTATCTAGTTAGAGTAGCATGAATGGTAACATGATTACATGGGTTTTATTATATATTATTTATTATATTTATTAAAAACTAATGTTGTAAAATTTCAATGGTTATGTAAGTGATGAAATACTTCCATTTTATTCTTAAGGTTTTGGATGGATTAAATTTTCCTATTTATATAAATTTTAAATATTGAAATATAATTATAATGCGTTAGTATATGATCCATGAGTGTGTGTTTAGGGATCTTATAGATGTTATTCAAAAGGGTATAGATAAATCTAGATATTTAAATTTGACATGTTATTTTATGATTGTTGAATACCATCATGGGTTTTAATATTATGGTTTTTAATAATTTTAGAGGCATTAAAATTGATTTAGAGGTATTAAATGATATGATTTTAATTTGATTAATGATTTTTTGGGAAAAATTTTATTGTGTTCATCTATAATTTTCCCTTAGGTGTATCTAGTGATATAACATTAATTAATATATGTGAATAATGCTATCAAATTTTTTTTATAAGTTTAATGGTATTAAATTTCCTTGGGATGTAAAATAATAATAATATTTTTTGGATATTTAGGAAAATTGAGATATTGTGTTTATAATTTATGTACAGAATTGTGTGTTATTGTATAAATTTTTTAGTTTATCATATTATATGTTTATATGATGTGTTATTCAATCTGGGGATATAACATATCATGTGAAAACTATTTTTTATTTATTAAATATATGAGTAATATATTTTTATCATTATATACATATTATGATCTAGTAAAATTTTATTCATTATGTGTATGTATGATTAATTAGGAAAAATCAACACCTTTAAAATGGAATGATATATATGAAAAATATTACTAAAACAAAAAACCAATGGATTAAATTGAATGTATAATTTTTAAAAAAATCATGTAAGTGTATTTTCTAATGTTCTCTATATTAAATGTAAAAGGATCCCTCCCCTTGAGAGTAAAGATCTATAAAATGAAAATTATTTTCTTTATTAAAGCCATTTATGATGAATTGATGATATTTTTCACACCAAATTTATTTACGTTTATAATATAACTGAATTTATCAAGATCAATATCTTTTTTAATAATTAATGTTTTATGTCACTCTCTATCATTATTAGAAAATTAAATTTATCCTCAATATTATTAGTTACACTCCAACCTATTATTATTGTCATTGAATCACAGTAATGTATTATTCTAGGTGAACTTCATAATCCAATTTATCATTTTTCAAAACTTTTTTAAAGTAAAACTTTTTACAATATTGTTTGTCAAAAAATTTATTTTCTAGTATTAAACAATTGAATATTCATTCATGAAATCAATGTTTTCAATGAATTTTACTTAAGGGTAATATAATTTAATACCTAGACATTCTAAATTTATTTTATTTTCAATATCTTGCATGACATGAAACACAAATATTGAAAATCTCCCAAATTTTATTATTTTAAAAAATATTTATAGAATTTCCATTGAAATTGTAAAAATAAAAAACAAAACAACATTTAAATATTATTTTATTATGGTCCTACTAAATTAATTTTCATTAAATATTTCTTGGAAAATAATAAAATTACTTAAAAAATGATTTTATGTTTTTTAAATTCTTTTTAAAAAATATTATATTGCATTATTTTAGAAAATATCATAATTAATTTCAACAAATAATAGTTTTTTTATTTGGAAGACAAGAAATATATTTTGAAATAATCATATTTAAATAATCTTATTGTGAAATTTATGTGTTTTTAAAAATAAATATTAATTTTGAAATGAATAACGAATAAATAGATATTTTTAAGAAAACGATATTTTCTAATAATTTATTCCAAATGTCCTATTTTTTCAATTGATATTAAAAAATAAATAGTTTATTTTGATAAAAAATATTCTATCTAATGTAAGTGTAATCATCATTGTGTTTAATTTTTTTATGAAGACATTTATATACTAAAAATGTATCTTTTAAAAAACAATTCATCATATTTTGTTGGTTTATTTCAAATGTAGATTCTTCCTATTGTAAGAATTCAATTTCATAAATTGGATTAAATGATGGGAATTTTTATTCAAAAATTTTGATAATACATAAACATTATATTTTATCAAAATGAAAAGCATCCATTAAAAAATCAACATTGTAAATGCTAAATTATGTTTACTCGGGTTATGTCTAATGGGAAAAGAAACTAAAATCACAATGAAACATAATATTAATAGTTCAAAGGTGTTTAATTATACCACCTCTAATAAATATTTTAAAATATAATATTATCGTACTATTGTTCACTGATAAAAACATTAATATTATTTTCATAATTGAAATTTTCTAATTTTCCCCTTTCTATATATTAAAATATTAAATATTTTTTAATTGTGGAATAATTCATTATTAGTACAAAAAGGTTATTTTTAATAATGATATATTTTTCATGTTATTTCAGTTTCATTTCTATTAGAGAAATAATTACAGTAATTTCATATGCTTCACCAACACATTGCTTGTGCAAGAAATAAAAAATAAAGTAAATGATCTTAAAAAATGTAATATTTTTATATTATGTTCTTAAATGCATTACATATATAAGTATAATGTTTTAGAAATGATATAATTTTTTATATTTACATTTTATTACTATATATATATATTTTTCAATTACTAAAATAATTATGAAAATTACTTTTATAGTATTTTATGATTAATAATATTTTATTAAATGATTTCAAATTGAGAAAACACTTTTCATTTTCCATTTAAATTTTATATTTTCTATAATATAAAAATATTTTAACTTTTAAATAACTTTTCATATTCTTATAAAATTATATACACAACTATATAAAAATTATATTATGGCGATAACGATCAAATATGGTTAATGAGAATTAAACAATGAAATAACGGTTAAAAATCTCTTAAACATGAGTAAATATTATTATATGATTGGATCATGGAATATATCCATCATATTATGGATATATAATAATTTTTCCCTCTTGAACCCGAATATTAATTTTTATTAATTTGTAACATTATGTAATTTCAAGAGCACTCCTATCATCTCTTATTTATGAACAATATCACTCCTCTCTTACTCATAGATATTGAGCATCATATGATTATCTAGAACTAAAAAATAATAAAATTATATGAATAAAATTAAATATTTATGGTATTTTTTTCATAATAAAAAATCCTAGTGGTCTATTAGGGGAAATCCAAATAATATTATACAAATATGTGGTACTCGTATTAATCGATAATCTTCATATTACTTCATCCTATGTGTCTATAAATTATATCTCAATGAATAAATTATGATGAAATATGTATATCACATTTACTTATATTTTACTATGCTAAAAAAATAACATTATTTATCTCATATTTCATAATATTGGAAAAAATCATTGTTCATACAAACGTGTGGACTACCGCCTCTTGAAACCAATGTATTCATTTCTCATTATACTCTTTAATAGAGGTTTATCATGTTATATTCATTTATATATATGATATTCATGAAATATTAATTATTTTTTAATTATAATATATCATTTTACTTCATTCCATTGCAAAAAATAAAAATTGGATCATCACTTGTGTGTTCGTATGAACTATTATCTCTATATAGATATGTAATGCATTTTTGAAAGACACCTCTAATCTATTGATATGAGGATTGATTTATGGAATTTATTTTATTTTTATCACATTATATATTGTCTTAAGTGATAATATTTCTTTAATTATTTTCCTACCAACTAAATATAAAGACATATTTCTTGTTTTTGTTCAGACTACATCCTTGTAATCCTATATATTTGTTTTTTCATTTCAGTATTTAAGGATAGATGTTAAAATTGTAGTTTATGAATAAATTTAATAAATATTTCATGAATAATATTCTATAAATTATTTTAAACAGAATCCTTTTACAACCTTCATCCAAAAAATCATTTTTGAATTTTTAACCAAACATCCTCAAATAGACACGTGAACTCAACCAATTATGTAATAAAATATTTCTTTAAAATAAATTTGGAAATTGATTAATTAAAATGGAATAACTGATAAATGGGTATTATGAAATAAAATAATATATATAATTTTATTTTATATGTCTTAATGAAAAATATAGAATGCCAGGACACACGATAATGGGTTTTATTACTCGACTTCTATTCCATAGGTTATAACACATATTCATTGAAATTTTTATTCAATTATTTTCTGTGAATTTTTATATAGTTTCACTGATATATTTATAAGTTTTTTTATTTACATATGTTCATTTTTCCCTTCATTGATTAATTTTCACTTGTAATGTTCTGAACATTGCAATCATTTTCTTTATCACAATCTATTTTTCATGAGAAATGTATAATGTTATGCATAATTATTTATTTATATTGGATTCCTATTATCACATGAATGAATTTTGAAATATTATATTTCTTAATTAATTTTATTTATATAGACATATAATATTATATCTTTTGATGAGATTTGATTTGAAACTTACCAATGTGGTAATGGCATTAAGTTAAAATCCTATTTCATTTCTTGAATGTTTATGATCAACATTCCATTGGGGAAAATTGTTTGATATTAGTTACATGACACATATCCATTATTATAAATTGGTTATTTTAAAATTTTAATATCTTCCTTTCATTTTCATATCATTAGTTCTTTAGTGAATCCATTTGTTGATTTTATGGAAAAACCAAACTCTTTTCTCCTTTTAGTTAGGGTTAATTTCTATTCCTTATATATGAGATTAAAAATGATTTCAATAATATTTTTTTAATGAATTTTTTTTTCTTTCATGTGTGTTTCAACTATATTTAAAATAATTTTAGATTTATTAAAATGAAATACGTGAAAACATTAAAAATTGGATTATTTTGAAATTATTTCAATAATTTTGTAAAAAATAATTGTTTTAATAAATACCACATAAACAAATGTTCAAATAGTCATGAGTTTTATTCATAATTATTCTTAAATTAGTTGTTTCCATATTTATTTTTAATGAAAATTTTTACACTATATTTTATAAATTTACTAAAAAATTACATCAAAATAATATAATACTTTTCCATTTATTCAGTGAAATTCCTTCAATAACATTTGTATTTTTTTCATTTATAAATAATAAATTATTGTTTTCCTATAATATAATACGAATATTTTCCAATGATACCATCATTATTGTTTTTTAGATGTATTATGAATGTTTTAAAGAGATTTTCAGGGATCATGTTTCTTTTCTGTTGGTTAAACACGGTAAAACTACTAGAATGTTGTTATAATTTTTTTTAAATTAAAAATCATTAAAAATTCATTTTATGTTATATAGAAATATGTTTGGATGATTGATGATGGGTTACATTATAAATCGAGAATAGGTGGTTATAGTTAAAACAAAATATGGTTTGGTTAGTTAAATCCCTCAAATGCATTGGTAAAAGTGTAGAGTTACATGATTATATGTTACTCCTAAGGGATGATGCAATTTAAGTAACATAAGAAAATTTTAGAGAAAATTGTTTCAACTATAGTATGTTTCACTTATTAAATGTTAGAATTATCGTATTTTAGGTGACTCAATGATGAAGGGTTGATTATTTTGGTAACTAGAACAGTTTCATTATGCATGAAGTATGTAATAATGATTCATTTGTCTAAATATTGTTTCCATGTGGATCATGAATTTTGAAATATTTGAATCTTCTATTTTTAATGAATTGGGAAATTTATCATGATTTATGATTCGTGATTTCATTGGAATGTCTTCTATAATGTAAAAATCATGCACTTTTATTTAATCATCAGATTGTATTTCACATCTTTTTCTCACAAATTACATTCAATTTTAAATTGGTATCGTTACTCTTGAAGAGCATTCAGTTCATCCTATATATGTTTTAAATCTCCTATGGTTATGATAAATCATGTTAAATTAGGTAAATATGGAAATGATTCACGTGTGAATAATTTTATATGACATGTCGTAGACATATTATAAGATTAAAATGGGGGTATAGTATAAATACCATGACTTAAATATGATAGTATTGAAATGTATATGTTTTCATTTATTTTATTATATTCTAAAATTGAACACTGTTATGTTATTTTAGAGATAGATTAGTTGTGTTTTATATTTTATCATTTTTGGATAAAATTATTTCACATTCATCAATTACAATTCATAAAATGTAATATTATTTTTTATCACTCAATTTTTTAGTGTGGTTTTAGGGTTATTATATTTACTATTTAGAAGAAATTTTTATATTAAATCCTCATATCTCAAAACTTTTGATTCTCTTATAGTAATATACATCAATAATATTATTATTATGTATAATAAAATTTTAAAACACTAGAAACCTGATAATTCTATACAACATAGTTAAATATATATAGCATCCATTAAAAATGATCCCAAAAATAATCACATTTCAATTCATTTGAATTCAATTAATTTATGCATGAACCATAAGGAATTATCGTTTTTCTTATGAAATTTTGATTCTAATGTAAGTTAATTTAAAAAATCATAGATTTAATGCATAATAAAATTATCATTATCGAAGGGGCATGGGGAGGTCCTAAACATAATTTTCCAAAAGGTGTCCTCATACCCCAAAATTTCAATATTATATTGTGGTTCACCTTATATACACATTTCAGAATCTTCAGGTCTACACTAGGCTGAGGTGAAAATTTATAGTGAATGAGTATAATTTAAAATTGATTAAACAACACTTTACGAATAATAATGAATTTTGATCTCAATGAGATGTTGAATCATTAATGATCATTACAAAAAGAGTCTTATGAATCGCAATTACTTATGAATAGAAAAATCCTAGAAGGATTGAAAACCATTACATAATATACGGTTATTTACCAATATATTGGTTCATGTTACCCTATCATATCCTTCATTTTATTTTTTTCCTTACATGAGACCTCAATACATTAACATATATATATATTACCAATATATGGAATTTAGTGTTTTCTCTTTTCAGTTATGTGAAGGGCCTCTAACCTCTAAATATTTTAGAGTTAACCATTATGTTTCTAGTGCAAGTCCATAGGTAAATTCATATATATCTATAAGATTTTGAAGTACCATTCTATAGTTTTTGGTTTCACTCCATGAAACTCCAACATATTTTTTGTTTTCTTTATGACCACTATGTAGTATGATGTATAATTCTCAAATAATCGTTGGCCATTCATAATCTATACAAATTCCTTCATAAATACATTAAATAATTATGTCTTACACTAACCATAAATAATTTCCTTTGATCAGAAATAACCACTCATTTAAATGAATAACTTTTAATTGTATTGTTAAAAAATACAACATCACCCTTTAGAGGGTCAAATCATTGTATTCGTCCTCAAGGACCACAACTGATAGGCTTCCCCATCAAGGAGATAAATGTCCAATGAACTATTATTTTACTTAATGAACTGGATAAGATTGATTATCTTCCCAGTGTAATTAAATATTATTAATATTATTATGGAGACATAAATTTAACTATATTTTACTATATTTTTCACATAATGGAATCAACCCCAACCTTATATTTTTTATTTAAAGGGGTTCATCAACATGATTTTTGTGTGTATTTATAGAATGAGTAATATTAGAAAGTACAACAAAAAAATTTAAAATCCAATTATATTCATATTAGGTATCACATTTTATTAAAAATTATATTTCTCATCAAAATAGTTATTGATATGATTCCTATTTTTTATATCCATTATCAAAAATAAATGTAGGTTATTTATTGAAATACCAATAATAATAATAATATAAAATAGATAACATTTCATGGATGGAATAACTCAGAAATGACATTTACAAACAAACATATTATTTTATTTCATTCGTTAATGGTTATCCATGGTCATTTTATGATTAGGTTCTATAATATATAAATATATATATAATAAACAATATATATTCAATATAATATATTAAATCCTTCATAATGGTTCATAATGAATATTTGAATTAAAAAAGAATGTTCTATGGCTATATAAAACATGGTGGAATGTTGGACACACTTTTTGTGAACTTAGAGAAGATAAATTTAATTCTGATCCCATATATTATTGGTTTGTTACCACTTGTTTCGTTTTTAACAATTCATGCATCATAATTTTTGATTCCACATAGTGATTTCATTTTTATGAAGCCCTCTGATAATGTATAAGCAAAATTTTTCCTTGTTGTATTATAAATAATCACATACAAGGGATTTTCACTAATATTTTCCTATAATAAGCCCAAAAAATAAATATTTCTTTTTTGGATACCAATATTAGAATCTCAATTATCTTATACATTTTGTTTCATTATTTATAACATATCATTATATAAAATAAAACACATTAATCCAATGTAATTGTGTACTAAGAAGAATAGATATATTAAAATTTAATATAAAAATAATAAAACCTCAAAATTTAGTTATCAATAATGGAATAAAATTTGAAATGTATCAGCTATTAATATGCTAGATCCCCATAGGGGACACATTTGAAAAATATTCATCTATAAATATTATTATGGTAATAATCATAGTATTTCACAATGATAAGTAATACATTTAAGACCAGAGTCATATAAAAATAAAACTATAAAGAAGGATCATATAAGTTCATAGGAAATAATGACATGAAAATTAAAATGTAATATGATCATGGAATCATCACAATTTACCAACGATATAAAATAAGACATCATAATCATATGTCAAGGATCATTTCCAATACAATGTAACATCATGTGCAAGTCTCACTTCATGTACCCAATACATGGCATCTCCTAAGATTAAAATAATGTATAATGTGTTGGGGATATGTCTCATTCAAAACCAACAAATTATATTCATAACATGTATATTCATTTGTGTGACACATAATCAAATCCTTACATTATCGAAAGTATAATAAAACACTGTGAATAGGAAATGGGTTAAATAATCTTATTTTAGAGCTTAACCAAATGGGATATCATAATAATTCCATATAAAATGAATTTAAATAACTATTATATGATCAAAAAAGAATAACGATGACTAGACTTGGAAAATAAAATCCATGTTGTTTAAAGGCATAAAAATGAATATATATTTTTGGGACTGAATATCATAAGTGGGGTTCTAAGATAAAGGATATGTATTCATGAAATATGATTTGAGAAAAATAATTTACTTATACCAAATAATGAGGCTAATGGTTTCTAATAAATAATTATTTTTTATAGTTACTAAAGATGGATAAAAAATTAATTGAAGTCATCCATGAAAATTTATATGTAATATATATGTTCACATCAAACAGGTATTCATAAAATAATTAAACTCCAAGGGAAAATAAAGAACGTTTATTATCGCTAAAAATGAAAGGAATGTAAATAAATTTCATTTTAATGACATTTAGAAATATATAAAATATTATATAACAACATAATAATTTTATTTATATAAATTGGGGAGAATACAGATAATGGGTACCATATAAGTAATGAGGTCAGTGTAATAATATCACACATCATGCCCTTATCAAATTCAATACATACATAAAACATTCTAGATATTAAAACAAAGTTTATAAAATACATAATTTAGATACAATTTGTTACATATATCCTTTATTATTAACCATTTATATTATATTATAGTTATTTTGTTGATAAATTATGTATATATTCATTATACCATGGTTGTTAAATATGTGGTACCAAGGGCTCATATAATTGTAGATAATTATTAATAATCTAATAAAATGTGTTTTTACACAAAATGTTATATAAAGTAATTATTAAATCATTATCTGAAATTTAATTCATCCAAATATCAATAATTGTTCCAATTTAGGTATGTTTATTTCAGTATAAATGTTATTATTATACAATTGGTTAATTTAGAATTGTTTTCTATAATGTAAACCTTATTTTATTTTATTTATCATTATAGTAATTAATTAATTCCAAAATCTGATGAAAAATAAAATATAATAAATTAACAATAATGGTAAAAAAATATTTTAATTTGAATTATATGTGATTTTAATGGGGAAATATGAAATATGTGATTCATGGAGGTTCTGAAAAAAAACATAATATGAACAAAATTTTCAATTAGTATATATGGAGATGTGATTGGACGATTTATATTCCATAATTATAATAAAAATTTATTATATTAAAAATATTGATGATACCATACTATAATGTATGAAATATATTTGTTTAATAATAAGATGAAAACAAATCTAGGTAATTAGTTTGAGAATATTACCCATTACTTGGGATATTCATTGTTAAAAAACCCATTAAGTCTACTAAATTTTCTTTTTTTGTGGGATAATAGATTCTATTTTTTATGGGGGTATTTAGGGACATATTTTGGTATTTTATTGGTTTGTTATGTTTTTTTAAAATATAAGTTAAATGGGTGGACTATGGTAGTTTTCAAAAGGGGATGAGATTGGGGTTTTAGAGGAAAACATTGACTTTTTTTCCCATAAATGACCTATCATGTGACTCAATAGTAGTGGGATCTATATTTTATAATATAAAGTAAAATAAAATATCAATATAAATTTAGTAAGAATGATATATAAATTCAGTTCTCTATAAAATTAAAATTTTAATATATAATTATAGTATATATACAATATTTATTGATTTTCCTTCCATATTTAAATATTATTAAAAAGGAAAAAAATTATTCCCTAATAATTTTTTTATTCTAAATCCAAAATTTACAGCTATTTTATAACAACAATATTACGAATATGTGAAATATAATTTTTAAATAATATTTTTTTATTGAAAAACTCATTTTCTATGCCATCTAGTTTATAACACTTAAAAAATTAAATATATTTTAATAAATTTTTATTTTAATATTTATGAAAATTTTTATTGTTTCATGCCACCATTTTATTAAAATTAAATTATATATTAACTTTTAAATTCATCATGAAAAATTAATTTAATGAAAATAAATCAGACATATTTTTTTATAAAATATGTATATGATTAAATTAAGTTGAAAGTTTATATTATCATATTAAATAGTATTATTTCAATATATTATGATATAAATTAATTAAATATCATCATATAAAAGAAAAAATATACAAAATTCCACCCAAATGTAATTTCCCTAAAAATATTACACATACTCTAGAATCAGAGTAAACACATTTTATTTTTTTAACAAATTTACACATCATATATAGTTATCAAATTGATATATATAACCTTAACACACTAGAATAATCCCTCAAGTATTAGTGTGAAATGATGGCTCTTTTAGGTTGTGGTGTGAAGAAAATTGATCTGGTGGGGATTTCTACAAACAACATCTTCTCTTAAATATGATTCCCCTAAAGCCTCACATGGTGATGTTCTTCTTGAAATTTGGTGAGGGAGACATTAGTAAGGAAATATTTTTCTCATTCATAGTTAAATGAGCTGCATACAGAATTATCCTATGACTTATGTCCAACATTAAACTCTTCTTAATGAATTACCTCTTATCATCACCCATAATATGAACAAAATCTAATAGTAATTTTATAGTATCTATATTAAAATCAGTTTTAATTAAAAATTGTCATATTATAAACTACTAGATTGTATAATTCTACCATTAAATGTTATATATCTTCTATTATGTGTTTTATTTAAATATTTACAACTCGCATTTATATTATGAAGGTAAATTCTATTTATAAATGTTTGGGTTGTTATATTAGCCAACCTATATGAAAATGATCTCTATTATAACCCTTAAGACATTTTTTAACTATATATCATATAATATTCCCTATATCTTTTTATATTACTTGAATCATATGTTTTATTCCTTATTTATTCATAATTAACCAAAAATCAAACCATTCGCCAAAGCATCCATATATTACATAAACTCCAATATAGCCTAATTAACTCCATTTAAACCTTAAATCCACACATACCTATAACCATTCTCGAAGGAACAAAACCCTAGTATAACCTAATAATTTTTTAGATGGAACTATGTTATATAATAACATATATTACCTCAATTAAGGGGCTTCATTTTCTAGAATTGTTGTTATAGTAAATATGGATATAAAACAAATTTTTGCAATCTGGATTGAATTATATTATAGTGTATCTTTATATATAGAATGATATCATTAATTTTTCACACATAGATATTTATATATTATATATTTTTGATTTTATATTCCCTATATAATATTAACTTTTTAATAAATATAATTTCCAATCCAATATATTTATGTTGGTCAATCAATTTCATAACAGATGTTTTACCCACTATATTGGAAAGTGATATAAGATAAACATGTACTGTTATTGTAAATGATTTCAAAACAAAATATTAACTAAACAATTTATTTGTAGAAAAAAATGATAATCTCCTATGTGTGAAGATTCAACCTCTCATTATGCAGACTCAGACATGTACATAATTTTTTTTCCCAAAAAATAGTCTTAAGTGGAAATTTTGTGGACTCATAAATATTATTATGAAAAGAGAAAATAAAATAAACATAATGTAGATAATTAATTAATAGTAATAAAACCACATCCTTGTTCATCATTTCTAACTCACTCATTTCTCTTATTCCCCATTCTAATGCAATAATGATGAGCATAGTTTTTTCACATCCACCAAGGTGTATGTGTAGTTTGTGAGAATAAAATATTGTAGGACCCGACTAATGGATCCCCAAATATAAATTATTTTTCATGTTTGTTAATGTAATATATGAATTAAAATTTATAAAATAGTTTATATTAGACAATAGTCATTCTATAGAATGGTCACGAACCAGCTTCAATGGTCAAAAATTACAGATATTAAATTGTGATGGTATATTGAATTTTTTTTTTCAAATTATCGAAAAATTATGAATATTGGGAATGCAATTATTTTTATTGATCTCATTAGAATATTTTTTCCAATACAAATCATTGTGTATGATCATGTAAGAAGACCACCAATTTTTACACATAAAAATAATGTTTTTCACAAACTGTTTTTATTGCATAATGTTAATTCATTTTAATTAATTAAAAACCCCACTATTATAGAATGATTTAAATAAAATAAATATATAATATTTATATTATATGAATTTAAAGTCATGTTATCAATTTTTTATTTCATAATTTTTTTATAAGATCATCTACTTCTTGGAAAATTCATTTAAAAACCCTTTCTGACACATTTTGTTGGAATAATTATGAATTATATTTTTCTACTTATATAATTTTAAATTGATAAAAATTATTAAATATTTTAAATCATAATAACTATTATTAGTGCATCACATGGAGTCCTGATGGCATTGACTTCATCACATGGCGTCCATATGGCATCGTCTTATTCCTCTCTCATGCATTGGTCCCTCTTCGTCTCCATCGAAAGTCATGTTCACTCCCCAGACAAGTTGAAATATGTAACGATGGTCAACATATCATATGATCCAAGAACTATACCACAAGGAATACATTTCATGGAATGATCTATGATTAATAATAACATATCATCATAAGTAATGTTGCACACACAATTTATGTGATCAAATTTAAATCATTAAAAAAAATTAAAAGTACCAATGATATCATAATGATTATGGGGTTTAACACAAAAACTCACATGAAATCACAATATTTCATGATTGTGAAAAATATTTCTACACATATTCTTATTAATTGAATCATGTGTAAATGAACCCAAAAGATGTGGGAAATCCTTCCACAAAAGATGGATAAAAATTTCACCATGGTTTTATTTCCGTTAAAGGGGATACATCAAAGTCCAGAGATTTTGGCACAACAGGGATCAAGGTTTGTAAATGGTTTCCTACCAAAGAAACAACTATTATATTTCAAAATAACATAAAATATTATATGTGATTATACAATTCTCTCTCTGAGGTAATTTTTAAATTATTTCTTGAAGAAATAGCACATGTGGTGATATTTTAACTCTCTCAAATAATTCTAAAATTATATTTTAATATATCACATGCTTTGGTAAATTATTATTTTCACATTTTCATTTAAAATGTTATTATAATTTATTATTTTCATTTTATGGATTTTGTTATGTCATGGACCCTCCTGGTCCATTACCTTGCCAATTACTGGTGTTTGTGGTGTCCTCAAGACAAATGAAAACCCATCAAGAAGTTTCCCAGAATTCAGGGTTGAACAAACATTGGAAACGATTGGCATCGGTGGCACTGAGGGGCGCCGCTAGCACTGATCAACATCAATGTAATGAAGGGGTGTTGGAGGCATCGATCAACATCGATGGCACTAAGTGGCAAGCAGTGGCACTGAAGGGTGTCGGTGGAACCGATGGGTGTCGGAGGCACCGATGGGTGTCGGTGGCACCGATGGGTGCTGGTGGCATTGAGGGTCATCAGTGGGACCAATGGTTAATGGTGGCATTGATGGTACCAAGGAGACGGTGCTAGAGTGACGGTGTCAGTGTGACGATGCCAAGGCGACGGTGCCAGGGTGATAGCGCCTGGGCGGTGGTGTTAGGGAGATGGTGAAATAGTGATTGTTCCAAGGCGTGGTGTTGGGGAGACGGTGACTCAACTAACATTGATTTCTTGAATATATCTCTCAGACCGTCCAATTTTTCTCTGGTAACGTATCTTTTTCTATAAATGTTTTTTAAAACCGTTTCCAAATCATTTAAAATATAATAAATGATTATTTAAATCCATAATAGTGGGTCAACCCTAAGCCACTAAACAGTGGGGCCTTTTTTTCAGGCTCTCACATGTGTCATGTTTTATAGATTCACCCTTGTCATACATTATTATCTATTTAGAATAAATCTATTAACTCACAACTGTTATCTCCACCATCTCTAGGGTGAATTATTAAATCTCAATTAATCCGAACATGTAGAACTGCCCAACCGCGTGGTTGAGCCATGATTAGACATTTGTGTAATTCAAATTTGACTCCTGCATTTTATGATCTAGCCATTTTTAAGATGAGATCATCTTTCATTTTTTATTTTCTTCCTCCATGGGTGCATTTGGATTCTCTCTTCAATAAATGAATCAGGTCCCATGATAGTGCCCTTTTCCACTAACCCTTGGCGACTTGAAGTTTCCTGCAAGTGGTGTATCCCTATTTCATGGTGCGATGAGAATACATTGATCATTAAATATCCAATATGTGTCTTCCTTCATCACACTTTACTGTGTATCATGCAGAGTGGGTATGATGATGTTCCCTAGGAATGTAGATGAAATTGAATTTCATGATTATAATAAATGATATTTTAATAAATGAATGTATGGGGTAGTGGATTATGTTGTGGAGTTATAACATTTTTTTTTTTTGTGATTTGAATGGAATTATATCCACTAAAAATTATTTTCGTTGGTGGTCCCTTCTTGCACGCTAATAAAGATCTATTTTTCTAGATAATCTTGTCAATGAATGTATTTAATATGGAAAATAGTTAATCACATAAACATAGTTGATTAAATGGATTACCAATGAATAATAATCCTTGTGTGATCACCATGGTTAACAAAAGAAAAGGAACTCGATAAATGGAGTGGTTAAATCTAAAAACTCCATTGTTCTATTCTGCTAAAAAGCACGATTGTTTTTCTTGATCATTATGGGGTGATGTGGATATGGAAGAGATCCCCAATTATTCAGTTTTTGGATTATTAATCAGTTCCATTATGTTGGGGCTAGGTTATGTTCTAGTACATTGAGGGATCCCACGGATCCTTTTTGATGTACTGAATTTACAAGAGAACCGAGCGTGATGATTTAGATACTTTTTGGATAAATTTTCTTGTACATTGTTGTTTTGACTTGTGGACATGCATGTTAGTTTCATGGAAGTGGAGAATTAATTTACAATGAATCCACATGAACATGATAACATGAATGGGTAGTACTACAGTTTGGGATGTTATGGTTTATGCATGAAGGAATAGTAACAGGGGTGTTTGTGTATGTACTGGTTTCAGAACCCTTATGTATAGATGAGTACTTTTTAAACTATATTTATAAATTTAGTTCTTGTTATTCTTATTCTCACCCCACACAAGTTGAGATAATCATTAAAAAACCTTGTTTTATAAGGGAGGGTGTTTTTTTAAACATCCTATTGGGTGGTTGGTTATTTGCACATTTCTACTCCCTCTACTGAGGATCAAAAGACTCTTCAGGAAGGCTATGATGGCCTGAGTCCATTTCAGCCATAGAATCATTGAGCAGGGTATATTATTGTGGTTGGTCCAGGATTGTGTGGGAATGTTTGTTTCACAAGTGTCTTTGGGATGGGCCCCATGTGTCTTCAGGCATGGTGGTAGTTGTTATGTACTATGTGTATGCGGTAATAGTTACATATGGTTGTGGTGTCCCTTGTGTCTAATGGTGGGATGAGTGGTTGTGGTGACCTAGGTGTCTTCAGGTGGGATATGTGGTTGATGTGGCCCATAAATTAGTTGTTGGAGCGGCAGTAGGACTGCAGTGAAAATGGTGGGGGGGGGGGGGTCGGACTTGTATGATGTTTTCAATAACAAGTTGGAATGTGGTGTGGGATACCCAAATGTCAATGTGATATTAATATTACATACCTGACATGAATTATTTTTGGAGTCTTCCTTGGTGAGGATGTGTGTATAGTTTCCTTGCTATGTGTTTTGGTTACCTATACTCTCTCATGGGGAATTAGATAGCCTCCCCCTTGTGCACATGATATTTTGGTTTTTCATACTTTGTATACCTTTATAATCACCCTACGTATATAAAACTGCATTCAGGTTTTGAGGAGTACATCATGGACCGTGTGGGACATTAATAGCTCGCACATCAAAACAATTGTTGTTGTTATTTATTTTTCTTTTTGTACTTTACCAATGGAGTTTTCTTGTACTATTAATGTTTTTTTCATTGAACAAGCATATGGGAATTGGTTTTTGGATTTACTTTTACTCTAATTTTTTTTATTTGTTGGGATTTATAATCATATATCCTAATCTTTTTCTATAAAATGTTTAATTCCTTTAATATTATGTTTGAATCTATACCCTTGTTTCTAGTATCCACTCTAGAGCCTAATGAAGGTAGGAATTTGGGGATCCTTATATACCCTTAAATATAATGATGTAAGGTTTAGGTAGTTATTGTCCCATCACTCATCATAGTGAAAGAGGGTCAAGAAAATATTGTATCAGAGGTAATGGATGAGAGATAAGATGGCGTTAAATGTTTGGAATAGTGAGGATTGCAAGGGATAGTGGGGAATCATTGTTATGAAATCTTGGTGCATGAAATTTTCTAGGGAAGAATGTCTTGGATATTGGATTATTGGGACACTCGTGATCTGGCGCAAGGAATCGAGGTCTACCAAACCTCCATGTGAGGATACATTTATTACAGTGTAAAGACCCTAGGAAAGGTACATGCATCATAATGACTTCTGTTCTTGTGTGTTCTAGGTGTTTGGGGAGTTTAAAATAAATAAAACGTTTCTGAAAAATTTAAATATGATATTGTACACTACTTAAGATTAGGCATTCCTTGTTTTCCTTGTAGCTATGGCACTGAGATGATGATCATGAGTAGTGCAGGTGATAGAGGCCCAGGATGATGATTTGTCTAATCCATAGTGTTATGATCAAGGAGAAGTGGATAAATAGTGGTAGAAGATTCTTGGATATTTTCAGCTACAGACCCTTGGGAAATTTGAATGTGGTGTCTCCATCATGGAGCGATAATGCTAGATCGAGGAGTTGGTGATAGATTTTATCTTGATCCTATCTCTGACTGAGTACTGGGATCATCTGGATGTAATCCAGATATAGGGAAAATCACATTAATGGTAAATTATCTACCTAATGGATTAAAGGGAAGGTGATGTTTTTTGGATTGACAATGAGAAGGAGTTCTTGGGGAATTTCCATTCATTCCCAACGGAGGCTAGGAAGAGGCAATAGATGCTCCCCCACTAGCAAGGGAGTATGAAGATGAAGGAATTGGGGAACAATTACAATGATCTCCTTGATTTTTCTTGGGACATCATTTCGGATGAGGAGTCTCAGGTGAGATGTTTAGAGGAGGCCCTATAGACATATATTCAGTATGATGTTACTCTATTCTCACGGCCGACATACCTAGAGGTTTAGGAAAGGGATGAAGTTGGTGAGAGGATTCACATGTAGGGATGTGTTCCACGGGAGGTGATCCAGTTGATCTAGTCAAAAGGGACAACCCTTAACATGAGTCCTTCTGCATTAGGGACATCCAGTTTTCAGCCGGTAGGGAACATAACTCACCAATTCCATTTTTGATATCCTGGTCCTTTCCCTATCTCTGTCAGCCTAAGACTGATGTGCTTCATCTATGGCAGTCATGGTCACCATTGGAATCAATGTCTAAACCGAATATAGTATACTAGAGTTAGGTAGGTTCAATTCCAACCTCAGCAGCAATAGTTCCCAACTAGGCCCTTCCCGAAGCTGCAGCAGGAACATCGAACTCCTGCTCTTCTGAGAGCAGACGTTGTAGAAGTAGTCTGGCCATAGGGCCCTCTATAGGGACATCAACCATGGTGTGGTTGTGGGGGTGTAAAACTGTCAAGGGGAAGGAGAGATATTCATGGTTAGTATCAACTCATAGAGGAATCTGTTCCAGTGGGACCAAAGGTCGTTCGTGGTAGGATCAACTAGTTTAGTACACATTCATGTGTCTTGTTTGATTCAAGTGATTCTCAATATTTTGTTGCACCTATCATATACAATTATATGAGTCCAAAAATAAATAAAATTATCATGACCCTAGTATTGAGTACACATGTCGGAGGTCAGACCAGCTTGTCCAATGGTTTCTAAGGACATAAGCTGTTGGAGGGGCCAGAACAGTCTAGTGGGGACCTTCTCCTTCTACAGATTCCTCCATATGATGTCATTTTGTTCATAAACTGTCTCATCGTTATGTGGGAATAAATCGACTAAATCTAGAGAATAGTTGTTTTTTTTGGATAATGGTGGCCAACGTGTGACTTTCGTCAGTCGGAGGGGTTTCTAGAAGGGAAGTCTGTGAGTGGAGAACCTTCATTCCTTGTAATCTGAGCTTTCAGTGGAGTCAGAAGATATAGATATAGTGGATTTTTGGGGAACATCAGTGAGTTCCTAGTTGTGTTCCCTAGAGAGTTGGGGACTATACACTGTCAACGTGATTTTGAGTTCGGGATAGACTTTCAACATGGTGGCTGTCAAATTTTTATGGATCCCTATCAGATGATTCCCTTTGAGTTGTGGGAGTTATGAATTCATATTGAAGATCTGAAAAAGAAGTGTTTTATCCGACCTAGCATGTCATAATGGGGTGTACTAGTCTTGTTCACAAAGAAGGAATACATTGGTCTATGGATTATTATAGACTAAAAAATGATGTATCTGGTGATGGTCAAGAACGTTTACCCCCTCGGAGGATTGATGATATTTTGGACTAGTTGAATAAAGAATGTTTTTTTTCTATGATATACCTATGATTGGTATATCACTAGAATAGAGTGAAGAAGTTTGTCATCTAAAATACTGATTTCCGGTGTAGATATTGGAAATTTTAGTTTGTGGACATGACATTAAGCATTATGAATGCATCAACCAAGTTCATGGGGCCCTCGAACTCTATCTTCCATAAGTATCTTGACCAGTTCATAGTATTTTTTATCGAAGACAATCTAATATACTGAATATCATAGGTGGATAACACTGAGTTACTGAGGACGGTTTTGGATGTCCACTAACTACACCAGCTCTACTAGATGTTGTCCAAGTGAAAGTTATAGACATGATAGGTGCGATGCCTTCGACAAATGGTGTCCCAGTGGTGAATAAAAGTGGGTATGTCCAACATCAAGGTATTTGTTTCTTTGTAATCACCAAAGAACATAGTAGATATTTGTAGTTTCCAGGGTCTAGTAGTTTAGTACAAGAATTTCTTTACTATCTTCTCTCGAGTTGTAGAACCATTGGTAGCCTTGGCCATGAAAGGCCATGCTTTTTGTATGGAGGAAGATATCTCAGATAGCATTCAGTTATCTAAAGGGGATGTTGTTCACTGCCCTAGTGTGTAGTTCTCCAGAAGAAGGTGTCGTGGTTGAAGTGTTCTGTAATGCTATAGAACAAGGCTTGGGGTGTGTACAGATGAAGAAGCGGGGAATGATCTATTAGGGGTCTATGAAGTTACATCCTCATGAATTTAGCTATGCCACCCATGACCTTGGGCTTATAGTGGTAGGGTTTACTTTGATGTTTATGAGGAATTACCCCATTGGGGAACACATTATGGTCTTTACGGTTCACAAGAGCTTGACGTATATCTTCTCCTAGTGGGACCTAAACTTGCGGAATTGGAGGTGGATGGAGGTTCTTCTGGAAAACTACGTCGAGATCTCCAACACCTCAAGATAGGGAAACATGGTGGCCGATGCCTTGAGCCAAAAGTCATATAAGGGTGGGGTTTGAGAATCAACAGATGCTTGGAATGAAATGGGGGAGTTGGCTGCATTACACCTAGATGAAAGGGTGGATGGTGGTAGAGGATGTCTGTTTCAGATGACAATGAAGTCCTCTATATTTCAGTAGGTGGAGGATTCTCAGTGGGGAAACATAGAGGCTGAAGTGGTGTGTGATCATGTTAGTGAGGGAAATGCTCCAGAAGGGTGGATGAAAGATTATAAAAATAAGATGATGTTCTACAGAAAGCTATTTGACACTGATGGGAATGTGTGAATGGGTTATTGGTGACATACAAAACTCACCCCTGGAAGTACACCACGGAATTTTAAAGCTATACTAGGGCTTCAGTGGTAAATTTTGGTGGCCCAGGGAGAAGAGGGAAATTGAGAAATAGAAATTTTCCTCTTGTGTCAGCTAGTGGAGGTTTAACACAGTGTTCCATGAGGTCTGCTGTAGCCATTAGATTTTCTGAAGTGGAAATTGGATGATGTCTTGATGGATTTAATGAAATTTGTGTTCTTTAATACTAACTTATACGTGATTTATTACATAATATATTCACTTGATACAACATAAAATATCAATAGGTATAGTGTATTTTAGGATTAGGAACATTAAATAATATCATTGAACATAAAACACACAACATATTAATTGAAAACATCCTTTATATGACCACTACATTCCATCGAACGTAGCATTTCATGAGATAACCTGAGGACATGCATAAGAAAAGGGAGAGCTATAAAGATCAGTAAGGGAAAAAATGGAATAAAATTAGGAATACCATACATGTTATAAATAGTAATATCAATGGATCCCTAGACAAACATGAACATAATGTCATGATAAAGCTTGTTAATCCTAATAAGGAAATGTGGTGACAACAATTTTAATGGAATTAACAAGGGAGAACTCTCATTGCATGAGGAACATGAGTAAACCATAATTGCACATGAAGCATTAGTAAAAACTTTTTTTCACATGAATTATATTTATTTAATAACCAATGCACATGACGTATCATGATACTATACTTTACCCAATGCATTGGAGCGCTATCAGGTTGCACCCTTCTTAAACAACTCATTTCTTGCATATGTGTGCCACAAGGATCATGTAACATGGAATCAATCAACATAATATGTTATTACAGGATTATGTAATGTGGAATAAATATATGAATGTACCATTTAATGGGTATATTTTCTTAATAGTGAATACCCCTTTTAGAGACATTGGTATGGTATTAAATACACCACGATCTTGGCTTGGAAAAACGCGGTGCAATTTTGGAAGCATAACGATGTGACATGAAGATTCATGAAAACGGTTTATGAGAGAGAAAATTGTGTCTCATAATATTTACATGAAAAATAATTTAATAGGGTCATATCTATACATTTCCCAACAAACATAGTGTAATTTAGATTCATAATTCAAAAGAATTGCTTAGATGTAAAAGAAGAGAGATAAATCCCTCACGGAATTTCTTTAAGGTAACTGGTGTACATGGGAGGAATTAAAGGCATAAAAAAGGGTCTCCCATCATCCAAACATTAATAGGGAAATATGGGATGGTGATAAATCATACCCCATAATTTCTAATTAAAAATAAAAGGGCATAAAAATATTAAGTATCATTGATAAAAATAGAATAGTATAAATCACTTACATGGAAGTGTGAACCCAATGGCATGTGAGAGGCTTCAGAGAGGCTTCATGGGATCATGGAACACCTTAAAAGGATTCCAGAGGGAGGGGGAAGGGTTTGGTCGAAGTAAAAAGGCATTGAAGGAAGAGTAAGTGGGATATTTGGTGTGTTTATATAGGAAAGGAGAGGGAATTCATAATTTTTTTGGTTTGGGACATCTCACATTAAAATAATCAAAACCACAAAACCAATGATGGTTATTGCCCATGTTTTTGTAAAAAGGGGGGTAGAAAAAGATATTTTATATGTCCAATTTCTGAACTTCTTAAAATAATGGGGATGTTTATGTTGAGGTGAGTCACAGTTTCAAGGAAAACAATTTAAAAATACAAAATGTTTAATAATCCTTTAAGTGTCCACAAAATTTTTGTAAAAAAATTCAAAAAAAACCCAAAAATAGATTATTTTAAGGAAAAAACTTATATTGGAAGAACATAATGTTTATATTATATTATTACATCACTATTGGGTCATTATTATGACATTAAACACATTATATATTTAAAAGATATTTAGTTTTTTCCCAAAGTTTTACAGTCCCAGAAAATTATTAAAAAATTAACATTAGATAATTTTGAAGTCCTGATTCTAAAAATAATATTCATTTTTTCTAAATTATTTTTTAAATTTTTGAAATTTTACTTTTAATATAAAAACCGATATTTACCAAAAATTCATCAGTTTTGAAAAAAACTCCTTTCAAACATGAATAAAAATTACAATTTAATGCATAAAATTATATGATCATTTATATCTAGCAAAAATTAATTAAATAATAATAATATTTTATTAAAATATTATTTTTTTCTAAAATCCATTAATTCATAAAAATATATTTCCTATTTGAATATTAATTAAAAATACTGTTAGTTTGTTAAAAACTATTTACAAAGTAACAATAATAAAATTAATGAACATTCTTTATACAAAAATAATGTACACAGTCATAGTCCTATGGTCTCATTTTCCTACCCCTTATAACACCTTCATAAGACCGAAGGGTATGATGTGGGATGGTGACAGACACTTGGGGTGGCTTGGATAACATCACTCGGGTTGTAATATCTATTAACATCCACTTCTCTTCTAGTCAGTTCACCTCAACATTAATTTTTTAAAGGTCAACATGGGCTTGGTCAAGATAAAAGACCAATGATGCCACATCTGTTCCATGCTCCAACAAATGGGATTCATGCTGGGCAAGTCTACTGGATGAGGTCTTCTCTTCCTTTCTCATATTAAATTGGATTTGATAAAGCCATATATTTATACTAATCATGTGATTACTATTCAACGACTATTTTAGAAATGGTTACAATTTATCATGTTATATTAAAATATTGAAAAATAAAACCAATTATTTTCACATTTTATTCAAAAACAATAAGACATTTAATTAGACCAAGAATATTTTTCATTAATGAACGTTTGGGTCTTTACAATCCCCCCCCCCCCCTTATGAAATTTCACCTTAGAAATTTCCATTACCCACACTAAAACTGAGGTGGGTAACTCTCCTTCATCATTTCCTCTGATTCAAACTTTTCTTCTTCAAACATGTTGTTCCACCACGACAACATGACGAGAGGCATTGTCTTATTTCGTAGAAAAATTTATCAACAATATTTGCTCTTAACGGATATCTCCTAAAAAGAAATATCATCCTCTATCTATACTACCTTTGAATAGAGTACATGTGAAGGATCTTGTATATACATCCCTAAGAAGGATAAATTGAAGACATCATGTACATTGTCCACGGTTGGTGTAAGTGAAAGTCAATAGGCCACATCCCCTACACGATCAGGCATCTCGATGGGGTTGATGTACCATGGACATTACTTAAATTTTTATCCAAACATCATGACATTCTTCTATATAGATATGCATAGAAATACCATTTCTTTGACTTTTAATTCAAGGTCTTGTCGATAGTTATCTGCATAACCCTTCTGTTTACTCCGCGCTGCCTTGATATATTGTGGAATGGTTTTCACCATCACCACCATTTCTTCGACAATTTCTACTCCTAACTGATTAAGGTCACCGACTTCATCCAAACATGATGGTGTTCTTCACCTCTTCACTTAAATGGATTCATAAAGATACATTTGAATTCTTTAGTGGAAACTATTATTGTCAGATAATTCAACGATAGGATGATGTTGATCCCATCCTACTTTAAAGACCAATGATCATTCTCTCAACACATCCTCTAGTGTTTGGATATTATGCTCAGATTTTCCATCAATTTGACGTTGATAGGCCGTACTGATGTTTAGTTCAATATCCAGATCATGTTGATGAATCTTCCAAAACATAGAGGTGAATCATGTATCTCGATCGGATAATATAGATAGTGTTACTCCATGAAGCCTTACCACTTCCCTTATTTATATTAATTCCAGTTGATCCAATGAGAAATCCTTCCGAATTGTAGTGAAGTGTGCAATCATTGTAACTTGATCCATAACAACTCATATTGAATTTTTGCCTTTGGATCTCATCGGATGTCTGGTGGAAAATTCCATGGAGATGTTCTCCTATTTCCATGCGTTTATGGCCAGTGGTTGCATCAACCACTTAGACTTTTCCCCTCTCCCTTCACATACACACACCCCTGGCACTTTGATGTATACTCACCAATCTCATTCTTCATATTATCAAAGAAATAATGATATCTATGATCTAGATACATTATTGTGTTTCCTAGGTGAATAGTGAAATCTGATCTATGCACATCATCCAAAATATCTTTCTTTGGCTCTATACCTGATGGAACACAATGTCTTTTCCCAAATCTAGCAATTCCTTCTTCATTAAAATTTATCTCTGAAGATTTCCCTTCTCTGATAGCTTCAACTCTCTTCTAAATTCCAACATCATCCTTTTGAGCATCATTAATCTTTTCCAAAAGAGCTGGTTGATCAATCATTTGTGATAGTAATTATGATGATCCCTTATTTATCATTCCCATGCCCTTTTTCGCCAAATAAATGATGATTGTATCCTTAAAAATTTACATCAATGATAAAATTGTGGGGTCCTTTCTACTTGGAGCATTCGACATATTTTTTGTTTTCCCGTGTTGGTAAGGGACCGAGCAGTCATATTCTTCGATCAGCTCTAACTATATTCAATGGAACATGTTCAACTATTTTTGTGTGAATATATACCTAAGGGTATTGTGGACTATATATATTTCACACATCTCCCAAAATAGATAATGCCACCAAATTTTTAAAGTGATGATCATCACAACCAACTCCAAATCATATGTTTGATAATTTTGTTCATGAGAATTCAATTTCCTTGAAGCATAGGCAGTGATATTGTCATTTTTAATCAACACAAAACCCATGACTTTCTTTGAAAAATCACTGAATACAACAAATATTCCTCCACATGTGGATAAGGTTAGCACATGTGAAATGATATGCCTACTTTTTAACTCCTTGAATATTTCTTCAAATCCGTCACTCCAAGAAATCATTACTCCCTTGTGATATAGTTTGGTATGCTGGTTGGACAATCGTGTGAAATTTCTCACAAATCGTCGATAATATCCAGCTAACCAAGAGAATCCACTGATATATTTTATCGATGTTGGCCTTGGACATCCCTCAATTTCATCTGTTGTGGTTGGATCCATAGATATCTCATTTCATGTGATGATATGGCCCAAGAATGAGACCACCTTCAACCAGAACTCGCACTTTCTGTTCTTTTCATTGAGATTCTCCTTCCACAAGGTCTCTAACACAGTTCTTAGATGCTCCTCATGATCCTCCTTGGTTTTCGAGTATATCATTATATCATCTATAAATAATACCACTAATTTTTTGAGGTAATCCCTAAAGACTATATTCATAATGTCCATGATGATTGCTGGAGAATTACTGTGTCTGAATGGAATTACTATGAATTCATAGTGCCCGTATCTTTCACAAAAAGCAGTTTTGCAGATTTCTTCCTTCATCACTATTACTTGATAATATCTTGACCCTAAATCCACATTGTAGAAGCATTGTACTCCACATAGTAGATTGAGAAATTCCTCAATTTGAGGGAGAGGATACTTGTTCTTTTTCATGATTTTGTTAATCCTGTGATTATTGTTGCAATGGTGCATTGACCCATCGTTCTTCTGGATGAAGATGACTAGTTCACCCCATAGTGATGCACATGGGAATATAAACCCTATATCCAGATTCGTTTGTAGTTGTTTCATCATCTCCTCATGCTCCACAACTTCCATTCAATACAGATTATTAGATATTGGAAATTCCTTAGGTTAACGATCAATTGATATTTCAACAACTCTTCTAGGGGGAAGACTAGACAATTCCTTGGGAAACACATCAGTGAATTCCCACACAATAGGCATATATTCAATGATGGATTCCAGCTTATAATATATCATCTAAGCCAGATACACATTCTCATTGGGAAATAATATCCACATTTGAGATGATTGATCCAAATAAGATTCATCATCCTCCTTACACTTCAATAGAATTGTGGGTTCATTATTCACATAGAGAGTGACTTCCCTCTCGAGACAATTTATGTTGGCTCTATATAAGGAAATCCAATACATGGCCAAAATTGCATCAAATTCCACCAGATAGAGTATTATGAGGTTCTCCAGAAAATTAAATCTACAGATTATGAGAGGGGAGGAATTATATTCTTGGGTGGCAATGATTGCCCCATTTTCCAAACTCACTGATATCATCAATTCCATGATTTTTGTGGTGTTGGGATTGTTATACAAAACATACGGGATATAAAAGAATTTGTAGAATAATAGAATATAATCCAATCATTCACTTTTTGATTCCGGTTTGAATCTATCATATATATAGATAGGGATGGGTATCTTAATGTATTAACTTGTGAAGGGTAATCCATGGAATGAATGGATGAATTATAAATAACTTTTAATTACATAACATATGAATCTATAGGCTTAAAACTATGTTATTAATGATCTATATTCTAAGATATATTCATAAGAGAATTTTTTATAATTCCCTTACTTAGTGTTCGTACTAATCTTGTGAATTTACCAAAGCATTCACACGGGAGTTCGTAACCAAGAGTCCAGCAATGTACATTGTCATGCACCAGTTCTAGTTCGAGTATAGCTCCAAGCGGTGTTTTTATGTTCTACCCCTAGGTCATATTTGTTCTAGAGCCACCTCTAACATCTCGTATCCATAAAGGGATGTATTTTCTTGATAAACTACCAAATCAATACTCATCAAAACATATTGATGATTTTATAATGCGTATTCTTTCTTCTAAATCATCACTAGGGTTTTCTAATTATAATCCCAAAAGTAACTATACCTATCTTCTTATACAAACAATGAAAACCTCGATCATTAATATACACATAATCATGATATTTTACATGAAATATTAACTTGATACAACATAGATGATAAATAGGTTGAGGGTATTTTGGGATTAGGAACATTAAATTACTTCTTAGAACATAAAACACACAATATCTTTATTTAAAACTTCCATTACACGACCACAACATTTACTTGAACATAGCATTGCATGGGTTAACCTAAGGACATGAATAGGAAAGGGTGATCTGTAAAGCCCAGTATGGGAATAAACATGGTATAACATGAGGAATATCATACATGTTAGAAAATAGGCATATCAATGCATCACAAGAGAATCATGAACATAAATTCCTGATAAATCAAGATAATTATAGCATGGAAATGTGGCAACAACACTTAACATGGAATTAGGATTAGTCTAGGCTCAATGAACATGGAGCATGGGTAAACCCCCATTGCCCATGAATCGTGAGTAAAACCTCACTGCGCCTGAATTAGAATTAGTCAACACCCAAAGGTAGAATTAATGTCTATGAATATATTTTTTCCATAAATATGATGTCCAAAGGTAGAATTAATTTCATTTGACAAATTTTGAGTTCATGAAATGTGTTTCTAGAATTTTGAGGTCTAATATTAGCCTCTATTTCCATTTCAATATTTTGAGTTAATGAACATTGTTTCAAGCATCCTCTTATTATTCCTCTTTGACATTTCCTTTGACATAAAATACATTTAAAGCATTTTTTCTAGACTCTATGGTAGATTCAAAGTCCATATATCCAATATTAATCTCACTTATGTCTTAGGATTTTTTTACATGGTCAAACCTCATGGATTAATGAGATCCACATTGAATGGAAAATCCAATGTATCTTAAACTGCTGCTCCATTAAATATTCTAAAGGGAAGAGATATCTTTATCCCTAGTTATTCCTCCTTGTTCTCTGGTGTGAGATGCTTGAACCTTCCATTCCATCCAATATGTGTTGTGCGGTCAATATTTCCTCCTTGGATTGGTTCCCCTCTATTTTTGATGCAACCAATAAGTATCGATCAATCTTCGATATAAGGTAGGATTTATCTTCGTTAATTTGGGTTCATCTCCCTATGTTTCTCCATTACCTTTTATGTAATTATATATTTGTGTTCATAATGTACATTTAAGGGGTGTGGACCGGTGTGGTGGTGTCACTTCATCCTCGGTAGATACAGCTGTCATGGGGGAAGGAGATTGTAACCTGTTGTGTAGCTCATTCTTGTATAAAGAATGTTAAGAATCATTTAAGGTAGGGGGTTCATTGCTTCTCGTATCAATTATTTGAAACTATAGTGTTGGAATGTTATATGCTACTAGATCACAATGGAATTGACTTATAAAATAATTGAACCAAATAAATTAATTGATATCGATCTTATGTTATTGCCTCTTGTTTTTCTAGATAATTTTATATCTATGCTGGATTTGTTTAGATTTTCATTCTTGATGGAAATTGGTAATGAGCATAAATCTGTAATTAATTGATAATTGATCAGATAATGATAATGAATCTTGTAAATGAATATGGTTGTTTTGATGGAAATTTGATATCAATCAAATTGATACAGTAAGAAAGTTTAATCAATTTGTGATATCTTTCTATTTAGGCTTCCCATAATTGGAACCTATAAATAATTATCATTTAATTCATAGTGGATTAAAGAAATATTTGTTTGATAATTCATTGAATTGTTATGAGTTACCCTATTCCCATTTTATCAGTTGTAGTATATGTTGCAATGCAATGCTCAGGTTTCAATTGAATGTAACACTAAAAATTTTGTGGGATTCAAATTAAATATAATTTGGAATTTATTAATGGTTATTTAATGATTAAAATAATTTGATAACATATACTACAAATGATAAATTGAGAATAATTTAATTAATTAAATCTCTTCAAATAGTTTTCTGCTTATATGACACCTAGTCTTAGAAGTTGTAGATGGGAGTCTGAGAGATGTAATATATAGTTCATTCTAAGACTAGGATGTTCCCATAGTGTGGTTGTGGGATATATTATATTCTATAAATTTTGTGTCTCTATATGCTACTCAACCCAATCAGTTTGGGAAACTGACACACTGGGGATTCTGATCCCTAGTGGGATGTTTTCCCCCACATTTTGGTGGAAGGATGGATGGATGAATACCCCCATTGGCCCCACTCTCTTATTGTGGTAGTTACTTGTTCTAGTAGGTAAAACTATTTGTTTTTCCCATATATTTTTGTAGAGGGATGTAATAAATTGTGGTTATTCACACACATATATTCTGGATATAATTTACTAAGTACTACTATAGGAATAATGTTGATAGTTTGTGAATGCTTTAGGATCCTTACACGGTGTATGGGTGGAAATGGCTTGAGGTATAATTCCTGACATATGATACACATTATGAGAGATATGGTGGTTCCTGAAACTACATGGTTTCATTTCATGTGTGGACATGGTGGATTCTTTGCACAACGTGAATGTAGTTGTGCTTCACTCAGGTGTCTACGGGAATTCCTTTTTGAAGAGTGATGATTTAGACGTGCGATGTAGGGGAAATGAAAAAAACTTTTTGGGAAGTTGTAGTGGTGGTACCGTTGATATTATTTATATTATTTTAAACTCTTGTATATGATACTTGTTGAAGGTTTCCATAGTGATGCGGGGAACATCATATACATATTTTTTTGACGAGTTAGTTTTACATGTTGTTCAATGTGCTTTAGAAATCTTTCATTACTTTTTCATGAGATGATTTAGTGATGATCTTATTGATTATAATGTTATTCTCATCCTATGTATATATAAATAGTTTTTTAGGTCACATGGACCACATTGGAGATTATGATAGTTTCTTCTAGCTTGGTCTTGCAGGAGTTGTACTGGTTATCGTAGCTCTAGATTTTACATTCTTTTGGGCACTTGTAGATTTTACCAATTAATTTTTATTAGTTTTTACTGATATTACATATGTGTACATGGGAATTATTTTTTTATTATTGTCTAACATGGATTTGGTTGGTGTCTGTCTTTTCTCTATCTTTCGCATGTGTTCTCTTAGAGGGTAATTCCACCCATTTGTGTGTTTAATACACCCTCAGTGCTAGTCGCAATCTCAAGGCCTCGTGGAGGGAAGACTCATGGGTCATATTCTCCATTCTCACATTACATACCCAAGAGGGTTTCACCTTGAGGGGAGGGTCGTGATAGAGTGCTTTCAATGGCATGTTGAGGGAAATGATGGAGTTTGGTGTTAGTCACAAATGAGGTAGCATGGGTTGGTAGGGAAATTGTGTCAGTAAATTTTGGAAAGATAAATAAACACTGGATATCAGATGAGACATAGGCATTTAGGGCCCCCTATGATCTGATGAATGGACCATTATGTTTACAATTGTTACTAAACAAGGTGATACTAGTTGTAGGGTAGATACTTAGGAATGTTCCATGCATCATTCTTCTTTGTGAATGAGTTTTAATGGTTAGACATTTATATAGGATAACCTAAAATGAATAAATGAAAACAATTAATTAATTAATTTTGAGTCTTCTAGATTAATGTTTTAGGAGCTCAAACTATTTTTAATTTTAAATTTATGGCTCTAGGTTGACATCCTCATCAGGATTAAATTGAAGACGTCTAGAATGTTGTTCCATAAGATTGTCGTAGGGTAGAGGTTGACAATGAGAACCCATAAAGGAGGACACTCTAAGAGTTTCCGAACTATAGTATTCAAAAGTACAAGGTCTTCGTTTCAAATGCAGTCATATAATACTAGTTGGAGAAGTTGAGATTTGATTCAATTTGATCCGTGATCAGAAGGATCACTAGGTTTTCATAGTTGTGACGATGTTGCATGGAGTAGTGAGGAATTGGTGGTTCTTATTCCTTGGGGATCGCGAGAAATTGATAATCTCATTGGAGGAGTGAGGAGACATTTTTATAGACATGTTTCTTTATTCGACCTTGAAGGCAGTCGGTTGCCAAGAGCCTCTTACCCTTCAATATGGGACATCCAATGATAGAGTGTTTGGAATTTGATTTAGGACCCATTTAGGATATAATTTGTACCTGAATCCAGATGAGGAGGCCAGGGAAAGGTATTTATAGGAGGCTTTGAGACCAGAGATCATGTTCCAGGTCACCCCAATTTTACTGAACAAATATCTTGAGGTGCTGGAGAGGGAAGAGGTCATCGAGAGGACATTATCTTGAACCAGATCGTCATGAGAGGGAAGTTTACATTATTTCTTAGGAAGAAGATATATAGTCTCTGGTTCCTAGTCTTTAGGGCAGAAGATTTTCCATTAAGCCAGGATTAGGGCCCAGCCGTAGCATCTAATTTATCTGGGGAAAGTAGCTCTCTAGCCTATTCTAGGAGATCAAGCCCTTGTTTTCTTGTGGTTTTCAAGGTCATCAGCCGCGAGAGTGCTCGATCATTAATAATATTAATCATTCACTAGGTGTACCTCTCCAGGTTCTTCCATTATTGATGTTCCAGGAAAGGAAGAAGCTGCGGGTTTCACTAGCATTGGATCAATAGAGGGTAGATGGGGTAGGCATAGGATATCCCCATGATGCTCCCCATCCTCAGAGAGCCGAGCATGGCCATTGTTGTGGTCATCATCTTGCTCAGAGAGGTCGTGGAAGAGGTCATGGTCTGCATCAGGATTTAGCGTTGCTTGCACCAGGAAAGCTAGATGTCGTTTGAGGTAACCATTTCATGTTTTCAACCTTTTTGTATGCATTGTTTCATTCTGGAGAGACACACTCATTCAAATCATCTACCCTTGTACAAGATGTTTTAAGTGAGGTAGAGAGTATTACAGTGCACTTAGCATTTACTATGCTAGTTGGAGGTCGAACAGACTTGATTGACGTATGTAGATACTATTAGCTAGTGCTGGTGTAGCACCGCTCTTGGGAAGATTTCCTCTGTTTACATAAAGAACCATTTGATGTCATCCTCAACTTGGATTGGTGGTATTCGGTGTATGATATTGGACATTGCTTCAGAAATCACATTGTGTTCTTTGATGTGGAAGGAGATTCGGTGGTGTTTTTTGAAGAGTGAGACACTAATATGGGATAGAGGCACGATCCCTCCTTATCATCCAGGATGGATGAGCAGATACTGAGTTCTTCAGATTTTCACTAGTTGGAGTTTCCTAGTGTCATAGAAGAGTTCCCTAATGTCTTTCTTGAATAGGTTGTAGCATTAACCCCTTGATGAGATATCTAGTTTCGTATCAAGCTACAACTAGGAACGTATAATATCTCCAAGCCCCCATATAGTATGGACACTTCTGAGTTATGAGAGACACATATATAGTTTGATGGTCTCTTATAGTGCGGTTTTGTTCCACCGAGTGTGTCACCATCGGGGGAACCGATTTTGTTCATGATGAAGGCTAAAACCAGTTTGTAGTTGTGTATCGATTATCATCACATGAACAAAGTGACAATAATGAATCACTATCCATTTCCATGGATTTTTTATTTATTCATTCAACTGAATGGTGCATGTTGGTACTAATAGATCGACTTGCGGTCGGGATATCATTAGATGCATGTGAAGGATGAGGTAATCATGAAGACTACATTCTGTTGTCATCATTGGCATTATGAGTTCATTGTTTTCTCGTTTAGTGTGGCGAAATATCCTACTGTATTCATTGGATTGATGAAGGCTGTGTTCATTGAGTTCTTGGATAGGTCCGGTGTGGTTTTCATTGTTGACATAGTTCTTTACACCGCATCTAAGGATGTGCATGAAGAAAACCTACATGCCATTTTTGATGTTCTTTGTCAACATTAGTTGTTTGGGATGTTGTCAATGTGTGATTTTTGGGATCAAGAAGTATTTTTCTTGAGGCATGTTGTCACCCAGTAGGTTGTAGCTATGGATCTGTCGAAGATAGAAGTTGTTGTTTCATGGGAAACCTCCAGGATAGTGTCCAAGGTGCGATGCTTCCATGGTCTCTCAGGCTACTACAAGAGGTTCGTAGCCAATTTCTCTCGAGTAGCAACTCCTCTAACAGCTTTGACCAATAATGATTTGGCGTTCATATGGATTGATCAATTTTAGGAAGCTTTCGAGTATCTAAACGAGGAGACCCTTAGTGTTTAATTTTTGGTATAACATGTTTCTGAAGGTGACTCCCTTTCGTAGGTAGCAATGGTTTGGTTTTGGGGGTAAGCATTCTCCCTGGTTTGTTGGGCCTTTCAAGGTGGTATCTCGTGTTGGTGTTATGGCGTATCGAGTACCTATTCCCTTGCAGTTGATCTGGATACACGATGATTTTTATTGGTCCCAACACTATTTTTATCTTCATTATGACTCTCACGTCATCGATTGGGGAGAGATAGATGTTGATAATGATGTGACATTCATGGAGCGACCTATGGAGAACCAAGACCAAAAACATAATATGTTCTGTAGATATTCTATCCCCTTGGATCATGTCTTGTGGTGAAAGGGTGTCATGGAGGAGATTACCTTGGAACATGAGTCACAGGTACGTGCCTAGTATCCCGATTTGTTTGATGTTTAACTCTTTTCATATTAAAAAAGATTTTTTCTTTGGGGGTTTAGACATTTCATGTCATGAGATTGATTTCATGGGTTTCTTCTTGTGAGTTTCTCTCCATTGAGAGGTATCTTGATGGGTGGTTATTAGAACCTCATTCCGGTATCCCTTTATGTGTGTTTTGAATTCTTGAGGATGAGAATGTTATGAGAGGTATCTGATGTAATGGACCAGATCTCTTTGGTCCATTCCATAGCTAAAATATGGTATCTGAGGTGTTCATGGTGGTCAACGCTACATATCCCCAAAATATCTCCAAATTTCCAGTTCTGTGAACATTGTTTCATGTTCTATGAAAAATGTTTCCAGATCGTTGAGGTCCAACAATAACCTCTATTTCTTTTTCCAAATTTTGGGTTCTTGAATAGTGTTTCCAGAAGGTTGACATTCAATGGTAGCCTCTATTTCCTTTTCATAATTTTGAGTTTATGAATAGTGTTTCTATAATGGTGAGGTCTAATGGGGGCCTCTATTTCCTTTTTCAAATATTTTGTTCAGGAACATTGTTTCCAGCTTCCTACAGCTTCGTCAATTTGATGATTCCTTTGACGTAAAATGCATTTAAATCCTTGTTTTAAGGAACTTAAGGCTGATTCAAAGTACATAAAAAATATATTAATTTTTCCTAATGATTGAGATACTATTACATGGTTAAACCATGGTTTTGGTTGTGATTGTCTTTTAATGGAAATCCATCATATCTTAAGCCATTGCTCCGTTAAATATTCTAAAGAGACTGGATGCCTTCTTACCTATATTTTCCAACTTGTTCTTAGGTGTGAGATGCTCAAACCTTCCATTCCTTCCCTTAGGAGTTATGCGATCAAAATTTCCTCCTTGGATTGGTTCCCCTATATATTTGATGAAACCAAGTAGCATCGATCAATCTTTGATATAGGGTATGGACTATCATCATTCTTTTGGGTTCACCTCAGTCTATTTCTCCATGCCCTTTTATGGAATTCTATTTCCATGTTCTTAAAGGAAATTTCATTGGTTTTGACTGGTGTGCTAGTGTATCTACATCATTGGGTGGATACAGTTTTAACAAGGAGGAGATAATAACCCGTTTTGTGGCTCGTTTTCATATTAAGAATGTCAAGAATAGTTTTTGTTAGGGGATTAGTTGCATTTCTTTTAATTTACATGAAAATGTAATGTTATAATGTTTGAGCCCACAGAATCAAATTGGAAATTAAATATAAAATATTCGAATCGGATAAATAAATTGATATCGATCTTATATTACTGCCGCTTTTTTCTACTAGATAGTGTGATATCTATGATTTCTTGGTTTATCTTTTTCTTCATGATGGGAATTCGTAATGAACATAAACGAGCAATTAATTGATAATTATTCCGCAAAATAGAATGGGTCATGTAAATGAATCTAGTAGATTTTGTTGTAGTTTTTTGTTAATCAAATTGATGCAGTAAGCACGTTTAATCAATTTTTGATAGCATACTGATTAGGTTTCCCATTGTTGGAACCTAAAAATAATAAATCGATTAATTCAAGATGGATTAATGAACTATTTGATTGATAATTCCAAGAAGGGATCTGGTATACACTCTTGCTTGTATAAGGGGAAAGAGACTAATTTAAATGATGTTTGTTTTCCTACTAATTGTGATGTTATTGAGCCTGGAATGGTGTTGTGATTTTTGGGGTAGGGTGGGAATTTTTTTGTGGGAGTAGTTGATGTCTAGAGTTTCAAGGTGCATCAGTTTATGAATGTGGGTGTCGAGGAGGAAACCAATGATTATGGAACGAGTTGGATGTGAATGTTTGGATGCTTTATGTTTCTTGTTTGTTATTAGTCATCCATACATTCCCCACTACTCAAGTAATATAGTATTCATTCCCACAATCTAAAGGGGGAAAAATGTGCGGGGTATGACACATGCTTTCTTTTTTTAGCTTCCTGAGGGAGTATTAGTCTATGCTCTTTATATAGGCAGAATAGACTCGATAGGTAGTTCCTCTACTACCCGTGTTGAGAACCTTGGTGTTCAGTATGATAGAATGTTTTTATAGAATGCCTATGAATATGGGATAATAATAATGTTGTTAATAAATGATTTAATAAATTAATTTAAACCATGGGGTTGGAGCTTGTTGGGACACAATGCTGAAGTTTCAATTTAAATGAACAATAAAATTTGGGTGTCATTCTAATGAAATATAATGAGGAAATTATTAATGGTTATTTTATTTTTATAAAAATTAGTTAACTTAATTTGGAACTATTAAAAATGGAATGAAGTAATGTTAAAAATCTTTTTAAATGGTTCTATTATTATAGGATACTTTTTCTTAGAAGTGGTAGTTGGTAGTCCAAGAGACGTTAGCGACATTTGAGTCTATGACTAGGTGATTCCCATAGTAATGTTGTGAGATATAGAATATTCGATAATTTTTTGTGTTTCAATACCCTACTCAATGGTGTTAGTTAGGTAAACTGACACCCCATGGATTCTAGGCCATAGGGGGTGTTTTCCCCAACATTCCTATGGGAGGATGGATGGCTGACTACCTCTGTTGTCCCCGCTCTCTTACCTAGGTATTTACTTGCGCTGGTATGCACAACGTTTAATTTTTCTCATATATGTGTATGGAGGGATGTAATGTCTTGTGTTTATTCACAAACATATATTCTGGTTATATTTTCCTATGGAATACTATTGGTATCATTTGTATCGGTAGTGATGGATTGAGGACCCTTACTCAGTGTATAAGATGTAATGCCTTGAAGTATAATGCCCAATGCATGATACACATTATGCGAGCTGTGTTGGCTCCTAGAAGAAACCATGTTACATTTTTTTTATGGATGTGGGGGTTTCGTTGCATGAGGTGGATGTTGTGGTGATTCACACATGTGTCTGCAAGCATGCATTTTTGAGAGAGATTCTTAACATGTGCGACTTATAGTAAATGCAACAAACGAGTGGGGAAGTAGTAGAGGGGTACCCCTGATATTCTTTTTAATACTATATAATCAGGTATGAAATACTTGGTGAGGGTAGGCTAGGTGAGGCACAGAACATAGTCTACAAATTTAGATGATGAGTTAATTTCACTTGTTTTCAATGTGCTTTAGCATGCATTCTTTATAGTTGCATGAGAGGCTTCGGCGAGAATCCTACTGAGTATACTTTTATACTCACCCTATATATATAATCTATTTTTCATGTCACATGCTGCATGTTGAGGATCAAGATGGTTTCTACAAACATTGGGTTGTAGGAGCAGTGTGAGCTTGTGGTTGCTACTAATATTACATTCTTTTGGGTACAAGCTCTTTTTCCCCTTTTAGTTGTAGTTGTTTTGCATGACATTATAGTTGTGTACTTTCGATTTATTTTTATTATTGTAGTCTGTGTTGGATTTGGTAGGTGTCTATCTTATATTTGCCTTTCGCATGTGTTCTCTTAGAGGGTAATGTCTCTCATTTGTGTGTTTTCTATACCCTTGGTTCCAGTCGCTATCCTGGGGCATACGGGAGGTGGGACTTGGGGGTTCATTATCTCTATTATCACATTGTCGCAAAAATAGGCCTACCTCATATGGGGAGGGGTTCGTGACCATAGAAATATTATAAACATAGTTCCTTTTTTTGTTATATATTAATCTATTCCTATAAAATATTTTATCAGTGGTCATATTTCCATAAATACAGTCTAGATGTGATATATTCTAAACATAATTAAGTCAAAAAAAACTCTAGAACCATATTCAGCATCTGAGAATATATAAGAATATTTAATATAACATTTTTTTGTGAATTAACTCAATTCATGTATAAAATAACTTTTTATGATTGATATTCACTATATTTATACTAAAAAATTGATGATAAACATCTTAAATTATCATTTTTCCCTTTTTCACCCTTAATAACAAAAAGAAATGGATAAACTAAAAAACAAGTCTAACATCTTATTTTATGTGATTAATTTTATAAAAAAACTCTATTTTTGAAATATATCATTACTCAACAATTTTCATTATAAAATAATAGTAATTTTCTATAATCATTAAATAAATTAACAATCACCCACATTACAATTGCTGATATAAATTCTTAATGAACCATTTCAAGGTCGAACTCAATTGGTTTTCAATAATGCTAATTAACTGACATTTCAGAACTTTTCCAAAAATAAACCATGTTGTTATATATTACTCAAAAATATGGATGGGGGTGATAATATTATAATTTTAATTCTTTATATAAATATAATCATATAATTGAATATTGATTAATTTTTTCCTAAAAAATAATCCATAGAATATATTTATACCAACATCTACAGAATAATCTCCTGAGTAAAACGGTCTCAATGTGGTTCCCCAAATCAAAGGGAAAACCAAATAATGATATAATAATTTGGGACTATATTTTTTATTTAGTTCTATGATTAATGTCCCCAAATTTCATTTGGTTCATGACATTATATAGGTTTTATGTGGAAAAAAAAACCCTTAGTCTTCCATAATCAAAAATACTATTTAAATTCCTTAAAAAAATATTATTTCATAAATTCATGAAAAAATTTATATACAAAAATTTTATAATTATTAAACTCTTAAAAAATGAATTCAATATCATTGTTTTAGTTGAAACATTTTCAATACATAATGTAATGAAATTCAATTAAATGAAAATAAAATAGTTCTATTAATAATCTATATGTTAAAGAATGATATCTTCTAAAAAATATCCTTAAATGAAATGGATTGAACATCCTTACTATAAAATGGTCACCTGAAAATTCTATCCAGGATGTAATCTCTTATAAATTTAGAAATTCACCATTTAAATTATAATATCACGAACCGAATCTGGCTGCCGCCAAAACCGAAACCAAACCCAGCACGTGATAAGGCCCGAAGGGCGTTCCTGATCCCCATTGGCTAGCACAAGTGCCTGGGTATCACATAATGATAATTGGGAACAATTTACAAGATTTTATAAACATTAAACAACAAACAAACTCAATAAAACAAATCTGGATTTTTCAACTAACACCATCTTTTACATAATTTCAGAACTAAATTACATAAGTTGAAACTAGGTTTAAAGACCATTACAATGGTAAAAAAACAAATCAGGACATCCCAAGAACCCTCATGGAAAGGGGAACCACCCATAATCCATCTCCACAAGACTTCACCACCAAGGACCTGCCAGAAACCCGAACAACTAATAGATTCCATGTGATAAACATTTAATGACGAAAAGCATGCAAGTTTTCAAAAACATGAGATGCTAGTTAAAATTTCTAAAAGATGCAACATTAAATAAAAAAAATTCAGGTGGAATAATTTAAAGAATAAAAACATTTAAAATAAATACCATAGCTACTTAATTTTTCAGCCTCTCATACCGTATGCCCATGGTAAGAACAAAATAACCAGTGAGCACAAGAAATGGGAAATAACCCCTAGTCACTAGCTAGCTGTGGGTCCCAGGTAATTTGTATCTCGGTGAGAGTAACCATCACAAATATTTGGTCTCATGCACGAGCCACTAGTAAGGACCATACCCATAAACTAGTGGTCCCCAATAATCATCATCATAGTTTAGTTAGAGTTTTAAGCGTCAATCATGCTAATTGAAACTGAGGCCAAGCCCCACGAATTCACTAGCATACTAGTACACGTCCACCCAGCTAGATACATGGGTTTTCCCTTTGTACTCAAAAAAGTTCACTAAGACAAGATATATACTTTGCTCAAGAAAATATAATTTACACATCAAAAATTCACCAAACAGCCCACATGTATACCACAAAATCCACAAAATTACACTTTTCATTCAAATTGATTTTGAAATCCGACTCATACAAAAATAGCCCACACCACTTTTCACATTTCATTGACACTTCCACAGATCGTTTAAACAATTTTTATAAACCATTCTAAGACATTATAACTCACATATAATCCCACTCAAATAAAAATATTATACCACCTTCATCAACAAAATTCAGTTTTCACAACACACTCACACAAAATAGCCCACAACCATGTTTTGCAGCTCTCTTTCATTTTCTAAAAAATTTCATCACTTTATAAAACATTTTAAAAAAATTGAAATCTTAAATAACTACCATACCTTTAAAAAACCCATATTAGGTGGACACACCCCCCAAATAGTACATATACACCCTTTTATCCAATTTTTTTAACCAAACAAAACATTCAAAATTTTCATAAAACATCTCAAGGGGTGTAATTATGTCTTGCACACAAAACCCATTTCAAAACCCCCATTTAAAACCAAAACCATTCCAATTCATATGAAAAATATAACTTTAAGCCCTAGATACATTTATTAAAACACATTCATGTGTTATAAAATAACCTTGAATAATACCACAAAAGATATAAATGAAAACATACATTTTTCTAAAATGACCTCAAGAAGTATAACAATGTTTTACACATCTATCCTATTCAAAAACCATCTTTTTAGGACCACATGACACTAGTAAATTACCAAACCATAATTGGAAGGCCAAAAAAGATTTAATAAACCAATTTTATATGTTATAAACCTCACCCAAATAGAACCCCATGAGTTAAACAATAAAACACCCAATTTCATGTTAAAAATAGACTATAAAATTTAACACATAACCAAATCAATCAAAAACAGTTTTCACACCACACCAAACATATGAGGAATATGAAAAATGGTTAAATATAGCATGCTAACTCATCAATAATTGTTTACACATGGAACCACCTACCTTTTGAGTCAAAACCCTTGAATCATGGTGTGAAAACTCAACCGCACCTCCGCCGCACCACAAGGATGTGAAAAAAAACCCTAAAACATAATATTTAACCAAAAATACAACAAATAAAACCATAGGTATGAACCCTAACTTCTAGACACTATAAATTTATGAAAGTGGGAGGAAACCCTAAATAGAAGGAAGGAATTGAAGAGACAAACACATACCCAAAATAATCGTGAAGAAAATGACCCAAAATCCATGAGCATCTGAATTTTAAAACATTCAACCATTCATGGGAGGTTCGAAAAAAAATATTAGGAGATCATTTAGGATCTATAATGGGGGGAATAGAGTAAAAATGGAATAAGTTATTAAAGGATCAATTTACCTCTCCATATCTAGATGATTTTCAAAATCCAGAGAAGCTTCGACCAGTTTCGCGATTCTATCGAGCTCCAAGTTGTTCAAGGAGGGAATGGGGTCGCGCCTTAGGTATGTGGTCTCAGGTGAGAGTTAGAATCACTGAAAAAACGAAAATAGTGAAGGAGATATTAAAGAATTAAAATTTATTTTTAATGCTGAAAATGGGCTTTTGGGCAGGCCCAATCCCTTACATAAAAACCCATATCCACTATGATTATGGATTTATAAATGGTCACAATTAATATGGTGGTCTTAATAGGTCATGGGATGATAATTAGGAATTGGAATGGATGAAAAATGTTGGAAAATGAAGGAGTTATAAAGGAATCAAAATTTATTTTTAAATCTGGAATTGGGCTCACGGTTTCGCCCAATTCATAAAAACTCCTCATTCCTCCATAAATTCGTGGGAAACCCTCAAAACAATGCTTGAATGGAAATTAAATGGAATCTAACTTTAAAATATGTCATTTATGTGACAATTCTCCCCATTATGAAAACTTTCCATCCCGGAAAGTCACATCAAGGACAAAGCAACAACCAATCCCAACCAAGAAACCAAGAGGTACTCCCTTGATAGGTTTCACCCCCAAAGGCCAAAACTCATCCAGTGATCAATTAAGGATTACTATCAGAACCAAAACATACACCACATTCCCGAAATGACTAATCACATTCATACTTTATCCCAAAATAAAAGTTCTCAAACAGTATCCGTACAAGACTCAAGCAATTCACACAAACAAACAACAACATTGAACAAGGTTACACTTACCTTTAACGAAACCATTGGGAACTCTCCAATCCCAATGTTTACTCAAAGAATATGATGGTAGCTAGATAGTTCCGAATAAGTCTAACTTCTTACAAGACAAGACCATGGATAAATCTATGTTATTGGTATGGGGTGGACACAACTAGGCTCCCCGCCAAAAGAGACAACATATATTTTTCTGATACAGAATCAGGACACTAACAGAGGATGCCTGAATGGACTCCTTAGTACAAAGGGTAGAATTCCATTCTATGTTTCTGAAGGAATGTACATTAGAATCATAGTGTGTCTCCCCACAATAAGAACTAACCATCTTACCTGACCATCATGGGCGGACACAGACAGGCCCAATTTTTTTTAACGATTTGGGAAGGGCATAAGGTTAGTCTACACGATTTGGGAAACCATGCACTAACTGTGCATATCATTCTTTCTGCACGGATTCCTGGAACACAGTCACTACTAATCATTTACAAACAATTTCCTCATTATTTCTATCCAAATTTACAACCATTCTTTAATGACTCTAGGGAAACCAAAGTGGGAGGGAATGAAATTACGCGATGTAATGGGTACAAGGCCCTCCACCTATTTCCACCGAATGGGAACAAAAGAGAAAAGATGATGACACCAAAGGTTTAACATCATCCTATCATTAATGATGAGGATAGGAAATTGTACATGGGTTTAAATGACCCTAGGATTTCCCCGGACTACGAGCCAACTTCTCTCTGAGACCTATGGCAGAAGCTCAAATGATTGAAGCATCTTCGGCCTCGCAGTTGGGCTTTGGAAGCCCCCTGGACGATAATTATTCTTTCGATGCAACCAAAAACTACACTACAATCCCCGATATGTTTTCCATGACATAACACATTCCAAACTCGCATTACCCTAACCAGATGTTTCGCTGAAACAAGGGCATAGAACATGAACACACAATAATCCTTGTTTGTTCGGGTGAGAAACAATAAAAGTAAAGAACACCTAAACTCACCTTCCTCTAAAATGGAATATTTTGATTTTTTTCCAAGGGATTCATTCACCCAACATAATAGGGACTCTCCGAGGATTTCACGACTTTCACCTATATGGTCAATCAAGAACATTACATCATAAGGCATCACCGTACATGACCATTGTGACTAATATAAACAATACATGGAGAGGGACCTTATACGACATCCCTAAACAACACACAATTATAGAAAGTGGATACAATATCCTATCATGACAATATTTCCCTCACCGGTGGTTTAACATGAACTCATGCTTCATAGAAACATTTAAGAACCCAAAGGCCCTCTTAGACACCCTCGAGACACTCATCCACACTAACAACCCTAGACCACATCCACCATCAACGAATCTAGAAACTTGAGAAACTAAGGTCCATTTCAACCTTCCACGAGCACACTCCCATTACAAGAGGATCTAAAAATAAAAGAAATGAATGGGTGTAGACTCAATCTACAGATCTCGAGAAAAAAAATTCCTTATATTGATCAACTGGAGGATTTTTGAATGGAAAAACAATCTGGGTTGCACTTCAGTTATGCATTAACCCTTAATGGGGGCATACCTTATCGAACAAGAGAACCTAAAGACCATGCCAAGCTCTTCAATTGGTCAAAAAGTGCCGGAAACCATATCAAAACACTTGAAGGGATCCACCATAAGGGTCTCCCAAAACATATCTCAGAGGAGACTACTAACCGGTCCTTCTACCCAGCTTACCGACCAAACACAAACTCAAAACACAGTTCAAACAGGAGGGGTTTTTGGACTCAAAATATCCCACAACATCAACATTTTCGAAAAACACATAATATAAATAATCTCAAACAATTCATCAAGACATAATTTTTCTCTTTAAAAACCTTTCTTTGATAAAAAAATGTGTCAGCGGTTAGCGCATCCACCAATGGTACCCCATGGGCCTTACACATGCATGTTTCTGTGCCACACCGGGAACCCTCCTCATATCCATCCCAACACTCATCTAGTCATGTCTTCAGCCATCCATCTTCCTATATAACCCCATTCATGTGGTTTCTCATGAAAATACCAAAGGTTAAAACAAAAATTCATTCCACTTTTCAAATCCAAAATGGTCAACCAACACATCCTTTTTCTCAAAACCGCTAACCACAAGATCAAAATACCAACTCAAATCATACAAAACTATTCAGAAAGACACAAAAATTTAGAAAACAACTCACTTTCAAGATATTCACATCAATTTCAATACATCGCATCCCATTAAAACACCCTTTGATTGTTTAGAAAACTCTATTGGAAGCATTTTTCAAAACCAACTTCAATATAGTTCATGCTTTCAAAAGAGGTGTTAGCACACCATATTCCATTTCAAAACAATTCTAAAAATTCAGTTACACCATTTCATAAAAAATCCATTCCCTCTTTAATTTAAAATCATTTCACAAAACCTTTACACTTCCTAAAACCAAAGTGCCAAGATTTCAAAAATTAAGAACAAAACGATGTGAGAGGAAACTAGTTTTAGTGGGTGATTTGGGAATTTGGTTGGCATCCATACTTCAATAACATATCTATCATAGAGAGTGTTCTAGGGAATATCCTTGGCTTCACATGGCTTTCCAGGACCTGTGAGCTCACTAGGACCATTAACCCAACTCCCTTCTCATTTCCCATAATCATCATCTTCCCAAGAATACCAAAGGACTTAGATAAACCCTGACTTCTCCTTGAAACATGAATCCCATTAGGAGGTGTGGTGATCAGGCACACTACCCATATCAAGAAATCCAAGTCCCAACAAACCTAACCCCAGACTATCCTGACTCTTCCCCAAATAACATGACTCAAAGAGTTAACTTGAACCTCCTCTGATACCATTTTGTCAAGAACCGAATCTGGACGCCGCCAAAACCGACACCAAAACCAGCTTGTGACAAGGCCCGAAGGACGTTCTGGATCCCCACGGGCTGGAACATGATCCATGGTATCATATAATGATAACTGGGAACAATTCACCCGATTTTATAAATATTAAACAACAAACAAACTCAATAAAACAAATCTGGATTTTTCAACTAAAACCATCTTTTACAAAATTAAAGAACTGAATTAAATAAGTTAAAACAATGTTTAAAGACCATTAAAAAGGTAAAAAACAAATCAGGACAGACCAAGAACCATCATGGTAAGGGGCACTTCCCTTAAGGCAACTCCACAAGACTTCACCACCAAAGACCTGCCAGAAACCCGAACTACAGGAACTAAAAACTGTACCCAAACTGCGACAAAAAAATAAACAAGTCTACTTACACCCAATGGTGTAAGTAGGGTGTGAATCAAATCCCAATAGGATACCACCACTAATATATTCCATGTGATAAAAATTTAATTACATAAATCATGCATGTTTTCAAAAACATGAGATGCTAGTTAAAATTTCTAAAAGATGCAACATTAAATAAAAATAGTTTTCAGGTGGGCTAATTTAAAGAATAAAAACATTTAAAATAAATACCATATCTACTGAATTTTCCAGCCTCTCATACCGTATGCTGACGGTAAGAAAAAAATATCCAGTGAGCACAAGCAAGGGGAAATAACCCCTAGGCACTAGCTAGCTTTGGGTACCAGGTACCTCGTATCTCGCTGAGAGTTACCATAAAAAATATATGTTCTCATGCATGATCCACTAATAGGGAACATAAAAATCACCTTGTGGTCCCCAATAATCATCATCATAGTATTTTTAGAGTTGTAAGTGTCAATCATGCTATGTGAAACTGATGCCAAACCCCACGGATTCACTAGCATACTAGTACATGTCCGCCCACCTAGATACTCAGGTTTTCCCTTTGTGCTCAAACAAGTTCAACAAGTCAAGTTATAAACTATGCACAAGAAAATATCATTTCCATATCTAAAATTCACCAGAAAGCCCACATGTATACCACACAAGTCACAGAATTACACTTTTCATTCAAATTGATTTTGAAATCTGACTCATACAAAAATAGCCCACAACACTCTTCACATATCATTGAAACTTCCACAAATCCTTTAAAAAAAATTTATAAACCATTCCAAGAAATTATAACTCACATAACATCCCACTCAAATAACATATAATACCACTTTCTTTATAAAAATTCAATTTTCACAACACACTCACACAAAACAGCCCACACCCATGTTTTTCACCTCTCTTTCATTTTCTAAAACTTTTCATCACATTATAAAAAATTCTAAAAAAATTGAAATCTTAAATAACTACCATACCATTAAAAAACCAAATTAGGTGGACACACCCCCAAAAAAGTACATATACACCCTTTTATCCACTTTGTTTAACCAAACAAAACATTCACAATTTTCATAAAACAACTCAAGGGGTGTAATTATGTCTCACACACAAAACCCATTTCAAAACCCCAACTTAAAACCAAAACCATACCAATTCATATAAAAAATAGAATTTTCATCCCTAGATACATTTATAAAAACACATTCAAGTGTTATAAAATAACCTTGAAAAATACCACAAAAGATATAAATGAAAACACACATTTTTATAAAATGACCTCAAGAAGTATAACAATGTTTTACACATCAAACCTATTCAAAAACATTCTTTTTAGGACCACATGACACTAGTAAATTACCAAACCATAATTTTCAGGCCAAAAAAGATTTAATAAACCGATTTCATAAGTTATAAACCCCACCCAAATAGAACCCCATGAGTTAAACATGAAAACACGCAATTTCATGTTTAAAAGAGACTATAAAATTTAACACATCACCAAATCAATCACAAACAGTTTTCACACCGCACCAAACATACGAGGAATATGAAAAATGGTTAAATACAGCAAGCTAACTCATCAATAATTGTTTACACGTGGAACCACATACCTTTTCCGTCAAAACCCTTGAATCTTGGTGTGAAACCTCAACCGCACCTCCACCGCACCACAAGGAAGTGAAAAAAAACCATATACCATAATATTTCACCAAAAATACCCCATATCAAACCCTAGGAATGAACCCTCACTTCTGTACACTCTATAAATTTATTAATGTGGGAGGAAACCCTAAAGAGAAGGAAGAAATTTAAGAGAGAAACACGTACCCAAAATAATATTAAAAAAATGACCCAAAATCCAGCATTATCTGAAATTGAAAACATCTGACCATTCATGGGAGGTTATAAAAAATATTTGGAGATATTTTAGGAACTCGAATGGAGGAAAAAGAGTAAAAATAGAAGATGTTATTATAGGATCAATTTACCTCTCCAAATCTGGATGATTTCTAAAATCCCGAGAAGTTTCGACCTATTTCTCTATTCTATAAAGCTCCAAATTGATGGAGGAGGGAATGGGGTCGCGCAGTAGGTATGTAGGCTCTGGTGAGAGTTCGAATCACTGAAAAACACAAATAGTGAAGGAGATATTAAAGAATTAATTTTTTTAAATGTAGAAAATTGGATTTCGGGCAGGCCCAATCCCTTACAAAAAAACCCATATCTACCATGATTATGGATTTATAAATGGTCCAAATTATTATGGTGGTGTTAATAGGTCATGGGATGACAATTAGGAATTGGAATGGATGAAAAATGTTGAGAAATGAAGGAGTAATAAAGGAATCAATATTTATTTTCAAATCTGTAATTGGGCTCACGGTTTGGCCCAATGCATAAAAACTCCCCCATTCTTCCATAAATGCTTCGGAAACCCTAAAAAAAGAATGAATGGAAATTAAATGGAATTTTACTTTAAAATATTTCATGTATGTGACATATAATCTAAACATAAAAATCTCAACACAAGATAAAATAATGTTTACAATTCAATGTATTAAGAAAAATTTCAAAAATATAAAATCTAAAAAAAATATTGAATTGATAATGAAAACTGTTTTGATAAAATTAAAAACAATGTTAAATGTTTAGAATGTAACATTTCTTCTATATTTAATCCTCAACTTCATGTATTAATGAATTTTTTTCAATTGAGTATGTACCTAATTAAATAACAAAATATTTGAAAATTATACTTTTGAATGATTTATTTTTCATGATATTGAATGTTCATAGGTAACAAGTTTCATTGATTTTTATTTATGTGTCCTTCCGAATAATTGAAATATATTCATAAAAAAAACTAACTCCAATTAACGTATCTCTATGACATTATTTATAATGGTGCCTAAAAATATAAAAGTAATTAAATATATATTTATATCTTATTCTTCCTATATTCTCATGTCTTCAGGTGTATATTTTTTAATTTCAACTTAATTAATATATATTTAGAAGTCATTCAACCAAAACTAAGTCATGTCAATATATTCATTAAACTATTTCATTCATATTTAAACATTATGATTTAAATATTATATTAATGTAACATTAATTTAATTATATACTTTGATTTTGTTATATCTATTATTTTATTTTGATTTAATCCATTATTTAATTTTGATCTTGTATTTATCCCATGGTTTCAATAGATGTTTATAGAGGTAAATGGTGTTTTTATGACATACAACAGGTTGATCATGGTTAGAGAACGGTTAAGGGAAACAATGCGTTGACCCAAGAGAAATTACACACCTCAGATAATGAAACTTCTTATGACGCATGTCATTACGCATGGGCCTTTGACCATCCCCTTAAAACCATTCAATGAGTTCCCTCGTAAACATAGGAGATCGCTAGGATGCCACATAGATTGGGAAAATGAATTGGATAACCATGCTAAACGTCCAAGTCATTAAAATTGGTGAATTTTCATCCTAAACTACAACAATATTAAATACAAACCACCCCTTATTTGATCCATACAGGTTATGTATCCTTTGGATCCTCCTCCTCTCCCTATTGGCCTCCATGATCTTCAATTTTTGGGGGATTTTGTTTGGGGTCATCAGGAATCAATAATTCTTTTTTCTCTTGATTTCATCCTTCTTCTAGGGTTCTTCTTCCTCCCACTATGAGTTATTAATTTTCTAGTGTCTTTTTTAACCTAATCAGGGTACAATATTGTGTTTTTTGTTAAAATATTGATATTTATGGTTTTATCATTCATCAATGTGATTTTTAAGTGAAAATGTGGTTCTCAAAACATTTCTTGAAGTTTCCAAGATTGCATTAGGTGGATTCAGGATTTGTCATTATTTTATGTTTATGGGATGCATATCTAGTATATTAAAAGGGTTATATGGTGTTTTTGAAATGTATGAAAGGTATTTTCAAAGGGGTTGAGGTGTGCATGCGTTTAATTGTTTTTCAAATGGAAATTGTTGTAATTCATGTTTTATTTCTTATTGTGATTTCTATGAGTGTGTTATATAATATACAGTAGTTAAGATAATGTCTTAAAATTTATTTCACCTTTTAATTTAATTGATATGGGATTTAATATTTAAATGTGATTGCATTTCATGTGTATTCATTATGATAGATGTGTGGATGTGAATATAGTGATTTATCTAACATTTGAAATGGAATATTTAGAAGAAAGTTAATTGAAATATATCTAGGTGGGAGGATTGGGACTAGAATGCTAATTGGATTGGTGGTGATGAGGTCTGATTTCATCCTATAGGACTAATGTTACAATAATAACTGAACTCTGATGATGATTATGATTGAATATCAATAGACCTTATGATTAAATAACCTCTTGTGTCTCTTACATGCAGATTATGTGGGTTATTGTTGTTCATTCGTGTTTCAAATATATACTATGTTCCTAGTGTCCAACATGTGAAAGTACATTTAGTGATTTCACATGGTTCTCTCTTATGATGTTGTGAATACCATTGACAAACAATGGATGTTACTCTAATAGTGTTTTTCAATGAATTATTCATAGAAACATTCTTCCATAATAGATTTCCTTGGATATTTTTCAATTATTTTCCTTGAAAAATGGATTATTTATTTGTCTTATAATATTTTGGAATAGAATCCTTCATTTGGGTGGTATCATAGTGGGATTTTTATCACACCCTACTTACACACAAGGGTGTATGTTGACATTATTATGCTTGACCAATGTAAAGGAATGTTGTGTCATGGTTGTGCTGATGGATCAAGTTTCAAGGTTTCTATTCATGGGTATGTTGGTGGAGGTGGCACGAGGGTTATTTCCCTCTTTTTTCATTTATGTTTTATGTTGTCTAGTTGTCTCACCACCCCAATTTGGTGTCTTGTTTATGTTATTGTTTTAAATTTTTTTATCAAAATGGTGTTTATCTATTTTTTATAGATACTGATCTTTGAGTGTTATTTAATTAAAATGTTATGTTATGATTTTTTATCATGGATGAAATAGATAACAATGTTTCATTATGAATTCCTTGGACATTTCTCCAGCCCATTGGGATCAGGAAGGTTCTTTTTAGGCATGTCACGGGTCAGATCAGTTGTTGGTTTGGATGTAACCCTTGCTTGGTTTGTGAAAAAAGGATATAAAAACATAGGTTTTGTCCTAAGGTTGGGTCATCAAATTTGGGAAAGGTCAGGATAGAGGTGATATTTGTTTTCCAGGTCTTGTGGTTTTGGTTTCATGTTTGTTTTCAAGCCAACACATCATGTGATGGCACTTGAGTCTCCATGGGCTATTGGGAATTAATTTTAATTATACTTCTTGTGAGACATACAGGTTGCAGACATTGTATGTAAACTATGTCATAGTGCTATTTTTTGGCCTTGTTATTGAGTTTTGGTTGTTTTTTATACATGTAAGTGTTCGTAACTTATTTTTGTTGAATAAAATTTCTAGAATGTTGTGTTGATGGTGTATTGATGGTTATCATTACAATTATTTCTAGATGTTTATTTCTTCCTATAAAGATTCATACTATGTAGTCTCAGAAAGAGGTTGAGATAGATCTCTATTATGAGTTGATCAGAGACAACATGAATCCATTGTTTTGGTTATCCATCATTTGGGTCCGTGAGGAGGATTTAGACCTACTTAAGTAGGCAAAGACACACTATTTCATAGAATTGAAAAATCATTGGGGTTCCCCAAAAACATGAATCCATACATCTAGGGGATGAATGATCCACATGAAAAAGAGGATTATCTTGAGAAGATAGATAATTTTATTGGGTTTCATGGCACTCATGATGCACGGAAGGTGAAATGACCTTTTTTCATATTGGAAGTTCCTAGTCGGAGGTGGTCTGACATAGTTCCTCAAGCTGGGAAGCATTATCAGATGGGATGGAATGAAATAAATGTTTTCTATAATGATCAATATTTCCTAGATATCCTAGACATCACTAATACTTGGGGGTATTATTATCTTCTCAATGTGAACCGTTCTAGTGAGTAAGTATGATTTACACCCATTATCATTTATAATGATCTGATTATGGCTCAAAATATTAAAATGGGTATATAAAATGATATTTGATTACAATTCTCCCTGTTCACATAGAAGACTTATACTGAAGTGGTATAACATTATCTTAAGGAAGATATTGACAGTGGTGGAAATTATTGTTTCTCTAGAGTAGTTTCTATAGTTGGATAATGTTTTTGTAGTTCATCTGATATGAATAGAAAATAGGAATTGTGGGGGAGGTGGCAACACTATCCATAATTCTAAACCCTCTTCATCTATGGCTTATGATGCTGGGTTTGTTTTATGTGACCTTTGTGGAAGAGTAGTTAATGTGTGTTCTCTCTGTTCATCTCCGGCAAAACCATGTCATTAATGTGATACTATGGTACACATGAAGTAGTTCAACATGGTTGTGTTCCCATATCAATGTTTTAGGCCCCAAAACATCATGTGAGATGTCAAACCTTATGGAACCTTCCAGGATGTTGTCTTCCAATAATGGTGGTCATGGGGATTAGTCTAGATCTACTTTTAGATAGAGTTAGCTCAAGGAATATCCATATGCTATTGGTTATTTCTGTAATAAGGTAGAGAGAAGGTATCTTACTTCTCATAATCAGACACTAGTAGAATATGATACATGACATATGATAGATCAAGGTGTTGTTATTTTTACATCATTAATATTTTTTTATTTGTTTTATGTTGGTTACACTATGTCATTTTTTTCTTCATTCCTTATGTATTCAATGAAATTTTCAACCAATGTAATATTATATTTTTTGGAGTTAGTGAAACCACCTGGTAAGAATCAATATTAGGTTTTCATGTTTTCAAATTTCATGAAAACCATATAATGGGTTGTTCTTGAATGGGATATTCTAGTTTTATAGATACACCCCTTTGATGTGATCCTCATTATGGATTTTATGGTCCGATTTCATGTGTGCATCCATTATAATCATCGACACGTGAGTTTCATTGAATCATATGGAAGTACCAATTTTTTTAAATTTGAATGGGATCCTCAATCAGGATGTGATTGATCACCACATCGAAAGTTTGGTTGTTTATTCTTTTATATCTCATCAGTCATTTGGGATGAAAATCATCGTATTTCTGAGGTTTGATTACCCATTCTGGTTGATGAGTTTCTACAGATATTTCTAGATTAATTTTCAAGATTTATTTCGTGTGGGATATATATTTCACCATCGATTTGGTGACAAAAACATAGACAATATATCATACCTCATATCATATGTTCCGCACCGAGTTGATGGAAATAATGGTACACCAGGATGATTTGGAATCCCAAGGATTTGTTCATCCAGGCATCTCACCCTGATCCTCCACTATTCTATTTTAAAATAACACCGACTAATATCTCATGTTAAGTATAGATTACCATAATATGAATAAGTTTATGATAAAAAATAAATCCAATATTCTCATATTAATTATTTTTCTCATTCTACTTAAGGGGGAAATGTGTTTCCCCAAGGTCGACATGCATTTCGGGTTTCATCAAGTCATAATTGGAGAGGCTGATGTTCCGAAACAGCCATCCAGAGAAGGTAGGGAAATTTTGTGTATTTGGTAATTCCTTTTTGGTAAAAGAATGATCAAAAGGAATTTATGGAAATAAGGAGAAGAGTTTTCCATCTATATAATGATTTCATTAGTTTGATATTTGTTGATGAAAACACAGTCTATTCTAGGACCAAGGAGGAGCATGAGCGCCAATTGAGGATTATGTTAGGTGCACTTTGAGATAATTTCCTCTAGGATATGTTCCCCAATTTATCATTTTTGATCATCTATGTGATGTTTCTAGGACATCTGATCTCAGAATGAGGGGTTTCTATTGACCCAAGATGATTAGTGTAATGACATCATTGGAGAAGGTGAATATGACTTCTAAATCAGGTTATTTTTTTCCTAGATGGGTATTACATGCATTTTATTCGGAATTTCTATCATATTAATTAACCCACAATAGAAATACACTATAAAAGGTTGATTTTATAATGGATCTCAATATTTCAAGAATAATTTTAGATGATTAAGAAGCAGTGGAACACATCCCCTATTTTGATTTTTCCAGAATATGGAAAAGGATATGTGGTCTACTATGATGCCTCTGGAATGGGTCATGAGAGTGTGCGGATATATGAGAATAATGTGGTAGCATATAGATTTTTCTAACTTCTACCACATGAGAATAATTACATAATCCATGAAATTTAGTTAACAGTAGTGATTCATTCCATGAATATGCAGCGTCATTATCATTTTGAGGAGAACTTCATAGTTTATTTAGATCAATGTGTTTGGAAAAAGTATTCTACAAGAATGATATGAATTTATGGAATATTATTTTGGTCTAGTTCCTTCAATGGTTGGATTTTTATATCATTTTTACCCATTGAAAAGGTCATGTTGTATCAGATTCTTTGAGCTGAATGAAATTTATGTTGGCATTGAAAGATTCAAATGATGAGTGGACATTGATGGGTATTTTTTCATTGTTAATTCTATTGAACAAAGAGAAAGGTGGATGTACATTCATGGATATTGTTCATTTTATACATTCCCTCATGGATTTGATTTGGAAAGAAATGTTGAGTGATGAGTTGTTCTAGATTCTATGTAACATCCCATGTAAATTAAGAATAATATATTTGAATTCAATTTTAATTTTACTTTAAAAGGGTTTCTATGTTCGATAGCGTACCCGATACGCAACATCGGGTTTCTTTGGAATCTTATGTTGCACACTAATAATATAATATTATTATTTTAAAAGGAAGTTAACTCCTAGACTTTGTATTAAATGGAATGAATTTAAATAACTACAATATTATTATACATGATTTTTAAATGTATTTACATTATCCAATAAAACGATAGAGTCTTAAAATGTGAATGAATCTAATTTTAAGCATAATTAACACTAAAAGGCTGATTTATTGCCTTTTAATGGAGAAACCTTATTAAATATAGTTTTGGTGACTTTAATATATTAGATATGACAAAATGAATTCCTTCTTTAGAATGGGGACATCAAAATTTACTTTGTGTAATTTTTTGGAATTTTTCCGATAAAGTACGTTTTTTAATGAATAGTGGAAATATTGTATTTTAATTCAAAAATATGTTTTAATATAATTTATATATATGGTTATATTATCTTTCAAGTTGGTTTTAAAGTTTAATTAGAATATATTTTTACCATTTAATCAAATTTTGGTCGTTGGAATTAATTTCACATTGAAATTGGAAATAAACAAGTATCAATCTTTTGATAGTTATTATTTCTCAGAAACACGCTATTTGTTTTAACAATGGGAATTAATTTTATAATTAATTAATGCCACATCTGTGTTTTTAATTTGGAAAATTATACATCATTTTCGAATTTGGAATATCAAATATATCTTAGGCTGAATATTTGGTATTTTTCTGAAAAACTCCATTTTTTGATGAATACTGAAACTACTTAGTGGTAGTTAAAAATACTAACTTTTTCATTTAAATGAAATTTTACCACTTCTGTGAATTGAATTTCAAAAATATGACATACATGGTTGTTATCAAGAAGTTAAATGTGGTTAATTAAGATAAATTGTTTTTTGGTGAATAGTAACTTTTTACTTTTATTTACCGCGGTTAAAGGTAAACATGGTAATTCAAGGTAAAAAATATTATAATAATTTAAAATTACATTAAAACTTGTCCAAACCATATTGGTTGAGTCATTTACTACCGTTTTCATCTTTGGGTCGATTTTGGGACCCCATTGAGCCACTAGGGAGTGATAATGACAATTTAGATTAATTAATTTAATGTGAAGACAAAATTGACATTAAAAAAAATCTTTTAGTAATTTATTTTTATATGGTGTTATATAAGTCATATTTTTGACAATAAATATTCATTGGAATGAAAAAAATATTTCCTATATCATTGTATTTTTTTATATTTTAAGACAAAAATTAAATTAAATTATTTATGACACAATAATGATGTAGTATTTATCTCATTATTATATGATTTAAATAAATAAGATTATAATGATGAAAATATTATCCAAAACATGTCCAATTCTGATTGGATGACTTTATTTCTACCATGACTCATCTTATATTTTATTATAATAATTTTTGGACCATTAGACACCGAATATCATTATATTATAAAATAATATTTTCACACTTTCCTAAAGAGCCCCTCCTCTCCCTTATAAAAGAAGACCATTTCTAACCAATTCCTCACACCTCTCCAGCCTTTTGGCTCGTCCAAAATCATCCCAATTAAGCTCCCTATATCCCTCTCCTCTACCTAAGAATCTTTAACTTAGGAAAAAGTCTCTTCAAGAAGTCCTTTTGGTTCAAACCAAAAAAGTTACCCAAATTAAAGGTAACAATTTCTCTTAAATTATTTTCATTTATTTTACTTCTCGAACCCCTAAACTATTTTTATTTAATTATTTTGTAACAAAACAAATATCTTCAATATACTAGGATGTTGTTATAAGAAGGATTCGAACTAAACATACACACACCTCCATCTAATGTATTAAGAACATAATGTTTCTGTGGATGGAAAACTAACACCTCACGAAACGATGATTGTTCAATTACATCTTTCCACCTCTCATGGTGTCCATTATGATGGAACTGTATTTATATATGATATATATTATGTTTATGATTTCATTATGCTTCTGTAATTCCAAATTATATCAAGCCTTTATTGTTTACATAGTGGGTAAATATGATAATCTTATTTGAGGAAGTGTGGACTACCGCCCCCTTAATGTGATGTGACTCGTTAATGCCTTATGTGAGATGTATGAATGATAGTGCTAATGATATAATATATGATATTATACTGGAATTATAATATACCTATGTTTCATTATGTTTTATTTCCATTAAAATAAGAAATATAAATGAAAGTAGGGTTCATGTGTACGTACGACATACCGTCTCCAGGAACGATGCATTTCATTTCGTACCTATAAATGTTATGTAATATTATAAATACATGTATATACTAGATATATATGATATATAAATCATGAATATTATTCTTTATATAATGGAATATTGACCACACAGAAAACTTGTAAATATAAGGTTTTCATTTTTGACTCAAGTGCCAAATATCGACAAAATGAAAGTTATTAACATAAATGATTACATAATGTTTCTAACATGGTAATAAGTGATATAAAAGAAATAATAAGATTGAAAAATGTTCATAAGAAAGTAGAAATGAACTTTAGTTTATTATTCAGGATATTAAGGAATGATCAAGTCATATCGGACACAAGGTAAAGGACTTCGTCTCAATCTCCTTTCATTGAGGCATATTTTGTTCTAATACAAGTCTTTTTTTATACGCTGTATAAAAACATTTGACATTTCATTTCATTCAAAGGGAATATTTTTCTACAAACCGTTTCACTAATCAATAAAAAATAATGGTTCTTTTATCATACATGGTCACAACGACCTTTTCTACCGCCACGAGTATTATTTAATCTTTGGCTACCTTAACAATCAGTAATGTTTTTGAAATAAAATAAATACCTTATAATATTTTATGCATTTATGGTATTGAAATTATTTTTGAAAATGGATTTGTTATGTCAATATATTTAATTGATATATTGTGATCAAAATGTGGAAATGTTTTCTTTCCTTTATATTCGTTGTATGTGTTATGGTTTTATATTGGTACATGGACATTTGACGGGAGGTTACATGATAAACTAAATGATGGGTGGTGTCATGAATACCAGGACAAGTGGTTACATTATAACATCCAATGCATTGGGTATGGAAGTCAGCCATATGGATATTCGATTTAGTGATATGTGTCGAAGTTGACCATATGTTTATTTAATTTAATTATGTTTATGTACCAAGTTACCTTTATATGTTATGTGTTCTTTATATGGGTATTATGGTAATATTTTGGTTAAAACAGGGTATATAATGATCTTTTATTCATTGAAGATTATTTAAAACTTCAGAAAGGTGAAAAGTATTACTTATGTTAAAGTATTCATGGTCTACTTGTTGTTTTAAAAACTATCAGTTTTACTTATTTGTGTATCCATTACGATGCATTTCATGCTCATCCCATGTTTTTGAAATGTTTTTCAGAGGACATAATGTGGAATAGGGTCAAGGATAGGATCAAGGAAAAGTTATGTTGTCTTAAACATGCTACTAGACATGACTACTTTTTTCAAGAGTTCATATTTTGCAAAAAAGTTAAAAACTGTATAGAAGTGTCTACTTTTTAAATCTTTTGAGATGTAATTGTTATGTCCAAATTCTCAAAAACTCCAAACCTGAAAAGATCATCATTGTGAATTATTCATTAAATTCAATATTAAGCAAGGTTTATGGCAGGGTCCTTATAGTTGGTTTTAAAGTCCAATTTAGATATCATTAGGAGTTAGCGTATTGTTAAATTAATATCCATAAAGTAATTTATGTTAATATCGAGATCATGTAGCATTTACACATTACCATATTGTTTCGCCTATGATATTTATTTGTTCATAATGGTTTTCCAAAGAGGAAACAAGGCAGCTATGTTGGGATGACATTAGGAGGAAGACAACCTTCCAAATAAGAAACCAGAGATGGTTAGAATCAGAACTGAACAGTTTGTTGCAGTGATGGAACAGTTGACTCTGGCTATAAATGGCGGCGATGTTCATGCACGAGATCATCTAGATCAACCACAGAGGAACATGTCAGTAGTTGAGCATTTCAAGAGGCAACATCCCCCATCATTCAATGTTACATCTGACCCTGTGATAGAATAAGGGTGGATTAAAGCACTGGAAAATATTTTCGATTTTGTTGGGTGTTCAGAACATCAAAAGGTTATTCTCGTTGTTTACTGTTTTGAAGGTGAAGCTGATCAGTGGTGGTCGATGGTGAAAAATATCAGGGATAGTGAGGAGATTGATTCTCTTTTTTGGGATGAATTAAAAGGTATGTTTCTTGAGTAATATTTTCCTAATGTGGTTTGTCATAGGATGGAAAAACAATTCCTGGAATTGAGGCAGGAGGATGACTCAGTGGCCACTTATGAAGCAAAGTTCACTCGACTGGAATGGTATGCACCAAATTTCATCCGAGACCTCTATAGTAAGATAAATTGATTTTACTCAGGACTAATGACACGATATCGAAGAGAATTATCCTCTCGTGAGTTCAAAAGTTATGAATAACTTGTTCGAGTTGCGGAGAAGGTTGAAATGGGGTTTGCTGATGATAAAGTGTTCTTTAAAAAACAACAAAATAAGAGGTCCAGTTGGCTGGCAAAGGGGAAGAGTTCATCAAATAAGGCTGGAGGTAAGAAAACTAAATATTCAACTTGTGGGAAGTGTGGTAAAAAGCATCCTGCAGAATGTTTATCGAAGTCTGAAAAGTGCTTCTGCTGTGGTAAGTCTGTTCATATTGCTCGTAACTGTATGGAAGATGATGAAGCAGGCAATGAAAAACCATTGGTAAGATGTTCTAAGTGTAATTAAGTGGGTCATTATGAAAATTATTTACCATCGAATAACTCAACTGAGGGATAGCAGCCAGACTACAAGAAAAAAAGGGGTGGTAAAATCCTTTGAAACTACTTCAGAAGATGGTGGGCCATCAAACGAAGTAGTATGAGGAACACTGTTTGTTTGTTCATATTATGCTAATGTGTTGTTTGATTCAGGGTCTACACGCTCTTTCATTTCGGAGAACTTTTCTATTAAATTGGGTATTCCATATCATGATATGAATAATGAACTTACTGTAAAAACATCTGAAAGAAATTTTGAGACAAAAAAAAACATAAGAACATTCATGTCCTTGTGTGCTAAAAGTATCTACCTGCAAACCTTATTGTTTTTTCCTCTAGTAGAGTTTGATGTTATATTGGGCATGGATTGGCTTTCTGATTATCATGCTAAGATTGACTATACAACTAATGAGGTTTCTTTTCAGAATGATTTTTAGTTTGTATAAAAAAATGAACCCTTGCTATTGATAACATATCAGGAAGATGAGAAACTAGTAAAATATGGAAATGAATGTTACATTGGAAATAATATTGAAAACCAAGGAACTGTTCGTATTAATGATGTTCCACTGGTAAATGTGTACCTTTATGTTTTTCCTGATGAGTTGTATGGTATTATACCTAATCAGAATGTTGAATTTATTATTTACTTAGTTCCTGATGCTAAGCCAATTTCAAAACCCCCTTATCGAATGGCTCAAATTGAACTTTTAGAGTTAAAGAAGAAATAACAAGAGTTATTAGATAAAGGTTTCATTCGACCTAGAACATCACCATGGGGTGCTCTTGCCTTGTTTGTTAAAAAGAAAGATGGTTCAATTAGAATTTTCACTGATTATAGATCATTGAATTACATCACTGTTAAGAATAAGTATCAATTTCCTCATATCGATGATTGTTTTGATCAGATCCAGGGAGCTCAGTATTTTTCAATGATTGACATGAGTTCGGGGTACCATCAGTTGATAGTAAAGGAAGAAGATGTTTCAAAGATTGTGTTTCGTACTAGATATGGCCATTATGAATTTGTAGTTAGGCCTTTTGGGTTAACAAATTCACCTAATGTATTCATGGATCTTATGAATATAATTTCCCTTGAGTTCTTTGATAAGTTTGTGGTTGTTTTCATTGATGATATTTTGGTTTATTCCAAAAGTAAGGAGGAACATGAAAGTCATTTAAGGGTTGTCCTGAAAACATTAAATGGAAAGAAATAATTTTGGAAATTCAGGAATTGTGAGTTTTGGTTACAACAAATTTCTTTCCATGGTCACATTGTTTCGTGAAATGGAATAACTATTGAGGCATCTAAAACAAAAGTTATTGAAGAATGGCCAAGACCCTCAAATATAACCGAGATACATATTTTTCTTGGTTAGTCTGGTTATTACCAGATGTTTGTTGAAAATTTTCCATGGTTATCTAGTCCAATGACTAAGTTAACTCGAAAAGGTGTTAAGTTCATCTGGACAAAAGAATGTGATGTTTGTTTTCAGGAATTAAAAAGTAGATTGGTGAATGCTCTTGTTTTTGCACTGCCATCTAGAAATGGTGTGTTTTTTATCTAAAGTGATTTTCGTTTAAAGGACTTGGATGTGTCATAATGCAGAATGATCTGGTAATTTATTATGCTTCACGTCAATTGAAACCTCATGAGTTAAATTACCCTACACATTATTTGGAATTAGCTTCTGTTGTTTTCCTTTAAAAATTTGGAGGCATCATTTGTATGGAGTGATGTTTGAAATATATACTGATCACAAAAGTGTGAATTATATATTCACACAGAAATAATAGAACATGAGACAGAGGAGATTATTGTAATTAATCAAGGATTATAATTACATGATCCTTTATCATCTAGGAAAAGTAAATAAAGTGGATGATGCTTTGAGTCGAAAAAATAATACTTCATTAAACATGCTATGTTTGGAATGATATCCTTTGGTTTTTGATTTGATGAACTTTGGAAGAGAAGTTGTTGGTGCAGGGAATTCATCTGTTTTGTTTTAGGTGTCAGTGAAATCACCTCTATCAGACAGAATAAAGCAAGCACAGAAAGAAGATAGTGAGTTGAAGAAAAAGGTAGAGTTGGTTCACAAGGGCATGTTTCATGAATTTAACATTGATAATGATTGTTTTTTGAGATTTGGGAAGAGATTATGTGTAGCTTGTGATTGACAGTTGATGAATGAGTTGTTATGTGAAGCTCATAGTTCTCCGTTTTTCTGTTCATCTTGGTATTACTAAGCTGTACAGTGTTCTTAGGGAGTATTACTGGTGGGATGAAATGAAAGGAGATATTTCTTATTTTACTGTGAAGTGTTAGACTTGTCAGCCGGTTAAAGCAAAGCGGCAGTTACCGAAAGGGATGCATCAGTATCTACCGGTTCCATAGTGAAAATGGGAAAATATATCCATGGACTTCATTTTGGGATTACTAAAGACATCTCGAGGAAATATTTCAATCTGGGTTATAGTTGATCGATTGGATAAATCTTCTCATTTCCTTCTTATTCGAGATAATTTGTCTTTAGATCAATTAGCTCGGTTGTATGTTAAAGAGATTGTCAGGTTTAATGGAGTTCCCCTCTCTATTGTATCTATTCATGAATTTATGTTTAATTTTGACATTTGGAAAGACCTTCAGATGTCATTGGGTACTGAATTAAATTTTAGTACAGCTTTTAAACCATAGTCAGATGGGCAGTCAGAATGAAAAATTCAGACATTGGAAGATATGTTATGTGCTTGTTCGATGGATTTTTAGGGATGTTGGGACCACCATTTTTCTTTGGATGAATTTCATATAAAAACAGCTTTCATTATAGTATACATATGGCTCCATTTGAGTAATTATATGGAAATCATTGTCGAAATCAAGCTTTTTAGGATGAAGTAGGTGAAAGGAAGCTGATGGGACCGGAATTGGTAGAATTGATGGCATAAAAAGTTCAGTTGATTCAGAAGCACATGAGAACAGCTCAGAGCAGACAAAAAAGTTATGCCGATAACCGTAGGAAGGATCTTTCCTTTGAAGAAGGTGATCATGTCTTCTTCAAAGTTTCTCTATGGAAAAGTGTGGTGCGTTTTGGTAAGAAAGGAAAGTTGATTCCGAGCACTAGTGCAGAAAACGTTATTTACGTCACTATTTTTTACGTCGATTATATATAACCGACGTGATAATCTTTGAAAAGTGGTTTTTACGTCGGTTATTTTATAACCGACGTAAAAAATGCGTTGAGTAGATTTTTAACGTAGGTTATTTTAATAACCGACGTTACAAATCGCGCGTGTTTGGTTTTTACATCAGTTATAAATTACCCAACATAAAAAACAAAACTACGGTGGTTTTTTTAGTCGGTTATAAAATAACCGACGTAAAAAACCAAAGCGCGGGGGTTTTTTACGTCGGTTATTTTATATCCGACGTAAAAAATGTGGCTTTCAAGGCCTTTTTGACATCGATTATTATTTAACTGACTTAAAAAAACAACCCACATAATGTTTTTTACGTCGGTTAAACAATACCCGACATAAAAAACTGTGATTTTTTATGCCTTTTTTACGTCGGTTATAGAATAACCGACGTAAAATACCAACACGCGGATTTTTTTACGTCAGTTATTTAATAATCGACGTAAAAAAAAGCTGTATCTGATACATTTATAACATCGGTTATTATAATAACCTACATTATAAATGTAAAAAATATTTTATATCTTCTGTTATTAAATAACCGACGTTATAAAACATTTAAAAAATTAACAGGCCCCGTGGATTTTCATTTACGATTTCTCGATCGACAGTCCGGTGGCTCGTCTCTCTCGAACGGTAAACCCTAATAAACTCATCGATCTCGCTGCGTTAAACTCGTTTTTCCTTCATCTCTTATCATATTTACTCTCCTCGGATCTATCATCTCAACTCGCATCACTCATGTAAGCCTTCCACAAATTTATTTCGTTCATTTTTTCCCGGATAGTCTATATTTATGTTTTGAGATTTTTGTGTTTAAACTAGTTAAGATTCTTCGATTTCGAACCATCTTACCCCTTTTTTCCATCAACATATTAATTATCATCTTTATATCTATTAGATCGACTTGCAATATTCATGTAAGCCTCAACTACTTCTATTTAGTTTGTTTTTATTTTGTGAATTCCCGACATTGATGGAAATTTTATTGTCATTGACAACTAAAGATCTCATTCACCAATATTACTGCATAGAATGGTTATTGATTAAATGTACGAATTCAAAAATTATATTTCACGCATTGTTGCTACTTATGTTTATCCTCTTTTATATGAGAATCCATTAGACATATAATATAATGGCTGTAAACCTCTATGTCCCTTCGATGCATCACTATGTCTCATGATTCCAAATAAAAATGGGTTCTGCTGAGGGCTTACACTAGTAGTTTTTTAGGCCTTGGCCAAGGCCACAGCAATATGTTTAGGATTTCTATAATTATCCATTACCTCATTATGATATTAGTTATCGAGAAAACTTGTGATCATTTGACTAGTTGAATATCAATTGTTATTTTTAATTATCATACGATCATTTAAGTAGCCATATTTAATAATATTTAATTCCATTTATTTCATGATGAAGTATATATTAAATTCATGTGTTTTTAGTTGATCACCATGCCTAGTTTTTATATGTAAACCATTGTTTGGGGGGTTGTTCGGGGGGTGGGGGTTGTCCAGAGGGTTGCGGGGTGTCCAGGGGGTGTCCAAGGGGGTGGGTGGGTGTGGGGGGACTGTCCAAGGGGGTGGAGGCATGTCCAGAGGGTTTTGGGGGTCGTCCGGGGGGTGGGGGTTGTCTAGAGGGTTGGGGGTGTCCAAGGGGGTTGGGGGTGGGGGTGGTGTCCAGGATGGGTGGGTGGTGTTGTCTGGAGGGGTGGGGTGATGTCCAGGGGGTGGGGGTTATCCGAAGGGCTAGGGGGTGGGGGTGCAGTGGGGTGTCTAAGGGGGTAGGGGTGAGGTGGTGTCCAGGAGGGGTGGGGTGTTGTCTAGAGGGTTGGTGGGATGTCCAGGGGGTTGGGGGCTGTCCAGAGGGTTGTGGGGTGTCCAATGTGTGTCCAAGGGGGTGGGTGGTTGTGGGGGGATGTCCAGGGCGGTGGGGGCATGTCCATAGGGTTTTTGGGGTTGGTCGTGGCTGGGGTGTTGTCCAGAGGGTTGGGGGTGTCTAGGGGGTGACCAAGGGGTGGGTGTGTGTGTGGGCGCTGTCCAAGGGGGTGGGGGCCTGTCCAGAAGGTTTTGGGGGTTGTCCAGGGGTCGGGGGCTGTCTAGAGGGTTGGGGGTGTCCAGGGGGGTGACCAAGGGGGTAGGGGGTGGGGGTGGTGTCCAGGAGGGGTGGGGGTGATGTATAGAGGGGTGTGGGATGTCCAGGGGGTGGGGCTGTCCATAGGGTTGGGGGGTGACCGGGGGGTGTCCAAGGGTGTGGGTGGGTGTGGGTGGCTGTCCACAGGGGTGGGGGCCTGTCCAGAGCATTTTGGGGGTTTTCCGGGAGGTGGGGGCTGTCCAGAGGGTTGGGGGTGTCCAGGGAGATTGACTACTGCATCGTGGTTTATGAGATTATGACATTATGATTGTTCCGTGATGGTTGGATATACATTTTGATTTCCTCCATCTGAATTTTTATTTTAAATATGATTTGATTCTCAGGGTTACTCCATTCTCTCCAATTTTCTATCAACCATGTAGGCGCCATGGTTTTATTTTATTCAATTGAATTTAAAACTGTTATATCTAACTATATTTTGTTTTAATAATAATATTCAAGCATATTTTTTAAAATATGCATAGATTTGTTTTATATTTCAAAATTATTTTACATTCTAACTATGATTTTTTTCATATAATCTTATATTTTTCTTATCTTAAAAATATTTATATTTTTGATACATGTTATAGGTAATAATGAGTCGATTTTGGATTACGGAACATCGAATGAGCAATGAATATGAGGAAGGTGTTGATTCCTTTTTGTAATTTCCTAAACGAAATGTTCCAAGTAGTGACATTTTTTTCTCTCCATGCCTGAAATGTTTGAATACGAAGAAGATGAAAAGTAGAGAGATAAAAGATCATCTGATATGTCATAGTGTTAATCTGAGTTACATCCCTTGGATTTGGCATGGTGAAACTGGACGAAATTTCATTGATGGTGATGATTCACAAGATGGTAACTCCGATGGAATTGAAGAGATGAGTTGCGATATTGTAGCTGAAAAGATTGAGATATAACCGACAGTTGCACGTCTATATGGTGATGCTGGAAAACCATTATATCCTGATTTTACAGATTTTATGGTTTTTTCGGAAGTGTTAAGATTGATTAACCTGAAGGAGAAACATGGATGGAGTGACAAAAGTTTTATAGAGCTGTTACAATTGATGAACGACATTCTTCCAAAAGATAATGATATTCCAGATTCAAATTACAAGGACAAGAAAATATTATGCCCGATGGGATTTGGATACAAGAAAATACATGTCTGTCTGAATGAATGCATTATATATTGGAAGGAATATGAAATTCGGTCAGTTTCCTAAATGTGGGACATCACGCTATAAGGTGAAAGAAAAATCACAGGCTGATGTAGAGATTACAAAGCTCCCTTCAAAGGTATTTAGGTATCTTCCTACAATTCATCGTTTTAAACATTTATTTTCTAATTCACATGATGCAAAAAGGTTAAGATGGCATGCTGATGAGTAGGTATGTGATGGAAAAATACGTCATCCAACTGATTGTCCACAATGGACGAAAATTGATGGGTAGTATTCTATATTTGGAAATGAAATAAGAAATCTCATATTAGGGTTGTGCATAGATGGAATGAATTTATACCGAACCCTCAGTAGCACACATAGTTCATGGGATGTTTTATTGGTAATTTACAACCTCTCTTCTAAAGTTTGTATGAAGCGCAAATATGTCATGTTGAGTATAAAGATCTTCGGTCCAAAGAAACCGGAAAATGATATTGATGTTTACTTGTCACCGTTGATTGATGATTTGAAACTGTTATGGGCTGATGGTATTTGGGTGTATGATTATTATAAAATGGAATATTTTCAACTGCATGAAGTGCTTCTGTTCTCTATAAATTACTTCCCAGCGTATGGAAATTTGTCTGGATATAGTCTTAAAGGACATAAAGCATGTCCAATTTGTGAACAAGAGACGTCATACTGTCTATTGCATCATGGGACGAAAACAGTGTACATGGGTCATCGAATGTTTTTGCATATGGATCACCCTTATAGAAGACTAAAAAATGAATTCAATGGCTCCCAAGAATTTGATACTGCTCCAAAACCTTTATCCCCAGAACTGTATTTTTAGAGGGTGACAAACCTTGATGTGACATTAGGAAAGACATAGAAACCTGGTAATGATATACATATTTGGAAGAAAATGTCAATATTTTTTGAGCTACCATATTGGAGGTATCATGAAGTTAAACATAATATTGATGTCATGTACATGGAGAGGAATATATTTGATTCTTTGATTGGAACATTGTTAGATATTAAAGGAAAGACTAAAGATGGGTTTAATGCTAGATTAGAGTTACTATCAATGGGAATATATTTTGAGTTATCTCCCACTCCTAAAGGACGACGAACATTTCTTCCCCCGCCTTGTCATACATTATCGAAGAGGGATAAAATTAGCTTTTTTCAGTGTCTTCATGATATCAATGTGCCTCAATGTTATTCTTCAAATGTAAAACAAAATTCTCAATGAAGGACTTGATGTTGATAGGTATGAAATCACATGATTTTCATGTCATGATGCAACAAATACTACCAGCTGCATTGCATGGAATATTGCCCATTCATGATAGAAAGACTATGATGAAGTTGTGTTATTTTTTCAATTCAATTTCGAACAAGGATATTTATGTGAATGCTTTGAACATTTTGGAAAAGGATGAAATTTTTATAATTTTCCAATTGGGAATGTATTTTCCCCCATCTTTTTTTGATATAATGGGGCATTTAATGATTCATCTGGTTAGAGAAAGAAAGATTTGTGGACCTGTATATATTCATTGGATGTATCCTTTTGAAAGGTATATGAAAATATTAAAGGGGTATGATAAACATACATATCGACCTGAAACCTCCATTATTGAAAAGTATATTTCTGAGGAGGTAGTAGAGTTTTGTATGAGCTACTTCCCTACGGTGCAACACATATGTTTGCCTCCATCTCGCCATGAACGAGTTAATAATGAGGGAAAGGGGATTCATGGCTAGAAAGTAAAATCATTGTCTGCTGAACAGATGAAGAATTTAGAATCATACATCTTGAATAACATAGCTGATTCTCAACTATATATCACATTGCATATTAATGAGTTGAAACAATTCCATCCAAAGAAGAAAGAAATGTGGATTTTGAATGAGCACAACAAAACTTTTTTGTCATGGATTAAAAAGACTTTGCTTGGTAGATCTGATGTATCAGAGGCATTAAAATGGATAGTGGGTAGTCCATGTTTAAATGTGATAACATGGTCCGGTTATGACATTAATGGCTATACATTTCATACGAATGATTAGGACAATAGAAGTGCAGTTTAGAATAGTGGTGTATTGTTTTTTACAGAAGAAATGCATTTTTCGAGTTCTAAGGACAAAAACCCAATTTCTGCATCAACTGCATATTATGGAGTGATTTAAGACATATTGGAGGTTGATTACTTTAAAATTAAAGTTCTTGTTTTTAACTTTAAATGGTTTATCGGTAACAACAGGTTAAGACACGATGAATTTGGAATGAAACTTGTTAATCTGAATAGATTGGAAGACACAACTGATTCTTTTATAATGGAAACACATGAAAAACATGTTTTCTATGTAGTAGATCAATCAGATATGCAGTGGGCTGTTGTTTTAAATGGGAAAAAAATATGTTGGTGAGGATGAAGTTGATGAAGATGTTGATTTATGTGCGATCCCTACTTCCAGGGAAAGATTAATAGAACATAATGATGAGCATGTTGAAGACATGGTTTGTGCCATAAGGAACGATCACGACGAAGGAATTTGGGAAAACAATCCATTTGTACATTTCTTTAAATTACAGGTAACATATGTTTATTTCTTGTTTACAATTATTTTTTTCATAAATGTTAGATGTTGTAAGTTTTTTTTATTAAAACATGAATTAAAACAAAATAAGTATAAGTTTTTGTTTGTTTTATGTTTGTTTAGTTTACTTTATCATGTTTACCATTACATGCATTATATATCTATTATTTTTATTCAGTGAAAATTACTTTACCATGTTTACCAGGTTTACCATGTTTACCATGTTTTCCATCTTGACAGTCTTGACCATCTTTAACATTGTTTAACATGCTTACCATATTAACAATGTATACTATTTTGTAACTTAGTACACTTTTCTATTTTCTGATTACAATAGTATTAAAATATTTTAATTTCTATATTTTTGAACTGAAATTTGTTTTTTTTATTTGAAGGATAATGAAAGATCATTCAGTTGATCAACCACATGATTCTGGAGATGAGCATATTGGTCATACCTCTGGGGAGGAACATTCACATGCTCCTATTACGACAAAGAGTTCAAAGGTTAGTAAACGTGGGTGCACACGTTTACAAAAATTATCAGTTTCCTGTACGCAGGATCAGAGGATAGTCGATGTCATTGATGATGATGATATTCCTAGAGGTCCAAATGCAAAATATTTTAAGAGTTTTGTTGTAACTCAGGCTAAGAGAAAAGTAAGCATTCTGTATGATGACTGGAGATGTATGGATAAAGCGATAATCTCTCAGTTATGGGAGACGATTTTGGTAAGATTATTTTCTATTGTTTGAATATTTTTTAAATGATTCTAGTATATATAATATGTTTGACCTCTTCTTTATCAGATGACATTTGATATTCCTGACATTGGAGGCGTCAGGAAGAAATGCTTATCGTTGGCTTCTAGGAAAAGAAGGGATTTCAAATAAATAGTCTCATCTGATTTCATTTATTGTCATAGGAGTCATGACAATCAATGTTGTATATATCCTTTTATATATGAAGACACATGGAGACAGTTTTTTGAAAGTATAAGAAAAGAGTCATTTTTGGTAAGGGAAGTATAAACATTTATAAGATTTTTTATATAAATGATCTTATTAACGTTTTGTTAATGATTTCATATTCTTAATTTACAGCAAACAAGGATAGCTAATCAGGATATCCAATCTAAAAATGTATACCCTCATAGTTTATCTCGGGGAGGGTATGCATTATTGGAAGAACAAATGATGGTGGAAAAATTTCAACAACTAAGAGCTGAGTCTTCAAGCTCTGGAGAGGTGGCCCCTCCATCCCCTCCATCTAGACATGAAAAAAGGAAGAGAGCTCGAAAGGGAAAAAAGGGCAACATCGTTCAAATGAATCGTAAATCTTAGCTGAGAGGATTGTAAGATATGTATTTTATTTATTAAAGTTAACCATTTTCTTCATATAATTTCAATCATTACAGTAATGCTCAATTAATTAATACATGACTCTCTTGAGGAGCAGAGTTCACAGGGGACATTTACAGCTACTGGTTAGGAAGATATTTTATATGTAGCATTAGGAAGGCCCGAACATCCTTGTCGTGTAAGAGGATATCTGGTAGGTGTATCGGAAAGAAAAGTGTTGCCACGTTATTCAACATTAAACTTTAGGGGGTTTATAAAAAAATAGAATCCTTGGAGGATGAAGTTCATAATATTAATGCGATGATGGTGGACAGGATTAGAGCTTCGGTGCAGTCTATGATTGCAGATATGAAAAGACAATTTCAGACTATAGCTCCCACTCCTCCACCTCCCCCGGAAGACCCCATTATTTATCCTCCACCTCTTCCAGTAGCTCCCACTCCCCCACCTCAGCCTACTGACCCCATTTTTTATCCTACTCCTCTGCCGCACCTTCTTACATATTGTGAGTTTTATGTTGATGATTCTCAACATCATATTGTTGCATATGGGTTGGTATATTGTATAAGAGATACAGTTCATCGTCAACAATTAGAGGTAGATAATCATAGGGTCACTATACATGATATTATAGATAGATCAGCTCGGGATACCATTACCTACAGATGATGTGGTGATAGTTGGACATAGTATCGGCCATTTTTTAATTTGGCCATCTAGACATCTTCGACTCATTACCATAGAGTTATTTATGTTATATATTTTATTTCATTTTTTTATTAATGTTGTTTTATCATTTGAAAACTAATATATTTTTCAATTTATTTTTACAGGAATACTTCAAAGGTAAAGAAATACTATATAGAAAACAACAAAGACAAATGGATATGATATCAGATACAAATTCTAGTAGACTTGACCGATTGAGAAGATATTCAAATTTGTTGGCGGGTCATTATGAGTTTCCAATGGAACCTCATGTTTGTGGACGTGATATAAAAGCAAGTATTATGAAAAGTGATATCATGGAACTTGTTACTGGAGATATGTTGGGCATCAATGTGGTGAAATTTTTTTCCATGTAAGTCTTAACACCTTTTCCCCACATTAAATTTATTAAAAATGTATACATATGTTTGTTTTGTATTAGGTATCTTTATAAAATTTGTGAGAGGAATGAGCCTACAGAGTTATATGGATTCATGGACCCGGAATTGATTTCCCCTTAAGCATGTGCATTGGATGAGGAACAAATAATTATTTATATTGCTGAAAGACTTGAAAAGATTATAGTCACACAATGTTGGTTGATGCATTTTTGTGAGAGGTATGAAACACATCTCTCTCAAAGAGTTAATTATCTTTTAACATAAAAAACAACCAACGTTAAATTTCCTTTTATCAGTGATCATTGGATGTTAGGGGTTTTTTTCCCAAGGAGAAAGCACTTTATTGGATATGCTCTATCCATGATGATGCGCGGGAATGTTTTAAGAATATATTGGAAAAGTAAGTTTCAATTTCTCAATAGTTTTATATATTATAATTAATTTTAAATTTACCACATTAGTATTATTTTCTAACAGGGCATGGGCCTACTTTCGAAAAAACACAAAGAAAAGGAATGCAAAGATCATATATGTAAATGTGAAGGTAAATATCCATTTATAATTTGTACTTTTTGATTTATTACATTAAAATAATATATTGAATTTACACTCATTTATACATAATTTTCATGAAAAACAAGGCGTCATCGAATGTGGATATTATATGTTAAGATTTATGTATGAAATAATAACAACTGGGACAGTTGTGAATTTTGACCTGGTAATATTTTCTCTTAATCATTGCCATAATATATCAAATTGATTTACTCATTATACACGTTAACTACTATCCTTTTCATTTTTAGCTTTTTGATGACCCTAAACCCTATAATCCTGCAGACATCAAACACTTACAAGTGGAGTGGTCAAATTATTTTACAGGTTTGATTAAATTTTAGTTGTTTGTAATGTAAAATGTAATTTTGAATATTGTCGTTGTAATTGTGTATTTGGTAGTCGTTTAAGTTGTATTTAGTTTTTTTTAAATTGACAGTGTAAGTTTTGAATGTTATATATGTGAATGATTGATTTTTCTCTACTTCTTGTTTTGGTCTATTTATGATGGTTTTTCTGGTATGGATTCTGGTCTGGGGGGGGAGGTGTTTCAAGGGTGTGGGGGGTGTTCAGTGGGTTGGGGGTGTCCAGGGGTCTGAGAGGGCTGTCCGGTGGGGTGGGGGGTACACATGAGGGTGGGGGTGTTGTCGAGGGGTATTTGGGGTCGTCAAGGGGGTTGGGGCAGTCCTGGGGTGTAGTGGGGGCTCTAATGGGGTGGGGAGGGTTGTCCAGGGTGTGGGGGGGTAAACATGAGGGTGGGGTGGGGGGGGGGGGTTGTCTCGGGGAGTTTGGAGGTGTCTAGGGGGTCAGGGTGGGGGCGTCCAGGGGTGTGGTGGGGGCTGTCAGGTGGGGTGCGGGGTGCTGTTCAGGAGGGTTGGGGGCTATCCAGGGGGTTGGGGTAGTCCAGGGGTGTGGTGGGAGCTCCAATGGGGTGGGGGATGTCAAGTGGGGTGAGGGGGTGAGGGGGTGCTATTCAGGAGGGTGGGGGTAGTCCCAGGGTGTGGTGGGGAGATCCAATGGGGTGGGGGAGGGTTGTCCAAGGAGTAGGGGGTATACATGATGGTGGGGGGGGGGGGTCCCGGGGTGTTTGGAGCTGGCTAGGGGGTTGGGGGCAGTAGATGTGTGTGGTTGGGGCTGTCAAGTGGGGTGAGGGGGGTGAGGGGGTGCTGTTCAGGAGGGTGGGGGGTTGTTGAGGGGTGTTTAGGGCTGTCTAGGGGGTCGGGGCAGTCTTGGGGTGTGGTGGGGGCCATCATGTGGGGTGAGGGTGTGAGGGGGTGTTATTCAAGAGGGTGGGGGGTTGTCGAGGTCTGTTTGGGGCTGTCCAGGGGGTCGGGGCAATCTAGGTGTGTGGTGGGGGCTCCAATGGGGTGGGGGATGGCTGTACAAGGGGGTATACATGAGGGTGGGGGCTATCAGGTGGGGGAATTTTTATATGTTATCAATGTAAATGCCTAAATTTGCTTTAGTTCATGTTTTGATCTCCTTCTGTTTTTGTGGTAGGAATTATTGATTTGGTTTCTTGTTGATTTTGGGGGAGAGCAGAGGACTACAATCGATTTTTTTTAAATAAAATTTTCCTTCCACGTCGGTTATAAAATAACCGACGTGATAAAGAAATCGAGAAGGGTTTATCACGTCGGTTTTTTCATAACTGATGTGATAAACACCTATGGCATGGTTTATCACGTCGGTTATGTAATAACCGACGTGATAAAGGACCTGGGAAATGATTTATCACGTCGGTTAATCACTAACCGACATGATAAACGGCCTGGGAAATGGTTTGTCATGTCGGTTATTAAATAACAAACGTGAGAAACCATTTCGCGGGCCCTTTATCATGTCGGGTATTGATTAACCGAATTGATAACCCCCCACCCCCCACCCCCCCACCCCCGGTCTAGTTTAGCACGTCTATTATTTAATAAACGACAGGATAGACCATCGCCCATGAGTTTATCACATCTGTTATTAAATAACCGACGTGATAAAGCCCCCCGGTTAATCACGGCGGTTATATAATAACCGACGTTATAAACCCCACCCCTTGGGTTTTTTCACTTCAGTTGTTAATTAACCGATGTGATAAACACCACGATGTTATGTTTGTTATGTCGGTTTTTAAATAACCGACGTAAAAAACTCTATTTATAACTTCGTCCTTATTATCATCAGCTAAAAATCGACGTAAAAATTGAAAAATAACCGACGTAAATAACATTTTCTGCACTAGTGGATGTTCATTGGACCTTATGAAATTCTGGGGAAAGTGGGATTGGTTGCGTAAAGAGTGGATTAATTTCTAATTTAATCCCAGATACACAATTTTTTTCATTTTTCGATGTTGAGAAAGTATATGCCAGATCCATCTCATGTTTTGAGCCCAGAGGTAGTTCAGTTGGAAGAGAATCTCTCTTATGTAGAACAACCAGTTCTGATTCATGACCATAGAGAGCAAGTGTTGCAGAATAAGGTAATTTACCAGGTAAAGGTTTTGTGTAAAAACCATATGGATGAAGAGGCAACGTGGGAATCTGTAAATGCTATGAGGGATAAATACCGCCACTTATTTTGAGAAGTGAATAAAAATTCTGAGGATGCAATTTTCAAAAGGGGGGAAGGATGTAACATCCCATGTAAATGAAGAATAAGATATTTTTATACTTATTATTATTTTTTAATTAAATATTAATTTTACTTTAAATGGGTTGTTATGTTCGATAGCCTACATGATACACAGTAACGGGTTTCTTTGGAATCTTACGATGCACACTAATAATATAATATTATTATATTAAATGGTAGTTAACTCATAACAGTTGTATTGGTAGTAATTAATAAAACTAACTACAATATGATTATACATGATTTTTAAATGTATTTACATTATCCAATAAAAAGTTAGAGTCTTAAAATGTGAATGAATCTAATTTTAAGCATAATTTACATTAAAAGGCCGATTTATCACCTTATAATGGAAAACACTTTTTAAATCTAATTTTGGACACATTAATACATTCTATATTACCAAATAAAATACTTCCTTAGAATGGGGACATCAAAATTAACTTTGTGTAAATTTTTGGAATTTTTTAAATAAAGTTCATTTTTTAATGAATAGTAAAAATATTGTATTTTAATTAAAAACTATGTTTTAATCTAATTTATTTATATGGTTGGATTATCTTTTTACTTGGTTTTAAAGTGTAATTATATTATATTTTTACCATTTAATCCAATGCTTGTCATTTAAATTAATTTCACTTTGAAATTGGACATAAACAAGTATCAATCTTTTGATAGTTATTATTTCTTAAAAACAAGCTATTTGTTTTAACAACGGGAATTAATTATAAAATTAATTAATAAAACTTCAATTTTTTGAATTTTTAAAATTAGAAATAATTTTTGAATTCAGAATATCAAATATAGATTAGGGTGAATTTTTGTTATTTTTCTGAAAAACATCAATTTTTTATGAATAATGAAACTACTTAGTGGTAGTTCAAAAAACTGACTTTTCATTTAAATGAAATTTTACCACTTCTGTGAATTGAATGTAAAAATTTGGACATACATGGTATTTATCAATAAGTTAAATTCGGTTCATTAAGATGAAAATAATTTTTGTTGAATGGTAACTTTAGACTTTTATTTACCGTAGTTAAAGGTAAATAAAGTTATTCAATGTAAAATAAATATTATAATAATTCATAATTACCTTAACCCTTGTCCAAAGCTTATTGGTTGAGTCATTTACAACCATGGACATCTTAGAGACGATTTTGGGACCTCATTGAACCACTTGGGAGTGATAATGACAATTTTGATTAATTAATTTAATGTGAAGACAAAATTGACATTAACAAAAAGCAACTACTAATTAATTTTTATATGGTGTTACATAAGTCCTATTTTGGATTATAATTATTCTTTGGAAACATAAAATTATTTCTTATATCGTGGTGTTTTTGTTATAATTTTTAGATATTAAATAAATTAAATTATTTATGACACAATAATGATGTAGTATTTATCTCATTTATAAATGATTTAAATAAATAAGATTATAATCATTACAATATTATCCAAAACATGTCCAATTCTGATTGGATGATTTTATTTCGACCATGACTCATCTAATATTCAACTATAATGATTTTTGAACCATTATAAACCGAATATAATTATATTATAAAATAATATTTTCACACATTCCTAACGAGCCAGTCCTCTCCCTTATAAAAGGAGACAACTTCTAACCAATTACTCACACCTCTCATGCCATTTGGATCATAAAAAATCTGGAAACTTAAGCTTACTACATCTCTATCCTCCCCCTATAAGCCTTACTTTAGAAAAAAGGCACTTCAATAAGTTCTTTTGGTTCAATCCAAAGGAGTTACCCAAATTAAAGGTAATTGTTTCTCTTAAATTATTTTCATTTATTTTACTTATCCAACCACAAAAATATTTTTATTTCTTTCTTTTTTTACCAAAATAGTATCCTCAATATACTAGTATGATGTAGTAAGATGTATTCTAACTACACTTACACACACCTCCATCCAATGGATGAATAACATAATGATTCTGTTGATGGAAAACTAACGCCTCACGAAATGATGATTGTTCAATTACATCTTACCATCTCTCATTGTGGACATTATGATGGAACTGTATTTACATATGATATATATTATTTTTATTATTTCATTATGCTTTGTACATTCTAATTATATCAAGCCTTTATGGTTTCCATAGTGGGTAAATACGATAATCTCATTTGAGAAAATGCGAACAACTTCCCCCTTAAAGTGATGTGACTCATTAATTCCTTATGTGGGGTGTATAAAGTATAGTTTTAATGATATTATATATGATATTATACAGGAATTATAATATAAATATGTATCACTGTGTTTTATTTCCATTAAAATAAGAAATAGAAATTAATGTAGCGTTCATGCGTACGTACGGCTTACCGTCTCCATGAACGGTGGATTTCATTTCTTTCCTCTAAATAATATGTAATATAATAAATAAATGTATATACTAGATATATATGATATATATGATATCTAATACATGAATATATTTCTCGATATAAGGGACTATTGACCACATGGACAACATGTAAATAAAAGGTGTTCATTTTTTACTCAAGTGCCAAATATCGACAAAACGAAAGTTATTAACTTAAATGATTAAATAATGTTTATAACATGGAAATAAGTCATATAAATGGAAAAATAAACTTGGAAAAATTATTTAATCATGTAGAAATTATCATTAGTTTACTATTCATAATATTAAAGAACGATCGAGTCATGTCGGACATGAGGTAAGGGACATCATCTCAATCTCCATTTATTGAGGCATACCCTTTTACGTATTTTTGGTATTGAAAGTTGTTTTGAAAATGTATTTGTTATGTCAATATATTTATGTGATATATTACGATCGAAATGTGGAAATGTTTTATTTCCTTTATGTTTGTTGTATGCGTTATGGTTTTATATTGGTATTTGGGCATTTGACGGGTGGTTACGTGATAAACCAAATGATGGGTGGTGTTGTGAATACCAGGACGGGTGGTTATGTTATAACCACCAATGCATTGATTATGAAAGTGGACCATGTGGTTATTCCATTTTGTGATATGTGTGGAAGTCTACCATATGGTTATTCCATTTTAGTATGTTTATGTCCCAAGATACGTTTATAAGTTATGTGTTCTTTATATGGGTTTTATGGTAATATTTTGATTACAAAAGGGTAAGTAATGATCTTTTAATTAGTGAAGAGTATTTAGTACTTCATAAAGGTGAAAATTATTACTTCTGTTAATGTATTCATGGTTTACTTGTTGTTTTGAATAACTAATAGTTTTACTTCTTTGTGTATCCCTTACCGAGCTTTTTTTGCTCATCCCATGTGTTTGAAATTTTTTTCATAGGACATAATGTGGAATAGGGTCAAGGATGGGATCAATGAAAAGTCATGTTGTGTTATACATGAAACTAGACAAGACTCCCTTTTCCCAGAGTTCATGTTTTGTACAAAAAAATTAAAACTGCGTAGAAGTGTATACTTTTTATATCTTTTGTGATGTAATAGTTATGTCCTAATTCTCTAAAACGCTAAACCTGAAAATATCATCAATGTTAATTGTTCATTTAATTCAATATTAACCAAGGTTTATGGTCGGGTCCTTAAATACTAGGTGGTTCCAAAATGTCATGGAGGTTCTTCCTCGAGAGGATTTTTGTTTCAAGGGATTAATCATAGTACCATTTTAATTTTTGATGGTGGTGATGAAGGATTTCTATCAATCTCATTTGTACATTAATTACCATTAAACCATGATGTTTAATGATGTGTGTCGTCTATTCTGGTGGAGATGTATGGGATTAGAGAAATATGACTTCATATCTCAATGGTATACTTGATATAAGGTTAAAGAAGAGTACCAAAGACTATAATGATTGATTCATATATTACCCATTGATACATGGAATGATAATAATGTTACAATGGATAATCATTATTGGATTTCCACATAAACCCTATGGAGGAATTTGACTCGACAAGTGATTGACAATTTTTCCACATCATAAAATTACATTCAGATCATTGATTTCGCCAATTTGGATGAATTAGGATGATGGTATGTTTAGGAGATATTGAGACATCATGGGGATCCATCTAATATTGTTTTAAACTGGGATTCCCTTTTGCCAGGTAATTTTGGGATGGCCTTCAGAGGGAAATAGAGGTGAAGATCAAGTTGAGAATAACATTCCATCCTCCAATGAATGGTTAGACGGAGTGCGAGAATAAAATTTTGGAAATCATTCTTCTATCTCATGTGTTGGATTTTAGAGTTTATTAGAAAAACCATTTTTGTTTTGGTCGATTTATCATATAATAATATATTAAAATCCTCAATAAGGATGGATCCTTTTGAGGTGCTTTATGGTTGATCATGTAGGTATCCCTTATGTTGGGAATAGGTAGGTGAGACATAATTTTTTGGAATAAAATTGGTCAAAGAAACTCCTAATATGTAAATTTTATCATGTAAAATTTTATATAGGTTAGATCAGTCATAATTTTGTGTTTATCAAAGGTGTTGATCCATGGTGCTATTTGTGGGTTACATGTTGTTTTTGAAACTGGAACCACTCTTTAGTCACCATCTCCTTGGTAAGAAAGGAAAGCTAATGATGAGTTATGTAGGATCTGTTGAGATTACTTAGAGTGTTTTTATAGTGCATTATAAGTTATAATTTCATTCTAATATTGTATCAATTCATGATCTGTTTCATGTGTCTCAATTAAAGAAGTATAATCTGGCCCTATCTTAGGTTCCAAATTGGAAATAATTGGAGCTAGAATAAGATTTTTCAATATTTTAGTGGCCAATGAATATTTTTGATTCCAATGAAAAAGGGAAGTGAAGGATGTTACTATTGTTTCTCCGAGTTATTTGAAAGTACAATAATGATGAGAATGATGCATGGAAGTGGATGTCTCGGGGTGAAGGGTATTATCTATTTCTATTATTTGATTAGAATCATTGATTAAATTTTGATGGAATAAATTATACATGGTGAGGAGAATTTTAAAATATATTATTTTATGGAAAGGAATAAATTTTTTTATATTTTTATAATATTAATCCGTTAATTTCCTTGGGAATTAATTGAGAAAATTGTGTTTTTGGAACCAACAGTAGGTGGATCATGGTTATGGAAAATTATCTGCCAGCCATGGAGAAATAACATACCCTGGACAGTGGAACTATCTAATCATCATTGCATTCTACATGTGGTTGAACCTGTCCCCAATAAACTTTGTTGCTAGTTTCGTCATTGATAGAGAAGACTACATAGTTGTTAAAATGTTTGGAATACTGTGTAGAAAATCCATGATTTTGGTCTAGGTCATTTAATTTTTTTAATTTCCTATCTACCCTCCCTCTATTTTGAACCAAATATACCCCTTATTCATGAAATATTTTACTTGCAGTCCTATAATCATCATTCTCTCTCACACAGTATCCTTAATAATCCATTTTTGAGTGGATTTTATGTGGGATATTAAAAAAATTGCTTGTAATCCTCTTTTCTCTTGATTTATTCCTTCTTCTAGTGTTCTTATTCCTCCATCTTTCAATTATCATCATTATGATGGATTTATTGACATAATAAGGTTTCAATATTGAGTTTATTTAGTGAAATATTGATCTTTGTGGTTCAATATCACCACAAATAGGTTCAATTATGGCGTGACTGTGGTTTTCAATAGTATTCCATATGTTTCCAATCATAAAATAGGTCGTTCCATGATATAGCTTTATTTTATGATTTTTAATGCCTTCTTAGTTTATTAATTGTGTTCCATGTATTCTGTGAATGGTGAAAACCCATATTCGATGGGTTTTGAGGTGCATATTTTTTGAAAAATGGTTTTTAAATTATAAATGTTACTATTTCAAGTATATTTTCATGATGTTATTTCTATGTGTGTGTAATAATTTGTGACTGTTTTGTGGAGAATATTTTAAAATTTATTTGGTGTGAGTATGGATTAGATATGGGGTATCCCTAGGACATTGATGGTCTTTCAGGTGTATTCTTGAATCTGGATCTATGGATGTGAAATTGGTGATCTATGACACACGACAAATAGAAAATTGAGCACAAAATAAATTTCTAGCTATAAATGTTGGATGACTATGACTAGTATGCAAGTTTGATCAGCTGGGCCGATGCCATTTTCATTTAGCAAGATTGTCACAACAACACTAACAAAACTAAGATAATGATGCTGATTAGAGACCTCTATGAATTTGTATTGATTTCCCCATTGTGGATAGTGCATGAGGATGACGCAGGTAATGGTTATTATACCATGAATCAATTAAATATGTGGTTACTAGTGCCTCACAGATACAATTATATATGAGGATTCCTCATGTCACTCTATTATGATGTTGTGCATACCATCAGCATACATTGGATTTTACTCTCTTTTTGTTTTACCACGAATTATTCATTGAATTTCTTTGACATAAAATGATTCCTTAAAATCCTTTCAAATCTTTTTCAAAAAAACATTCATAGTGATTTTCCATATAATATTTTTGTATTGATTCATTGTTTTGGATGGTATCCTATGGTGATTTGGATCACACCATAAAGACACCCTTGTTTGTATATAGACATTATTATGTTTGACCCAGTTAATGGAATGATGTATCATAGTGTTGATGATGGATTTGGTTTTTGGTGTTCCTTTTTTGGGGGTTTTGGGGGAGGTGGGTTGAGGGTGAAGGCCATCATATTACACTTTTTATTTGAGTTTTTAAATTGGTTCACCTCCTCATTTTAGTATATTAATTTTGGATATTGTTGTAAAATGGTTATGTAAATGAATTTTTTTCTATTTTTGTTATAGATATTTTTCTTGGAGAAATGTTTTATACTCATGTATTGTTATGATTATTTCTCATGGGAGAAATAATTCATAAAAGTGAATTATTGATTAATTAGAACTAGTTTCCATCCTTTGTAGATCTGGAATGCCTTTAAGGACCTTTCACAGGGTGGATCAGATCCCATATATTGACCCAAGCCTTAATGGTATATCATTACATGATTTAATGCATAATTATACATCAAAGTAAAATCCAAGGATTGCTATGTCTTGTGTCTTGGAAAACTGGGTACATAAAACCGAAAATATTGGGCTGAAAATAACTTCTTTATTTATTCTCCATAAAGATCTACTAACTTCCTTTGAGTCCTTCCAACTACATAGTTACCCTGCGGAACAAATGAACAATGGGAAGAGCTGATAAGCCCGGTATTGGAAAGGACATAACGATACATCTTAAGAACATGAGTTTAGATGCATGACATAATGATATCCAAATCATGGAACATATAAAATTACATCATATAAAAATGTGATCAGATAAACATGGACTCATATAAATGAGGAATTATCATAAAACATTTCTTTAGTACGGGTCAAGGATTACTGCAAATCCTGATTCCAATTTTAGTACGGGTCAACGCTTACCTCCAATCTCTATTCACATCGCATCCCACGAGACATAACATTACTCAATGAAAAGGTTCTCGATCTTGTCACACCAATTTAAACATTCTCTTGAATATTCATTCCATATAAATCATCATAAATAATCAATCATACATAAACATAACGGTACCCAAGGAATGAATTGGGTACCACAATCAAGACATAAAACATAACTAATGGGTGTATCATGAAAGTGTCAATGAAAGAAAGGAATTAGTACATACATGGATGTTAATAATGTAAACTAGGCATATAAAATGGTAAGAGATATCAAAAATAAGAGAAATCATATAACAATTGTATTTGAGAAACATTATCATTAAAAAACAATTTGTTTTCTTTTAAGGAAAATACTATAGAGATTTTAAAACAGAAAAGAGGAATACCACTAATATGAAACTAGAGTTGAACAAAAAATGTTTTAATCATAAAATAACATATTTTATAAAGGTATTGCTGGAATTAAATATATTATATAATGCACTTGAAATTGGGTAAAAATTCTTGATGTTCCATTAAAACTAGTTTTCTTATCAGAACGTTCTAATGTGGGAATCTATTAAAAAATTTATATCCCCAAAGAGAGTGATGAAAGGGTCCTTATAATATAATTTTTTACAAATAAAAAGAATTTATATGATTGAAAATAAATTATAAGATAAATCCATTTGGATATAAATTAATATAAGTCTACCCTAAAGAACGAATGAGGTTCGGGTAGATTTTGTTACAGATTATCGGCATGGTGTCGGGTGCACATAAGAGATCTTGATGAGAGATTGAAGGGGTTATCATCAATTATAAAACTTTATTGTAGTATGGGGTGGTGAAAAAACACACAACATCATTTGTTATTACACATAAAATGACATAGCATAGAGGACATTCTTGATTTAAGAGTGAAATGGAGATGATCCCTTACCCTAAATCTGATGGTGTACTCCAATTGTTATTATATACTAGAATAAAAAAACATGGTTTATTAATTAATTATTCTGGAAACATTTAAATATATAATTTTTCTATAATAATCATTTTATGTTCATTTATAATTGTTTTGATTGGTAATGGAGGTCAATTTCATTATTCAGGCTCGTTTGATTACTTGGTTTCAATGACCAGTTCGCTTATATTCATGATTTTATAAACATGTAAGATAAATGTGGTTTTCCAGAATTCATGTTATATTATATTACTGAAAATATAGGAGATACATGGTTTTAAATTTATTTTGGTTACAAATAGTGAAGTCCAATTATTATATAAAACCATTGGGACAACCTTTTTTATTAATCGTTGAGATTGATTACAAAGAATATGTTTTTGCTATATAAATTAATAAAATTTGTATAAAAGGACTATAGATCCAAAATATGATATATTACCTATATACTGATCTGGTTTAACCAAAACAAAAATGGTTTCATCAACATAATTAACAATAATAATAGAAATTTATAATCCATTGTCTTAGAATGCTCTAAATTAGTTCATCTCAAACAGTTCCTTTATTTCATTAAAATAAAATCTGGGGAACAGAATGAAGATAATGAAATATCCCATTAGAATAAAAATATTAGAGTAAATTTCGGTTACTAGAGTTATCATATGATTTGGGAGAAGTGAGGTGAGGAAATAAACGAAAAAAAATAAATGAAAAGAATGAATTGGAAATTGGAATTTACCTCTTGATATTTCTTCCTTTGAAAACCTCATAAGGGGAGAGGTTTTGGTATTTTGATGAGGCTAGGGACTTTTATACATGGGGGGAGGAGCTTGGGGATTTATTTTTGAGGAATATTTTCATGCCACAATGCTTGAGACGAGTGAAGAAAAGAGGGAGTGAAGGGGGGTTTTATAGTGGGGGAGAGGAGGGTTTTCAAATTTTTTTTAATTAGTTTATTATTTCTTAACAACAGAAGGAATAGTTAGTATTAAATGACAATGAACAGTAATAAATTCATGGGAGAAATAAATTTGGTTTCTTATAACCCTTCTGATGTTAGGAATAGTGGATTTTCAGTATAGTGTATTTATATGGTAAATTAATGTATTTTACTATTCAATAAAAATTAAATTATTTTTAAAAAATCTAAAAAATTCACCCTAACCATTTTTTGATGTGAAGAATACAAAAAATATTTCCATTTTTCAAAATAAAAATTCAAATTATTATTAATTTAATATTTAATCAAAATCCTATTTTATTATAAAAAACTAGTTTTAAAACACTTATTTAATTATTCTAAAATATAGGTATATCATACATTCAAATTGAATATTATTTGTATATTTTCATAAGTAATGTTACTATTCATTAGGTTTTATCACTATTCATAATATAATGTTACAATTCATAAGGGTGGGTTACTAATCACAAAAAATTACTTTTTCATATTGAACTACAAATAACATAATAATTTCAACTATGTTTATTAGATTTTCAAAATCCCAAACACAGAAGTGATAAACGTAGGTTTAAATTTCACTTATAACTTAGTACTTCATTATGTTGTGTTTTCAAGTGATTATATGAAACATTTATAAGAATGGAATATCTATTTATAAAAAATTGGGTTGTTATATTCTTCCCCCCTTAATAAATTTCACCTATGAAATTTCATTTTATATTCTAAACCATAAATATGTGGGGTTACTTTTCTGTCATTTATTCCTCCAGTTCCCATGTACCCCCTTCATACTTATGGACTCTTCATATTACCTTGTCCAGAAGCGTAGTCTTGTTGCGTTGGACATTGTCTCTTCAATCCAATATATTCAATGGCTGCTCCTAATAGGAATGATCATCCTGCAACTGTAAAACCACTGAAGAGAGTACATGTGAAGTGTCTATTATGTATTTCCTTAAGAGGGATACATGAAAGACACCATTTACATTCTGCATAGTTGGTGGAAGTTCTAGTCGATAGGCTACAGCTCCAACTCAATCAAGGATCTCGAAGGGGTCGATGTACCTAGGACTTACCTTCCCTTTTTTCCAAACAACATGACCCTCTTCCATGGAGATATGCATAGAAATACCACGTCTCTCACATTGATCTCCATGTCTCATTGAAAATTATTTTCATAACTCTTATGCTGACTTTTAGCTGCCTTGACATGTTGCAGAATGGTTTTCACCTTCTCCACCATTATTTCGACCATTTCAGGTCCTTTAATCTTATTCTCACCGACATCATCCCAACCCAGCGGTGTTCTACACCATTTCCCATAAGGTGCTTGATATGGTTCCTTTCAGATGCCCGAGTGGAAAGTGTTGTTGTAAGATAATTAAACTAATGGAAGATGTGTTTCCCATCCTCCATTAAATTCTATAGAACATGCTATCAACATGTCTTCTGTTGTATGAATAGTTCACTCGGACTGGCCATTTGTTTTATGATGAATAGTCGTACTGATGCATTTTTAATATCTTTGAGCATGTTGGAGACTTTTCCAGAACATCGAGGTGAATATTGGATCATGATCAGATGCAATATATCGTGGTACTCCATATAGCCTTACCACATCATTGATGTAATTCCATGCAAGTATATCTAATGACAAGTCCTCTCGTTTCATGATAAAGTCATTTGGCTTTTTAAGAAGATACACAATGACCAATAGAGAATTATTTCCTCTAGATGTCCTTGGAAGTCTAGTGAAAAAATCTATGGTAATGATCTCCCACTTCAATGCTGGTATAGGAGTGGTTGCATCATTCCATTAGACAATTTACTTCCTGCCTTCACTTGTTGACATAACATCAATATTAATTTATATTCAGCTATCTCCCATTTCATATTTTCCCAAAAAAAATTCCTAGAGATCTTGATACAACTTTGTGATCCCTGAGTTGATAGAGAATGTTGAGCTATGTGCATCACACAAAAGGTCCTTATTTACCTATGGATCAGATGCTATACATAATCCTGGCCCAAATCATACAACTCATTCGTCTTGAATTTTGAAATCAGATGATTTCACTTTTTTAACAACTTCCACCCTTTTTAGATGTTCCATTTCCATTATTATAGCAACCTTTATTTGATCCAAGAGTGATGGTTGAGAAATCATTTGAGAAAGGATTTATCATGTACATCCCTTAGTGATTCCAATTTCCATATTTTTCAAATATAAGAAGATCAGATTCTTTTCAGTAACCATCATTGATAAGGATGCATGATCCTTTCTACTTAGAGAATTTTTCACTATGTTTTCCTTACTAATATGGTAGTGCATTGAGCAGTCATAATTCGTGATGAGATATATTCATCTTCGATGGTTCATATTATTCTATTTCTATGTGAGTATATATTTGAGACTCTTGTGATCAGTTTATATATAACATTTCTCCCCATATATATAATTATTCCATATTTTCAAAACAATGATCACCAGTCCCAACTCAAGATCATGTATGGGATTGTTTTTTTAATAGATTTCATCTTCCTTGAGGTGTATGCTATAACTTATTCATTTTTCATTAGCACACAACCCAATCACATTGTATAATCATCACTATGCACCAAAATGAGTTATCCACTTTTAGGGAGTGTGAGTATTGGCATAGTGACAAGCCTTCTTTTAAAATCCTTGAAAAAATCTTCACATTCCTATTTCCATACAAACATTACTCTCTTTTGTGTCATCATGGTCATTGGGTTTTACAATCATGGAATTTTCTTCAAAAATAATCGATAGTACCTAACTAGACCCAAAAATTTACAGATATCCATTACAGAAATTGGCATGGTTCACTCTTCAATTTCCATTGTCTTGGAATGGTCTAAGGATATACCTTTTTAGGTGGCAACATTCCCAGATAATGATACTTCCTCTTTCCAGAACTCACATTTATTGTACTTTTCATACAACTAATCCCTTCATAAGGTCTTTAACATAGTATTCAAATGCTCCACATTTTTGTCCTAGCCCTTGGATTATATCAGAATATCATCAATAAAGACTACCCCAAATTTGTCAACATAATCTCTAAAAACTCTTTTTCTTAAATCCAAGAATTTTTCTAGAAAATATGTTAGTCCAAAGAACATCACTATGGAGTCATAGTATCCATACCTCATTTGAAATATAGTCTTGTTAATATCTTCATTTTTCACCTTTAATTAGGGATATCCTGACAAAAGGCCCAACGTATAGATATAAATTTCCCCACTAAGCTGATCAAACAAGTCATCTATCCATGGAAGTGGATGATTGTTATTTATAGTGATTTTATTGAGCTCATGATATTCTATGTAGAGGCACATAGATCCATCATTCTTCTTGATGAAGAGAACTAGATAACCCCATGTTGAAGCACACAGGGGGTATAAAACCCTTCTCCATATTCTCTCGTAATTTCTTCTTCAACTCCTCTAGCTCTACAGTAGCCAATTTTTAGGTTTTCAATGAGATAGGCAGAGATCTAATGATAAGTTCTATTGATAACTCAACCTCAATCTGGATGAAGAACATGCAACTCTTCAGGGAATACATCTGTGTAATCCCACATGATGGGAATGTCTTCATGAATGATTCTTTCCATTTTCCCAATAATTTGAGCTAAATATTCTTTCAAACAAGGAAGAAGTATCCAAACATGAGACGAAGATTATAAAAGAGATTAATCTTCCTCTTTAAATTTGTAATGAAGTGGAGGATTATTCAGTATGTAAAGAGTGATATCCATTTCTCAGTAGTAGATATTGTATTTTTATAAAGGAATCCAATACCTGCCCAATATAGCACCAAACTACACTAAATGATGAATGATGAGATCTGCTGGGAGGTTCTGTCCACAATTATTAACTGGGGAGGTGTTATAAACCATGGAAACAATGATTTTTCCGTTATCTGTTCTCAAAAATATCATTTCCTCTAAATTTTGATGTGGTGTTTGAATAGTTCTACTAAACATTCAAGAAGTGAATGAATGCGTAGAACCCAAATCAAATAGTATGTTCTCTATTCTGGAATGGATAACTAAAGTACCTGTCCCCACAACATTGTCCAGATCCACCTTAGTAGTAGTGATAGCATAAGACCTTCATTTTTTCCTTGAATGTTGTTTCTTATTTCCTCCAATAACCCCCGACATTGGAAAATTGTTCGCATAATTCCATTACTCCTTGATGTTGTAACACTACACTGAAGGGTGAGTGTTGATTTGAACCATCCTTTATTCTTCCACATTTGTGGGATTTTTCATGCCACTTCGGTAGTTCTTGGCCAGATATCCAATATTTCCACATTTGATTCAATTCATTCCTCCCTTCAGCCAGTTTCTAGGATACTTCTTCCCATAGTTTTTACAAGGGGAAGAGTCAAGCTTCATTCCATCCTAGGATTTGTTTGATGATCCACACATATTTTTCTCAATTATTCACTACTTTTCACTGGGAGAATTAGACTACTGAGAGTCTCCAATCACTATTTCAACCATGAAGTCACAAAAGACAATATACTCATCAATTTTGAAGTCTAAAATCTTCAATTCTTTTTGTAGACTCGACTGTATTCTGTTAAAGAAGTGATCCACCTTGCAGTCAGTGATCATGTAAAATCCATATGCATACCTTGAATGCCTTGTATGTTTTTCATTATACACCCATATGGAAACATATTCCATCTACTTGAGCTGAGGAACTCACTTTCCCTCATGATATGGAGGGTTCAAGGAAAATATTTGCTGAAAACCTTCATCTTGAATCCTCGCAATCCATCGAATTAATTTCCACAAGGGACATTGTATTCATGATCAGTGTCCACCACTGATCAACTTCCCCATCAAAATGATAGATTCCCAAGAAAATATTCTTGTCTATAGAGCACTAGAGGATGTGGAAAATCTTTTCAATGGTGTTAATTAACTGTACCGTGAGGAGGTGATCATAAGATCGGATAAACATGGTAGGCCTTAGCCGCATGAAGGATTATACTGCAACTTTTTCATTCCTTGTATGAGTATGGTGTTTCTCTTGATTCAATTTTTTATTCATTACTCGAGTTGGTTTAGAATGTACTATAATGAAATTTTGGGCACCTTCTATAATTATTTCAGAAATATCATTAGGAAAATCATCACATTGCCTATGAAATTGGTTTTTGGAACCTGTTCTTCTATTTCCAGCCACTAACTGAGAAAAAAAATGTATAATTAGAAGTCTTGAATACTTAACTATTGAGCATAAAAAGTAATCATTGAACATAAAAGGAAAAAAATATAAAGATGAAGAATAAATGAACTTTTGATTCATCAGGTTTAAATCTAGGTTATCCTTGATCTATTTCTTAACATATATTCTTAAGGTATTTCTTTATTATTTTTCCCATAATAATGTATTGTACCATGTTATTGAATCTACTAAAACATATCCCCCAAGAGTGTCATATCAAATATTTCCACAAGGCCCATTGTTATGTACAGGGATACCTCGGGTCAGGCCTGAAACTCTTTGTTGGAGTTTTCAGTCCTTTGTAAATCTGTGCATGATCCGCCTCTACATGATAGTATCCAGACATGAATGTATTTTCATGATAAACCACTTACTCATTAAACACCAAAATTTAGAAATTTTTTATTATAATTATTCTCATCGTTAATGTTCTCACTATGGTTCTCTATTTGTTATCTCAAAAAATAACTACACCTTCCTATGATAACACCTATTCATCCGAAACTTTTTTTATAAATCATTACATGATTAAAAGAATAATTATACAACATAGTACAATTTAGCGATCGTTAAGTAATGTTTTTTGGATGACTATGTACATAAAACATAAAACATGGGTCTAAAAAACACTTCTTTATTTAAAATCCACAAAGATATCCTAACTTCCTGTTAGCCCTTAAATCTACATAGGGTACCCAAGGGAACACATGAAGAAATGGATGACCTGATAAGCCCAGTAAGGGTAAGAACATAAGGATAACTCTTAAGAACATGTGTCTGGAGGCGTGGCATAATGATATCCAATGCATGGAACATATAAAATCGTATCATATAATCATGTTTTCATATAAACATAGAAACATATAAATTTGATCTAATCATATAACATTTCTTTATTACGGGTCAAGTCTAACCACCAATCTTGTTTCCCATTTTAGTACGGGTCAAGGCTAACAACCAATCTCATTTCACCTTGGATCTCATGAGACTTAACATTACCCAATGCACTCGAACGCTTTCTCGGTGCACCCATATCAAAATTTTCATTAATATTTTTTCCACATAAATAATCATACATAATAAACAATACATAAATATAAGGGCACATATGGAATGAATTGGGTACCACAATCATGACATAAAATCATAACTAGTGGGAATATCATGAAAGGGCCTATGAAAGGAAGGATTTAGAACATTCATAGACTTTCATAAGTATAAATAGGAACATAATATGGTATTATATGTGGAACACAGGTTGAAACATATAATAAATGTATTTGAAAAACAATTGTAATAAAATAATTGTACGGTTTTATAAAAAATATTATAGAGACTTTCAAATAGAAAAGAAGAAAATCTATTATACAAAACCAGAGTTGAACAATGAATGTTTTTTTAATAATTATTATTATTTTATAAAGACATTGGTTTCTATAAATATAGGATCGAGTTCACTTGAAATAGGGTAAAAACTCGAGAATGTTACCTTAAAACTAGTTTTCATATCGGAATGTTCTAAGGAGGGAATATTTTAAAAACATGTATATCCCTGAAATAGATGGATGAAGGGGACCTCATAAATAAAATTTTCTGAAACTAAAAAAATGTATATGATGCACAAAATTATTTTAGATAAATACAATTTTATATAAACAATGATAAGAGAACCCTAAAGAACAGAGGAGGTTCAGGTTGATTTTGATACGGATTATATGCATGGTGTCGGGAGCTTGTAAAAGGGATTGATTTGAGAAATAATTTTTTCCTCATAAATTATAATATTTGAGGGTAGTAAGGGGGAGGTTCAAAAACATAATACATTAGTAGAGATAACACATAAAATGGCATATAAAAGAGGACAATAATGTTTTAAGTGCGAAATGGGGAGGATGCATAAAATTAAACCTGTTGATGTTTTCCACTTGTTATTAATGGCCTGAATAAACAAATATGGTTAATTAATTAATAATTACACAACATAATATATATATATATATATTGGGATTATTATAATAATTTTATGTTCACTTATAACCAATTTGATTGGTTATGATGGCCAAATTCAATGTTTGGGCTCGTTTGTTTACTTGTTTCTAATGACCTATTCTCTTATATTCAAGTTTTGGATAAACATGTATGTTGATACTAGTTGTCAAGAATTGAATTTATATGATATTATTAAAAATCCAAAATATTACATGGTCTTAAATTTAATTTTATTACTTAGGATGGAGTTTAATTATTATATAAAACCCTAGTGACTACCGTTTTTGTTAATCGGTGGGTTTAATTACAATGAACATGTTTTGCATTATAAAATAATTCAATTTTATAGAAAAGGATTATAGAACAAAAATAGTATCTATTACCTATATAATAATCTTGTTCTACCATATCTAAAATGCTTCCATGACGCGAATTAATGATAATAATAGAAATTGACAAATTGTTGTTCTTGAATGTGAAAAATTAGAACATATCAAACGGTTCTTTCATTTCATTCAAATAAATGGTGGGGAAGAAAGAGAATATAATTAAATAAACCATTAGAATAAAAAATTTCTAGTACTTGTTTTTTACTAGAGTTGTCATACTATTTTGGAGATGGAATGTGAGAGAAGAAACAAAAAGAGAAGAAGTTAAAAGAAATGAAGGAATTGGAAAGAGGAATCAACCTCATGAGGCTTCCGCCATTGAAAACATCATAAGGGGAGAGGTTTTGGTATTTTAAATAGGCTAGAAGCTTAGTGTCATGGGGGAGGAGCTGGAAGAGGGAGTTGGGCTGAATATTCGTCACGAACAAGGTGTGAGATGAGTGAGTAGAGGGAGGTAAGGGGGGTATATAGTAGAGGAGGAAAGGGTTTTCATTTTTTTTAATCATTATTTTATTATTTATTCACAATAAAGTAATAATAATTAATCCATGACCAATAAATATCTAAAATTCATATGAGTTTTTGATTTGGATTCTTACATCACTTGGGATGTCAGGAATAATGGATTATCCCTATAGTGTATTTATACTATAAATTAATGTATTTTATTATTCACTAAATATTCACGTATTTTTGAAAAATATAAAAGTTTCCTCCTAACCATTTATCAATTTTTAGAATACAAAATTGAAGTCCATTTTTAAAAAATAAGTTTCTAAATTTAATTAATTTAATATTTAATTAAAATGTTAATTTTCATTTAAAACTGTTTTTTAACAAAAAAAAATTACTTATTCTATACTATAGGTATATCGTACATCAATCTTGAATATTATTTATATATTATCATAGGTATGGTTACTATTAATTAGTGTATATCAATATATATAAGGGTGTGTTACTATTAATAAGTTTATGTTATTATTCAAAATAATTATGTTTTTCTTGTCGGACAACAAATAACTTACTGATTTCAATCGTGTGTGTCAAGTTTTCGAAATTCCCAAAACAGAAGTGACTAACTTCTTTTTACAGGTCACATAGAACTTAGTTGCTAATTATGATTTGTTTTTATGTGATTATAAGAAATATTTTTTTTGAAAGGAGTTCCCATTTATAAAACATTGGGTTGCTAAATGCCATGTCACAGGGCACGACATTCTGTTTTGTAACACATTATATTGTACTAATTAAGTTATGATTATTTTTAGAGACATAATTATCCCCTTAATTTTTATTTCAATAGTATTTTATGAAATATTCAACATAAAATTATCAATATTAGGTTTTATTTTTTTTTTTAATTTTTCACTATTGCTAAAAAATAATTGCATTCAAAAAAATTTTATCCTTTAATCTATTTCATAAATATGTTGATTGTAATTATTAGTATTCATATAGATGTTATCCTTCATAAGATCAAATTATTCCTTCTTTATTTCCATCATATTCTTAATCATTGTAACATCATGTTCCATTTCAATTAGTGTCGAGGAATCAAACTCGTCCTCGCATTCTTTATCTGCACATTCCTCATCGTTTCATTAATTATTCCATGAATAATGATGATTTATTTCAAGAGTTAGATAATTATATTCCTAAATTATCATTTTAAACATAAATCATTTCTCATTATAAGAATGTATCAACTAAAAAACAATTATTCTAATGTTTATTTAAATATATTATAGACAATTATCAGATGAAGTAGTTCTAGTAACATTTTAAATATAATTTTCTAATTATTTATTAAAATTATTTTTATTTCTTGATAAATTATTTCTTTGTATACTATTTTATCCATAATTTAAAACACCAGAAAGCCTGGCCTAATATATATATCCTATCTTTAACCCATGAATATTGTCTTTAATGATTAATTCCCTTCATTCATCTACCTACTATCATTATGAATGTCAAATAAACAATTATTTTGACCCATGCAAATATTCATGATTATATATGACAATGTGATTTCTACATCACTAAATTATACACAACTATTCCAATTTGATATACTGTGCATAGAATAACATACTCTAAAAATTTAACATTATATTGATAATGAAAGAGTTGATCATTTTTATTCTAGTATTTTTAGTGTCTCTTTAAAAAATACACTCATATTGAATAAGAGTTATAATCAGGTCATCAAATTTCTATATAGTAATATGTTTTTTTCATCAAGCATTCCACTTGGATTCACACCCCAATGGAAATATTTTTATTACTTCATAAACTTGTTTCTAATATAATAAATACTTATCTCAATGATATAATAAATTATTATAAAATTCAATATTCTATGATGAATCTATGATATTTTTCTCAGTATAAGAATTCAATGACATTACATTCTTATTTAATAATGGATTGATTGGTTTAAATAAAATCATATGTTTTTATGTGTTTAGCATTGAATTTTATAAATATTCACCCCACAGTTATCCATTATGAAATTTGGATATATACGTAACGTAAATCAAGAAAAAAAATTTATTTCAAAATCAAATATTTAAATGAAATACATTTCTATCCTCTATTGAAAAATTAATAATTTTCTTCAATTGATTAATTTTTCATATAATAAACAAGAGAAAATTCTCAACTCAATTATAGATTAATAAAATCCATTATATTACTAGCGTACTCATAGTCATTACTATAGAATATAAAAGGTTCTTTGGATTATTATTTTCCAAAAATCCATCATTCATAACTAGATTAATATTAATTAAATGAATATCATTTTTACCATACTAATAATTTAAGAAACAGAGAAATAATAAGATAAATAAATATAAATTAAAAGGATAAATATAGAATTGTTCCCAAACATAGGAACTTACACCGATAGAAAATATTTTCCATAAAATATAAGGTAGTAAAACTATATGACGATGGTAAATTTTAGATTAAAACCCAAATTATAATTTTAAGACCCTTATCAATTAGAAATGATGGAAAATATTAAATTTTAATAAAAATATATAAAATTTATAGAAAACATTTATTTTTAGAGGAAATTAATCCTCCCAAACATTAATAACACCCGGAAAAAGTAAATTTTCAATTGAAATGTAAACAACTAAGTAACCTTTTAGAAAAAATGAAATAAGATAGATCAAATAATATTGGTCATCAAATGAAGAGGCCCAAAAAGGATATTATAAAACCACACTTTTACCCAAAGTAGATGGATAATATTTAAGCAACATTCAATGTGTTCCTAATTGTAAATATCATATTTATTATTCCTTTATACCAATTGGAATTAATCAGTGAAAAAGGATTCTAATATATAAAATTATGGACAACGACCCTTCTGTATTCCTCATATAAATCCCTAAATAATCCTTTTCGGTAATAGTTTTTTCCAAATCCCAGAATATCATGATGAAAAAATATGAATCAACTCTAAATACCTCATATAAGTCCTCTATAATTATATAGATAAAGATTAAAATTATAGAATTAAATTATTTGAGATTTAAAATTGAATCCTCGCAAATGAATACTTATAATAAACTCACAAAAAATTTAAATCGACCTTTACATTTAAATTCTTCATGGGAGGATGTCACTATATTGTATAAGAGAATTATTTTAGTTAATATTAATGAGCATAAATGGGTTTGGAACTATCAAAAATATCACATCTTTGCATAAGGTTTCAATGGAAGGATGGTAAATCTAGATTAATATATCTAAACATCTGACATAATCGAAATTGGATTTGAAGACCTTATCCTATATGAAACTAATATTATGGTACGTAAACATAAATGTGGTTTATTGATTGTAATAAATTCCAATAATCATATCTATGTATTTAATTATATTTTTCATTACATGTTTAACCTAAATTTATTTTAATTTTGTTAGGTTTTCAATTTTTTTTCCAGAATCATAAATTTGAAATAAAAAATTGATTATCATCCAGAAATATAATACAATCTAATGTACCCCATTAAATAAATATGTTGTAGGATTTATCTTATAGTAAACTCAGAAATTGAATATCCCATAGAACTTATAATTCATTATGGTGTGATTCTATTTATAGAAAATCCACTAAATTGTGAATTCCTTATTTTTCATAAACAACTTTAAGTACATTCAAATCATCTTATTTATATTCTATTAAAGTAATTTAAATTTAATCTCTTATACGAAGGTAATCCCCACAACCATTTTACTCGCATAAAAACATTGAATGTAATCTAAAATTGTTATTTTTAACTATATATTTTCATGGTTCAATACATTAGAATTTGGATTATTATATTTTTATTCTACATACAAATAATTATTACAAAACAATTCATGTTATATTAAAAATTCCTAAATTTTGGTTCTAATTTCAAAATAAGTAATGAAAAATTATAATTGATTCCAAATAAATAGAAACAATGAAATAAATGGTAAAAACAATAGGATATTATGTTAGTATTCTTCCAATCCTATTACATTTTTAATTAACTAGATAATTGGTTAGCCTAGAAGTAGACATTGAATATATCATGATATACTAGACATATAAATTGGATCTATTATCTTATGAGTATCATATTTAGGTATTAAAAATTATTAGCTTTAATACACATTTATTCTATCTAGAAATTCATCTAGATATTAGGGTTATACACAACACTATCTCGTGTTACTAAACACAATATCACGTCAATAGAAAAAATGTCTCGATAAAATCATAGGCATGGTATTTCCATTTCTAATAATTGCTCATGTTTAATAAAACATCACCGATGATTCATAATTATTCCTAATATATATTTTTACTTTCCCTCAATTATTGTTACTAATCACATCAAATATATATTGTAATTTGATTCAGACTTTAGTTATCAATAATCATAGGCTCATCCCAACACTCATTGAAACTCCTATATTGTATTTAATGACCATTTTATATAACACATAATTTCCATACCTAAACAAAATATTAAATTTGAATCATTATAAAACTATAAGATAATCAACCATTTATTTTTTATAGTACATAATTTTTATAAAATATCAATTTTCCCATCCAACAAATGAATCTCCCACTTTTGGAGTTTGTATCATGGATACAAAAAAATCATCTAGTGAACATGCCAAAAATTGTAATTGATCACAATGAATTTGAGACAGTATTTCACTCATATTATAAATCCCTTTATATTTTAAATTAGCACTACAAAGACATTTTTTATAAACAATGTTCAAAACAATAAGATATCTATCATTGGATAACTAAATTCCCACATTTGTTCCCATGAAAAACATTCCAGTGATCACCTATATCCATTAAATACTATATATAATCACATCTCATTATTTTATACCTCACAATTCTAAATGATCCAATACCCAATGATTGATACCCTTCTTGGAATCCGTCATAATTCATTACAAGAACATTGTCTTTTTTTTCTCAATGCATCTAAATTGTGAAAGGATCATGTCCAAAATCACCTCTATGATCTTAATAAAATATAACTATATCTTCATCTCCATTTAACTACATTTTTTCAATTATATTTGTTTCACCCATTTATTCCAAATTTCACATCACAATATAGATGAATATATATATAATGTCGTAAAATTTGGAACTTTATACCACAAATTAGAATTATTCTACCTTTAGTATTTACCATATAATTTTTCAAAATAGTTATTATCATTAATATCATCCAGAAGTAAAACTACCACTAAAAAAGGAATCAAATTAATTATTTATAAAATCAAATAATTACAATTCAAAATTAATTTAAAATTGGTATAGTTGTAATGTTCTTATCAATAAGAAGTTACGATGCCAAAATATTAGGAAAAATTATATAGGAATCATTTTTGACTCACATTCCATTCGGGAGAATAATCCATAATTTTTTAAAGCATTAAAAGTTATATTTTAATATTTTTCCACAATATATATAATCTTTGAGTCTGTTAAATTTTTTGATGAAATATGAAACAACAACAATTAAACCATCACTAGATACCTCTTGCATCTATAAAAATCCATATAATTATTATTTAATTCAACCACTAAATTGATGGAATTATAATCAAATCATTAATTATATATATCCAAGTAATGATATGAAGAGTAGTAATATGATATATAAGTTATAGAGAGGAAATTTACCACATGTTTATTTGAAAAATAGTTTCATAATAACCCATATAAAAGTGTTTATTGAGATGGATAGAAGAGGGAATTATTTGTGGCCATCATATCCATTAGTCACCATATAGGATAACATAGGGGGATCCATGTTTTATAAATGAATTTATCCATTTTACGCAAATTAAAAAAACGTTAAATGGGTACTATAAGTTACTTGGTGAATGCTTAATTGGTGTCTGGTATCAATCATGGAATTTTCATTCCCACATTTTGTTTTCACAGAGAATATAAAATATTGAAACCTTAAAAGGTGGATGGATTGACATCTAATATTTTTCCCATAATTTTATCCCACTTAATATTTTATATTGTTTTGATATTATTATTTCTAGTAAAAAATCATACAATAAATTTATAGAAATTTATAGTGTTTTAAAATATATTTTTAAATGTAATTAAACATAACGTATATACAAAATAATGAATATTCAAAAAAATAAAATATCAAACTAAGAAATTTTTTTTATTAGATACAAATCCTAAAGATCCATATTATGGTATTGCTTAAAAATTATAATTTGATTCATCATTCAATATTTTTGGATGTTGTTATTAATAGGTGTGAAATGAGATAGAATATTATAAAAAAATTAATGTTATAAATTTTCATGAGGGTGTAACAAATTTAAATTTTTTAAAATGAAGCTTCGTAAAATGATATATTATTCTATGTTACTAAAAAAACAATAATATTTGGAATTTAATATGATCATTTAATTTATAAAAAAATAATGTTTGTGTAACTAGATAAATATCTATAAGAAAAACAATTCTGAATAAATAAATTTTCCTGGAAATTGAATGATTCATCACAATGTACAATTTCATTGGACAAGGAGTTACAAAATGGATAACACTAGATGAAAAATACTTTTTTTACTAGAAGAATTACATCATATTGATATTTTATTGAAATTAGGACTGCTAATGTTTTGTGAATAAAGTGTGGTGTTAATGTTTTTTAATAATGATGAAATTGAGACAAATTATATAGAAAAAAAATATCCCTAAAATTAAATACATTGTGTTTTTACTACAGATGTAAAAAAATATAAATGTTGAATATGAGGGGTGAAATCCCAAAACATATATTTCATGATTAATTAAAAATTCATATTCTGATTTTATTGACAAATGATATCCATGAAGTTCAATGAAAAAATTGTTCCATTTGACTGAATTCCATATGTGTTACACTAATGTACTCAACCATCGAATGTTGGTCGAGATCAATAAAAATAGTAAATGTGTTTTTTGAAATGGAATAATGTATGAATATTCCAATCATAATGATTTTTTATTTAAGACTGTTGTTTTTTTAAATATTATGAATTGTGTCTCTTAATTAATCCCATAAAAACAACATTCATTGCATGAAAATACAACGAACAGAATACCATTATATGAAAATTCTCAATTTCATCATATACACCTTTCATAGATGAAATTTAGTAATTTTTTAGATCATTCGGGATGACCAAAAAATTAATAATGATGAACAAAAACTGTTAAGTAATTTATTTTCAATAGGTTGAATTTTTTTAAATGTGTTACTGAAAATTCAATTCAATAGAAAAATGGAGTTTCTAAAGGATTAATCAGATAAACTTATACTAGAAAAAAATTTCATGCGCTTTACTTAAATAATTGTAAATGCCTTTTGAACTATGATGATGATGTGATGATTTTAAATGTCGATTAGCATCTATAACTATTCATTACAATTATTTTTATTTCCTTAATGGATACATTTAAGGTTGTTTTGTGATATCATGAGGTCACTGGTGGAATCTTGAATATTCATGAAAGATTGAAAATATTCTAGAAGGGTTCAGTTGCATCCAATGAATTTATTTCTACTATGAATGATTAATGATGTAATTTTAGTGTGTGGGAATGTGAAATTTTTTCACTTATTTTTCAACATTGGATAAACCTATAAAATTGCATGAATGTACAATATGAAACATAGTAGAGAACAATATTCACTGAAAAAATAGGAATTGTTACAAACCAAGATGGGTCAACACCAAAATGGGTGCCCACCCTGATCAGTGGCATGGCCCCAAGGGTGTTCCCAATACCCACGGGCTAGAACAAGTGCCCATGTACCAAAAAATCATATATTAATGATTTACCTAAAGATAAAATATCAAACTACCAATAAAAAAATTAAACTGAAAAGATGCCAAAAAATCATTAATTCATTTTTATATTTAATGTTTTCAACATAAATGAAAAACTAAAAAGGATTATAGTGGTAGGAAAACTAAAACATCATCCCAAACCTCTATTCCATAAGAATCAATGCGTCCTCAAGCCTTCACAAGTGTGATCCAATCCAAAATACCCTAGGATGTAAATCTAGAATAATTAAATTCCATTCCTTTATCCAGAATAAAAATGAATCTAGATATACATACACACAATTTTGTTTGTAGAGTGTGAGATAAATCCCAATAGGATGCCACCCAGGTAAAAATATTCCATGCCAAGACATTATAATGATAATATAATATGATCATTTATGTAATATATTTTTATAAAATTTTTACAAAAACAATTTATTAATAACCACTTTTAAAAGTATCAAATCAAATGGAAAGAATTTCAAAAAGATATTCTTAAATGAAATATAATAATTTTTATGGTAAAACACACACATAAGTTGTCCAATGTATGCTGATAGAAGGCACCATTCTACATAATCAATATGTAAGTTAGATAACCATGGGTAGATACCATGCGTTAATCTATCTCATGTGTGATTCTATAAACCTCACATCATGGTGAAAATGTTTTATAGAAACCATGAAAAACAACAATCTCAGGAATGATCACCTAGAAAGGTGAATCATCCAAAATTAATGTTGTCTGTAATCATCATCATATTTTGTTAGAGTTGTCATTTCCAAACCAGATAAATGCAATCAGGATGAGACGCATCTTTAACAATAGAAATCTAGTCCTAGAAATTCAACCTAATAACTAGGGAGTCTTTTATGCTTATGTTCAATTTCACATTTCACACACATCACCACTCCCAAAACAAAATTTCATTCAAGTAAAAGGAATCCAAAATTTCATAAACAAACAACTTTTCATTACACACAAGCCAAAATCATTTTACAGATAAATTTTCAATTAAAAAAAGTTTTTTGAAGGACATTAAAAAGGCACACAATAGGTCACTCAAAACCATGGTCTAAAACCCCATATTTTAATCTGCATATAAAACGAGTTCATTCCCAAAACAGGCTTACCATTATTTTAACAATTCACAACTGTGGATAAATGCTCAAAAACTTTCCTACATGTAATATAAAATCTATTTTCATTTTACTCACACCAAAAACTGATTTCTATACATTAACCATATCCAACAAAATTCATTGAATTCCCTTTTAAAACACATGAATAACACAAAACTAAAGCCAACTAATTCCATGTACATGCCCCATTACGAACCTATACATAGAATAAGACCCCCCATTTAATACATGCTTATATAATTTACATAAAATTAAATCATACTTTAAGGATCTCAATAAAATACCACATGCCAAAATAATTTATCTTCTTTTGAAAAACCAATTTTATCACTCCTTCTCCCAAATCACATTTGAGTTCTCATTTTTCATAACACAAAAAATATATTGAACAACTCTGAACATTTCTAAAACAGGAAATATATAAATGAAATTAAATCAAATCAAATTATACATATATTCATGAAAAAATATCTCAAAAACATAATTCTCCATACACAATTTATCTATAGAAAATTAAAAAAAAATTTAAAAAACAAATTGAATAGTCTAAAAATGCTAGTGTATGGAACCTCCTATCAAGAAATAAGAAGCTTCGAGAACGTTTTTGGATTCTACAATCGTACAACAATCACACCACAAGAATCCCTAGAAAGAAAAAATTTACAGAAAAAACAAGATTAAACTCTAAATCTTATGATTAAATCAAAACAATGGAATCCTACCAGCTAGAAAGCCAATAACCAAATGAAATTGATGGGGAAGAATGACCAGAGGGATGAGGTGAGGCCGTCGGAAGGGATAAGGCCATCAAGGTGCACTGGTAAAGGGTCGTTACATCATAGGGGAACTTACAGGGGTATTATATAGATTATATTTCCAGAAAGAGCCTCCTTGAATGGAGAATAGGCAGTAGCGGTTCTAACAAGGGGGGAGCGTGGCACCAAAGGTGGCTCATAGGATGGAGGTCGATCAACAATGGGGGAGGGTGGCATGAAAATAGTTGAATGAGAGTAGAGCAAGATAGGAAAGGTGGTGTGGTTGGAGGTTACAAACCATAAAAATAATAAGAATAAGAATAATATTATTATTAAAAATAATATTTAGAATAATTTTCTAAATAAATTTAATAATAATATTATTATTAAATAGTGTTCATTTTATTTTATTTAAAATATTTTTTTGAGTTAATCATCTTTAAAATTTAATACACTCAAATATAGTCAATCTAACCGTGAATAAAAGCTGTCTGGTTGTGGTGAGATAATTATCCCTACCATAACAGTTTCTTCCCCTGGAAATCCACAACCAGTCCTATCCCCAACATAGAAACTGTTACCCCTTAATAATCGAAGGTGATTAAAAAGAAAAACCAAGGAATAAAATGATAGATCATTACATATAAAGGAAGGTAGTTCTAAATAAAACCCAGGAGACTCAAAATGGACTTCTCAATGGGTGCCACCCACCCAAAAAGTGAAAACTCTTACAATTGACCGATCAATGGAAAAGTGATTCCCCCAATGCACAATAAAACCTCTTAAACCAAAACACCACAATAATAATCAATTAATCTTTCACCACTAGCTTGAAATAAAAAATCAAGATCATCCATTAAAAAGTAAACATCAGAAATAGAACATGTTACAAATAAAGAAGGCCGAATGGATTCTCCACCACAAGAGACAGATTAATAATAACGACCCATAAATTAATGGAATAATAATTTTTAATTTATATTAATAATTACGAATAAGATATTAGTTTTATATTAATGGGAATTATTTTTTTGATAGATTATTCAACACAAATAAATGGATTTTCTGAAATCTTATTTTGACACAATGTTGAGTTATACAGAAAATAATATAATAGTATTATTAATTTAAATGGTAGTTAACTCCAAGATGTTGTATTGTTGGAAATGAACATAACCAACCATATTATGATTAAATATGTTTGTAATATGTTTATATATTTGTCCAATAATATTTATAGGCTTTAAATGAAAATGAATAAAAATTTAAAAATAGTTACAATAATATTTTTTACAGTAGTTTTACTTCCTTTTGATGGATAAACACTTTTAAATATAATGTTTCACCTTTATATGTTCCATTCACAATATAAAAATATAATTTAGAATATGGACATCTAAATTTTATTTGGGTAAAATTTTCGTATTCTTCTTATAAAGAACATTTTTTAATTAATAGTGAAAAATACTGCATTTTAATTCAATACTGGTCTTTCATCAAATTTATTTATATAGATATGTTATCTTTTCAATGGATTTAAATAGTAAATATATTATTTTTATACCAATTAAACCAATTTTGGTCATTATATGTAATTTTATTTTTTAATTTTACATAAACACAAGTAAATCTTTTGATAGTTATTATTTCATAAAAACAATAATTTCAGTTCTGACAATGAGAATTAATTTTAAAATAATTTCTACTACATCATTATTTTAATTTGTTAAAATGGATTCAATTTTTATAATTAGAAGTTCTAAAATTTTTTAATAGATAAATTTTATTTTAAGACATTATGAATAGTCACATTAGTAAATATTTTATTTACCACAGTTGAAGGGTATATATAGTAAATAAGGGTAAAAATAATATTATGATAATACTAAATTACCCTAAAACGTGTCTTAGCCCTATTATATATGTTATTTCCAACCATGTGAATGCTAGGGTCGATTTTTGGAACTCATGGAGCCACATGTGTGTGAAAATGACAATTAATTAATTTTAATTTAATGTTAATGAAAATATAACATAAGCATGTATCTTTTACTAAAACAATTTTTTATGGGGTTATATAAGGGATATATTGGACTATAAATAATAATTAGAAATATAAAAATATTTCCTAATACATGATATCTTATTTATAATTTATATTAATCAAATTAATAAAATTATTTATGACACAATGGTGATGTTTTCATTACCATATTAATGAGTGTTTTAAATTAATTTTATTATAATAAATAATTTTTTTTTGAAATTTTTATTCCGTAAAAAAATATAATGGTCATCTATTACTTGTTATATATTAACAAATGATGTTTATTATAATGAATCTATTTGTTATGTATTATTCAAAATGTCATGATATGATTAGTATATAAATTGACAATAATGAGTTTTAAAACAACTATAATGCTATTAAATGATATTATAGTCCTAAAAATCTATAATTCAGCCAAATTAATTAGATAAGGGTGAAAATGTCATTAATTAACCACTTTAGGTTCTATTAGTATTTAATAATAATTGTATAAATATGTAGTATTAATATACTAGAAGACATGAAAAAATTTAAATTAGTTAACTAAGGTTTAAAGGTAAAAGATAATGTATCATTTGTGACCTAAATTTGTCTAAACCCAATTGGACGAGATTATTTCAACCCATAATAATTTGATCATAAAAATATATCACATTTTTTTATTAGAATTTTAAAATCAATTAATAATAATGTAATATTTCATTACAATCCTAAAGTGCCCATCCACACTCTTATAAAAGGACCCCACCTCTAAACCATTACCCACACTTCTCAAGAAAATTGCTCATCCAAATTATACTACAATAATCTCCCAACAATTATCTTTTCTTCATATATGCCTTACCCAAGGAAAAAGGATATTCAAAAATTCCCTTTATGTCAAATCAAAAGAAGTTATCAGATTTGAGGAAATGTCTTCTCTCATCTTCATTTCCATTATTTTTCCTTCTCTAATCCCTATTCACTTATTATTATTGTATTACATAAAAAATATAGTACAAAAAATATAATAGTTTCTTTTTATAAAAAATATTCAAACTATATTTACACAAACCTGTATCTATTGGTAGAGAATATATTGTTTCATAGGACGGTGATATACTGCCTCACAAAATGATGATTGTTCAATCTTCTATTACCACCTCTTATAGAGGACATTATGATGGAACTATAATTATATTTTATCTTTATGAAATTTATTATATCTCTATTTTTCTTCAATTATCATTTATAATATACCTTTATTATTTTCATGTTTTATAAATAAAGTAATTTCATTTTAGGAAGTGTGGACTACTGCCCCTTCAAAGTAATATGACTCGTTAATGAAATACATGGAACTTATAAAGGATATAATCAATGAATTTATGTAACATATATAACATATATATTATAATATAATTATAATATACATAGGTATCATATATTTTTCATTCCTTATATATATAAATGAAATGATAGTAGTGTTAATACCTATGTACAGCTTAATGCCACCATGAACGATGCATTTCATTTTTTTATCCAAATTATATAGGCTATTTGAAATAAATATTAACTCAATATATATAGTTTATATGATAAATAAAAAATTAATATCATTTGGGACATAATGTACTTTGTCCACATTGACAAATTGTAATAATAAAAAAATCATTTTTGACACATGTTCATAACATCGACAAAATGTATGATATGAACTCAAATAATTAATTATTTGATATATCAGGGTAATCAGACATACTAAATGAACAATACACATGAAATAATTTCTGATGTATTTATAAATTAACATATGTTTATTATTCCTTAAATTAATGAAAGAACATGTTATGTCAGACATGAGGTCAGAGACATTGTCTTAATTTCATTTCTTTGAGGCATAATTGGATATAGGCATGACTTGTTTTTATACAGGGTATAATCCACTTGACTTCCTTAACAAGACATGATTTTTTTAAATCAAAAATAAATACCATATACCCTTTTTACGTGTTTTGGAATAGAAAATGGGTTTTAAAGTGGTTTTACTATTTCAATATCTTGATATTATTTTTGTTAATGGAAAATGGTATTTTCTGATTGAAATAATGATATTTGAAATCATTTATGGGTGATGATTATGTAATAGTACATGGACGTTTGACGGGTAGTTACATGATAAACTAAATGATGGGTGGTTCTGTGATAAACCATAGACAAGTAATTATGTAATAACCGTCAATTCATTGGGTATATATGTCGGATTTATGGCCATTACATTTAGTGATATGTGTGAAAGACGATTGTATGTTTATTCCATTTAAGTATGTTTATGTCCTAAGTTTCCTTTATATGATATAGGTTATTTATATGCTTTCTGGTAATATTTTGGTTACAAAATAGGTAAGAAATGAACTTATATTTAGTGAATATTTTTTTCTAATTTTTTTATGGTGAAAATTAATACTTTATGATAATGTATTCAGGGTTTAAATTTTGTTTTGAAAAACTAACTGTTTTCCTTCATTATGTATCGCTTCCTGATCTTTTTATGATAAACCAATTTTTTTGAAATGTTTTTCACAGTGCTTAAAGTGGAATAGGGTCAAGGATGAGATCAATTAAAATTCAATATTTTTAAGACATGTAACTAAACATTTTTATTTTCATTTAAAAGTTTTTATTTTGTGAAAAAAATGGATACTCAGAAAATATTCTACATGTAATATTCAGGTTTTGATTTTTATGTTACAACCTAATTTTCTAAATCAATAAACCTAAAATGATCCTGAATGTGAATTATTACTTTAATTAATGATTATGTAATGTTTATGTCCAAGGTATTATAGCAGGAATTAGAGGCCAGTTTAGAAAAAATGAGAGGTTAGGGTGTTATTTATTAATAAGTGACATGACAATAATGTTTTTCATTTTACAAAGAGTAATAGTTATTTTAGATTAATTTAATTAGTTTAATATAACATGAATATGTGTGTCTTACTGTTTACCCTCCTCATATGATATTATATGATGATTTTAGGGATATAAACACACTTCCGTTTTTGGTTTTAGTAAATGGCGGGATTTGGAATGCGACAAAGTACCAGTGGATGTGAAGTAAATTGTAGTGGTTTTTTATTGAGCAACTGAATTAAATGCTTGCTACAATGAGAACTCTTGTGTTTTTTCTTAACCAACTATTTTGATTAATGTTTTACCACTTGAACATTGGTTATTTCTATAAGGCATGATATATATAAGAAACAAATCCCAATGGATGTTCATGTAATAATAATAAAGGTATGTAAATTCTAAAAACAATGTGCTTACAATGTTTATTGAAAAACCTTCTAAAATGATTCAACAGGGTGGTAAGATGTTTTAGATGTTCCAATGAAGGTCATAAAGCACTAAACATCCATGTAAAAAGGAAACATCGAGTTAACTGCTTAAAATGGAAATAAGATCTTTCGGAAGGATTAATTGAATATATTAAATGAGGTGTGCATTTTCATTATAAAAATTTATTTTCTATGAAGAATATTCAGGAATGGGATAGGCAGGATCATACAAATAAATGTTTACTAATTCTTAATGTCATTCAAATTTAATACGAGGAAACTAAAAATTACTTGTGAATGGTGTTGATTATTTATTACCTCATGTTTCATCATTAATGAAATATTAGGATGGTATCCTGGATATTGTTTATAGGAAAGAAGAATAATATAATAAGATGTAAAAAATGGACAACAGATCATGAATAATGATCGATGATTAAGATGTCTATGAATTGAAGAGTTATGTATAATATATGGATGATGATATGATTAAATATATTAATAATATAATTACTCCAGAATGCTTTTTCTAGGATGTGTATCACAAAATTTTAATATTTTATAATTTCATTCAGAGAAGAATTATCTTTTCTTGTGTGGACATAATGTTTAACCTTGGGATTCATGTAATTTTTTTGAGGAAATTATCGGCTATTAATTTTTGGGATGAAATATCTGAGCTATGAAATAACCATTGAGGTTAAAACATGTTTTGGATATTTTTATGGATTTTATCTCAATTTATTAATGTTATTAGAATTATCTACTTTTAAATAATGGAAAGCATGAAAACTATGGAAAACCCATCACATTGGACAGTGTTATGGGAATTGATCCCACAACCAAAGTGATACTAAGATTTATCACATACCACAAGACTATATAATGTCCAGGGTTAATATGTCTTTTTTTCTTAAATGATTTTATGGATCATTCATAATTTTATTTAGGGAACATAAGTTTTATCGAAATGAATATCCATTGTATTGGAAAATGATTTGCTGATTAAGTGATATTGTTTATTTTAGAATATGTTATCTTTTTTGGGATCACTATATACCTAAGGAAAATAAAATTCTATGGGATTTCATTTGTGAATTAATGGTTGAAATTTTATTTTGTAATAATCTATGTTTTTATTGTGGACATATTGAGATTTCAGTTTTTTAGGGAAATGAATTACATGTCATAGAGAATATGTGATTAGGTTAATTACAATTAAGTACGAGTCATTAAGATTACTCAATGTTCTTTTGAGATAAATGTTAAGATTTACTGTGGAAGACTATTTGATTAAATTCTAAAATGTTTTGGGATTATGTAATAGATTCGTTAATGATGAAGACTTTTAAGGACTATTACCTATTTAATCGTCATTCTAGAGCATTATATCTTTTTTGTTTAATTTTGAATATTAAGAGTTTTATTCTTTTTTATAATGGATTTTCCTTTTTTGGGATTATCTGATCTCATACTAAAAAAACAAATCAAACAAGTATGTTCTATCATGCACAACATCTTATCATTGATAAGACCATTGAAAACATAAGAAATATGGGTGGGATACACATTAATCAATGGTACCTCATAATGTCTCAAACATGCCCTTCCTCATGAAAAACCAGGCACCAATCCACTTTCCTAACACTCACGATACTACCAAAGTTCAAAAAAAACCTTTCCCAACATCAAAAGTAAACATTCAACCAACAAATTCATTTTCTCAAAACTGGTAGACCCAAAATCATAACCACATTTTCAATCTAACAAAAAAATATCTGAAAAGAACCAATAAAAAAAACGAATTCAATTTCAAATATTACACATCAATTTGAAAAAATTTCATTTCATTTTAAAACACTCCCATTTTTACAACAAACTATATTTCACCCATAACTAGTCATTTAAAAATAATAATTCCTCCTTATTTAAAAAATATTTCTAGAAATTAAGGAAACATTTTAAAATCCCAGTTACTTCCAAATAAAAATCCATTATCATACTACATGTAAAAATTTAAAAAAATCATTCAATTAAAAAACGATCCAATAGTTAAATAAATACCGTTTCATAAAAAATAGTTTAATTAAAAAATCATCGTTTCTCATTTTTAACAAGTTTCCCAATCCATTTCGAAAAAAATTACATTCTTCCCAACAACAAATTTTCAATAAACCATAGGATTTTGTTATAAAAACCCAATCGTGATAGTCCCAAACTCATTAACTCAATACCATTCCCATTTTAAAATACCGTTTCTAAAATTTGCAGAAAATAGTATTCAAAAATGATTTTTCGAAACACTTAATGACACCGAAGAAAACTAGGGGAAAATAGTGTCTAAGGGTGACTCAATCATATAGTGGGTGACTATAATCTAGTAACAAAACCATCATAGAGACTGTTCTAGGCTAATATTCTTATCTCCACATGGGACTAATAGGTATAGAACATACTGCTTCTATGGACGACGAAATGTTGCCTCACGAACAAATGATTGTTCAATCTTCTCCAACCATATATTATGGTGGCCATTATGATTGAACTATAATTATATATGATATTTAAAATATTTATTGTTTCTCTATGCTTCTATAACTCACATCTAGAGCAATCATTTTTATTTTTCTTGTTGTATGAATATGATAATTTCATTTGATGAAGTGCGGACTACCACCCACTCAAAGTGATTTGACTTATTAATTCTATACATGGAATGTTTAAACTGTGGAATTAATGTAATTATGTTACATATATAACATATATATATATATATATATTATAATTTAATTATAATATACCTATTTAACATTTAGTTTTCATTCCATTGTAATCTAAAAAGAAAAGAAATTAATGTTCTTATGTTCGTACGACTTACCATCTCCATGAACGGTGAATTTAATTTCATATATACAAATTATTTGTACTATTATAAATACATATAAAATCGGTATATATGATATATATGATATATATTTCATAAATATCACTCGGGGGATAATGTAATTTTGACCACCTTGACAATTTATAATTATTAAAAAATAATTTTTCACTCATGTTTAGCACATCAAAAAAATACCCAATATGAATTCAAATAAATAACTAATTGTTATAGAAAGGTAGTTTTTGATATAAAAGGAATAATAAAATTTAACATGATTGTGATAAATTCGAAATTAAATTTTTTTTATTATTCAAGAAATTGAAGAATGAAAAAGTAATCTCAGACACAAGGTAAGAGACTTTGTCTCAATCTCTTTTATTTGAGGCATATTTTTATTTATATACTACTTGTTTATATGTGGTCTATAAAACCCATTGATTTTTTATTTCATTCAAAGGTAATATTTTTCTACATATAATTTTACTAAATGAAAAAGGGAATGGTTATTTTTAATATACATGGTGATAACGACCTTTCCACTGCAGCAAGAATTATTTTATTTTTTGCTTCCTTAACAAGTCGTGATTTTTTTAAATTGAAGATAATTACCACATATAATTTATTAATATTTGGTTATTGAATATGGTTTTGATAGTTTATTTAATATTTCAATATCATTAAATTATTTCTTGTAATTTCAAAATAAATAATATGATTTAAAGGTTGATATTTTCATTATTTTATGTTTGATAATTGTATAATGGTACGTAGACATTTGACAGATGGTTATGTGATAAATCAAATGAATTTTTGTTCCATGATAAACCATGGATGGGTGATTATGTTATAACTTCAATTGCATTGTGTATGGAAGTCGGCCATAGGGTTATTTGATTTAGTGATATGTATAGAAGTTGACCATATGGTTATTCTATTTATGTATGCTTAGGTCTCAAGATACATTTATAGTATCTACATTGTTTTTTATGGGCTTCACAGAAATAATTGGGTTACAATAATTGTATGGAATGAGCTAAAATTAAATAAAAATATTTCACTACTTCATTTCTGTGAAAAGTATTGTATTATGATAATGTATTCAGGGTTTAAATATTATTTTGAAAAACTAAAATTTTTCTTTCAATACGTATAGTTTAATGATATTTTTATGCTCATTTTATGTTTTTTAAAATAAATTCTCAATACATAATATAGAATAGGGTCAATGATGAGATCTATAAAAAATCATGTTATTTAAAACATGGAACTAATCAAGTTTCATTACTTTTAAGAGTTTTTATTTTATGAAAAAATGGATACTGATTAGAAGTATCTACATGTTATTTTGAAATTGTAATGTATATATTATGAAATATTTATCTATGAAAATAAACCTAAAATGATCCTCAATGTGAATTATTAAATTAATTCATAATTATTCAATGTTTATGTCTAGCTCCTTATATTTACAATGATTATCTCTAGATGAATTCTTATGACACCCATAGTGGGTCTCCCTTCAATATGAACCCACATACACACCTAACTTGTGTAGACCAAAATGGGAACCCAAAATGGGCCTACTTGAGAACTACTTACACCAACAAAGATAGCCATACAGGATCACCATACAAATATCAAAATCCCCACAAAATGTGTCCAATGAAAATGAACTTAATCCAAAAAAGAAAATGCCACAGGATTCACTACTCATGTGGGGGATAACAAACCTCAGACAATACCAGCACATAATAAAGGTTGATCGCTTAGTATGGTCATAGAAGGACCACCACACAGTGGTTTACATCAATGAGGTTATAAGTTATGAGGTTCAAGAAAATGATAAAATCACTCTTCTTTATAAACAAGGAGTAACTCTTCCACCCATATGGAATTAAATAAAGAAACAAGGTCCCCATGTCTCTTTTCACCAAATGGGGCCACTCAGAATGAGTCAACTACCCAGGATGATTAAACTATCTCTATTTCCCATACTGAAGAGAGATATTATACCAAGTACTTTATGGAAACTAGGTGGTTCCTAATAATGAGCCAACATCCCTCCATGGCCTATTTTTGGATCCCTGATTCTTGAATTATCATTAACCTCACTAACTGGCCATGAAGACTCCAGAATGGAACTTCTCTATCTTGTAGAACACAAAATCCCACCACAATCAGCTGTAATAAACAGAACACACACATCTGAAGTAACATTTGGTTTCAACATGATTATACATCATGAAAAGAACATAAAGGATAACCTCCATTCATCTAAAAAGAGAAACAATAATGGAAGGGTAACTTATAAGGCACGTTAATTTAGAACAAAGAATTTTAGGAATTCTAGAAAGAGGAGCATGCTTCGTTTAAAACAAAAGCTTTTGAAAGGTTCCATGAAATCCACCATTACATTAAAAAGAAAACATTACACTGTAAGATGCCACCAGAAATGACCCATGAAACAGAAAGATATTTTATAGGAGTGTGATATTTTTATAAGGCCCATGTAGCACATGAATCCTGTATATTGCCATAAAATCTTCTTATGATCATTCCTGCCACACTTGTGGCATAACATGAAACCATTCATAAATGAAACTATTTAAAATTCAAATGTCCCTTTTTGATAATTTCCCACACCCAAAAACTAAACTCCCTTACTATTTACTCTCTATAATTCCTTTCACCACTTCCAGGTTGGACCTTTAGGCTTAAAGATACCAAACTCCACCAACATAGACTCAAGAATTCAAGAATGAATGAATTCATTCAACTCCTTCTATGTCAACTATTCCACTGTGGTAGGATCTTCTTAATCCATAAATGAATATAGTTTGTACATTGATCACATGGGAGACCTTCCAATGAAGAATAGATTTCAAATATACTCCAATTCCTTATGGGGGCATGCACTAGACAATAAAGAAAGGCCAAGGAGCCTATTAAATTGGACCTTTGGACAAAATATACCACAAAAAGAAACCAAACATACAGAATGAAACCTACTCAAATATATCCTATGTATTTTCAATAATTATCGGTTATCCATTTTCTCATACCAAATCACTTACAAAATGATACTTCAAACATATCCCAACAAAAAGATCATTAAAACCCAACATACATTACATGTAACAATAAAAAAGCAATAAAAAACATATCAAACAAGTATGTTCTACCATGAACTCCATCATATCGTTGATAAGACCATTGAAAATAAAACAAATATTTGTGGATTACACATTAATCAATGGTACCTCATGATGTCTCACACATGCCCTTCCTCATGCCAAACCAGGAAACAATCCACTTTACTGACACTCATGAGAGTACAAGTGTTCAAAAAAAACTTTCCCAACATCCAAAATAAAAATTCAACCAAAAAATTCATTTTCTCAAAATTGTTATACACAAATTAATAACCCCATTTTCAATCCCACAAAAAATATCAAAAAAGAACCAATTATTCAAAAAATAATTAAATTTGAAATCTTACATATAAATTTGAAAATATTTCATTTCATTTTAAAACACTACTAGTTTTATAATAAACTATATTTCACTAATAATTAGTAATTTAAAAATAATATTTCATCCTTACTTAAAAATGTATCTAGAAATTAAGGAATCATTTTAAAATCCCACTGACTTCCAAATAAAAATCCATTTTCATACTATATGGACAATTTCAAAAAAAATAATTCTATTAAAAACCGATACAATAGTTAAATAAATACCATATCATAAATAACTATTTAATTTAAAACTCATATTTTCTCATTTTTAAGAAGTTTCCCAAACCATTTCGAAAAAATTACATTTTTCCCAACAAATTGTTGATAAACCATAGGATTTTGTTATAAAAACCCAATCGTGGTAGTCCCAACCTCATTCACTAAATACCATTCCCATTTTAAAATATAGTTTTTAAAATTTTCAAAAAATAGTATTCAAAAATGATTTTTCGAAACCCTTAATGACACAAAAAAACTAGGGGAAATAGTTTCTAAGGGTGACTCAATCATATAGTGGGTGACCATAATCTAGTAACACCACCATTATAGAGACTGTTCTAGGCTAATATTCTCATCTCCACATGGATTACTTGTCCCTAACATCTCACTAGGAAAATTAGACCAAACACCATTTCATTTCACTAATTATAAACGAACCACAAGAACAAAATGACTCAAATGAAACCTAACATCCCATGGTGACTTGAGTAATGTCACGGGGTGTGTTGGCAAAGAACCCCACTCGTAATTAGAATTTAATGTCCCAACAAACCTATATCTGGTCTACCCATACTCTATTCAATGGAATATGACACAAAAGGGAATAACCACCTCTAATATCATTCTTGTCACAAACCAAGTCTCTCTAGCCAAATAGTTGCCCGACCCAATCACTGGCATGTCCTGAAGGGTGTTCTTGAACCCTACATGTTAGAACAAATGTCTGGCTATGAATAAAAACATGTGGGACCAATTTACTCAAAGAAAAATATATAAAACTACCAATAATATAAACAAATGAAAACAAAAAATACACAACCAAACACACCATATTTCATTTCTATATTTAAATTTTATGACATATCTCAAGGGTGTACGTAGGGAGGTGAGCTAAAATATAATAGGATACTACTATAGTAAAAATAATTCCATTACAAAATATTATAAAAGATAATATAATATGTTCATTTAATTAATTATTGTACACAATTTTTATGATGAAAAATTAATGATTAAACACTTTAAAAATTAACAATTCAATGGGAAAAAATTTCAAAAATACACGCGTAAAAGAAAAAAATTAACTTATATGATAAAAAACACACATGATAATAAGGTACTCTTTTTAAATATTGAATGTAACATTATATATAAGCATCATGTTAGGAAGAGAACTGTGGGTATATCAATAGAGTCAGACAACCTCATATGGGACTCTAAGAAACTCACATATCAGTAGAAATGTGTTATAAAAATCATGACCAGTTGTGTTCCCAAGGAAAATCCACTAGAGAGGTGGAACATCGAGAATTTTAATGGTATCCATTCTTTATCATATTTAGTAATTGTTGTCCTTATCAATCCATCAAAGTGAAACCAAGCAAATATGCATCTGCAAAACTATCAACCTACTCCTACTACATTCACCTTGTTATCTGGGAGTCCCTTATGATCATTTTCTTGTTCATATTTAACACAGATCACCACTCCCACAACTAAATGATCAACATGCCAGAGGAATCACCAATTTCATGAACAAACTACTATTTCATTTAGAAATTTCACAAGAATTTTCAAATACATTTTCAATTCCTAAACCAATTTTTGGGAGGACAAAAAAGTAACATAATAGGTCACTCAAATACATGGTCTAAGAACCAATATTTAAATCTACACACAATACATGTTCAGTCCCAAAATAAGCGTCCCATTATTTATACAATTCAGAACTCATAATAAAATTCTCCCAAAAATGTCTATAAGCAAATAATAATTCATTTTCAATTATAATCACACAAAAACCCCATTTTAATTGTTTGAACAACACCTACACAATTCATAGAATTCTCGTTTAAGAATCACAAAAAAAGAACACTAAGACATACAAAAGTAATGGAACATCCCAATTGTTAACCCACACATCAACTACATTCCCCCACCCATTAAAACATAATTACAACGTTTACAAACACCTAAATAATATTTCAAGGTTCTCAATAAAAAACAACATTCCAAAATAATTTATCTTCTTCTGGAAGACCCATTATAATAACAATCACACATCAAGCACTCATTAGAACAAAATTTTCATACCATACAAAATTGATATAACACCTCAAGAAAATTTCAAATATAAGACTTGAATAAAAAATATAGAAATATTCTTTATAAAATCCATTTCATCAAATATTCATACTATAATATATCTAAAATATAATTTTCACTAGGTGATAAATATTTATAACAAGTTAAAATTAATTAATAAAAATAATTAAATCATCTAAAAATTTTAGGTCTTTGAATCATCTACCTAGATCCAAGAATCTTTTGGAAAATCATTCAAAATAATAATCACACCATAACTGCACCATAATAAACACTAGAAAGGAACTATTTTCCAAAAAAACAACAAGACCAAACCCTAACTAACAAAATTAAATCCAATCAAGGGGACCCTGCCCAATGGATACCCAAAACCATACTGAATATAAAGGAGAAGCTTACCTAGAATGAGGCATTGACGCCTCAAGAAGGGAGCCAGCGAGTATGGGTTTTCAAAAGGGGGTCATGTAGGGTTAGTGGAATCCATAGGGTGACATTACATTGACGAGGTCGCTAATAAGTGTCCCAAGAAGTGTGATGGGGTACTTGCGACTTAAACATGGGGTATTGGGGAACCAGAGGTAGCTCGTCAATAGTTGACTATTCAACAAGGGTGGAGGATGATGTGGCATAGGTGGGAGGATAGGGGAATGACAAAATAGGGGTGTGAAAAGAGGTTCTACACACTAAAAAAATAATATCAATAATAATAATTATTTTAATGATAATAATAATAACAAACATTATAATATAATATTTAATAATAATAATATTCTTATTATTCATAATAATAACATTATCATTATTGTTATTTTTAAATCAATTTCTTCGTATTTGTTTTGATTTGATTTTTATTTTTATTAAATCATATTTGAATATAAAAAACTCAAATATAAATAAACTTACTATGACTTCAAGGTTCCTAGTCAAGGTGTGACCTTATTTACAAATGAATTTCAATCAAAACAGAGTTTCCCTAAAAAAATATTTTGAGGTTAACCAAAATTTTTTGGGAATAGATTTATGTCATGATATTATATAGATTTTTTTATCAGTTACATTAGACAGAGGAAGTGTTTAGATAATTTTTTGATGAGTTTTTTTCCAGAAATACTGGAAAGAAAATTCATATAATCATTTAGGAATAATAGTTTTTTAGAGGATAAAACTCATGTAAGAATATTCATTATTGTTTTTAGTGATGCTCACCAGATGCAATTTCACCATAGATAAAATAGTGCATAGGAATGAAATCTATCTGTAAAAAGAGAAAGAGACTCTCTTTCTAGAAAATCATTCATAAGAAAATACAATGTTAAATAATTTTTCATTGATTTGTTTTTGTAAGAAAAAATATAAATTGAGGGATTATGTTTAATAATAACTATCAAGATAAATAAGGAATCTAATTGGTGTGTAATTAAGGATTTATTATCTTCTTTCTTGTAGTGAATTTCCATTAATTACTGGGATTCACCATGGATATGGGGTAGCGTCTCGTAATAAGGCCAAAATTGCAAATGGTATATTCCTTGTATATACTCATATATTTGAATTTTGTGTTATATATATAAAAGATGAAAAAGAAAGACACTATAAAAAAATTCATGGGTAATGTTTAGTTATTCTCTAAATTTTTTAAAATTCATACAAATGATTAAACCCCCCCCCCCAAAAGAAATCAATGAACCTAAGGGAAATCACATGGTATTATTGGGAATGTTCCCATATTGAATATATATCATATAAAATAAATATTATGTCAAAAGACATTGTATTATTATATTTTATTGAGAAAACTATAATGGTTTAATAAATAAAATGGTAACATGTCATATCTCACATAGCCTAGAGGTTATTGATGCAACAATAATTTGTTTTCCACTCGTTGAAAGAAATTATCCTTTTACATTTTCTAATAAAAGATACATTGAGGTTTATATGATGGATCAAAATAATATTCTTATATATATTCAAGAAAATATATTTTTAAATTTGTTGGGTCTCAAAACATCAAATGAAACAAAGCACAAAAAAGAAGGTATCTTTAATGAAAACACCAAAGTGAAATTGGAGAAGTTAAAGATATGGAATTTCATGTATGATGGTTTCAGATGGGAACACAATGAATTAATTGATATGTGTGTCACTATATTTAATGATGTTATTCAAAAAATCATAGAATATTGGTATATCATTGAATACTCTACCAATGTTATCAAAAAAAATGTTAACTTCCACAACATGCTGGACTCTAAAATATATACCTTATAAGATAAGTGTGATTTAATTTTTTATGAATTACACAAAGATTTTTTTCTTATGAGTCATCATTCAAAAAATATCAGTGATGAATTTATATTTGAATCTATGAAAATGATGAAAATACAAGATACTGGTAATTCTGACCTCATTAATTCAAAATATAATATATATGATGAAGTGAATTAAAATATCATGTCTCATATCTCTAAAAAATATCCAAGAGGTAGATAAAAATATGGAGAAAATTCCGGGTAAAACGATTCATGTGTTCAGTAACTAGGATGTATTCTACGAATTTTGCCAAGAAGAAAGTTGTGGAAAGCAATGATTATTCTTAAGAAATAATCTCATTTGAAGAATTTGACCAAAAAATCAAATGAAGATAATGTGTAAATTGTTATTAAAGAATATTTCATGGTAAATAGGTGAAATGTGTTGATTAATAATGATGAATCTAAAAACAAAACCTCAACAGATATACATTTAAAATTATTAAGACCCTACATTGAAAATTTTGAGAAAAAGAAGGATTTTTATTACATTGAAGAAGGATGTGGAAAAAAATACCAATAATATTATATTCGATCATAATATTAATCTCATCCAAAGAAAAATATAAAAAATATTGAAATTTGAATGATGAATGAAATTTTTTAATGTATATTGATGGAAGGAAAGATACACTCAGGTATGAAAATGATTATATCTGAGTGATGATAAACCTAAAAGTGAGATTTTCTAAATAACTGAAGATAATGAAATATCATAGTAAGATACACCCACCTAAGGATATTGAGGTTTTAAAACCAAATATAATAATAATGAGGATCAATGTACATTAAAAATGAAGAATTAAAATTTCAACAATGCACTAAAATTAAAAGGTGCTTCATTCTAAGCTGCTTAGAAATATAATATCATAAAACAGGTGAGATCATCACTCACTAAATTTAAAAGTTTATCTATGTTAATAAATAATTGAATTTTTAAAAAAAATTGGATCTCTTCAATCAAAAATGGATGTGATAAATCTATCCAATAAATAAAATATTAATATATCCTCTATAAAGAATTAAAATAACGAATAATTTTAAATAAATAAAAATAATGAATGGAAAAATCACTAGATAAATGAAACTAACCTATGGAAAATCATTTCAGCTTCATATAGAAATTTTTTAAATCAGGAAAAAAACTATGTTATTTTACATAAGAATTCATAATCTCTCATTTTTTGACCAACTTCTTAGACTATAAATAGAAATGTGGCTATATTGAAGAAAGCTAAAGAAATATTCTTTATTACATTGAAAGAAGTTAATTTAATTATAATGAAGAATTTTTTGATTAATAATTGTTCTTTCTCTACACCCATTATAAATGATATGATACTCTATAATAATTTAAAAAAACATGAAAATTGATAAACTAAATATAGATATTATTTTTCCATAACAATTTGATAAATTGGATATGATACGATTAAATCATAGAAAATGAAATACTCGGATGATTTATATGATGATGTCATCAAATAAAACATACATATTGTGAGAATGAAATGTGATGTTTTTATAGAGTTCATTCTCATGAATGGATTGGGTGTCACCAGAAGTGTAGATGTAAGAAAACATAAAACCAAGGAAATAAAACCAAATAAAAATCTATCTTAAATTGATGATCTTTTTTATCTTGTTATTAGAATGCTATGATGATAAGAAATTGTGGCATTGAATAATTATTAATTTTTAAGGAAAGTTATTGAACAAACATTAAAATGTATATTTTATAAGGAACATTAAATTGTTGAAAATGAAATGTGATAATGTTTTTAGAAGATTTCCGAAGGAAATATTATTGATAAAATTAATAATATAGTTGAAAGTCAAATTACCAGACCTCCTTTTCATATTCACTTGGATATTTTTTTACAGATGAGATATAAATAATTTAAAGGGAATTGTTTCATTATCACATTTATATATGATTTCAGATATATGATCAACTTAATTTTTATCAATAATAAATCGAAGGCCATACAAATTTTACAATTTTTTAGAGTAGACGTTGAATGAATGTGGAGTTTGATAAATTGAATCTAATAAATAACAGTGGAAGAGATTAAGCATGTAATTATTTTTATTCCAAACTAATTAAAAATTGAATTAGACAACAATATAGTGCACCATATTGCCCTCATCAAAATATAGTGGCTGAAATGATAAATAAAAATTTATTAAAAAGGGGATGATGTATTCAGGTTGAGTATAAACTTTCAAAAAAAATTTGGAGTGTAGCTATTTATATGGATGTAAATGTACTAAATATATGTTTTTTAGATCCATAATAAAACATTAAATTCTATAAAATGTGTTAAAATAATATCCTTAAATGATTTATTTCAATAATTTTGGGAGTAATTCATTATTAATGATAAACATTCTGAATCACGGGAAATTTGAAGAGAAACATGTGGATGTAATTTTAAAGGGACATTGATCTAAAGAATGATGTTATAAATATTAGAAAATTATTTTACAAAATTAATTGGATTTCTATTTTTTATTGTTATTATAAATCTAATATCCAAAGATAATCTTATTGAAAATAATACTAATTTTTTTTGAATATATCCTATGGTAATAATTATAATTGAAGGTGTATATGAGAAAAAAAATATTTTTTTTATATAAAATAATAATATAATGAGGTAACAGATAATGGGTGAAAAAATATGATATTTTATACCCTATAGAAATTTATTGAATTTGACAATATTAGTGGAAATCAGAAATCTCCATCTCATACCTAGAAAATGTTGATATTGGAAAATATTATATTACATATATAACATGTTAAACCAGAATCATTTTATGAAAAATTTAATAAAATCAATGGGTATAATCTAAAAATAAAGAGTTATATATGAATAAAATTAATGCCACTAGGGATCTTGTTTCATGTTCATAAAGAAAGAATAATTATTACATATAATGATTATAAACAAATAAGTTGAATAAACATTTAAAATATTCAACAATATGTATTACATTTTTTAATGAATATAGATTATTGAAATGTGTTAATTTTGAATAAAATTAATAAACCATTTCAAGAATGGAAATGATAAGAATGGTTTTAGAAGTAGTTGTACAACACTTTTATAATTATTAACATCTGGATGTAATGTCAACATTAAAAAAAAGAAATTGATAAATAAATTTAAATTTAGAAAGATTTTTAGTTCGTAAATGATAATGATGGAACCAATTTCGGAATGATGAAGAAATTTCTATTGGGTCTGAAACTTGATGTACATTATTAACAATCAAAATGGGATAGTTCATCAATAAAAATAAAATATTATAAGGGTAATGTTGATCAAAATGTAAATTTAATGATTTTGAACATGGGTACCCTGATTAATATTGGTTATGTTGATGACTTAATTTTATAGGTGATTTTAAAAATTATTACAAAGAGTTTATTGATGAAATGAAGACAAATTTTGAAATGAAAATTATTAGAGAAATTTCCTTCTTCCTAGGTATAAATCTTTCACATATGTAAAGATACATTCTCATATATCAATAATGTTACACCATGGGGTTTTTATAAAGTTATATCATTCTATATTCCAATGAATTTTTACTCCTATTTTAGTTTATGTTATATTTTGTGAATAAAAAGCTTTAAAAATTGAAAATATGTATGATTTTAGAAAGATGATATATAGTTTTTTATGTTATAACCTTAAGGACCAAAATTATATATGTTATTAAGTTTGGTTCCAGATATAATTTTGATCAAAAATCACACATATGTGGGAAGAATAATGAATAATGAGATATGTAAAAGGAATAGATTCTAATGTAATGATGTGTAAAAGAAGTTTTGATATAAACATGATTGGATATAATTTTGATTATTAGGATGGATGTTTCAATGATATTAAATACAATTATAGATGATCATTTTTGTTTAGATAATATTTTTTTATAATGAATATTAATCAACCAATTCAAATTACTTTCAATATAGTAGATGAAGAATGTGTTGCCTCCATCCATGTCTCAAATCAAATGATTTGGATGAATTCCCAAATGAATGTTTTGAGAGTAAATGTGTGTTAAAAATCAATAAATAATTGTAATAATCTAATTTATTTTGATTATTCAATATATAATTTTCAATATTCCCGATCAATGAACCTTGATATATAATATCATGAACGGAAATAAGATGTTTCTAGGGGATATCACTTTCTTGAGTAAATATATAAGAATAAGAAATCGATTGTCTTACCCCAAATATATTTCAAGTGAAATGTGATTTGAATTTAGGATAAAACATCATTATCTGCCTCCACCAAAGACTTACTAAATCTCATTAGTATTTCCCCTTAATTTTTTTGGATTATAATAACAATGAGGTAAATATATACATATTTTACATTTTATATGGGAAAGTAAAATTCCTCCTTAGAGGGGGATATTATGTTTAATAATTTTTTTCAACAATAAATCAGATTATATGGTTTCCATAATATGGGGGAACGTGGAAAATGGAGAGAATGGTAAAGAAGATAAAAAATGAGGGGGATTTACCTTAACATTTCCCAAACATTTCTTATCATTATGGGGTTTAATTCATTCAAAAAAATTGCATTATCATTTATAGTGGTCTTAGGAGATTAATTTATATAATTTTAGGGCTATTATAAAAATTTAATTTTTTATATTTGATAAATAATGAGTTGTAATAGTATTTAATTAATGAATTAAAAAAATTCAATGGGGAGGTCAAAGATATATTTGAGTGTATTCCTAAATTAAATTTTTATTTATTTATGACTATACAATGTTAATAAAATTTTAAGTATATGGGGATGAAGGGGTTGAATATTTGTTAAGAAATTATTTTAATTAATTTTTTTGTGGAAGTAAGTAAATTTGATGATTTTGTTAAGAAAGAATATTATAAAGTCATATGGTAATAAACATTTTTAAAATCTCCCGACAACATGAAAATTTCATGTTTTAAAATTTGTACAAAATTTTTTCAAATTTTATGAAAAAATTCCATTGAAAATTGGGATCTAGAAAATTACCATTAGGGGATGTATGAATGTTTCCTTGCCAATTAGAATGTAATTAGATGAAGAGTTTCTTAAGAAGGAACAACAAATGAATAATCATTTTTTACTAGATAAAAATCACCAAATAATGATTTTCTTAAATTTATCAACAATAATATTCTGATAGTAAATATATCGATTCAATATTATATAAGAAAGTGGAATTGAATAAAAATATTATAAACAATGAAATCACTATGAAATTATATATAGCGATTTTTTTATAGGGATACACAAAAATGTAAAAGAGTTTAAATGATGATCTATTTTGAATAATTCTAAAAAAATTAAAAGATAACATCATTCAATAAAAAAATTGAATTTAAATGCAATTGACCATGGAAATCCATGAAGGGAATAAAACAGGGATATATTAATGTGACTGATATCCTTAGTTTTTTTAAACATTTATTCAACCATCGTAAATGATAAAAGAGTTACATACAGATGGAGATGTGTTTTTTAGATTGGCAGAACTTATAAATTTAATATTCATTATTATTTTTTATTAAAAATTATAGTTATATGTTGAAATCTTATTATGAGAATATATGAAGGAATTACTTCAAAAGAATTTCCATTGGATGAATATTAATTTGATAGAAAATTAATTTATGAACATGATCAATGTCATTTGAGGAATTATTTTAAGAATTTTTTTAGTAATGATTGGGATAAGGATGTCAGTACAGAGTCATTCGGGCATATGAAAGTGGAAAAGTTGAGTTTTTTAATTTTAATAAATTTCAATAAATAATTCACTATAAAAAAATTTCAATATATATTTTTATTCTTCAAAAAGACTCATTTGATGACCTAATTCCATTAGAATTTTTATGTGCTTTACATAAATCATAATAACATCATTTTTAAGTAAAATCATGTTTTTCAACTTTTCAATGCATTTTTTAATCTATAAATATTCAATGATTATTTAGTGAGTTCTTGGATGTCCGTAGTTACATAATTTTGAAGATTGAGTGACCACTAAATAAATATTTATTCTTCATGAATGATTATTTATTATTGAAGATTGGAAATGAATCCAATGAATTTAATTTAAGTGGGATTGATTAATGATGGAATATTAGTGAGTATAAAAGTGAAATTTTTAATCCGCATTTTCAATATTTTGAGATCCTAGAAAAAAAAGTATTGAACAAAAATAAGATGATGGAAATATTCTAAAAAAAAGATTGAATGTAGATGAATTTTTGTCAAAAGAATATTTCTAACTGAGATAGTTTTCATGTTGATAGAATGGTTTTGGATGGATATTTTGAACAAAATATCAAAAATAAGTTTCAATTAGTGGGATCAAATATAGGTAGTGTTCATAGAATTCTAGGAAGTTCTTATATATCATAAATACCTAAGAATGATTTTATACTATCATTTAGGTGAAGTAGTTTGGTATGGAGGATAGAACTCATGTCAAAATATCATGTGTGGTTTTGGTTGAGATTCACTGAACTAATAATCACTATATGAAGAAATATCATATTGGAATAACCCCTATAATATGGTGGAAAAATATATATAACATTCATATGAATATTTCCAGTTGAGTTTTTATATAGATACATCATTATTATAGATCAGTTTTATAATTAAACATTATAAACTAATTGGAGTCAGATTAATCATACATACCAAGAGATATAAGGATTAAATGAGAGATGGATCAATGTTTTATTCACTTCCCAATAAACGATAATTCCTTGGATTGACTATTGTCACTATGTAAATGAGGTATTATCTCCCACTGAGGCTAAACAATCTAACTTTTTGTTCCCTTTTACTTATTTTTATCCCATTGAATCTAATATTTTGATAAATTTAGATTTATGAAATCAATAAACCTTTTTTATGGGTTAAAGATCGTAAATTTTTTAAAAAAAATTAAAAAAATCACATATAACCCACCCCCCCCCCCAGAACAAAACACCCATAGTTGTCCAGTGATCCTATGTAACTAAAAATCCTAATGTTCATTAGAATGATATTTGTACTGGAAACACCACTACATCAGAATTACACATTATTCTCACAAATTTATAGGATTATAATTTTCCACAAACTTTTTGTATGATCCAATCTCTTATATAATTATTGATAACCATTATTCAAGGATAAATGTTATGCAATAGAAAATTTTACAAGAATATGTGAAATGTAATAATCTTTAACCTAATCAATCTCTTAAATCACTTTGATTTATTGGATTGATAAACTATGAAATCATGTAAAATACTGTTTAGAATAAGACATGTTGCACATCCAAAATATCATTATTAAAAAAATTCCATTATCAATAGAACCATTATAGATATAATATATTTGAAAACACACCAAAAAATATTTTAATTGGAAACACCAAAATCATCCAGTTGATGTAAACCTCCACATTGGTAAAATATCCCAACCTCGTCTATTACGTGAATCTCATTTTTTGTTCATGGAAATTTTGTAAGTAATATCTTACAATAATGTAGTTGATAATTTTTTCAACAATAAATGTATTAGAATCAGCACAAAATCATCCATTGATATGTTTCATGTGAATTTGTGATTATGTAGAAATTAGATAGATCATTTAAATAATTGAATCATACAATAAAAATTTATGTCTACATACGAAGTATATAAAATTGGTTACGAGGTTAGAAAATATTCAATATGATTTTTAATTATGAGTTTATTAAGTATAATATATATAATTCCTGTGTATCAATATGCTACCTCATTTTGATAATAAAAAAATATTCATTTAACCTATGTATGACTAAAATTTGAAAATAAACAGAAATAAATTATAGTAAAACAAATTCCCACATTATCATGTATAATTATTACATAATTATGTCTACCCAATCACTCACCCTTGAATTCATCATAACTCAATTCAAATATCATGTTAGAGTAGAAAATTATACCCATTATGAGAATAAAAAAATACTCACCATAAATATTTTGAAAAATAATAAAACATTAATTTCATAAATCACTCCCACTTTTACATTTTACCAAATAGAATCAAAATATGAAAAATCTAGAGAACATGAAGATATAATGGGGAAGAAATTTTTTTGAATTAAATAGAAGGATGAATTAAAATATCCCAATAACTTATATAAATTTTACTCCCTCTTTAGATATTTAATGAATGAGAACGAGTAAACATACCTTCCATAATATTTGGTATCTTCTCTGGGGTGGACATATTATACCTTAATAAACTATTATTTCCAAAAAAATATATCTCTTCCAATGGGATTAATGAAAGGAAAAAAAGAGGAATTCTTATTATATGAATGGCATGATATGAAAAAAATTGACCATCAAGGAGTTATCATATGATGTATATAGTAGATCATATTAGGATGAAGATATTTTAAAAACAAATCTATGGGATTTATATTTTATTCCATTTAATCAATTTTGACGAGTGTATTATTATTTTTATAGATAAAAATATAGATCTCTATTTCTCAAGGATTAATTAGAATTAGGAAATAATATCATAATGAAACAATTAACCCTTTAAATATAACTAAATCTTTCCAGTATATTTAAAAAATTAATTCATTATAAGGTTGTAGAAAACTCGAAACACGGTTTTTTAAATAAAAAAAATCATTGAGGGAGTATATATGTATTATAAAAAAGATATGATAAGATAAATATTCCATTTTTATAATATGTTAGAAAATTATATCATGTGCAATTCCAATAATTTTTAAAAATTATCTAATTGTTTTTAGTTAATATTATTCCAATGAATATAATATACACCCATAAATGATATTTCCGTTATAAATATATATATTCATCCCATTTTCTCTAAATATTTTTCATTGTAAGGTGAAAGTGAACCATGAAAAAAAACATTTCATCAATTTTAATTTATTATTATCATCAATTGATGAACATATTAATAACTAATGTAATATTATGGTTTTGTTAAAATATTATCAAGATGATTTTTAATTTAAATTAATTTTAGAATAATTACATGGTTTTATGTGTCTTACTAAATGATTTAGGAACTTAAATATGAATTTTCTCATTAATTATGTGTTTAGTTATTATAAAAATTAATAACATCATAACTATCACTAAGACACAGCTAATAAAACAATAATCAAAGATTGTGTGACGAATCCTCAAAAATTAAGCACACTAACATCAATCTACATGATATTCTACTTAAATAGTAGATGAAAAAATAATTTCTTTTTTATATAGTACTATTATATTAAATATTCACTAAAACAGTGACATGTTTCAGAAAATATATGTATATCCATTCTATAACAACTAAATTATACAATTGAAAAATATTTATAAGTAATCACATATAAAAATTAATAAAAAATTCTGATATCTAAAATACATCTATTGCAATGAAATATCTATTTAATATCTATATTATGGTAATCATCGTGATTGGTCTAGAATCTTCGGCATAGGCACACCAAGTTAATATTTTATACTAAACTAACTATCAGGAAATGTATGATTCCCTTTATCCTTCAAAACAGTTTTTGATTAGTTAGTTATCAAGATTTTTAAAGGTCATAGTTACCTAAGGTTCCTATCAGAGTACTAATAAATGAATCGTTATCAAATAAAAAGTGTTTTTGTAATTATTTAATATACTTATGTTGAGTTAAATAATTCTATTTGGACTTTGTGTTATTTTTAATCTGTATATGTAACTATAATTTTCCATCCTACTCACCTCATGTTAACATTTCATATGTTTCCAAAAATAAACTATAATATAATTTTGGGTTTATGAAAATACAATATCATTTAAATAGATTTATAATATTATAGATTTTTTTAGAAAATATCATTATCGAATTTTTTGGATGTAAAACTGTTTTAATGAATCATTTAAAACAATGAATCTATATACACTTTTATACTGGGATCTCATGGATATATAAAGCCTATTAAAATCGAGGATTTGTCTAAATACATGAAATATATAAAAAATATATTTAATAACATGAGTTTATTGAACATATAAATTATATTTAACATTATCATTAATGGAGACAAACAATATAACCCTTTTAAATGGGGTGATATTCAGATGAGCTATGAAGGATAACAAAATAAACAAGAATTATATTAATGGAACAGATGTGAACGATTCTCTATCATGTAATCCCTCTACCTTATTATATACCATAGAATCTAATATTTTTTTATCCTAAAAAACTAATACACCCTAATTACAACTATCTCAGATGACCCATTTCACTCAAATAATCAGATGTTAATATGGTCAATTAACAAATATAAATACAATATTATATTCAAATTTTTTTGTATTCCATTTCATAGATATTATATGAATCATATCACTCATGAAATCTTTTATCGTTGTATATTAAAATATTGATTATATTGAAATATTGATGAAATTATTTCAAGAAAAAAGATTTTTTCTAATAAGTAGACAAACAAAATTAATGATTTTATCAGGGGTGTTTAGTATATCATCTATATTATAGGTATAAATAAATGTTTTTCATAATTTAATATATCAATAAATTAAATTTGACATGATTTTAATATGATAACGTCTTATGGATGTGGTTTGAATTTTGTAAGTAAAGGACAGTGGGTCTCAAAATCCCAATCCCTATTATTTTCACAATCATTCATTATTAAATTATCATATGTAATAGTCAGAAAAAATATAAAAATTCAATTTTCATTAATTATATGTGTAGGTCTATTGAAAACATGATATGCCTTATTAGTGTTGTAGAAAATATAATGATCTGAGATTTTATTTCATTTATATTTATACTTTTTTTGATAAATTGTGTCATAGGAAGCACAAATATTAAATCGGACCTAAAATTTATAATGATTAATATTAATAATATTTTTTTAATAATAAAAGATTTAGAAAATTAAAATATTTTAATCAATAATAAATTGATATGAAATTTTTTAATAACACATAATGTTTCAACAATAATGTCTTCTAAAAATGTTATTTTTATTTATATGATGTATTTTGATTTAAAAACTAAATTTCAAAATGATATATATTTAATAAATTGAAATTATCTTCATTATAAAATTCATTAATTCAAAATTATCTTTGGCTGAATTTTGGGTTTTTTTAATAGTAAAAATATTAGTTCTTCGTAGAGATTTAATATTTATGAGTATATTTAAAGAAAAAAAATGACATATATGATTATGAGAACAATTTATAAAAAAAATTTATTTAATAGCTATTATTAATCATATAAAAATTCAATGTTGAATTTATATAACCCACATTTAATATTTGGGAAATTTAAGTTAAATATTAATACAAAATTGTTTTTGATCAATTTATGATAAATATTTTTTTCCATTCATTATTGAAATAAGATCTAATAAAATTATAAAAATATTTTTTATCAATATGGTCATATTTTATAATATAATGACTATAATATAGATGAATAGAGGAATTATTATTACTGTTAAAGATAATAATAATGATAATAATAAAATTGGTTTTTTTAATGAATTGATTTATTAATGTTTTAAATTTTTTATCATATAAATTTAAATTTTATAGTTTATATAATTATTTTTATATAATTCTTGAACATATATAAAAATATATTATCACTTAGTTAATTGGTAATTAATTTCACATAAGATTTAGATTACTTAAAGTTGAAAACAATAATATTTTTTTTAAAAAAGTATTTAATATTTTAAATGATTTAATTGAGATGTAAAGATTCTATTTTTAAGAAACAAGTATAGACTATATAAATTAAAAAGTATTAATATCATGTCAATATTTTTTTTATTGGCTCCCTTATATTTTTTATAAAATATGAAATACTGGGTAAAGAATAATTACAATGGATAAAATGTAAATTGGATCATGTTAGAATCAACATGTACAAGGATATACACATTTTTAAAATATGTTATTAAATAGTTTTTAGAGGATTAATTGAAATTATGTCCAACAAAACTCCATTATTTCCCAATTTTTGAATAATTGACCCCTTACATGTGTCATTCAATTATTGCAAAATAATTTTTGTTCATAATAGATTATCTTTATTATTCAATAAAATTGATCATTTAATCCCTATCAATGTTACGTATATAAAAATATATATCATTTTTACCAAGCCTGTTATTCATCATCTTCATATTCCATGCATGACCTAAAAAACACGGCCACCATAATTTATACTACTTCCTTTATTTCAAATGACACATTTAAGAGACATCTCAAGGTCACGAAGTGTACATAAATTAATCCATTTAATTTTCCTCATTTTATTCCCATAAAAACTATGACTACCATATTAATATAATTAAATTTTTATTATATTAATTGATTATACGTTAATGGAATAATATTTATTCATTTATTCCCATACACATAGAATTAAAAATTGAGCATTGATCATGTGTCTGTGCAGAGTACTGCATCTTCGAATATTTGATCTTTATTCTCATTACCAAATTGAAATGGATGATATAAAAAATTAATGTAAAAAATGTTATTTATAACACTATTGATTTTATATAATTATAATATTTTATTTTATATAAGTGGTGTTTTTAAGAAATAGTAAAAGTAAACATACTTAGTAAAATTTAACATATCCATGAACTATACTTAATATATGTTTTTTTATAAATAAAATTCAATAACAATAAAAATTTTATAATAATACCATAATTAAGGACATAATGTCAAAAAATTATAGAGACTATTTTTTTATTCAACCGTATCATTGACAAAAGTCAACATAGCAATAGATTTATATATAAATTTACTAAACAATCTCCAAAACTATTAAAACGAATTGAATATATGAAAAATAAATAACAGATGATAATAAAAGCCGAATATTAATTAAAATATTTTTGATTAAGTATTTTAATAAGGAATCTAAAAAACCAATCATTTTTATTTCGGATTTTGGGTACATGTATAGTGTAAAGAAGGAAACGAATATGTGTTTCTAGTCTCAATTTTTACCCCAGGAGACATATTTTTTTATTATTTGGTCTATATAAAATTTATTTGTTATATAATTTTTTTACATATACTTATATCATAGTATTTGATGTTTAATTCTGTTTTATTTATGCTTCATGGATTTAGAATTAAATTCCATTCAATCCTTATGGGTTCTTCCAACAACCTCATATGAAAATAAAGATCTCTCAAATATGATAGCCCATCAGGGGAATTTGTAATGTTTTATATTATAATATCTTGATCATTTTCATTCCATCTAGTTTTCTATAATAATTTTTCATTTCAATTTAGTATTATTTTAAATAAATTTTTTACAATATTTTAATGGGATACTATTTTAAAAAATTGTATTTTAAATTTATAATCATGTGAATTCCCTTTTGTTATTTTAGTTTATCTTCGACTCCATGTTTTTGGTTATCACATCACATTTGAAAAATGTAAATGTTTATTTTATAATACCTTCACATTATATGAATATAATTTAATAAAAAAAAATTTAACATTTTATGTATTGGATTTCTTTAAAAAAGTATCTTTTTTAGAGTTTTGTGGTGAAAAAATATTTATGTTTCATTTAATTTATTTCATGAATCTTACACGATGTGAATTAATTATTTTTAAAAGATATTATGTTTCCCATATGTTTATATAATATTTTTTAGAGGATCAAATATATTTCATATTTCAAATGTCATTTTTTTAAATCTCCAAATATATTTTACCATATAATTTATTATCAATCAACATCTCTTATAAATGACCAAGAATATTAATCAAATGTTATTATCCACCTTCATTTTTAGGATGGATTATTTAATGTTATTTTAAATAAATGATATTATAAATTACTTCCTTTTCCTATCGAAGCCATATAATTTGAATCGGCATGAATTTTTTTCCAAATGCCTTTTCATTTTGAATTCCTTATTTTATAAGTCATTGATTAAAGGGTGTTCTCTAAGATTCCATACTTCAATTAAATAGTAAAATTATATACTTAAACACATACCCATTATCTATATGGGTTAAATATCATATGATCCATTATCATTAATGATGTTTATTTTCTAATAATTATTCTGAATACCATTGGATACCATCTTATATTCTCTAGTATATCATGTATCGACTATAGATGAAATTATTAATGTTTTTTTATTCCGTTATATTTGAAAAGGGTACGAAACATCAGTTTTTCCGTTTTTTCATTCTTATATGATGTATAATTTACATTATTTCCCTGGGTTATTTATTTTAGGATGAATAATTATTTTTTATTTGCAAACATATGTATGGAAAAATATTTGATAATGTATTATATCACCCTAAAAGGTATTTATTAATATTTATATCTCATTACATAATGATCCATAAATACACTTGGATTTGTTCAAAAAAGTTCTTTACATGATCGAATTTGTTCAAAACATAAGTGATTGAAAAGATGGATTTTTTCACAATGACCAGCATTATAGAAATTAATTCCATTGTTATATTAATATGATTATGAATATGTTATCATTTAATTGATTATGATTCATGAATAGTGTTTTCAAACTAACTTAAATCGTTTTATTTAGTATTATTTGACTCATGTTTTATGATATATAATTTCCTATGTATTATTTCCTTATATATATAGATTATAATAATATGATAAACATATGCACACTTTGATCATTGATTCTTATTTCTTATGTATACTCTTACTTGGAATTTGAGATCCCGCATTTCTTATGTGTCTATTTATAAAGTTTATGATGAAAATAAATATTTAATATATTTTTAGAAGGTAATTTTGTATGGATAAATTGTGAAATGTTTTGAATGAAATGTACGGAATAAACAGTTTCTCATATAGTATTAAAAAATTGACATTGGTAAAAAAATTCAAGATTATTGTTAGTCATTGATTTTTAATAAATCTCTAAATCACTAAAAATTAATGGTCCTGTGAATAAATTATAATTGGAAATTTTCATTATATCATGTATCTTAGATGGACCCATCTGTGGGGTGTCACAATTGTATTTAGATGTATGTTTAGATAACATTACCGGTTTAGATGATAGATGGGGGTGATTTAATGGTTAATAAGTTATGGTTGATCATAAATTCAATTGTATAGAAAAAACATTGTGTTATTTGCTATAATATTGAAAATTGTATGTATTATGATGAGGTTCCTTTATTAAATACCCTAGGGATATGCCTAAGTGATAAAAAGTGTGGGAAAACATAATCTAATTTCATCTCAATTTTTATTATGTAGTCTTCGTAGAAATTATATCAATATCTTGATAGTAATTATGGATATAGTTTTTGGGAAATAATAACCTTTGGGTAACAACATTAAAATATAATATTGGGTAATTACTCAATCAGTATGTGGTACATGAAAAAGAGCTTAAATACACTCCGTCTTTGAGACCCTCATTGAATATGTTAAATTGAATTTAAATTCTTAATAATAAACCATTATGAATGATTTAATTCTAATATTAACTAAATATGATATAACCCCTAATAGGGAAATAACCACGCCATACCAATTATAAAACAATGATAGTCTTTAGTCGAACCAAATTTATCCTATGTAATAAAAATGGTTAGATTGTTGATGTTATAATTAGATTAATGTTTTCATAATTTTTTTATGAAAATTATCATATGAATTTTTATTTTGTTATTTGGTTAAAATATTTCTAGGAAAATAAAACTGTGAAAGGTATTTACGTAGAACCCACTAGGACTTATGGCCAAATAAGGAAGTATTATTAATTAGTTTTAAGACCTATTATATTCTTATTATGATGGAAAAGATTAGATTCAATTTTTTAACTATTATGTAGTGTTTCTCATAATAATATAAAATAATTATTATACCCATATATATTATAATTAGTGAGTGATATATATCAATTATGTTCTGGTATATTTTAAGATTCCTAAAAATTATGTGAACCATATATGGATTCATCATGATTATTTCTAATTTAATGGATTGGAAACATGTTTTAAGGGAATAAACTACCATGAAACTAGTTTTATAATATGGTGATATTTTTGGTGATAAATATCAAAGAACATTTGTTTGTGGTTTGGATAACTCTTAATTTTAAAATATAATTGATGTTTTTGTAATTAAGGGATGATTTATTTGAATAAAAATCAGATAGATTGTATTTATATTCTATGAATTGATTATTTATTTATCATAAAATACAATCATGTTATTTTTTATGGTGTTTATATCATTTTTTGTATTTTCATATATATTGGATAATATGTGAATTTATGAACTATCCATTAAAATATTCACGGATTAAATATATAGAAAATTTTTGGAGGAATATCTGATTTCACATAGGTTTAATATCTTTTTTTTAAATTGTATTGATAAAGGTATATTTTGAAGAATTTATAGGTTATATATTTACATGAGTATATGGTTATGTGAAAAAAATAATGTTATTTTTGGGAAATATATTTAACTTAATATAGCCTAAATGAGTATGGTCGTTGTCATATTGGAAGTTATATCCAAGTGATTAATATTTTAATAAATCTCTAACCAATATTCATCAATGTTTAAAAAATAATTTTTTATGAAATTTTTTAAAGGTGGTAGAATGTAACAACCTAAGATTTTAAATCTATTAAAATAAATACTATGATTGATACCTTCTTTCACAAGAAACGCCAATCTAAAATGATCGCTAAATATTAGATGAATATTATAATGAAATTTTTTGAATAATGAGACATTTAATAAATAGAAATATTATAATCAATTACAATAGAATGTAAAATTTGAATAAGAACTCTTAATATTTTCAAAATGCCTTTTTTTAACAAAAGAAGTAATTATTTATATGACGCATTATAAATTAGAAATTAAATTTAGGAATACCAGAATCATAATTTTTAAAAACGTACATATTTTTATTTAGTGTGTCAAAATTATCATATGGTGGATACATGATAATTTACAAAAACAATTATTTTTAGTGGAATAGTGAATTACATATTTTTTGAAAAATTACCATTTTAAAAAAAAGTCCTTAAAATAAAAATGTCTTAAATTATTATTAATCATTATTATATAAAAATTATATATATATATTAATATTAATCAATTAAAAAATAGTGTCTTGTTAATAATATTTTTTATGTTTTGGGAACATATGTTAAATTACTTAAAAAACTTCACTTCTATTTATTATTATTTTTCATTATATACAGATTTTTTTTAAAATAATTTGAATTTAAATTTGATATAAAATAGTAATATTATTAAATATTTTCATTATAATTTTCTCACATATATGTATGATTAAAATAATTAATATTAATGATCTGGTTAATGAAGAATGTATTAATTTCAATGAATTATTTTATTATCGTTGGTATGTAATAAACCATCCTATGTTGACCTAACACACCACCTGATCTAGACACCAAAAGGCCTCCCGACCACATTCTTAAATGAAAGATGTTAACGACTAGTGGAATGGGAATAATAAATATGGTGGAGTGAGAATACTCTATGGTCAGAGTTAAATGAAAATTGAATATAACCAAAAAACATTCACAACGAAAATAATAAGAGTATTCATAATAAATAATCAAAAAAGAAGAATTATCTATTAAATTGAATGCAACTTATAGTCATACATACCAGAGAAATTAAAACAGACCATAACTAGATACCCACTGGCCACACCATATAAAAAATAAAATGAAAATAAATGCAATGAGCACTACTACATGCTATGAGAAAAGCCACATTACTTGCCTCCATGAATAACAACAAATTATAGCCAAATCATTAAATACTCTATAGAAGATCCACATGATCCAACAACATATGGACATACCATCTTCCGTTATGAAAATTATGTGCTCACCTAAAAACAAACATCATGTAGAAACACAAACACACACACACCAAGGTGCAGGTGCTGACGGGGAAAAATATATATTAGTCGGCCACCCCTAAAGTTGATCCTATAATATGCTTTCCTAACAATTTCATGAACATATTATATTCCCAATCTATATGAGGATTATAAATTACTAATATAAAGTGTACATCTATAGATTGTAAATGGGGAACCATGAAAGTATCCAACCATGGGTTCTAGTTTTACATCTCAGTTAATTCTACCCCCACACTGGTATCAGGAACGACTGTTATTGAACCTAGAATGCCTTGAAACAAGAAACCTGACACAATCTATAGATCTACATAAGAGAACTAATTTGTGCAAATTAAATGGAAAAAATACTAGACCCTAGGGTTTCGCCGTATACATCAAAATAAAAAACCATATCTACCTGTCTTGTGAACTCCCATTATAGTATCTAAACTTGTTATAGATTTTAACTACACATGTAAATGAAACATTCATATACCTAATTTGATATAAAACTAATCTGCTTCCAATTCGGATTTTACTTCTGCACTATCATATAGGCTCCATCCACATGGATGTGATGAATTCACTACCCCATTGGTGTCTATATATATAATCATTAGTGTAGATTATACATGAGACTTAGAGAACATCACTACCTAAATAAGATAGAGTCTATCCAATTATCAACACAATACTATATTGGTTCACACATATTGATCATACATTAGCACCCTATGATTTCCTAATTATAACCATCCAATGGTAGAATGAACAAAATGAATATCAGGTAAAATTCTCAATCCAACAAATACGAAGGATCTCCTATTTAACCAAATAACAAGGAAAAAACCTCAATCATCATGTCAACAGCCTAACCAAACATGGAACGATCCATGTCACCCACCATCCAAACATCTAAAAAAGATGTGCCAATCCACTCTCACCTACTAAATAATAGGGTTACTCTTAGTACCCTAAATACCATCGCTAAAAAAATAGCCACTGTAAGATATAAATTGACCTCATTATGGCCAAATAAAATTCAATCTACCAACTATAACACCAAAATATTATGAAAAATAGAACTATGTTATATAAAATACAATATACAGAACCCCAAACATATATGAACCATGAATTATAATTATATGTTCTTTTCAACCTCGTCATTAAATTAAATATTATGAATATTATTAACTATATTTTGATATATATATATATATATTATACTCAATTAAAATTTATTTCTTAATTTATTTTTATTAATAAATAAATTTTTAGTATAATTAATTATTTAATCAAAATATGTTTTCATCAAATGTGACATTTATATATTTTTATTTGAAAATTAATATAATTATTTTTTACAACGTTTAAAAAATTAATTGTGAAAATAAACATCAATTTGTTAGCCAAAATATAATTACTAACTAATAAGGATATTTAATTATTTTTTAGATAATATATATATTTCAATAAATAGTGATGATTATCAATTTTTAAAATATTTTTATTTCTTTTCTAAAAATTGCTTTCTTAAGAGACCAAATATTAGATTAATTTTATTTCTTGTTACCTAATAATAAATTAATTATATTAGTACCAATTAATTAAATTTTAATCATTATTATAATATATTTTAGAATATGTTTATTTTGTTGGTAAAAAAGTATTTTTCAATGAAAAAAATTAAAGTACATAATGTTTCTCCATTTTAATTAATTAAAACAAAACCAAATGTGTAATTAGTTAAATGAAAAAAATAAATTATATATATATATAATCATATATTGATTATTACTTGTCATTTGATCAATATGAAATCATTTTATGCTTCAAAAATAAATTCTTGAAAATTTTCTTTTCATCACTCATTCGGGATTAATATAACATTAAATTATGCCAAATATGTGAACTGAATTAGAGAATATAGTTTATATATATTTAATCATCATAATTAATATTCAGTATTATGATTCACCAAATTTTTTCATTATTAATACTATTCATAGTAAATAATTATAATCATAATAACAGATAAAATGAGTTAATTAAGGGTAAAAATAACTAGATGAGGACTAAAAATTGACACTAAAATCTTGAAATTATTTTTTATAGTCATTATATTTTTTTGTAAAAATCATCCATGACTATAAAATGTGAAAATTTGGTTTCATATGACCATGATTGTGGAATCTAAAATAGTTTATGAAAAAATGTTCCAAATTTAACTTGATTTCATTTAATTTCCCTAATATTTTATAGAAGGGATTACAACCCATTTTTTTGGTTATAAATATACATTTTTAATATAAATTATTTTTCTTTGTAATGATTATTTATTTATAATTTTTAGTTATTAAATAATTATATTAAACTCATATGAAATACCGACATGGTGATTCGTTAATTAAAAGGAAAATAAATAAAATGATTTTTTTAAAAATATAAATTGATTAAATTATTATTTTCCAGGAATTTCATAGTTATTTATAACATTATTGAGAATTAATATTTTTATATATTTTAATTTCATCAATATCTTGATTTATATAAATTCAAATTATATAATTACTATCAATATTTACATTAATGATAATTTATAATAAATATTATTTTATTAAAAGATTTAAAATTTCTAAATAATCAATATTTTTACATGTTATAAGTACGTGGTTGAAAAAATCACCCATTTAGCAATTAAATTTTATTTTTTTCTTTTATTATAAATTCCTTGACCCTAAAAAGAGTAAAGAAAACAAATTATCGTAGCTGAATACTAAAATGGAAAAGGTGAAAAAACATAGAGGTTTAAGAATAACATGTTTATAAAATGAATCATTTTTCTTTTTATATATTTATTTCAACAATAAATTCTGTAAACTCTACTATTTTTTAATTTTGGATTAACATATATTTAAAGTGATTTCCCATTACTTAATATTTCATTGTATTTTAAAAAAATTCACTTCTACCCACTTATAAAAGACCACCGTTATCCTCTACACTTCACAATTACTATGTATTTTGTTTCAGAAAATACATACCCATATAATTTCAATAATTCACACCCTACCTTCAATAATTGTTTTTTATTATAAAATCCTACTATGAAGGATTTTTGTACAGACATAAAGAGATTCTCTGAACAAGATGTATCTTTCTTGACCAATTTCTGTTTTATTTATTTTTCAATGTCCTACAACTATTATTAAATCATCATAGATTAATATAATAATTAAATAACATACTCAAATGTTTTACAATATTATTTTAATAACTTATATCCATCTCCACTTCAATAAAATGGATAAAAAAATCATTGTTCCTGTGTATAGTGAAGGACTGCATCACGAAACCGATGTAATTCATTTTTCATTATCACCTCTAAAATATGGTTATAATTAAGGAATTAATATTAATTTATTATATTAATGAAACATTTATCTTTTTAAAAATTAAATATATAAATTATTTTTTAACTTTACATTTACTGAAAAAATGATAACATCATTAATGTGCACTTGCTGACTACTGACTCCACAATGTGATGAGAATCCTTTCTGAACCCACAATTCACATGGATGATACATATCAATGTATTTAAAGGTATAATAAATTATTTATTATATGATTATTATTATGGATAAATAATATATTACATACCTTCTTTACATAAATATTTTTTAAAATATTAAAAATTACTCATGTGTACATATGGCTTACTATCAACATTATCCTTATGTAGTTCATTTTTCATATCCATAATTAATGATTGATTTTTGAATTATAATTATTTAATTATTTTTATTATATATATTATGTATCAATGGAAAATTTGACCACATCCCACACTCTAAATGTGTTTTGATAATATAGACCGAACATCCTCAAAACACATGACTAGAAATTAACTGATTAAATTTTTAAATATATCAGTTAAATAAATATAAAACATGATATAAGAATAATGTATTAATCTAGGGAAATTTTCCCATGAAATTATTTTTATAGTAATTTTCCTAAAATTTATGGTATTTATTAATCCAATTTAGGTTATCCCTTTAATGATGTTTTGATCATGATATGACCAATGTAATAAAGAAACTCATCTCGATTTTCCTTCATTGATGGATATTTTATTATTATGAACCTAAAATATTTTATGAGGTGTACATAATTCCTCATTGTAATTTTATATATTTAATATATATAGTTTCATGATATTAAATATTTCAATTTAATTTATTCATTCATGGGGATTGTAATTGTATATATAAAAATGTGGAAAGGTATTTATGATTTAGACTACTTCATTTTAAAGATTAATTTTGTTCTAGGTTCATTTAGAACAAATAATATGATTTTATATTCTTGGAAAACATATATTTTATTATACTCTAGATATGAATGCAATTAACATTTTTAGTTTCCATTTTCTCCAATAATGATTAATGATGTATTAATAAATTCATTTTTAGGTGATACTGATCTTATTCAGTATTTTAGATTGGGAATATTTATATACCTTATCCACGTTTTATAAATTTTTTTCCAACTATTAATTTATAAAAACAAAGGATTATTTAAATCAATTTTACATATTATTTTACCTTATTTGTATTGGGTTACAAAGTAAATGTCATAAATATCTAGAATTGGGTACCTTATTACTCCTATTATAAATGTATGAAGGTAATATTTTTTATGATTTTAATCTAGGATGAATATTTCTACATTAATGGTCATTAATTTTTTATAACATCCTTTTTTAGTTTCTAGTCTTATTTTAATCAAAAATAATTTCAAAATATTTTTGGAATTTAAAATTTTTAACATAATTTTCAAAATCACTCGTACATTTTTCTCAAGAAATATATTATTATCAATTAAAATAATTTACAGTCTATGATTAGGTCACTTGTAATTAAATTTTCTCTAATATAGTTTTCTTGTTATAATACCATCCTAATTTATTCTTTTGATGGATTATGATTATTTCCATTATATTTTCATGGAACCCATCACTTTTAAAAAAGATAATTTTATTAAATGAATATTGTTTGTTTTATGAGTTTTATGATGAAATACAAATATCTATGTACAATATTCCTCTAGTGGTTTTTAGAGATTGTGCATACGATGGGTTGAGCTCTATTATATCTCATATATGATCCCAATATAGCTTATATCAAATGGATCATGCATTCTTACCCAATTGTTTTTCTATTTTAGGTTTTTAGAGACTATTAGGATGAAGTCCAAATGGTCACAATAGAGTTTGGAGATATATGAGTGTTATGGCTCATGATTCAAACCAATAAATAGATTCGTGACTTGAGTTGGTGTTCCCTGGATTCTATAAATGGCTGGTTTAATGTAGTTTATGTGAAATTAACAGAAATATATGATCCATAATCATGTCATGAATTTGGAATTAATGATATGTAAATAATTTGTGTTTGAGTTGAAATAATTTTCATAAAAATTTAAAATATTGGGCTTTCATCCTTTATTAAATTCACATCATATAATCAATGAAAATCCAATAAAATGTAACAATTAAATAATTCATATCATAAATGGGATCATTATGTGTTCTTATATATTTCGATCATATAACCATTTAATTATTCATTAACAATCCCAACTCTATTTTTTTAGAGAACCATACCTGTATTGGGAGACTTTTCAACACAATATTCCCTCACATTGATCTATTGGATCTTATGTTTTTTCATTGGTGATCAGTTGTTAACAATTATCTCTTTCTTGGTTTCGTTTAATAGATCTTCTTCAAGGGATTCATTTTGTTGATATTGATTTTTTATGAAGCGTTTTTGGGTTGTATTTTTTACATCCCTTGGATGTGGAATAGGTTAATCCATGGGTATTTTTTGATTTTTTGGTTTCAGAGTGTTTTTTCTTCACAGTATTTTCTGTAGAGAGTTCGGAAAATTTTTTGATGTGGGGAATATTTCATTTACCTTCATTCAGTATCATGTGGGAGTGGAATAATATTATATATCATTGGTAAGATGGATTTCATTGTTTTAATAAATATGAAGAATCAATTAATATTAATTTAAGGGTAAAGGTATTTGAACCACATGATTTTACAACATTGATATTATAATTTCGATATTGTAAATTAATAGTCTTGATAACCTGCTAAAAATGATTATTGAGAGGATTTCATTGAACTATATTTATTGTTATATGGAAGCCTTGTTTCATTTTGTTTTTACATCACCCCAAAATGTAAATTGTAAAAACAAATATATTCCTATGATAAAACAGCTTCCCTTTGATTTATGGTTTCTTCCATAATTCAACTAATATGTAGATGTGGAATTGATAAAAATTACCTTTCTTAATATTTAATATATTTTTGATTCTTGATGATGTGTGGTCATTTATTGGGGTGGATAATTGTGGTTGCGGTGCTTAGAACTAATGATTTTTTCACGGTAAATCTTTAGGGTGACATTGTATAATTCAGATTTGGGAGATGATGTGGTTGGTATCTGGTCATTTTGTGGGATGGGATGGGTGGTTTTGATTAGGTGCATTATTTTCTGTGATTGGTATATGTTCTTGTTATTATGGGTCTATGTGTAGTTTTATTATGTGTTAGATGAGTTGATAATGGTTTGGTTTTGTTTGAGGAAAATGTGGTGTTGGAATAACAGGTTATTAATGATTAAAAATGATTTGGTTGGTTAGGTTAATGGAATAGAATATTTAATGAAAAAATTATTAAGGGGTAGTGTCTTTAAATGTGGTGTTTGAAAAATAATGGATGTAATGATATTTTCTAATATTTTAATGAATCATGGGATGTTTATTTAGGATTTCATTTGATATGTAGTTCATTAAATTTTGAGGTGGTAGAGACACTAGTGTTGCTGTGAGATGGTTAGTGCTTATTTTGGACCCTTAGAATTGCATATTGTGTGACCATATGTGTGTGTGGGTGTGGGTATATATATCTCTTTTATTAATTCTATTGTATTTCTATATTAAACCCACCCATGTAGAAAACTACATGAGGAAAATCATAAATGTATTTTGGGAGGGGGTCCATCATATCAGTGGTGGGGATAGACGATTAGATGTCTTGTATTTAGAATTATATCTTCTAGTTGAGTAGATATATACATGATATTAGGGTTTGAGTTCTAATAGTAAACAAGGTTATTCTTCTAGTTTTCATGGGTGATATTTGATATGACCATGTTTTGGGGAAGCTTATGTTTTGGGCCATGCTTGATAGGGGTACAGAATGCGTTTGATGTCCTTTAAGTTCTTAATACCCTACTACTCTAGTAGTGGATGGGATTTGATGACCAATATATCTTCAAGTTAGATGAGAAGTGATTGTGTTGTGGGGTTATGGACCATTTCTCTATAATTGTGAGATATTTTTACCATATTGTAGGGAAGAGTAACATTTTATTCAAAAGAGATTGGAGTGACCAGCTATTCAATGTTGTGGTGTTAAAGTGGATAATCAATTGGAAAGTTGTATGTGTAACCATTTATCTATATGTTTCATATTGTTAGATTTACTTTTCTTATGTTATTCAGTTAATTTTCCTTGGTGAGTTTTTTGTTGGATAGCTTATGTATTCATGTTTTGTTGGTTAATTTTTTCCTCACTTGTGTGTTAATATTCATTCTTCAAATGTTTCTGAAAGAACTTTTTTTTAATATTTACTATGCTTGTATTCTAATCCTCTATATATAAAATTATTTGTAGGTCTCCAATAACATACAAGGAATATGCTAAACAACACCAGCTCAGACCATTGGATTGTTGTTATATTTATTCTTTAGATTTTCTCTTTGGTATTACTTTTTTGAATTTTCTATACCTATTTTATTTATAAGTTAAATGTTTTATAGTTTTTGGATTTCATTTATATTTTTTCATTATGTTTCTTATTGATTGTTCATCATATCTCCTATTCTAGTATTTTTTAGATGGTAATGTCACCCATTTTATGAGATTTTTATACACTCTGTGCTATACACTAACCAAGGCCCTATTAGAGGTCGGACTTGTGGTAATTGTATCTATTCATTAATTTCACTATATTTGGTTTGAGGGGTAAATGAATAGTGGTATTAAAGTATAATGGTTGATGGATAATATATATATTGGTGTTTGTAGTAGTGAGGATTCAATGGGATTTAATGGAAATGGGGCTAATTGATCTTGTTGTGGGACATTGTAAAAGTAGAATACCTAGGAGCTATAATATTTGGACTCATTTTGACATTTTGAAAGAAAAATGAGTTCATTGATAGAATAAGTGACTTTGGTCTATATTTTGGGTAGATACCTCGGAGAGGTACATGTATAATGATAATATTCATTCTTATTTTAATTCAATGGTTTTGGTTCTAGTATGTATAAATAAATAAGTTTTTTGATAAATAATAATAAAATAAATTATAAAAGGTGTTAGAAAATCCTAATTTCCCATTTTAGTAATATATCATTGTCATCATCTATGTTTTTTTATAGCAGTACGGGCTCTGAAAGCTAACTCGGTTGATTGTCATATGGTTGATCTGACCAGGGAGGATGAATAGATTAAGAGAAAATTATTCATGTTTTAGTTGAATTATATTGGGAAATTTGAGGGAATATTATTTGTCATATAGATATAGTACTGGTTGGAGGATCTTGGGACCACCTTGAGTTTGATCTAGGTCTCATTGGAGTATTGGGTTAATTGTTTAGTTACATAGATATAGTGAGATACATATTAGTGTAGGTCCTCGTATATGTGTGAGTGTGTGGAGGTAGATGTTTCATAGTATGAATTTCAGAAGGAGTTTTGGTCGAATTTCCATTCATTAACCATTATTTAATTGAAGAGGAAGGACAATATTTCTTTTTATTAGTTCATTTTTTAGTGAGATATTTTGGAAACATGTTGAAGGAAATTATAATTTTTTTATAAAATATTTTTCCTTATGTAGAGTCTCATACAATATGTCTTGAGGACACACTCAATCATTCAATCTATTATGTTGTTTTTCACACACAATTTTCAATATATTTTATGTTATAAAAGAATGAAGAGGTGATCAAATGGTTCAATCAATAGGATGTTTATAATTTGAGGGTAACCAACATGGATCTTTGAGGAGTAATGTTGTAGGTGGTAGGTCCCCAAAACATGGTCTATAGAGGTTTCAACGAGTAGATATTCAACCTCACCAATATCTTATATGAATTTCTAGTGACAGTGGTTTTCTTGATTTTTTCACATTCTTGAGTCCAATGTGTAATTTTGGTGGGGTTCATGTACATCCCTAGAACTCAGGCCTAGTCTCTATATGAGCTCGTTTTTCTAGAGGTAGTTATGATCAGTATGAAAATTTGAAGAATATACTAATGATACAGTATCATGTGTTTGGGAAGTTTGCTTATTCTTCATCAAGGGGAGATGGTGTAGGTAGAGTCCAATCATTTGATGATCCTCCTGTTCAGGGACCTCAACCTGAGCTTGTTATTTATGGTGGTCTTCAATAGAGATATTTAGGATCTGGGTGTGTTCAATTTTAGGATGTAATGGTAGACGCATAAGAGGGAACATATATCATTTATGGTATTTTTAGTTTAGTTTTCCCCATTTTTTTATAATTATTATTTTGGATTTTCAAAATTCATTTTTATACCCACTATATTCAATTCACAAATACAAATGATAGGGCAGATAGATGATCACCTTTTGTTCACTACTCTAATTAGAGGCTAAAATTTCTTCATTGATGTGTGCTAGAGGTGTATACCGGTGATGTGGACAAACAGTAATATAGATATATTTTCTTAAATTTTTTACATCCATACTATTTCATCTTTAACATCAATTTGATTTATTTGTTGCATGATGATTTTGAATGCATCTGTAGGATTGTCTTATTCTAAAATGTGGATGTTCAGTGTGTGTTATTTACTTGAACGATTGGATTTTAGGTTTCCATTCAACGTGTGTATACCATTGATTAGAACAAGGAAATTTTGTCTTTAGAATTATTATATACTGGGTTGGTAGAGGTTATAATGGATGTAGGGGAGTTTTTGGATTTTATTCCCCCAAATTTTGTTATTATACACCATCAATCTGGTGACATATTCATGAGATATTTTGCACTTGGGGTTCCATAATTTTGATAGATCCTTATCATATTATAGCATATGTTTTGTGGATGTTGAGGATTTAGATAGATTATATGATTCATAAAGATTCATCTAAACTAGTTGGTATTTGTGGGGTGCTCCAATGTAATTCACCAAGAAGGTATAAATTAGTCTAAGTTTATTCATTAACTCCCCTAGGTTGAAATTGGTTATGGACAAGAATCATTAAATTCATATAAGGATAAATGATCTTTTTAATACCAGAGAGTGGGGAGGTGGTTATCTATTATGGATATGTATCCAATGTATTAGTGGTTGATGGTTGATGCAAAAAATATGATAAATATTTCAATCAATGGAAGGTGTGGGAACATTTAGATTTTTGGCATTCTGTTCGGTGCCAGAAAAGCAACAGATATGTTCGGGTAGATCCTTAAATCAATTTTCCATGAATACCTTGACCGATTAATAGTTATTGTATCAATGAAATTTTGATCTAATCAATGTTATATGTGTAGCATGTTGATCATCTCAAATATATATTATATGTTCTTTGATACCTCCAACTCCTATGAATAGTTTCCACTTATTAGATTTGGACATGATAGGTTCATTTACATTGGCACATGGTGTATCAATAGGGTGTGGAAGTTGACCCGTACAATTCCAAGGGATTTGTTTTTAAAGTATCTCCCATGAATGTGGAATAGGCTTTCAATTTCTGTAGTCTCATGGGTGATTATTATACTTTTTTTCATGATTTCCCTCAATTTTAAGCACCATTGAGACTGTTTAATAGAAAGGACTAGGATTTGTTGTGGTCTAATTAATGACGTGAATCGTTCAGATACCAAAAGGGAACATTGGATAATAGTCTAGTGATTCTGTTTTTAGAGGATTGGGTGCCATTTGAAGAGTTTTTTTATGATTCATTTATGGGATTGGGATACATGTTGATGAAATATAGGATAAGGGTCACTTTTGTGAGTGGGAAGTTACATCCCCATGAGAAAAACTCATCCACCTATGAACTATTGGAAACAATGGTAGAGTTTATGCTGACATTTTGGATTCATTACCTTATTTGGGATATCTTCATGGTCTACACAGATCAAAAGATCTTGAGATATATCATTTCTGTGTGTGATTTGAATCTGCAATATTGGTGGTTGATGTAGTTTCATAAGGATTATTATATCGAGATCTCATATACAAAAGTAATGTGAATTTTTATAGATGAACCATTGAGAATAATTTCACCGATGTATTTTGTTTAAGAGTCTAGGATTCCTAGAGAGAAATAGAGTAGATGGAAACCTTATAGTGGGATAAAATGATCTATGATGGTTTATTATATTAATTTTAGATGGTGTTGTTTTACAATAATCAATAGTGTAAGGGGGTATCAATGGGGAGACCTAGAGGCACATGTGAGGTGAGGTCATTTTTTCAATATTGATTCCCTTAGGGGGTTTTCTATAGGATAGTTAGAAATTATATTACTTCAAGAGAGGTTTTTTATCCCAACAACAACGCATGAGGGAGTTCTCTATGATTTTCATCGACCACATTTTGTTGTGAACCCAAGAGTCTTGAATATGTATCATGGATTGAGGATTTAGTTTTGGTGTCCCTTGGTAAAATGGGTGGTGGACAATTTTGTTGCTTGGAGGTTGGTTTTCAAGTACGTAATGGTTGTTCATTGTATTCTGGACATTTTAATGGATCCATTGGATGATTCCGAAAGGAAATAGGAATAAATATCGATGGATTTTTTCATATGTTTACCCCAATCTCATGGTTATAGTGATTATATTAGGTAAATCATGAATCAGTTGATGAAATAATACAAATTTTTAGAAAACAAGGGGTCAATCACCATGGATGCTTTGGTTTGGAGCTATATTTATGAGGTGATGTGGTTTCATTAAGTTTTGAGTTCCATCATCTGATATCAAGAAATGTGTTTTATCTCATTTGTCTAGAGTGGATTCTTGTATGATTTTGAAACTCAATTGATCCTAATAACAATTATCTATCTTCGAAAGGATGAGAATATTGAGTGGAAAATCTATATACTAGAGGTTATGATTTAGTTATGCATCTTATAATTTTTTGGATCATTTTTAAGGAATTTCCCTTCGATGTGTTTTTGTACTACAAAATTATAACTCATCCATCAGAAATGCCTCATTTGTTACATTGTATAATAAGCCTTCTCATTTTCAATTTTATGGGTGTTATAACATCCCAATCCTTCCACATAGATTATAATATTATTTAAAGCAAAATTTACCATCTACATCAATCTAAGAATCATAAATGCTAGTTTTTTTGGCATAATATATACAAAATTAAACTACAAGAATGAAAAATAAAATATCATTTATTTAATATTTTTAGATATCATCCAACATCGATTATTATCATACATGTGAAAATTATAATCTAGGGAATACATGAACTGAGCGATGATTTGGAATTCATAGTATCGGAATAAGAATAAGAATTAAGCCAAACACATGGGATATAAGGCATAACATGAAGACAATAAAATGCATGAAACATGAGTCAACATATAAAATCATATTTTATAGAACATTGGATCATGTAATCATGGAATCAAATAAATTTGGTGATGGCATATAATATGAAATAATAATAAGTCAAGGCAAACCACTAAGAACAATGCACATAGAGGAGCGCAAGCCATGTCTATCCATCAAGACCATTGAACCTGATTTGCATGGGTCAAGGCTAACCATCAAGACCATTGAACGTGATTTCTGAGGAAACTAATCATTAACCAATTCATTAGAGAACTATTTTGGTTTACTGATCATTACATGTTCAATAATATTTTTTTCACATAAAGATTAAACATAATGGTTACCCATGAAAAAAATTAGTATCACAATCATGTCATAAGGCATAACAAATGAGCATATCATAATTGTTTCATTAATGAATGGATTTAAAATATTCACGGACATTTATACTTAAAAATAGGTGTTGATCACTATATTATATTACAAGATTAATTGAAAACATTTAAAAAAATGTTTAAGATCCATTATAATTAGGCCGCTTTAGTGCAGGTTAAGGACAAAAATTAAAGGGTCTTTATAGTGGAAAAAAATTATTATATTATACAAAACCAGAAATAAAAAAAAATATATTTTAAGACTAAAAATATTTTTTTCTAGATGAATAAACATTTTATAAATCATATTAAGGAATGAACATGAAAATTAGAGAAAATATTGGAGTTCCATTTTAACAGACTTGTAAATCCAGTAGAATTGAGTGAGTAGCTTTTTAAAAACAAGAATTACCGTATGAAATAACAATGTAATAATATGGATACATGATTTTAAAATTTATACACAAAATATATAATTATAATATGAAAATAATTGGTAATTAATTAGGGTAAAAAGTGATAAATCTTATATCATCTAAAAAATGGAGATTTGGAAAAAAATCCATTTCCTTGTATTTTGTATGTTTTATACAATTCAACAAAATGAACTAAATAATAAAATTAATTAAATTTTTTAATAGTTAATTTAGAACCCTTTATACTTTATTTCATTTAATAAAATTTTATTAAATTCATTTATTTTCATTTTTATGGGTTATAATATCCAATTTTATAGTTTGGGGGCATTCATTACCTTGGTTTTCAAGATTAGTTTACTTGTATAAATGTATAGTGTATCATGTGAAATGTGATTTGTTTTAAATAAATAAAATTAAATGTTATTTATGAAATTCTAGGATAATATATGATCTTATATGATTTTTTCTCAAGATTTTAGGATGATTAATTTGAGAAATCATTTATGATAACTGTTTAGATTAGTTTGGCGACATTTCAATCATCTCGAACAAGTTTTGTTATATTAATTTATATTATGTATATAATGGTTCCAAAACATTAAATAGAATTTAATAAATATATTATAATCTTTTTTAACTGTACAAATTTATTAATGACCTGACTTTAAGGTGGTAATTGAAATTGAAAACTCGCAGTCTTGGAATGAGATAGATCAATACATCACAGATGATGTTTTCATTTTTTGAAACAAATCAGAAGGATGAGAATTGATGATGGATTATTCTCTCAATGTTATAAAATTATAGAATTTATAAGATAATTTAGTAATAATGTCACATTGGGGTATGGGGTGATGAAAAGATGTGAAAATTAATTAACATGAAATGAAATGAAAATAATATAGAAGAGGGTCTTACATATTGAGCTTTTTCTCCATTGGAACCTCCAAATGGAAAATGGATGGGTCATTTGTTGATAACAATGGTTTATTGACTTGGTGGATAGGTCTTAGAGAGTATTGGGTATAAATATGACAATCATATAGGATTAGAAGTTGTGAGGAGCAGAGGAGTCGAGGGACGGAATTTATAGTGGAAGAGAGGTGTGTTTTTTCATTTTTTTCGTTGGTTTACAATTTTAGTCCAAGACTATGCATATTGATGATTCTGTATTATATATAGTGAAATTTATATTAATAAAATATTTCAATCATCATCAATACATCATCCATAACTCAATAACTCAGGTATTTGGTTTATACCTTAAATTATTTTATTTCATTATTAAAAAAATTCAACAATTTGGGAAAAATCCCAAAATTTCAACCTAAATTTTTTTTTATGTGTACAACTAAAAAATGAACTCCATTTTTGAAAATAATTTTCTATAAAATTTATATTAAATAATAAGATCGTTTACTCCAAAAATACTGATTTAAATTTTATAATAAATTTTACAAAATAGTGAAAAATTAATTATGGTCTCATAATATTTTATTATAATCATAAGACAATAAAATATTAATTTATGAATATCTTTTATAAAAATAAATTTTATTTTAAAACATTTTATTATTTTTATAAATGTAAATAATCAATTTCATATAAAAAATAAATGGGTAATTGTTCATTTTTAAAAACATTCTTTACATAAACTACGATGTAAATATATCATATTTTCAATATATGATTCCCAAAGTTTTTTTATAGTTTCATAGGTGAGGTTACTATTACATTTTTCCTATTACTATTCCTAATCGTCATTCTACTATTCCAAATGTCATGTTTTTATTCCTTTGGCATATACTCCATAACTTCTAGAAATACCTCTTATTTATTTCAGTTTTTATTTATATAGACTTTATTATTTCTATATGAGATTTATAATATATACATAATTATATGAAATTATATCACATTGATACAATTTTTGGTTGTTACTTAATTCCGCACTTGTAAAATATTTCCCTTAAAATATAATTTTAAAAAATAAGGTTAAATATGTGAGGGTACCTATGCTTAATTTATTCCACTATTTCATATGTTTTCCCTTCATACATATGGTTCCTCCATAGTACATTGACATGGTGAATAATCATTTGGAAAAAAGAATTATCTCAATGGCCATGATCATCACTAGATGTACAAGTATGACAAAACATTTTCCAATTATACCACCTCTAATATAAGAACATGTGAGGAATCTAGTATATTCTTCCTCAAGAAGGGTTATTTAGGAAAAATCATCTACCTAAGACATAGTTGGTTTAAGTGATGGTCGATAGGCCACAACTCTAACATGATTATGAATCTCAATGGTGACAATGTACCTTGGAATCGGTTTTCATTTCTTAAAAAATCTCATCATCCCATCCCTTGGAGATATGAATAGGAATACCATGTCTCCAAAAAAGATCGTGAGTCCCCCTCGATGATTTTATAAATAGCAATTATATCAACTTTGTGTAACCTAGATATTATGGTGAATGGGTTTCACCATTTCATCAACAATTTAATATCATACCAACTTATGTTCTCAAACTCCATCCTTGCATTCCCGTGCTCTAAATATTTTCCTATAAAGTAATTTATATGGATTAATTTGGATGATAAATTAGAGACTATTATTGTAAGAGAACTCCACCAGAGGAAGATGTTGGCTACAAAATCCATTGATGTCCATAAAAAATTATCTTAACATGCCTTCTAATTTTGTAATAATCCACTCAGATTGGTGATTAGTTTGCGAATGATAAACCATACAAAAGATCAAATTAGTGTTTAGAGAATGCTGAAGACTTTTCCAAAACATGGAAGTACATCTCGAATCCTAATCAGCTAAAATTGATATTGGTACCCCATGAATCATCACCACATAATTGATGTATATTTGTGAAATTTAATCAACTGAGAATTTTTCTGAAATTGTGATAAATTGACCTTTATTTATTAAATGATACTAAAATAACATTATACCATTGTTTCACCAAGATTTAGTTGAAATTATATGGGAAGAGTCCATGATTATGTTTTCCCACATCAATGTTGGTATATGTATTGGTTGCATCATCCCATTAGAAATTTTCCTTTCCAGATTCAATTGCTAACATACTTCTCACATTGATGGAAACTCAGTGATCTCTATCTTCATGTTGTCAAACTAATAGTTCTCCCCGATATAACGATAAATATTTTTTCTCCGAGTGTGAATAGATATATTTGAGCTATGTTTTTCATTCCAAATCTATTTCATTACCTTCATATTAGATGGTACACATAGTCATGTCTAAATCTCACAACTCCCTCCTCATCCATTTTTATCATTGAGGATTTCCCATTTTTTATAGATTCAACCTCTTTCTAAATTTCCACATCATTGCTTTGTGCATCCTATATTTTCATTATGAGCGATAGTTGAGAAATAATTTTAGAAAGGATTTCTTATATTACTTAGATAATTATTCCAATGACCATCATTATAAATTCAATGAAGATTGGATCCTTGTCAATTCCCATCGTTGATAAATACAATTGATTATTCAACTTAGTGCATCTGTTACCTTATTTTTATTACCAGGATGGTAGTGGATTGAGTAGTCATAATACATAATGATACCTAACCATATTCTCATGAATATGTTATTTTCATTAAATTTGAATATATAATTGATGATATTATGATTAGTATTTGTCAAACACTTCCCCCCGATAATGATAATGTTGTTGGATTTTCATTGGAAAGATTACAGATTCAAAATACAGATCATCTGTGGTGTAGTTTTACTCTTGAATTTTCAATTTACATGAGGCTTATAATACCACATTATCATTTTTTCATCAAAAATACTAATACCCACATTTCATAATCACTATATTTTATAAAGAGTTACCCAATTGTTGGTAATGTGATCTCGGGTGTAGTGATAATCCTCTTTTTCAGCTCTCTGAACCAGTATTAACATTCAATTGTCAAGAAAATCATCATTTCCTTCTGATCCATCTTGGTTATTAGGATTGATTATCACGATAAGTTATTCAAAAATAATTATTAATACCATGTTTTACTATGCGAACATTGGATTACTTTTTTAGATGTTGGTATGGTCCACTACTTAATAGACATTATCTTGTAAGGGTCCACATATATCAATTTGATGGTGATAACATTCCTAAGAATGGTACATCATACATTGAGAAGTAACATTTACTGTAATAGGAATATAATTTCACCCTTCTAAATATGTTTAGAACTGTATTTAAATGATCCTCATGTTCCTCCTTGTTCTTAGAGTATAATTGAATTTCATCGATAAATACTACCAAAATATTGTCGAGGTAATCTCTAAAGACACTATTCAATATGTCCAATTTTTTTTGAGAATTATTGTTTCATAAGGGAACCACTATGAACTAATAGTGTCCATATGTAGTTCAAAATGACATTTTCAAAATTTCTTCTTTCATAACCATTAATTTTATATATCTCGAATGAACGTCCACCTTAGAAAAATAATTGGCCCCATATATTTTATCAAACAATTCATCGATCTAAAGTATGGGATACATGATATGCATCATGATTATATTTATCTAGTGGTAATAAATGCATGTGTACACTGATCCTTCATTTTTTTTAACATTGAAGATGGGTGAACCCCACGATGAAGCACTCTAGGGTATAAAACCCCTTTCCTGATTCTATAATATCTAATACCTTAGTTCCTCCAAATCAATGGTTTCTATTATATTCTGTTTCTCTGATATAGGCAGATATCTATGTATAAGATCAATTGAAAACTCAATATCTCAATTAGGAGAAAGATGAGGAAATTATTTATTGAAGACATCATTGTAGACCCTCATAATAGGAATGTATTCAAGGATGATTCACTCATTGCCTCATTCATTTTTTCTAGATATAGATGATTATAATGAAATAATATCCACACATGACATGATTAATCTAATAGATATTCATCCTCTTCCATTGACCTGTATAGATATGATGGATACTTTGAGATGTGAGGAGTTATCTCCATTTCCCAACATTTGATGTTTTCATTGCATTAAGATAGTCAATCCATGCCCAATATAGCATAAAAATCCAGAATTGAATGTAATAAATGATTTTTTGGGAGGGATATTCCACTAAAATTAATCATGTAGGAGTTATAAATTTTGGATGAAATAATTTCATCATTTATTTTTCTCAGAGATAATTCTACCTATATAATTTGGGGTGATGTTTTAATAGTTCTACTAAACATGCATGATATAAAAAATTCATCGAACCAGAATCAAATTGTAAATTCCTTATTCATGAATGAATAGCTAACATAAATGTCACCAGATCATTTTTGGGCTCCACCTTTGTAGTATTGATAGATTATTCCACATCATGTTGCCTTGGAGATTGTTATTGATTGCTTCTGAGAAGCCTTTGCTTAGGGAAACAGATCTCATAATTTTCATGTTCCTTGTAGTTGAAAGACTACACCACATGATGAGTATTGATCTGAACCTTAAATTCCACATATACTTTGGTGGGATTCTTTGTATCCATTCTACTATTTTAGCCAAATTTTCTATTCTTCATCATTTGAAGAATTCCCAGGTTCCCTATATAAAGCACCTGGGACTCTTCTGTCGACAATTTTTCCATGTATGAGGTATGGTTTTTCCTATATCATGGGATTTTTCTATTGATCCACCCATATGAAACCCTATTTTAAATTTTTATATCTGTGAACATGAGACCTCTATGAGTCTCTTGTATCCAACTCAACCATTACGGCACAATTTCAATCTCCTCATAACTATCAATTTCACGAATAACCATCTATTTAGTTAGACTTGAATTTATTCTTCTAAATAAGCAATCAACCTTTTATTCAGTATTCATCAAAAATCCAGTGGAATATCATGCGATCGCTGTGATTGTTTCCTCATACTCCCAAATAGACTCGTCTCCTTTTTTTATCAGTCCAAATAAATCCATTACCATCTTAATATAATATATTCAAGAAAATATTAATTGAAAATTATTTTCTTGAAAAATTCCCATTCCTTGGAATTAATTTCCTCCATGGACATCGTTTTCTGGAATAGTTTTTCTACCACTGATCATCATCCCCATGAAAATAATAGACCACCTAAACATAATTCTCATCTTATGAGCACTAGAGGATAGTAAATATCTTAACAAAGGAGTTAATAGATTGTTCTAGAAGGAGGGGATTGGAATATCAAATAAGTTTTAGATCTTTTCCTTTTCTTGAGTTATCTCTAATGTTATGTCTTTTAATTTTGTGGTTTTTATGTACATTTTTTTTGTGTTATGACGTGGGGTTTATTTAGGTGGCATTTTAGGAAATTTTGTGGAAATGGTGGATGTCCATAGTTCTCGCACGGATTTTACAAACTGCGTCGCTACCTAGGGAAAACTATGTGCTCTATGATCTATTGAGGCAATGGATTATGCACCATAAAATAATGACTATAGAGTCCTTATGTGGTATTCATGTGATCTGCCCACACTGAATCATTGGTTAACACAAGATTAGTTCTCTGTTTATCTAACTGTGCGACTAAAATGTTGGTAGGCCGATAGTGAGATCCTTAAATTGTGGATATAGATTTTTTTCAAAATTTAGTGACCTTTTCCCACTCCTATGTGGCCCTAACTCTGTATTTTACATTAAAAGGGGTAAATGGAGGTTCTCCCATTGTCCCAGAGAGAATCCAAGGCCTTATGAAAATCATTCTTTGGGATCATAAGCTTGAATTGATGATCATTTCTTCTCTCAAAATGAGGATTTCATACCGATGCTTATCACATTCTTTATAATATTATTTCATTATCCATTTATTGAATATATCCAACTGTTCATTAGATATAAACCTATGTGGTGATATTGAGATATAGATTTATCAGATCATGATGTTTTTTATCTTTATTTTGGTTTATGGATTTAGATCCCGGACAATTATCAATGTCGTTATGCAACATGGATTTTTGGGATTTCAATTTTTCAACATTCCATGAAAAAATATAGGTAGGTATTGTAAATATAATTCCAATAATCATGGATTTGATATTTCATAGAAAAAATATAGAATTTATTGCCTCCGTTCATAATTTATTTTCCTGAATTGGGTTAATTAGATTGACCAATTTATTTATTTAATATTATTTGAAATAGGTGATTAAATGGGGAAATAATCATGAGACTAAGGGGATGCCATATTAGAAAATTAATTAGGTAAAATGAATTATAAAATTCAAGGTTTTTAATCTATATAATTATTAAGTAGACTAATTGTGAGATATTGGTATGGTAAAGTTGAGATATTTAATTTTGGATTAATTATGTGCCTTTTATAATATGATCAAGATAATTAATTGTGGGATTAATTATTGAATTTTGAGATTAGAATGAAATAATTATTTCTGGAAAATTAATTATGGTATATAAATTTTGATATTTATTATATAATTGGTGAATTAATTAGTGGTTTGAGGCACATTGTTAATTAATGAGTTATCTAAGAGAATGGATGTTTTTAACAGATTTTATAATTAGTAATGAGATTGTGGTGGATAAATAATTGATTAATTAATTTTTTGATAAAGAATGGTAACATGATAATTATAATTATGAGAAATTGTAATGGAAACATAGTTATTCAGTTGATGAGTATTCACCGTAAAATGGTAATATTAAATATTTTTTTGATATTGTTAAATTTTTAAATGTGTCTTATAAATGTGAAATTTAAGAATGGAAATCATGGAACTCTGATTAATGGCCTCACATAATAATATTTGCACTCTGGCGTGAGTTTAATCAGGTATTATGATGTCATATCACATTGGAATACTTCGATATTTGGTGACACGAAGGTATTATGATAATATATTACTCAGGGAACACTTTGGGATCTGGTATGAGATGAAAATACAACTTTTGTATGGGTCTCCATGGGAAGGATAGAGTTAATGTAGTTTGATAAGATTAAATGAAAATGTGATAAAATATTTATTACCACATTTTACTTATTTCTTTATAGAACATCATGGACTATCTTTTGACTGAACTTGTTTTAGAAACCATTGAGGGTGTCCTACTGATATGTACTCACAACCTATTTGAACGACATGATAGGTACCCAAATTGATTATATTGCGGCATGATTTGACATGTTCAATGGACCTGGGATAGGTGCCTGATTGGGGATGGAGCATGGAAGGGGGAACCTTGCATGTTTTGAGACCTGTTTCGGGTGTAATAGTGTCATTAATTTCTGATTCATTTTAGAAACTTGACACTTATATAGGAATAGAATGATTTTTTTTATCATTAGTGTATTTTATTTTGAATTTGGTTATCTGGTGACATCATTAATGTTATAATTATATATACATATGAAACTTTTTATTTACATACGTTGGTGTTTTTTTTCTGAAAAAAGAGTTTATGTATCCCCATGAATGACTTACCTGAACCTTGCTCCTAGATAGAAGTATCTAGTATATGGGTGGTACCCTTGAGGTCATGTGGTTTACCAGATTAGGGCACCGTCGGGTGGCACTGGGGTCAGGACGTTACAAAGTGGTATCAGAGGTTCATTTTTTTTCTTCTAATTTTGTCTTTGTATATTAGGATTGGTATAGAGAAGAATATGAACAGTCAGGACTTAGTAATGACCTCCTTAATGGGTGTTTCAAACCCATGTATGGGGGAAAAACAGAGTTGTCATGGTGGGATTGAGGTTATTACTATTTTCTATTACATGTGAATATTACTTCACCTCAGTTGACACACTTTTGGTGTGATTTGATTATTATTTCTGAGATTTTCTTAATATTTATTTGTGTCATCGAGTGGAAGATGTTTTGAGTCTTCATTCATCATTCTAGGCACTCATGGTTATTGGGTCCTATATCATTTTAGGCACACATGGGAAAATGGGTCATAGGTAAGTTGTTAAACATAATCTGTTTTCTTTATTTTGATATTAAAATATTTTTTTTCCAATGCTGAATTTAGAGGTAATGTAAAATGATGAAAAATGAGAATAATTGGTTTTCTAAATTAGAAATTTGATAATGATAATGTGTATACCCTTGTTAAAAGAAACCTTGTCATGGGATTGTTATGGTCAATGTAACAACATCAATTTGACTGTGTAATGATGTGGGAGAAAAGGTATTATTTTTATTACTTCCTATTACATAATTATTATTATGTTGTGTTGTGAGACATGGGATATATAATGGACATTATAATGTGTATTCCTACATGACGCTTGATGAGGCGATGACTGAGGTTTGTCCCTATGAATTTTTTTTCCACTTGTGGATCATGAGGCACCGATCGTTCCCACTGAAGATGAATGGGAGTAGTTCTGATAGACCATCATGAAATTCATGAATTTCCTGGAAAGATAACGATGGAGAGTTGTGAAATGTATGTATGAGTTGAAAATGGAGTTTTAGTTATATCAGCCTCTGTCTGTCACTATATATGGTGTACCAGTGGGAGATGAATTCTTGGTTGATTTTATAGAGACAATACATGAGCATTTGGAGACATCATATTAGTGTAGGAGAAATTTTTATTCTTATATGCTATGGGGTTAGCGAAGCACTGGTGGAAATTTCAGGCCCCAATTGGATAGAGTAGTGGTTTGTAATCGAATGACATAAAGGGGTAGTTCTTGGAACACTATTATCCATATATTACATGACATGATAAATATGTTTAGTTCATGTATCTGAACAATAGTAGAATGTTGGTTATAGACTATGCTAGATACTTAACAATGTTACAATGCATTGAAAAAAAGGTAGCAGGAGATGAGGTAGCTATATAGAAACATTTTTTGGATGTTCTTCATTGTGAGATTTTGTCCCAGGTGAATAACTTTAGGATGAAGAATTTACAGAGGTGGTGGATTAATCTCAAAAAGTTGAAGGTGACTTGAGGGAGGCCTCCAGTTCTAGATAGGTAGTTGTTACTAGATGATTAGGAGGTACATATTTTAAGAGAAGGATGTGTCTTTATGAAAAATTTATCCAATGTAGTGGAATGAAGAGTATGTTGACAGAATGTTTGATTTTATAGGATCTTACATAGGTGATCTGTTATATGTTTTGTAGGATGAGACACTATCTTTGACTGTGGTCTTTACCACTAATAGAGTGTAAATATTACAGTAAAATGGGACATCTACAGAAAGTTCTTCCAGTCATAGTGACAGACTATTACTAAAGGAGAAGCTGAGAATAGTCAGTGTATGGTAAGACTATCCTCTACAACATATCAGCCCGGTTGTTGGAGTTTTATTAGCCAATGTGGCAGAGTTAGTGTACATGGTTATTTTGGGGAGGATCTCCCAGATCACTATAGTGGTGGTACTCATGGAATTTAGAAAAAATTACAGGGAATAGGGGATTCATAGTTACATGAAGTATAGCATACACTTATGGGTAGCGAGGCTGGACCATCAATAGTGAGAGGTACTATTCTTGTAGTTTATACTTTATCTAGTGCATTTTTTATAGTAGTGCCTCTAGTTACATATATCTACAGAACATGTTACCAGAAAGAGCCATACAGTGGAATTCCTGGGAAGGTTTATGAGTATAGATACACTATTGGGAGTTCATTCTAGAGGTATATTTCTATAGTGGGTATTTTCACTAGATATTGGAAAATATCAGTTTCTATGGGATATCTATATTCTTTATATTTTAGACATCAACAGAATTATGTGTATGGACTGGGTAATTTCATAATGATCCCTCATCTATTATTTCCATGGGATATTTTTGTTGACATCTACTAATAGTGACTAGTATATTCATCATTTAGAGTGGGATATGTTGGTTGGCATAGCAGGGACAATTACTCATTTTCATGGAGAGATCACATCAAAAGATTATAGTCTATAGTTGGATGAAGGGTGTGTTAGAAAATATGTCCTTCCACCATAAGTGTAATTGTTTCATTGTGCATATCTTGAAGAATTCTCTAGGCTACCACCTGAGAGAGATGTGGAAGCTACTATTTTTGCACATGTTGGGGGCCGATCCAATATCTATGCCATCGTAAAAAATGGAATCGACTTGGCTTCAAGATCGTAAGACTCAATTAGGGGATTTGGAGGATAAGGTATTAATCCTATGAAGTATGTTTCCAGGTGGATAACCAATTTTGTTATCAAATATGGAAAATGGGAGTTTACATTTGTGTGTCGATTAATGAATGTTAAACATAATGACTATATGGAACTTATATCCTATTCATTTTATTGATGAACTATCTGAAAAATTCAAAGAGGCATGTGGGTTCTCAAAGATAGATATGATATTAGGGTACCAACATTTTAGTGTTTTTACTTCTCATATACTGATGACATCATTTAGAAGCTCGTATGGAATTAATTTATTTTATTAACACGTTTCGGTTGAAAAATTCACTATTAGTGTTTATGGATTTGATGAACATGATATTTCAACTACATCAAGTTCAGTTTGGGGTGGTGTTTGTGGAATAAGTCATGGATTACTCCAAGACACATGATGATCACCAAAATCAACATTAAATCATATTTGGTAAACTGAGATAGCATAAGCTATACTCTAAGCTATCTAATTATTAGTTTTGGATTCACCATGAACACATTATGGGAACATCATCTCTAAAGGAGTGTTAGTAGAAACCGAATAGTTGTAGGCACTAGTTCTATACGAGACACCCAAAAATGATTTCGATAACTAAAGCCTATGAGGATTAGATATATATCACAAGATATTCATCCAAGAATATTCCCATTTGGCAGCATCCCTTTTTGTCTGGACAAAAAAGGTATTAAAGTTTGAAAGGTTAGAGTATTTTGTAAGAGCATTTCAAGAGTTAATGAAATGCTTAACATCAACACAAATTTAGATCATGCATGAGTCATGTGAGTTGAATATGTTTTATTGTGAGGCTTCAGGGATTGGACAGGCAGTTGTGATGAGGTTCGGAGATCATTTTGTGGCATATGGATCTCAACAGCTAAGGACTCGTGAAATTAACTACCCTACGAACTACCTCATGTTATAAGTAGGTTTTTATTCTCTTATGGGATAGTGACACTATCTTCTGGGAGAAAAGATTATATTGTATATAGATTACAATGGCATGATGTAAATAGTTTCACAGTGTGATTTGAATCACTGATAGTGGAGATGGGATCAGTATATGGAACCTTTTTATTTTGAACTGACATATATTCCCAATAAGGAAATAGTGTGGATGATGCATTTAGATGGAGAAAGAAGACTCAGATGGTTCATGATTCGAGTTATGAGTGTTAGATGATGACCTTACTAGCTGAAATGCTTGTGGTGGTTCAGGAGAGTTGGGTGCAAATGACTCTAGTTTATGTTTCATTGAATTTTATGCTATTGAGTTAGATCAGGGATAGACAATATGAGGATCTATAATTATTAACCATGAGGAAATGATTTTAAGGTGCAAAGACACCTTAGTACTGATTGATAAATGAGGAAGAGATCATCTATGTAAAGTATTGTGTTTTGGATCCAACATGCATGCAAGTAAAGATCATATAGGAATTTCGTGCCTCAAAATGTGTGGTTCATATAGGTGTAACCAAAATCTATCTTGAAGGATGATGATAGTATTGGTGGCCAGGTATGAAAAAATATATAGAAGGGTTTTTGAAAAGATTCATCGCATGTCAGTAGGTGAAGTCATATCATTAATAACCTAGAAGTTTAATACAATAGTGCATTCAAAAAGTGCTTGACACATAAGTATTATTGAGAATGACGTTACACCCATTGTAAGAAGGGTAGATACAATATACTATAAGGGTTATTCATTTTATTCTATGGGAATGATTACATGACTATGGTGAAACCATGTTATTGGGATTGTGTCCTATTCAAGAAACATCACAGTAGGTAGAGATGATTCAGAAACATATGGCCACAATAAAATTAATAATGGTCATGTAACTATTTAAAAATTCCATGTTACTATTCCTTTAGTATATGTTCTGTAACTTCTAGAAATACTTATTATATCATTTATTCTAATTTTTAATGTCTTTATAGTTATATATATGTGATTTATACTATATAAATAACAATAATAATGTAAATCTCATTGATTTAATTTCTAGTCATTATAGATTGTGGTTGGGTATTTATCTTTATATTTTCTAGATCTGGTGTGGTGCTAGAATGAAATGATTTCCATGTCCATGAGATGATGAATGTTGCATAGGATTTGAAGAAGTATTATACATATCGTAAGAGTGGGCCTTAGAGTTCGAGTTTGGGGACCATGTATTTTTTACTATTTCCCAACTACATTGGAAGCAGAGGTTGGGTAGTGGAAGTAATATTTTTCCCTAGTTTGTTAGTCCCTTTGAAGTGTTGGGGAATGTTAGCGAAGTGGAATATCATTTATTTATCCACCATATATGGGGGATCCATGACATATTAGACACCTCTCAACACTGTTGATATCATCACGATGACTCTCATGTCATTGACATGGTATATTTTGAAATAAAGGAAGATATAATGTTAATGGAGATTCAAATAATGATATAGGCTCATTGAAAGAGAGTATTGTGTCGATATATCATTCCCATGGTTTGTGTGTCCTGTAGGCATGGTTTTTAGGAGAAGAGTACGTGGGTTCATGAATCAAAGATGTGTGTAAAGACCCAAAGCATGACGTACATGGACATTACACTACATTTGTGGAATACATAATACATAATAAAAAGAGACACAAAAGGACCGTAATAGTTTAGTGTCTTTGGATATTCGGAAAATAATCTTCTAATCTTGGGGAATGATCATCTACATCTCCCATTAAGATCTCCCATTTATTTCTTACCTAAAACCTTTATTTATGTCTTGGGGAAAAGAAAACATATAAAGGGTGAGCTCAAATTCTCCGTAAGGTTAAGCATGGATAAAATAAAACAAACCATATACATTTGAACTAAAAAACATTAACATAATGTTTAATCATCAAAATCCCGATCAATAACATAAAACATGGTAGTACGTAAGGAAAAGATCCTAATGGAACATCAATCATGATAAAATAGCTTGGAAATAAAACTTGTAATTGTGGCAAAACATTAAGCACATGATATGATTTCTAAAGTATCCAAGGCATTGCTGCCATGACCATCTTAGTGGACAACGTCCCTTTTTGAATTGAGTTCACTCCTAGTTCCAGTCCTGTAACACTGAACTAGATTAACTTACTATTCCATCCATTTCTATCTCATGAGATATAAATCATTACCCAATGCATTGGAGGGAGATATAGGTCCCACCCATCTCATTATGAAATAATTCTTACATGTGCCAGAACATGAACATAAATCATTCATCATTACCCATAGTATAAAATGGGTTTTATAAAAATCATCACATCATCACATAATCTATATAAAAAATTGGATATTTCATCATAAGAAAAGGGAAACAATGTAAATCATAGAAACATTATATTTGAAACATACACATATCTAATATTGTCTTCTTAGATGGAAGAGTGGTTTTGATAAAACCCTTGAAATGAATTCTTAAGGAAAATATCCTTTCTTCTTCAAAATCATTTTCTTTTTACAAAATGCAATGCAATTTTAAAATAAATGGATTTTATTGAAAATAGTCAGGAAATATTGTAGATTAAGTTTCCTGAATATAAGGCTTTATAAAACTGTAAAAAATCATTCATGCCGTATAAGTTAAAAAAACATTATTCTCATACTTTTGTCAGAAAAGTCAAAAAGTACCTTGTAGGATAAACAAAAGAATGATTCCTTTCAAACCATGTGGAAAAAGTCATAAAAGGGTAACAATGAATTTAAACATACATGTAATAATACTAAAAATTTTATGAATTTTTTTAGAAATCAAGGACAGGGATTATAAACATAACCCTAGTAAATACTTACGAATAAACAATCTCGGATAAGAATGAGATTGGAATTATTATCCCGTACATTATGTCCAATTTCTTCTGTATGTGTCTGATACTCCTGTATAGTGGGTTTAAACTTATTATTAACTTGTAACAGAACCAAAATAATATTTATGATATCATATATGATTCACTTATGACTTTATATTATCCGTTCATTTTTCAATTCAATGTTAAAGCAACGTTTTGGGTAAAAATCATTTCATTTATCGTCTGTGGTTTGACTTGTAATTATTAATATGATTACATAGATCAAGATTACTTAATTCCATAATATAAAACATGATTTATATATAATATATATTCAGAATGTACATTTATATAATAGATCGATAAATGGAAAGTAATACACCGTTCATTGAGACTGTAGGCCGTACGTATGGATGAACGATGTTTTTCGTTTCCTTATTGAATTGAATGGAATTAAGTAGATGACATACATATATATATACAAAAATCCAGTAGAATTATTATTTCATATATTTCATGATTACTTATTATATATACTTTATAATCATTCAACAATTGTTAACATGGAAAATGAATCTCATCGCGTCGTGGAGACGGTAATCCATACGTACGCACGAGAGATGATATTGTTCCCATTTTTATTGAATGGAATTGGTGTGGAAGATATAATATCCTAGAATTAGTATGATGTTATAATAATCATATATAGTTATTATTTACACCATTATACCCATCCAAGTAAGGTGGTGGTGGAAAACAGATTACACCACGGCGTGGAGACGGTATTCCATACGTACGCACGGGCGGTGATTTTGTTTTCCGTAGGATGCATAGAAAGTCAATTAAGGTTTTTTCATATTTATAATAAAATACCAGTATATGGGTGATACTGATGTTATTACTTCATAATGTAACAACTAAAGAAGAGGAAGTAGAAGAAGAAATAAAGTTAGAATCGGTAATGGACATTACCTCTTCTTTGAAGCGCCTCTTTTTAACCTCCTCTTAGGGAACTAATGATGGTATTTTAAGAGGAACAAGACCTCTAGGATGTTTCTGGGGATGTGGAGAAGATAAATTTTCAGGGGTTGGCCGAGATTGAAGGCTCAAAGTGGTGTGAGGAGGAGAGGGAGGAGGTGCCCATTTTTAAGGGAGGAGAGGGGCACCTTAGGAAAAACATAAAATATTATTTTATTATAAAGTCATATTCTGTTTTTAATAGCTCAAAATTTATTTATTTCGAAGCTAAGGTGGGTATGGGTAGAAATCCACTCAACCAACAGATTTTAGGCAAGTTTAGGTTACTATTTTAACCTTATCATTTAGATTTAACTCTATGTTAAATAATTTATCTTTTACCGTGTTTTTTTGTTTTCTTACTATATATGGTTAATAAACATACTATAACAACCCAAACGAACCCCAAGTGGTTCATTATTAATATTTATAACCATATCTCAATAATTTGGATGAACCATTTATTTTTAGAAATAAAATAACAATTAATAATATAATATTTGTTTTAAAAACTATTTTATGTCAATTTTGACACTATTTGGTAATTGATTTTTGTGAAAATCATAACAGAATTATTAGTCTGAAATAGTTAATTAAATCTATACTAATATGTCATATTAACCTATAAAATTAGTTTAATTATTAAAAAGTCTCAAATTACATTTTTTGGGTATTTATAACTTCAATTCTGTTAATATTTCATTAATATGGTAATTACTGCATCATTATTGTATCATAAATAAATTAACATATTTAATTTCTAAAAAATATAAATAAAATAAAATTATGTATGAAATAATTTTAGCTTTATAATAAATATTTATAGTCGAGTTTATCTTATGTATATCCCTATATTAAAAAAGTATTAGTTATTAAACTTTGATTTTAACTATTTTAACTCTTTTTTAAATAAAAGAATAATAAATTTCCTAATCTAATCCATGTGGACCTAAATTATAATATTTTATTCCTACGGGTGTTTTTGGATGAGATACACTTGTCTAATAAAATTAGTACATGTTATAGGGTAATATTAATATCATTTTTACCCTTAATTACCCTATTTACTTTTAACCATGGTAAATAAAAATAAAAAGTTACTATTCACCAAAAATTATTTTCATCTCATTGAACAACATATTAGTTACTAATATCAATCGTGTCCCTCAGTTTTTTGAAATTCCACTCACTTAAGCAGTAAAATTATGTTTTATGAAATTTGCCAATTCTCCTAGGAGGTGGGTAATAGATGGTGAAAAGTTCAATAAAATTTTTATATATCTAAAATTATTATAAAATGACTCCAATGAATTACAATGAAATTATATAGGTATTATTTATCTATTTTGACCTAGAAATTTTTAAATAAAATAAATAAGTATTTAAATAGAATGTCGGTTTTTAAATAGTAACCCAGTGTTTTTCACTATTCGTCAAAATTTAATGTTTTCAGAAAAATGGAAAAAATTCACCCTAGGGTAATTTAGATAATCCAAATCCAAAAATGAAGTCCATTTTGAAAAATAAAATTTCAAAAAGTGGGTATTACTATTCATAACGGTTAGTTTATATAACAAATCGTTGTTTAGTAAAACTCGGTATTGCGTACAGCATACGCTATCGTGGAAGGTCATGATTGCGTGTAATGCAAGCCAATTCAGGGATGTGTGTAGTGCAAGCTCCTTTTGGTGCAGGGTTAAACACAATACATCAATGAAATTTAAAAAATTCATAAAATCTAGGGCTGTTACATTCTACCCCCCTTAAAATATATTTCTCCCACGAAATTCGTCGAGTTTATAAAAGGTTTACTACTCGAATGTTTTAATAGTGACACACATCGTAAAAAGGAACACTGAAACTTATCTTTAAAAAATAAAGTATGAAACTTAATAGTTATCCAAATTTTCTAATCACTGGGTTTCCACAAAGATAACATGGGTGAAAATATGGATATGGAAGAGAAATCTAACCATCAAGTTCTGATGGAGAGTGGTAAATAACTTGGATATGAAAAAGCCAACAATCACAAAGCCATAAATTTATGAGGGTCTAAGGTACCATCTGATTCATCGAATATAAGGGCACTAGGACAACATTTTTGGTTTTCAAGATGATTTCCCTAAATTTAAAGAATTTGAATTAGAAGAGATACTTACTTGATTTTGGTAAAATATTACCGTTGATCGTGCCTTGAACAATTTCCACTTCATCTCATAAAAAAATGACATTGAATTTTTCTTTTGTGAAGTGTTAGCAGGTCATGCGATATAATGATAGGTCATTCCATCTGTTTGAAACATAGGATTAGAAAAAGTTTTATACATAAGTCCATCTTATGGTGAGATTAATCATGTATGGTTCCAAAAATGGACTTATACTTCATCTATCATACCTCTTAATAAAATAAAACTAGTTTCTACTAACCAAGGACATCTTGTAGTCCAGTGGTAGGTGATAGAGGCATGTCGCACTTCGGTTGTGGGTTCAATTCCTCCAACCCTGTCTGACGTGATGGATTGTCGCCCGTTTTGCAGGTTGTCCCTTTTCTTAAACTACACTATTATAACATTCTATCAATAATATCGAAAAAAATTCTATCATTAAAAAATTCTAACTTATGTACAACATGATCCATTCCAATCTTTAGGCTTATCCCAAATACTTCTTTCCAAACTCATAGTATGAAGAGAATTATTACTAAAAAGGTCATATCGCAAGAACTTTAATACCATCATTTATCCCTCAAATATCTTGTTGGTCACATTCCAATCATGTGAATACATTAATCATGTATTCTCTTGGACAATGAATACCCATTGAACCTTAGAAAAAACACGAATGCTGTCAAAAGTTAACTCTTTCCAAAATCCAAAAATTCTATATACTCAAACCATGATATAAACTTGTCCTTATATCAGTCATGAGCTCGTGAATACTATCAAACATTTAATTTTCTCTTTATCCCTTCATTATGAGCATAAAATCTACTTTCCAAAATATTTGAATCACTTTTCATGGTTACTGGTACCATATAATTATTGAAAACCACAATAAATCACTATATAGATATTCTAATGTTCCATAATACTATAAATGAGATTCCACAACATTATTTTGGAATCCCTTTACATAAACACATAATCATTCCACTTCATCGTTGTCATACTCAACATTGTTAATAGTTATCACATGTGACTTCCCTTTGTCCTTTTCCTTAAGAGGTTGCTCACGTTGATCATCATTAATCCATGGATTAGGGCATTGATTAGCATAATGCACCATTTCCTTTCACTTGAAGCATTGAAGTGTTGGTGGAGCATTCTCTATAGTCATTTCTCTATTCACATCATTAGCTATTTTTTTCCCATTACTTCGACACTCAACTGCTCGATGACCTTCTTTTCCACACCTAAAAAATTTTCTAGTACCTTTTAGGAAATCTCCAAAATGCTTCTTTCCACGATTTGAGCATAAAGAAACATTCATCTTAATTTCACCATTGTTATGAGATTTGTCCTTGAACTCCATCTTCAGTTTCTTGTCAAAACCCTAAGATGGATATGTAACACCAATTTCTAGTTCTACCTTGATAGAAAAACACACAATTTCTTCATAGATACTGATGTATCTTATTGTTAATTTCCTTAGAATACTTAGTTTTAAGCCACAAAAGAATCGATCAACTTTACTTTCAGTTTAAATGATAAATCCAGATGCATACATTGTAAGTATTGTAAAATTAGCCTTGTATAAACCAACAGACTCATCATCCTTTTACTTATTCTCAATGAACTCCTTTTCCATCATTTTTTTTAAAAATATGAGGGAAGTAGTTATTGAAAAACTTGTTCTTGAACTCATCACATTCCATAGTTTCAATTTCATCTTGGGCCTTGTATTCTTGATAAGATTCCACCATTGATCAGCTTCACCTTCCAAACGATATACTGCTAAGATGACTTTATCATGTTCAGAAAATTGCAGGACTGAAAATATATTTTCAGTGCTACTGATCCATTGTTCAGGAACTAATGGATCAGTAGATCCACTGAATGAAGGTGGACGCTGCCTCATGAAGGATTCAACAGAATGTTGCTCCTTTATCTGCTCATTCGGAATTAAAGAAAGATTCATAGCTTGTGTAAGTATAGCAATTAGATTATTCACTCCATATCCCATTACATTGGATTGTTCTGGAGGACAATCATTTCATCATCCATTTCATTGATCACACGGTTCTTTCGGGTTCCATCCATCATCTAAAACCCAAAATGAATAGTGTGAGAGGAAAACCCATTCTAGGAAAAAAACATAATAAAGGGGTAGTACCTTCAATATCTAACATCTTAGGACTAATTCTAATATCTTTACTGTAATTCTAGGACTATAACATATACTTATAATTAACCTTAGGGACATCCTTATACATAACTTAGAAATATCTCTAGGGAATTCACTAATGTTTTCGCATTCTAGTTTCCAAAGGTTAACTAAACCTTTCCTTTGATACCAACTATAGAGACCCAAAGCTTGACGTACATGGACATTACATTACTTTTGTAGAATACTTAATACATAACAAAATCAGACACTAATGGACCATAATAGTTTATTGTCTTTGGAAACATGTAACATAATCTTCTAATCTTGGTGAATGATCTTCAACATCTCTCATAAAGATCATCCTTATTTTCTTACCTAAAACCATTCTTTATGTCTTGGGGAAATTAAATCATATAATGGGTGAGCTCAAATGCTCAGTAAGGGTATGCATGGAGAAAATAAAACAAACCATATACTTTTGAACATCAAAACACGAACATAATGTTTAAACATCAAAATATTGGGCAATAACATAAAACATGGCAGTATGTAAGGCATAGATCAAAATGGAACATCAATCATGATTAAATAGCTTGGAAATAAAACATGTAATTGTTTAAAAACATTAAGAACATGATATTATTTCCATAGTAGCCAAGGAATTGCTGCCAAGATCATCTTAGTGGACAAAGTCCCTTTCTGAATCAAGTTCACTCCTCGTTCCAGTCCTGTAACACTATACCGGATTAACTTACCATTCCATGAATGTCTATCTCATGAGATATAAATCTTTACCCAATTCAATGGAGGGAGATATAGGCCCCACCCTTCTCATATTGAAATCATTCTTACTTGTGCCACAACATGGACATAAATTATTCATCATTACACAAAGTATAAGATGGGTTTAATAAACATCATCCCATCATCATATAATCCATATAAAACAAATGGTTATTTCATCATAATAAAAGTGAAACCATGTAAATCATAGAGAAATTATATTTTAAACTTACACATATGAAATAATGTCATCTTAGATGGAAGAATTGTTTTGATAAAACACATGAAATGAATTCTTGAGGAAAATATCCATTCTTCTTCAAAATCATTTTCTTTTCACAAAATGCCATGCAATTTAAAATGAAATATATTTTTTTGAAAATATTCACGAAATATTATAGAGTAATTTTCATGGAAATAAGTCTTTATAACATTATTTATATATAATATATATTCAGAAGATACATATATAAAATAGATTGACGAATGGAAAAAAATACAACGTTCATGGAGACGGTTGGCCATACGTATGCATGAAAGATGCTTTTCGTTTCCTTATTGAATTGAATGGAATATAGTAGATGACATACATATATATGTATACATAAATACAGTAGCATTATTATGTAATATATTTCATGATTACTTATTATATATACTTTATAATCATTCTTTAATTGTCAACATGGAAAATGAATCTCATCGCGTTGTGGAGATGGTAATCTGTCCGTACGCAGGAGCGATGATATCATTCCCATATTTGTTGAATGAAATTGGAGTGGAAGATATAATATCATAGAATCAGTATGATGTTATTATAGTCATATATTTTTAGTATTTACGCCATTATACCCATCCATGTATGGTGGTTGTGGAAAACAGATTACACCATGGCGTGGAGACGGTATTCCGTACGTACGCACGCGCGATGATTTCGTTTTCCGTAGGATGGATAGAAGGTGAAATAGGGTTTTTTCATATTAATAATAACACATCATTATATGAGTGATTCTTATGTAATTACTTCATAATGAAATAACTAAATAATAGGAATTAGATGAAGAAATAAAGTTGAAAAAATCGGTAATGGACATTACCTCTTCTTTGAAGCGCCTCTTCTTAACCTCCTCTTAGGGCACTAAAGATGGTCTTTGAAGAAGACCAGGACCAGTATGATGTTTCTAGGGAAGTGGAGAAGAGAAATTTGTAGGGGTTGGCCGATCTTGAAGGATAAAAGTGGTGTGAGGAGGAGAGGGAGGAGGATCCCTTTTATAAGGGAGGAGAGGGGCACCTTAGGAAAAACATAAAATATTATTTTATTATAAAGTGATATTCAGTTCTTAATACCACAAAAATGATTTATTTAGAAGCTAAGGTGGGTATGGGTCGAAATTCCCTCAACCAATAGATTTTACATAAGTTTAGGTTACTTTTTCAACCTTATCATTTAGATTTAACTCTAAGTTAAATAATTTTACTTTTACCGTGTCTTTTGGTTTTCTTACACTATAAGGTTAATAAACATACTATAACAAGAAAAACGAACCCCAAGTGGATAATTATTAATATATATAACCTTATCTAAGTCATTTGGCCGAACCATATATTTTTAGGAATAACATAACAATTAATAATATAATATTTTTTAAAACAATCTATTTTATGTCAATTTTGACACTATTTGGTAATTCATTTTTGTGAAAATCATAACAGCATTATTAGATATAAAAAAGTGAATTATATCAATAAAAATATGTCATATTACCTTTAAAATTAGTTAAATTCTTAAAAAGTCTAAAATTACATTTATTTGGGTATTTATAACATCAATTATGTTAATATTTTATTAACAAGGTAATTACTACAACATTATTGTGTAATAAATAAATTAACATATATAATGTCTAAAAAATATAAATAAAAAACAATTATGTAGGAAATGTTTTTATCTTTCTAATTAATATTTATAGTCAAATTTATCTTATGTATAAACCTATATTAAAAATGTTTTAGTTATTATACATTGATTTTATTTATTTTAACTCTTTTTTAAATAAAATAATAACAAATGTTCTAATCTAATACAAGTGGACCTAAATGATAATATTTTATTCCTAAGGTTTTTTTGGTCGATATACAGTTTTCCAATAGAATTAGAACATGTGTTAGGGTAATATTAATATCATTTTTACCCTTAATTACCCTATTTACTTGTAACCGTGGTAAATAAAAGTAAAAAGTTACTATTCACCAAAAAAAATTCATCTCATTGAACCACATTTAACATACTGATATCAACCATTTCTCTAAGATTTTTGAAATTCCACTCATAGAAGCGGTACAATTATGTTTTATGTAAATTTGAAAATTCTCCTAGGAGGTGGGTAAAAGACGGTGAAAAGTTCAACAAAATTTTTAAATATCTAAAATTATTATAAAATCACACCAATGAATTAAATTGAACATATTTAGGTAATATGTATCTATTTTTAACAAAAATAAATTTAAATAAAATAAATTATTATTTAAATAGAAATTCAGTTTTTAAATAGTAACCTAGTGTTTTTCACTATACATCAAAAATTGAATGTTTTCAGAAAAATACCAAAAATTCACCCTAGGCTAATTTCGATATTCTGAATCCTAAAATGAAGTCCCTTTAGACAAATAAAATTTCAAAAAGTGGGTATTACTATTCATAATGGCGAGTTTATATAACATATCGTTGTTTAGTAAAACATGGTATTGCGTACACCATACGCTATCATGGAAGGTCGTGATTACGTGTAACGCAACCCATGTCATGGATGCATGTAGTGAAAACTCCTTTTGGTGTATCATAAAACACAAGACATCAATGAAATTAAAAATAATATTTTTCATAAAATCTTGGGGTGTTACAATGTCTGCCCTAAGCTTTGAGTTTCTTTGAGTTTTTTGTCTATTTTTCAATTTAATGTTTTGATATCATAATTATATTAGATGTGTTGTTCATTTTTTGTGCTGTTTTTTCTAATTTGAGATGTGGGGTAATGTTCAAACATATGAAATGGGAAGTAACTAATTCTAAATCATTTTGAATTATATTATGATGTGACTTAACAAATTTTTCTATGTTAGTGCCCCTAGAACAGAGAGTATCATGAAATGGAAGATGTAATTATGTAATCTATATGTTTGGGGTAGTGCGTCCTATTGGTTTGGGGTGTGTAGAGGTTGTGATAGTTATCTATATGGTTGTTTGTTGTGTGGTTTATTATGGTCTGTATTGGATGATGTGGTATGTTTCCAGTGAAATGTAGTGATGCGGTTGTGCATTATATTTGGTTGCTTCTAAGAGTTTCATCGAGTGAATATGAATGGTGGTTTTATTTTTGTTATGATTATATTCAGGAGGGGTATCTCATTTAGTGGTTTTTCTAACTCATTAATTTTCATGGGTTTGGTTTTCATTCTTTAGGATGAAAATAATTTGATAGGTATTTGATGTAATGGATCATGCCTTCCACGGTAGTTATATTTCCAGTTTTTGTGGTTGGACGATATTTGGAAGAAGTCCTAAAGAGTTCAATGATGGTTGGAGATACATGAGTACCATATCAACTGATTCATTATGTCAACTGAATATACATCATGTGTATAGACTCTTTTATATCAATTTAATACAATGGATTATTACTGGAAATATTTTCATAGTCGTGTGCTTTGATGACATGTGATTCTGAGAACTAGAGAGCCAAAAATAAATTTTATAAAAATTTTAATTATATTTTTATTACAAGAAGCAATTTTCATGAAAAAAGTGGAATATATCATATATAGATTATTGGGTTAAAAATATGATTCCATGGTTGAATTTTGAATGTGGTTATTACCAGATCTATGACATAAAGATGGTTGGTGGCAGACATTGGTGTGGGATAGTTTTTGGTGGGAACATTTAATAAATTATTTAATTTAAATTATTTATTTATTAATCCTTATGCCAATAATTCACAGGTATGGAAATAGATCCGAAATTTAAATAAAAAATTGAGTTTGTAATGTAGTTTTTATCCTAGATACAATATATAGATGGACTGCATGGGGTGTTTTGAGAAATAAACTATTGACTGATGGATTTAATTAAAAATAATAATTATTTTTTTCAAATGACCAAGAACCAAACCCATATATTGATATGATTTTAATGTATATATCTAGGATTAGACACATAAACCTAGGACCATTGATTGGATATTTCTTCAACCCACTATTGGCGAACCAATATCAGATGATAATAATCTATTTGATCCAGATGCATCGAAGTGCAATGAACGCACGAGACAACGTCCTCTGTTGGGAAGAACACTCTTCATCAAAAAAAGATTCAATATTGTGGTTGAAATGTTTTGGGGATCTATTCAATTTTACATACACATGATGTATGTGAATAATTTTTTAATCAATTAATTATCAGATATATTTTTCAGTTTTGGTAATTGATTTTTCTTCCTCTGGTTATGGAATTGATACAGTTTTTGGCTAATTTATTTCTATTCATTATTTATTCTATTTGAAATGAAATGTGGTTAACTTGATCAATATTTGAGGCCCATTTCTGGATCTTGTTTATCATTCTTTTCACTATTTTTTATTCAAACGTTAATAAATTGATTTAATTTTGACTCATGGTTCAACAAATATCCAAAAAATAACTATTAATCTAATCATTGGTGAAATAGATTCATGTCTTAGAAATTATGATTTGCAGAACACTTGTGGTATATGGGGGTGATAATAGTTATTGGTCAAATTTTAATCCAAGGGATTCAAGGTTTCTTATTAGTTTATATCTGTGAAATGAAACTGGGTAGTGCAAGTATGCAAGTAAGTTGGATCCATTGGTATGATTTGGTTTGTTTAGTCAACTGTAGGGTGGTCGGCATGGTTGAAGAGGCAGTGGCACGCATTGCTATAGCCTGAGGAGATACAAATGGTAAGGGCATCATGTTATCAATGATTCGTATGCATAATCTCAAGAGGGAATGTGCGATGGTGTGCCTTGATATTTGTGGTGTTTCATGATGATAATTTACATAATGTGTGACTTTTACAGTGTGAGGAATAAACCATAGATGGGGTTGTCGTGCCTCTCATGGAATAAGAAGACTTGATTATTGATTATTAAAAATTAATTCAATATCTAAATAAAATAAAATGGAAATGGGATCTATTGGGTTCTCGTTACACACATAAAAGAGGAGAGGGATACCTTATCCACACTGTTAATATATTTATGAAAAAAAAATTGTTTTAATAATAATATTTAATACTGTTATTATTATTAAATTTTGATTTTGGTATATCTATTAACCAAAATATCCTAGTGGAAACCCATCTAAAACCATATTATATTGAAATTAAGATGGCTATTTCAATATTATTGATTGATATATTTTCTGAATCTTGCCTTATGTCAACGATACACCTTATAATAATAAAATTTTAAATATTTCAGAACACTGTGTTTGAGGTATATTCTTCATATGGGGTCTAAATGAATAATCATCAGTGCTATCACACCATCAAATTGAGGAGAATTTTTTGAGACCAATATTAGCTATTTAATTAGTACTCGTAGGTCTGGCCCATGAAGCACCTTTCGTGCATAATATGGTGAAATGTGATTTTTTTCACTGGGTTTTGGATTTCGGAATGTTAATACCCTTCACTTAACATTTTATTTTGAGGATCTCAATGGTTTGATCTGGTTGGCCATCTACATCCATTTTCATAGGCATAATAATGAAATTATTGTTTTCCCTTCGGAGAAAGGATGATCCGAGTGAGTTCATCGATATATTGGTTAACACAAGTCATATAGTACCCCTACACTATATGTAGTATTGAATTTCCATTAAGTCATGTGATAATGAGGACATGGCCTAGAAACAAAGTAAAACCACATGTTGTGTGGGTCCCTGACATTTATGGTACCTCTTTTTGAGGAAAATTCATGGTTTCTTATCTCGTTTTTTTTAACATGCATTAGGTCCTGCATGTATCCTATAACGAGTGTTCATCCACATAGAAAGTGATGGTGCCATTTATTTTGCCTCTCGAGATACAATGTAGTTTTTTTGGGAAAATTTCTTATTTATTAGATGATCGACGATGGTAGTGATCACGTAGGCTCCCCAGAGACTGGGCAGTGGCATCCATGATGCTTTCTGATTAGACCATCTATTATAGTTGGGCAGCAGAATCCTCTATTACAACCCAACCATTTATCAATGGAATTCCCCCTTTCACATAGTAACTCCATATACTATTAATCATATAAAAAATCATATAGAAAATAACAAAAACTTTATAATCAAAAAATTAATTAATTAAGAATTACTAATAGAAGTTAAGGAGCCAATATCCTTGAAATTGTAACTTGACCATATAAATAGAAATATGAACATTATGAATACTAAATTGGAAAAATGAACAGTATCCGGACCTATGAAAGTTTAAATTAAAATTAGGTAACTTCTTAATGAAATTATAGTATAATTTTATAATAGTCTATGTAAATTAATGTTTTGATGAATCTTATGTGATAAAGTTAAATGATTGCCTCTACGCGGCGTCTTTATCCCCCTCCTGAACACCAATGTTTCCTATTAGTTGTATTCTCCTCCCCTCCTCTGGCATGTTAGTGTGGCTTGAACACCGTGGACTAGATACCGACTTGGTGTTGGCATGGCCAAATGATGATTCTGTATCGCGGATGGCGTTGGTGTCTTATTCAATCAACTATGAGGAAATCAATAATTCTGAAAATTAGATCTTCAATTTGGATATAATCAAATAATGATTAAGAATGAAGATATTCAGAATAATTCCTTCCGTACAATTTATAGGAACTATGAGTTTCTGGTGATGCATGTTGAACTTACTGATTCCACTACAATATTCATAGAATCGTTGATTGTGGTATTTAGACATTACAATGAAAAAAATTGTAAGTGATTATCAATTATTTTCTAATTTACTCTATGATATATGATTTGGAGGATGAACATCTTTGTCACGCATTGGTGAAATAAATGAAGGATAATTTATACACCAACATCCAAAAGAATAAATTTTGGAATCATAAAGTCACACTCTTGGGACACATGATCATAAGTTAGGGAATTTTTTGGACCCTTAAAAAACAAATTCAATTGAAGATTGTCCCATGACCTATAATTCCTGTAACAATTCACAGTTTTTTAGATTAGATGGGCACTTTCTATGTTCAGTGATAAATTTATCATGATCATCAAGCCCTATAACTATGTTAATGGGGATAGGGTAGAAGTTTTTTTGGATGGATAAATGTGATGAAATCTTCAAGGATCTAATGATATGGTTGATCACTTCACCTATACTCACATTAAAGAAAACAGGAGAATATTTTGTGATATAAAGTAATTCCTCCACAAAATTATTGGGTTGTATACTCATGAAAAATGATAATGTGATAGCCTAACAATCACGAATGTTGAATATCATTGAGTAGAATGATCTAACACAGAATTTATATTTATCAACTATGATTTTTTCATTTAATATACATTGAAACAACCTCTATAGTGAGAAGTGTGACATATATATAGATCACACGTGCTGGAAGTATATATTAAGAAAAAATGTGAATAACATGAATCAAATGATATGGTTAGAGATACTCAATGGATAATATTTATATTTTCAATGTAATCCTGTCAAGGAAAACAAAGTAGTTGATTCTCTTAGCAGAAAATAATTTTATACCTTGTCCATGATGCAGCTTAATCAAGACCCTATAATAATTGATATGAAAAGGAGAAATTTGGAAATCATTATGGAAGTGAATAAACCCCCCATTTCACAAATGATTTCCCAACCATCTATCTATGAGACGATTAGGGATACACAATGGGATGAACTAGAGATGTAAAAGAAGGTGATTGTATTAATGGTAGTGAAACAACAACTCTTCCATATCGATGATGATGGTCTGACTCAATATTAAATGAGGCCTTGTGTTCCTTCATCTCTGAGGATAAATAAGGATCTATTGGATAATGAACATAGCTAAACATTATTTATCCATCCAAGGAGTACTATGATATTCCATGATCTTAGAAAAACAATTCTTTTGGGATAACATGAAGAATAATATTGTCAAGTATATCTCATGGTTCTTGATATTTCAGCAAAGTTAAATAAAAGTGAAACAAATCAGAAGGTATGATTCAACCATTTCCTATACCCACGTGGAAATGAGGGAATGCCACTATTACCATTTCCCATATTCTTTCGAATATATCCAATGGAAATAATGTTATATTGGTTGTGGTGGACTGAATCACCATGACTTTCCAATTTATTACTATTTGGAATGATATATCACTTGAATAACTTGTAAACATATATCTGATGGAATTGGTGAAACCGCATTGGGTTATACTCTCAATTGTATTTAATGATGATCACAGTTTCACATAAAAATTATGGATGAGTCATTAACAAGAATTGAGTACTGAATTTAATATTTTTTTGACCAATAATCACAAAACTGGTGGCCAATCTAAAAAGACTATTCAATCACATGAAGATATTCAAAGGGAATGTTCTTTAGAATTAAAAGATGGATGAGATTAACCTATCCCATTAGTTTAATTCCCATTCAAAAATAGGAGTTTTCATATGGCTTTATATGAATCTATTTCGGGAATGTGATATAGAATATCAACCTATTGGGATGATGTTTGTGAAGGAAATCAACTTGGACATGAACTTACGAAATAGATGATTCTGAAAGTTCAAGTAATCCCACAAAATATCGATTATTCTCAGAAATAGAAAAAGAGATATTATGAAAACCTTAGAATAAAAATGGAGATTTATTTTGGATATAATTACTTCCATCAAATGTCACCATGGAAGAGAGACATGCAGTTTTGAATGAATGGGAAGATAATCACAAGGTACATTTATCACTTTTAGATCCTCCATCTCATATGAGCAAGGGATTATCAACCTGCACTATAACCATGTATGGCCCAATTAAATGGATTCTTTCATGTATCACTCCAAATGGAAGTACATACCAGATCCCTCACATGTACTAAACTCAAAGATTGTACAAATGGTGAATGGGATCTTATTCGAGGAGTAACGAGTAATGATTCCTGACAGAAAGGATAATGTTCTAAACATAAATTCAACCCACCTTGTCGATGTGTTACCGAGGAACCATAAGTATGAAGAAGAACATGGGAACAAGAATAGACAATGAGGAGGAAGTACCATCACATGTTTCATTGAAAAGAAATTTCAAGTGTGAAATTTCAAAATAGAGGTAGAATATAATTACTCAAACAGTTATGAATATGATTTATCTCATATTATATTATTTTCATATAATATAAATAACTTATAGACTATAATAAAAACATTATGAATTATTAATTAATGAAATAATAAGTATTTATAGTAGTGATTAATTTAATGATATTTTTATGAGATGTTGTGTAATTTGTCTTGGTGTTATAAAATCATTCATAATTTTTGAATTTTTATTTTCCAATGTATGATAATAGTAACTAATAAATAAATTGTTTATATTTATAAATGAATTTTCCTAAAATGTAGTTTATTTTTGAATTCAATATATTGAAAAATTGATAAGGTGGTGTATTGGGATTTTTAAAAAATACATGAATTTATTATGAATTGGAAAATATGATAATTTTTCATAAAAGATAAATACATTAATTATTGAGAATTTATGGATGTAATGTTTATTTCAACCTAAAATCTCGAACAATCATTCATTATTTTAATATATTTATAGATAATTGTAACACCCAAGACTTTTCTGAGAAATATTTTGTTTTTATGTTATATACATCATCAAAGGAATCTTTCACTACGAACAACACTAGAATGGCATGATTTACATGCAATTGCGGCCTTCCTCGATAGCTTGTGTTGTACGCAATACCGAGTTTCACTAAACAACGACATGCTATTAAAATATTATTAAAATTAGCCGTTATGAATTGTAATAACCACTTTTTGAAATTTTGTAAATTTTATTTTTCAAAATGGACTTCATTTTTGGATTCGGAATATCGAAATTAGCCTAGGGTGAAATTTTGGAATTATTCTGAAAACTTTCAATTTTTGATGAATAGTGAAAACACTGGATTACTATTTAAAACCCCACTTTTTATTTAAATAATTATATATTTTATGTAAATTTATTTTACGTCAAAATTGATACATAAAACCTATATAAGTTCAATGAAATTCATTTGAGTCATTTTATAATAATTTCAGATATATAAAAATTTTATCGAACTTTTCACCGTCTTTTACCCACCTCCTACGAGAATTTCCAAATTCACATAAAACATAATTTTACCACTTTTGTGAATGGAATTTTCAAAAATCCGAGATACACGGTTGATGTCAGTATGAAAAACGTGGTTCAATGTGATGAAAATAAGTTTTTTGTTAATAGTATCTTTTTACTTTTTTATACCACAGTAAAAAGTAAATAGGGTAATTAAGGGTAAAAATGATATTATTATTACCGTAACACATGTCCTAATTCTATGGGATAAGTGTAATTAGAACAAAAACAACCTTAGGAATAATATATGACAATTTAGGCCCACTTGAATTAGATTAGGACATTTAATATTAATTTATATAAAGAAGGGTTAAAATAGTTAAAATCAAAGTTTAGTTAGTAAATCAATTTTAATATAGGGTTATACATAAGATAAATTATACTATAAATATTCATTAAAAAGATAAAATGATTTCCGGCATAATGGTATTTTATTTGTAATTTTTAGACTTTAAATAATTTAATTTATTTATGACACAATGATGATGTAGTAATTATATTATTAATTAAATATTGACATAATTGATGTTATAAATACCCAAATAAATGTAATTTCAGACATTTTATGAATTACAATAATTTTATACGTTAATATGACATGTTAGTATTTATTTAATTAACTTTTTTAGAACTAATAATTCTTTTTTGATTTTCAAAAAAATCAATTACTAAATAGTGTCAAAATTCACATTAAATAGTTTTTAAAAAATATATTATATTATTAATTTTTTTCCCTAAAAATCTATGGTTCGGACAAATGACTTAGATAAGGTTATATATATTAATAATAAACAACTTGGGGTTCGTTTGGCTTGTTATTGTATGTTTATTAACCGTATAGTGTAAGAAAACAAGAAGACGCTGTAAAAGTAAAATTATTTAACTTAAAGTTAAATCTAAATGATAAGGTTAAAATAGAAACCAAAACATGTTTAAATTATATTGGATGAGAGGATTTGGACCCATCCCCACCTTAGCTTCTAAATAAATCAATTTGGAGCTATTTAAAACCGAAAATTCCTTTATAATAATATAATATTTTTGGTTTTTCCAAAGGTGACCATATCCTCCCTTATAAAAGGGAACCTCCTCCCTCTCTTCCTCACACCACTTTGAGCCTTCAAGCTCGGCAAAACCTTGCCGATTTTGTAAAGACCCGTAAAATTCAAGGGAAATTTTTTCTTAATTTTCTTTGGAATTTTACAAGAGCGCGGTTTCTGACGGCACCTGATTCCGAGGCCCGGTGTGCCCGGAATCAATTTCCGAAGATTGGCTCGGGTACGTTCAGTGAACGAACGAGTGGGAATTTCTAACTTTTGATCCGGTGCTCGGAATTGAAATCCGAGGGCACCGATGAACTCGCAGCGCCGATATTCGCTTAAGGAGACCTTTTCCGAGGTTGCGTTTATTTCGGGTTGAGAGTTAGTTTTTGGGAGTTTAGAATAAGTTAAATAAAAATTTTGGATTACAAATTTTTATTTAACTTGTTGGTTAACTTCTCTCAAAGGAAGTTAGGGGTGGGACCCACACCCACTTAACCTCCCTTGAGAGGATTAAGTGTGGTGGGGCCCACATGAACCCTAGACTTTTCATCTTCTCTCAAACTCCCATAACCCCTCTTTAAATGACATGACAATTGTTATTTAATTTTGGAGTTATCTTTTTGAATTTCAAACCTTTGAAATTCTTTTGTTAAGTTTGTGAATAAAATAAGCTCTTATCTAATTTTGTTGGGTTAGAACTCTTTAGCCATCTTGTGAGGATTTGAGAGCTTTTCTTTCTTCTTCAAACTTTGACGAAGAATGCTCAAGCTTGATGAAGAACGCTCAAGCTCCGACGAAGAACGTCGCTCCTCTCTTCTTCGTCATCCGTGTCAACGAAAGGGAACGCCGCTTCCTCCTCGGACTTCCTTCATCGGCATATGAAGTTTCGCCAACGACGTATCTCTTCGGGCGTATCTCTTCGTCAACGGATTTGACGAACGACTACCGCGACGCCAGACCTCCGCGACGTTGTCTTCCGCGGGACGTTGACAAATCTTCGAACCTTATACCCAAGGTAGGGGTGGTTGTTAATTGTTTATTTATTTATCCTTGATCGTGGTTCTAGCGTGACTAACGTGAGGTTTTTAAATATGTGTTATTGTTTAACGTGAGGGGGCCGGACCGCATGAACACGGCCGAACCCCCTCCTTCGTTCTTGATGTTTTATATTGCGGATGATACAAGGTGGTGAGGTGCCGTCGCACCACGCGGTTATTCGCCCGATTATTTTGCACGGCGTCGTCGCGCCGCGCCGTGGAAGAATCATCAAGAACGCGACGCCGTCGCGCCGCGTCGAGGGGAATGGACGACGCGGCGAAGGGGCGCGGTGTTGTCGCACCGCGCCGGACGACGAACACCGCGGTCGGTTCCAGGCCGCGGCGAGACGAGAAGACCGGCGGCACGCCGGGCCGCCGGCGTCGGAAGCCGGAAAGGGGACCGGATTTTCCGGTCTGGTTGGAGAAGAACTGGCCGGCCAGGTGGCCGGCCGGAAGGTCAAAGGCCGGGGGAAATTAATTCCCCCGGCCAGCTCAAAAACCCACCTCATTTAAGAGAGGGGGGCGGTTTTCTTTGAGGGGGGCAGGCGGCCCCCCGGTTGCCTTCAAAGCAGGCCCCCACGAGGGGGGGGGGGGCGGTCTCCAAAAAGGCGCGGCTCTTAAGCCGCGCCGCCTTGCTGGAAGCGGGGGCTTAGCCCCCCGCGCGTGACCCTAGCGGCGCCAGGCCGCGCCGCCGCCAGCCGGGCCGCACCGCCGTGCCGAACCGCGCCGCCGCGCCAGTCCGCGCCGCCGCGCCGGTCCGCCGCCGGCCGGGCCGGGTCGGCCCGGACCCGGACCCCCCCCCCCCCGTTTTCGAGACGACTTCGGTCTTTTAGCCATAACTTGAGTCACGGACCTCCGATCGACGAACCGTCTGCGGCAACGCGATCCTTGGATCGAGACGCTCGTTTCGGTATACTATACTCAAGGCGCACCTTCTTTTTCGGGAGCCTACGTGGTTAAAACTCTGTAGTTAAGCGTGCTCGGCTTAGAGTAGTGATCAGGATGGGTGACCTCCTGGGAAGTTTCCCAGGGTGGGTGTGAGACGGAAAGGCTGATATCTTTCAGACTAGACGTCCGATTGACGAACCGTCAGCGGAGATGCGATCCTTGGATCGAGACGGTCGTTTCGGTATATCGCACTCAAGGTTTCAGATTAATTTGTGTTTGGCCGGGTTGGTTCGTACACGAAACCAACTGGACCTTCGGAGCGGAAACGCTCATATCTTGAGCTACGGACGTCCGATTGACGTGCCGTCAGCTTTGTTGTATTCATCTTAGTGATACGGATATTTTGGCATACTCCGCCTGAGGTTTGGACACAGGTGGAGTACGGTCGGGTTGGTTTTTCCTTAAAAACCAACCGGGCCCCGGAGACGAAAATGCCAATAACTCTCAGACCGGGCGTCCGATCGACGCGCCGTCTGTTGCGTTGAGTTCCTGTTGACGATACGGAACTTTTGGATACATCAACTCTGGACTTTGTGACAGTTGATGTATCAGCCTCTCGGCTCGTGGAACGGACCCTCCGAACGAGCTTGCTGTGTGCGGGAACCCTAGTGCTGGCTGCGACTGCGACTGTGACTACTACTGCTACTGCTACTGTGACTACGACGACGACAGTACAGAGATCCTGTGTGGATTCGACGACGACGACTACAGCACTCAGCGATCCTACGTGGAACAGTGCTACGATCCTATGTGGGTCTTTGCGGGGGTTAGTATCTATCGATCCTTCGTGGGTCCGACGACTTAGATGGATCAGTGATCATCTTCACCGTTATCCGAAGAAGTATACCTGTGTGATCTGAACCTTCTATTTTACTCGATAGAGGTAGTGCGCTTGGTTGTAGCGGCAGACCCGCGTTTCTGGAGACGAGCATACGGAGTACGGAGACCGTGTAGCCGGCTGAGACCTGAAGACTGCTCGACCGACTCGACTTGGAGTGAGTCGACTAGCCCAGTGGACGGAGCGCCCGGTATTTGGCGGCAGACCCACGACGGACGGAGCGCCTGGTAGTTGGCAGCAAACCCGCGGTACTCGACTGGAGGAGTATCTCTGTAGGCTATTTGGGTGAGCGCCCGGTATTTGGCAGCAGACCCTCAGCGGACGGAGCGCCCGGTAGTTGGCAGCAGACCCGCGGTACTCGACAGGAGGAGTACTTCAGCAGTCTTAGGTTAGTGAGAAGTACCTCGGAGTCGTGACAGGACCACTGTACACTTCAGAGATGGTGCTCTTCATCAGTTACGGTTTTGATAATGAAAATCCTGGTGTGAGCTGAATCCTAATTGCTTTCCTGTGTGGATTGTGTTGTGCTATCCTGTGTGGATTACGTTTTGCTTTCCTGTGTGGAATACGTTTACTTTCCTGTGTGGACTGAGTTGTACTTGGGCTCGTAGGTTGGAGCGTATTTGAAATCGATGACTTAGGTATATGTATGGGCATATACCTAAGCATTGTCGGTTGTTACTTCGTGTTTGTATTTTTTCTTTGTGGTTTATCCTTTGTGGATTTCGGGAGACCTACAGTGGTCTCGGGGTCCCTACTGAGTATCTTATACTCACCCCTGCACGGGCTATGCCCGCACTATGTTGTGTTGGTTGCAGACGACGGACATCGTTGATCTTGGTTGAGGCTTGCAGAGCAGGACGGTACCTGGAGGTGGACCACTGGGCGGGACGTGTTCGGAGCGGACGGCGGGACCCGTGGGGCAGTGGAGCTATCTGTACCCACCCTTCAGGTGGGATCTCCAGTGGACAGCTCGGTGTAGCGGCTTTTACTTACAGTTGTTGTTTTCCCTTTCGAGTTATACTTTACTTTCAGTTTGGGTTTGTATACTGGCCCATTTACTTTTCCACACTTCCATTTGTACTCTGCTTTTGCTTAGTTTTTACTTTCTGCTTGCTTTCTCTGTGGTGTTTTTTTACTTTACAAAGGCAATGCCTTCCCTTTTTACCGGGAATTATGTCTTGGTTCTAGTCGCCAGCCCCTGGCCTATGGAAGGCGGGCTTGGGGTAGTCACGGCACGGACCTGAGGGCGGGTCGTGACAAATTGGTATCAACGGAGTTCGGTTCTACCGCGAACTCTGATCTTTTCTATGTGAAGCAATAATGTTTAGCGTATTGAGTGTGGTTATCAGTCCAGGGAGTCCAATGTTGGTGCGGCGGCCGACGTATCCGTACACCAGGACCCTGACTTCTGATTTCCGACATAATGCATGAAAACATTGATTGCGTGTGTGTTTTAAAGTTTTCTTTGTGATTTCTTTATATCAGCTCACCAGGTATACTGTTTGACCGTGGCACACCTATTTCCTATTCAGGATGGCCCCACGACGGCAGCCAGCTAGGGTTCCGAGAGTCGAGTGTGATGACAGCCCACCGAGCGACGAGGCCTCGGTGCAGGGCCCTTTGTCAGCAGTTGCACCAGCAGTAGCACTACCCGCCGAGCCCCCGATGCTTCCAGCGCCAGCAGCTAACGATGCATGTCGCCTCAGCGCACTGCATGAGTTTCAGCGCCAACGACCACCCAGGATTCGCGGGGAGACGGATCCCCAGGCATCCTAGGACTGGCTGGAGGCAGTGGTACGTGTGTTTAGGCTAGTGAGGACACCAGCAGACCTCATGGTGATCCTCGCTGCGAGCCTACTACACGAAGCAGCAGGACGATGGTGGAGCTTGATGCTCCAGGTGCACGATGAGGCATATCTACTTTGGACGGACTTTGAGAGCCTCTTCCGCTCAGAGTTCGTCCCAGCCACCCTTCGTGCGGTGCGTATCCAGGAGCTTCTTCAACTGCGGCAGGGCAGTATGACGGTCGCTCAGTACTCGGCGAGATTTACTGATCTCTCGCGCTACTCGACCGACATGGTACGGGACCCATTCTTTTGGGCCCGGACCTTTGAGCAGGGTTTGAGACACGAGATCAGGGCATCGCTGATCTCCCTCAGCATACCGACTTAGACAGGAGTACTGGAGCAGGCTCTTTTGATCGAGAGCTTCCTGGTTGAGTCCACAGCGAGACCTACCGTAGGGCGGCAGATAGCGGAGTCTTCGGCAGCAGGTAGCCGATGAATGACTCAGGGTTCCAGGCATACCAGACCTATCGGTGGCCGACTGCATGACTCAGGCTCAGTTGTGCGAGGGATCCGGGGTGGATTCAGAGCCAGGCGTGCCGAGAGTGGGCAGTGTTACTCCTGTGGCGGGATTGGTCACATGGCTCGTGACTGTCCGACCCGCCATGCTGATGATTAGCAGTTAAGTGAAGAACCTCCCAGGCAGAGGCAGAGGTTCGACCGTAGCGATCAGCAGGGAGGAGGCGGACGAGGCAAAGGAGGTGGCCGAGCAGCAGGTGGTGGGCGACGCTTTGAGGCTCTGCCACCACCACCACCAGGAGGTCCGCTCCGACCACAGGGAGTAGGTGAACAAGCGAGAGCTCAGCTTCAGGCAGCCGAGGCCTTCGATCATGGAGCTCTAGGAGCAGATGGACAGGAGCAGAACTAGTGGATACATCCTTTGTACTTCTAGTTCCTTGTTGCTATTGTGTAGCGTCTTTGTATTATGAGCTGCAATAATAAAAGACGCATACCTTGTGATGTTTTCATTCCTGTCCTCTTTTGTGTTGATACTAAGAGGTTCCAGTTTGACTGTTGACTTGACCCTCACTTGTGATACATATACTGGAGGAGACACAGTTACCACACACTGATGCCGACAGTGTGACTCAACTCTTGGAGGCGAGAGTAATGGTTGGATCTCTTGGTAGTAGCGTCGAGGCCTTACGACGTCATCCTTGGTATGGATTAGTATCATCCATGTTAGGATTGACTGTATTAGGCAAAGAATGTGGTTCATCCAGGGGATGAGACCAGATTTCTCTTTTCGGCAAAGAAGAAATCTTGCAGCACTTGTGGGACCTGTGACGGTCCAGGCCATGACAGAGAAGGTCTAGGTCATCCAGGAGCGGATGAGTACAGCTCAGAGCCGGCAGCAGCCTTATGCTGACAGGAGGCGGAGGCCACTGGAGTTCGAGGATGGTGACCACGTCTTCTTGCGAGTCTCACCTCGACGTGGTATTCGGAGATTTGGCCGAGGCGGCAAGTTATCTCCGCGCTTCATCAGACCCTTTCAGGTCCTCAGCAGGGTTGGCAAGGTGGCTTATCGCCTGGCTCTGCCACCTCAGTTGCACCGGGTGCACGACGTCTTCCACGTATCTCAGCTGAGGAGATACGTGCACGACCCGACGCACATCATTGACCATGGGGAGCTTGACGTTGACGATGAGGCGACTTTTATAGAGGTTCCGGTGGAGATAGAGGATCGAAAGGAGCGGGTCCTGCGTGGGCGATCGATTCCTCTTGTGCGCATCAGATGGCATCACAGAAACCTCCAGGAGAGCACATGGGAGCGGGAGGCTCAGATGCGTGCTCAGTACCCTCATTTGTTCTCCTAGTTTTTGTTGTATCTTTATGGGGACGTAAAGCCCTGAGTTGGGAGTAATGTAAAGACCCGTAAAATTCAAGGGAAATTTTTTATTAATTTTCTTTGGAATTTTACAAGAGCGCGGTTTCTGACAGCACCTGATTCTGAGGCCCGGTGTGCCCAGAATCAATTTCTGAAGTTTGGCTTGGGTACGTTCAGTGAACGAATGAGTGGGAATTTCTAACTTTTGATTCGGTGCTCGGAATTGAAATCCGAGGGCACCAATGAACTCGCAGCGCCGATATTCGCTTAAGGAGACCTTTTCCGAGGTTGCGTTTATTTCGGGTTGAGAGTTAGTTTTTGGGAGTTTAGAATAAGTTAAATAAAAATTTTGGATTACACATTTTTATTTAAACTTGTTGGTTAACTTCTTTCAAAAGAAGTTAGGGGTGGGACCCACACCCACTTAACCTCCCTTGGGAGGATTAAGTGTGGTGGGGACCACATGAACCCTAAACTTTTCATCTTCTCTCAAACTCCCTTAACCCCTCTTTAAATGACATGACAATTGTTATTTAATTTTGGAGTTATCCTTTTTGAATTTCAAACCTTTGAAATTCATTTGTTAAGTTTGTGAATAAAATAAGCTCTTATCTTATTTTGTTGGGTTAGAAATCTTTAGCCATCTTGTGAGGATTTGAGAGCTTTTCTTTCTTCTTCAAACTTTGACGAAGAACGCTCAAGCTCCGACGAAGAACATCGCTCCTCTCTTCTTCGTCTTCCGTGTCAACGAAAGGGAACGTCGCTTCCTCCTTGGACATCCTTCATCGGCATATGAAGTTTCGCCAACGACGTAACTCTTCGGGCGTATCTCTTCGTCAACGGATTTGACGAACGACTACCGCGACGCCAGACCTCCGCGACGTTGTCTTCCGCGGGACGTTGACAAATCTTCGAACCTTATACCCATGGTAGGGGTGGTTGTTAATTGTTTATTTATTTATCCTTGTTCGTGGTTCTAGCGTGACTAACGTGAGGTTTTTAAATATGTGTTATTGTTTAACGTGAGGGGGCCGGACCGCATGAACACGGTCGAACCCCCTCCTTCGTTCTTGATGTTTTATATTGCGGATGAAACAAGGTGGTGAGGTGCCGTCGCACCACGCGGTTATTCACCCGATTATATTGCACGGTGCCGTCGCGCCGCACCGTGGAAGAATCATCAAGAACGCGACGCCGCCGCGCCGGGTCGAGGGGAATGGAAGGCGCGGCGAAGGGGCGCGGTGCCGTCGCACCGCGCCGGACGACGAACACCGCGGTCGGTTCCAGGCCGCGGCGAGACGGGAAGACCGGAGGCACGCCGGGCCGCCGGCGTCGGAAGCCGGAAAGGGGACAAGATTTTCCGGTCCGGTTGGAGAAGAACCGGCCGGCCAGGTGGCCGGCCGGAAGGTCCAAGGCCGGGGGAATTAAATTCCCCCGGCCAGCTCAAAAACCCCCCTCATTTAAGAGAGGGGGGCGGTTTCCTTGAGGGGGGCAGGCGGCCCCCCAGTTGCCTTCAATGCAGGCCCCCACGAGGGGGGGGGGGTCTCCAAAAAGGAGCGGCTCTTAAGCCACGCCGCCTTGCTGGAAGCGGGGGCTTAGCCCCGCGCGCGTGACCCTAGCGGCGCCAGGCCGCGCCGCCGCCGGCCGGGCCGCGCCGCCGCGCCGGACCGCGCCGCCGCGCCCGTCCGCGCCGCCGCGCCGGTCCGCCGCCGGCCGGGCCGGGTCGGACCCGGTTCGGGCCGACGCAGGGGGGGTCGGGCCGGGTCGGCCCAGACCCGGACCCCCCCGTTTTCGAGACGACTTCGGTCTTTTGGCCATAACTTGAGCCACAGACCTCTGATCGACGAACCGCCTGCGGCAACGCGATCCATGGATCGAGACGCTCGTTTCGGTATACTATACTCAAGGCGCACCTTCTTTTTCGGGAGCCTACGTGGTTAAAACTCCATAGTTAAGCGTGCTCGGCTTAGAGTATTGATCAGGATGGGTGACCTCCTGGGAAGTTTCCCAGGGTGGGTGTGAGACGGAAAGGCTGATATCTTTCATACTGGACGTCCGATTGACGAACCGTCAGCGGAGATGCGATCCTTAGATTGAGACGGTCGTTTCGGTATATCTCACTCAAGGTTTCGGATTACTTTGTGTTTGGCCGGGTTGGTTCGTACACGAAACCAACCGGACCTTCGGAGCGGAAACGCTCATATCTTGAGCTACGGACGTCCGATTGACGTGCCGTCAGCTTTGTTGTATTCCTCTTAGTGATACGGATCTTTTGGCATACTCCGCCTGAGGTTTGGACACAGGTGGAGTACGGTCGGCTTGGTTTTGCCTTAAAAACCAACCGGGCCCCGGAGACGAAAATGCCAATAACTCTCAGACCGGGCGTCCGATCGACGCACCGTCTGTTGCGTTGAGTTCCTATTGACGATACGGAACTTTTGGATACATCAACTCTGGACTTTGTGACAGTTGATGTATCAGCCTCTCGGCTCGTGGAGCGGACCCTCCGAACGAGCTTGCTGTGTGCGGGAACCCTAGTGCTGGCTGCGACTGCGACTGTGACTACTAATGCTACTGCTACTGTGACTGCGACGACGATAGTAAAGAGATCCTGTGTGGATTCGACGACGACGACTACAGCACTCAGCGATCCTACGTGGAACAGTGCTACGATACTGTGTGGGTCTTTGCGGGGGTTAGTACCTATCGATCCTTCGTGGGTCCGACGACTTAGATGGATCAGTGATCATCTTCACCGTTATCCGAAGAAGTATACCTGTGTGAGCTGAACCTTCTATTTTACTCGATAGAGGTAGTGCGCTTGGTTGTAGCGGCAGACCCGCATTTCTGGAGACGATCATACGGAGTACGGAGACCGTGTAGCCGGCTGAGACCTGAAGACTGCTCGACCGACTCAACTTGGAGTGAGTCGACTAGCCCAGTGGACGGAGCGCCCGGTATTTGGCGGCAGACCCACGGCGGATGGAGTGCCTGGTAGTTGGCAGCAAACCCGCAGTACTCGACTGGAGAAGTACCTCTGTAGGCTATTTGGGTGAGCGCCCGGTATTTGGCAGCAGACCCTCAGCGGACGGAGCGCCCGGTAGTTGGCAGCAGACCCGCGGTACTCGACCGGAGGAGTACTTCAGCAGTCTTAGGTTAGTGAGCAGTACCTCGGAGTCGTGACAGGACCACTGTACACTTCAGAGATGGGGCTCTTCACCAGTTACGGTTTTGATAATGAAAATCCTGGTGTGAGCTGAATCCTAATTGCTTTCCTGTGTGGATTGTGTTGTGCTATCCTGTGTGGATTACGTTTTGCATTCCTGTGTGGAATACGTTTACTTTCCCGTGTGGACTGAGTTGTACTTGGGCTCGGAGGTTGGAGCGTATTTGAAATCGATGACTTAGGTATATGTATGGGCATATACCTATGCATTGTCGGTTGTTACTTCGTGTTTGTATTTTTTCTTTGTGGTTTATACTTTGTGGATTTCGGGAGACCTACAGGGGTCTCGGGGTCCCTACTGAGTATCTTATACTCACCCCTGCACGGGCTATGCCCGCACTATGTTGTGTTGGTTGCAGACGACGGACAGCGTTGATCTTGGCTGAGGCTTGCAGAGCAGGACGGTACCTGGAGGTGGACCACTGGGCGGGACATGTTCCGAGGGGACGGTGGGACCCGTGGAGCAGTGGAGCTATCTGTACCCACCCTTCAGGTGGGATCTCCAGTGGACAACTCGGTGTAGCGGCTTTTATATACAGTTGTTGTTTTCCCTTTCGAGTTATACTTTACTTTCAGTTTGGGTTTGTATACTGGCCCATTTACTTTTCTGCACTTCCAGTTGTACTCTGCTTTTTCTTAGTGTTTACTTTCCGCTTGCTTTCTCTGTGGTGTTTGTTTACTTTACAAAGGCAATGCCTTCCCTTTTTACCGGGAATTACACCTTGGTGCTAGTCGCCAGCCCCTGGCCTATGGAAGGCAGGCTTGGGGTAGTCACGGCACGGACCTGAGGGCGGGTCATGACAGATTTCTCCTCTCAACTTACCTAGAAACATCCTAGATGTTCTGGTCTTCTTCAAAGACCAATTTTAGTGCCCTAAAAGGAGGTCTCAAAGAGTCGTTTCAAAGAAGAGGTAATGTCTGTTACCTATTATTTCAACATTATTTATTCTTACACTTCTTATTATTTATTTGTTTCATTATGAAGTAATAACATCAGTATCACTAATATAATGATATTTTATTATAAGAATGAAACAACCCTATTTCACCATCTATCCATCCTACGGAAAACGAAATCAGTGTGCGTGCGTACGTACGGAATACCATCTCCACGCCGTTGTGTAATCTATTTTCCACCACCACCTTACTTGGATTTGTATAATGGTGTAAAGAATAAATATATATGATTATTTTAATGTGATTTTGATTCTGAAATAGTATACATACACTCCAATACAATTCCATGATCATGGGAACGATATCATCACTCATGCATACGTACGGAATACCGTCTCCATGAGGTGATGTGACTCGTTCTACATGATTTTCATTGCATAAGGGTTACCTAAATGAATTGAGTGAATAAATATGATATATATTACACTAATACCATTCTGGAAATGAGGTATCTATAACCTAAAATGAATAATAAGAATTTATTCAAAAAAACATGTATAAGAACAAAAAGTAAAAAACACTCGAATAACAAGTAGCAATGAAATATTACTAATAAGAAGCTAAGAATATGACCATATATGATTTCATAACAATGAGTATGATTCTGGAATAAGTCAAAGACATTATTTAAATCATTATACAGGAGGTTCGGACACTTACGAAGCAACTCATACCTAAGGTAATGGACAATCTCGCAATCTCAATTTTTATCCGAGATTGTTTATAATTCAGAATTTACAGGGGAATATTTATCATACACATCCATGTTTCCTCAATATGTCATATTATTTATATGCTCCTAAAATTTTTTAAATCCAATTTTACCCTTCGGTGAGTTTATAGTAAAAGTTATGAATGGAATCTTTTGTCGTTTCTCGTACGAGGTACTTTTTGACTTTTCTGACAAAAGTACGAGAATAATGTTTTTTTAACTTATAAAACATGAATGTATTTTTTAAAAATTATTTCCATGAAGCTTCCTTTACAAGTTTTATGTTTATTTTTAATCAACTTCTTTTAGTTTAAAATTGTATGACATGTTAAGAATGGAAAGATGTTTCTAAAATCGAAAGGATATTTTCCTCAAGAATGGAGTTTAAGTGTTTTATCAAAAGTATTTTCCATATAAGATAATATAGGGTTCTGTTTCTATCAATATTATTATATTGATTTTATTATGTTTTGATGGAATTATTTTTATGAATTCCTTTATCTTATATGAATTGTTTTATGATGTCACGATGTTTACGAATCCCATTTTTATTACATGGGTTATGCAATGATGTATGATTTATGATTTTGTGGAACACATAAGAATGGTATCATTATGAGATGGGTGGGACCTATATCTCCCTCCAATTCATTGGGTAATTATTTATATCTCATGAGATAGACATGGCTAGAATGGCAGGTTAAACTGGTTCAGTGAAACATGACTGAAACGAGGAGTGAACTCGGTTCAGAAATGGACATTGCCTACTAAGATAGTCTTCGAAATGAGTCTTGACTACTAAGAAATTATTTTCTATGATTATGTGTGTATGCCAAAAATCTTCATGTTTTATGTTATGATTATTGGGATTACATTTCACTACTATGATTTATCCAATGTTATGAAATTATGACCTCTTTTGCAGGTCATGATTTCCAAAATGTTATGTTCTTATGAATATGATGTGATTGATTTTTCTTTTGATTACCCTTACTGAGAATTTGAACTCACCCTATTGTATGTTTTCATTCCCCATTCCAGGAAGAAGGTTATTAAGTAAGATATGCCAAAATGGGACTCTAGATATGATGAAATAAATGGGAGGCAATATAAATGCTTTATGAACAAGTTTTTTATGTTTCCCAGTTTCTAAAGACACTATACCAATACGGTCCATTCATGGTTTTGTTATATGTTGTAATAAGTATTCTTCAATTCTGAAGTATTTACCATGTATGTAATGTATGGGTTATTATAGTTCGTATCAGAGGAAAGGTATAGTGAACCTTTGGAAACTAGGATGTGAAAGCCTTAGTAAGAAACCTAAGGATATGTACAAGCATAGAACACAATCATATAAATGGCCATGAAAAACCTATGATAAGACCTTAAGTGTGAAATTTTATTCTTTATTATGTGTTTTTTCTATTATAATTAGTGTTGTTGAACTATTATTATTGGTTTTAGTCAATGGCTGGAACCCGAAGGAACCATGATAATTCAGAATGCGACAAGAAATGCAATGATTGTCCCCCTGAGCAACCAAACGTTATGGGAGATGGAATGAAATATCTTGTATCCATGCTCAGACAACTTTCTCACGTTATGAATCATGCAGGAATTCTAAACAAGAAATGTAAGGAGCAACATTCTTTTGAATCCTTCATGAGGCAGCGTCCACCTTCATTCAGCAGGTCTACTGATCCATTAGTTGCTGAACAATGGATTAGTATTACTGAAAATATATTTTCAGTTCTTCAATGTTATGAACATGATAAATTCATCATAGCAGTTTATCATTTGGAAGGTGAAGCTGATCAATGGTGGAATCTTATGAAAAATACGAGGCCAGGAGATGAAATTGATTCCATGGAATGGGACGAGTTCATGAACTTATTTTTCAATAAGTACATCCCTCGTATTCTTCGAACAAAGATGGAGAAGGAGTTTCTTGAACTAAATCAAAAGGATGATGAATATGTTGGTACATACGAAGAAAATTTTACAAGACTTGCTAAGTACGCTTTGGGGATTGTTATCCAACCCGAGAGTAAGATCGATCGGTTCTTTAGTGGCTTAAAACCATGTCTTTGAAGGGCGTTATACATAAGGGACTACAATAGCTACGAGGAAATTGTTCGATGTGCTCTCAATGTTGAGATGGAGATTGGAGTAACCCATCAGTCATATGGGTTTGATAAGAAGAGGAAAATGGAATTCAATGGAAAATCTAAAGAGCACACTGAAAAGAAGATGAGCTTTCCCTTATACTGAAAGTGTGGAAAGAAACATGGAGGGAGTTGTCTTAAAGGGACAAGTAAATGTTTCAAATGTGGATAGGAAGTTCATCGGGCATTTTAATGCCACAATGATGGGAGGAAGATGTCTAGTGATACGAACAATGAAAATGCTACACCGAGTGCACCTCCTACACTTCAATGTTACAAGTTCAAGGAAATGGGGCATTATGCCAATAAATTCCCTATTCCAAGGGTTGTTGATGACGATTGATGTCAACAAACACTTAAGGATAAAGACAAAGGAAAGTCACTTTCAATTTATATCAGTGATACAGAGTACGATAACGAAGTGGTGAAAGGTATACTTACCATCAACTCTAAAGTAGAAAATGTTTTATTTGATTCTGGATCCACCCACTCTTTTATTTCTGAATAATTTTCTAAGGGTATCACTGTGTTGCCTCAATAATTAGATGTTGAGTTAGCTGTGACAACCCCTAATGGCACAACAGTCGCATCAAAAGTTTATAATTCTTCTCCGATTGAAGTTTGTGGGAAAGTGATTCCTACAAATCTTGTGATACTTCCTATAGTGGAATTTGATGTGATTATTGGCATGGATTGGATTTCACTATATGGAGATCATATCAATTTCCAATGAAGGGAAGTCACATTTCATATTCCAGATCAATCTATGATCGTCTATCGATGCAAGGATGAACATAACCTTCCAGTGGAAATTTCTTCCATCTTATAGGTCTTGATTCCACTAAATGAAGGTTATTTACCTCAAATGGTTGGAGAGAAACTCACAATTAATAATATGCCAATTGTACGAGAGTTTGAAGATGTCTTTCCGGAGGGATTGTCGGGTCTTCCACCAAATTGTGAAGTAGAGTTTTCAATAGAACTCGTACCGGGTGCTTTGCCTATTTCAAAGACACCTTATAGAATGGCCCAATTGAGTTGCAGGAATTGAAGAAGAAACTCCAAGAGAATCTTGATAAAGGATTAATATGCCCTAGTGAGTCACCTTGTGGAGCACCCATTCTGTTTGTTAAGAAGAATGATGGATCAATGAGACTCTGCATTGATTATTGAGAACTTAACAAGATCACTATCAAGAACACATATCCTCTCCCGCGCATTGATGACATATTTGACCAACTACACAGAGCTCAATACATTTCCAATATTGATATTCATTCAGGGTATCATTAATTAATGGTCAAAATGGAGGATATACCAAAGAAGGATTTCCATACAAGGTATGGAGACTATGAATTTATAGTGAAGCCATTCGGTCATACTAATTCCCATTCTATCTTCATGGATCTGATGAATAGAGTCTTTAGAGAATATCTTTATCAGTTTGTGGTAGTCTTTATAGAGGATATTCATATCTATTCAAAGAGAAAGGAAGAACATGAAGATCACTTGAGAATTGTATTGAAGACCCTGAGAAAGGAGAAGTTTTATTCCAAATTAACCAAGTGTGAGTTTGGGCTTCAAAAAGTTGCATTGTTGGGTCACAAAATCTAAAGAGGGGATATCTGTGTATCCACGAAAAAAATAGGTTATCGAAAGATGGTCGAGACCAAAAACAGTAAATGAGATCTGATTTTTCTTGGTTTGGCTGGATATTATCGACGTTTTGTGTAAGATTTTTCACGATTATCTTGTCCACTCACCAAGTTGACTCGGAAAGGAGTTATGTTTGATTGGACTGAGGAATGTGAAGAGAATATCAAGGAGGTGAAAAGAAGGTTATCCAGTGCACTTGTACTCACACTTCCTTGTAGTGGATAAAGGTTTGTGATCTACAGTGATGCATCCACGAAGGGGTTGGGGTGTCTTCTTATGCAAAATGATATGGTGATAGATTATACCTCACGATAGTTGAAAATACATGAGCAAAATTATCAAACTCATGATTTGGAGTTAGCTGCGGTAATCTTTACATTAAAGATTTGGAGGCATTATCATTATGGAGAATGGTGTGACATTTATACTGATCATAAATGTTTAAAGTATATTTCACAAAAAATGAGCTGAATATGCACCAAAGAAGATGGTTAGAGATAATTAAGTATTATGACTGCTCAATTCTTTACCATCCTGGGAAAGCAAACAAGGTGGCAGATGCATTAAGTCGACAAGACCATGCTAGCTTATCCATGATGAGGATCACAAAAGATCCAATATTTTTGGATTTAAAAATGATGGATCAAGGAATTATAATGGAAGGGGAAAAATATAATCTTTCTCAAATGAATGTTCAACCATCTATACATGTGAAGATTAAAGAGGCACAAAAAGAAGATGTAGAGTTACTAAAGAAGGTGGGAAATGTTCCTGAATTCAACCTTGATTTTGATGGGAGAATAAAGTTCAGGAATCGGGTTTGTGTTCCTCCCATCCTTGAATTAAAGAAGGAGCTACTGGATGAGGCTCATAGTTCTTCATTCACTATAAACCCTGGAAGCACGAAGATGTATAGGGACCTGAAAGAGTACTTCTGGTGGGATAACATGAAAAGAGATGTTGCTGAATATGTCTCTCGATGCTTTGTTTTTCAGCATGTTAATGCTGAGAGACAGATGTCTATGGGGATGTTACTACCATTTCCCATACCCGAATGGAAATGGGAAAACATCACTATGGACTTTGTCATCGGAGGTCTTAAAACATCCAAAGGAAATAATTCTATATAGGTCATAGTTGATCATCTTACAAAGTCTGCACACTTCATTGCTATTAGATAACACTTCTATCTAGATCAGCTTTCCTGGATATATGTAAAGGAAGTGGTAAGATTTCATGGAGTACTACTTTCTATTATATCTGATCAGGACCCGAGGTTTACCTCAATGTTATGGATAATTCTTCAGCATACTCTGGATAGAGAGTTGAGTTTCAGCACTGCTTATCATCCTCAGATAGACGGTCAGTCTGAGAGGGCAATTCAAACTCTAAAAGATATGTTGAGAGCTTGCTCTATTTATTTCAAAGGTGGTTTGGATCAACACCTACCTTTGGTGAAATTTTCATACAATAATATCATTTACTCCAGTATTCAGATGGCTCCATATGAAGCTCTCTATGGAAATAAATGCAGGACTCCAACATGCTGGGATGAAGTTGGGGAAAGAAAGCTATTAAGAATTGATCTTGTTGATGAGATGGTAGAAAAGGTCCGATCTATTCAAATACACATTAGAGCTTCTCAGAGTCAACAAAAAGTTATGCTGAAAACCGAAGAAAAGACCTACAGTTTGAAGTGTGTGATAAAGTGTTCTTACGAATATATCCTTGGAAGAGTGTTATGAGATTTGGAAAAAAGGGAAAGCTGAGCCCTAGGTATATAGGTCCTTTCGAAATACTGGATCATGTTGGGAAGGTAGCTTACTAATTGATGCATCCACCGAGTCTCTCCCAAGATCACGATGTGTTCCATGTATCTCTCCTGAGAAAGTACATATATGATCCTTCACATGTACTCAGCTCAAAAGTTATACCGCTGGAGCATGATCTTTCTTATGAAGATTAGCCAATAGAGATTCTGGATCGTAGAGAAAAAGTCCTAAAGAACAAGACCACTCGCTTGGTGAATGTTTTATAGAGGAACCACCAATTGGAAAAAGCTACATGGGAGCTTGAGGATATGATGAGGGAGAGGTATCCTCATCTGTTTGTTACAAAGTGACGAATTTTGAGGGATAAATTCATTTTAAGGGGGGTAGAATGTAACACCCGAGACTTTTATGTGAAATATTTTGTTTTTATGTTATATACACCATCAAAGGAATCTTTCACTACACACAACACTAGCTTGGCTTTCTTTACACGCAATCGCAACCTTCCTCGATAGCTAGTGTTGTACGCAATACTGAGTTTCACTGAACAACGACATGCTATTAAAATATTATTAACACTAGCCGTTATGAATACTAATAACCAATTTTTTAAATTTTGTAAATATTCTTTTCTAAAATGGACTTTATATTTGCGTTCGGAATATTGATATTATCCTAGGGTGAAATTTTTTTATTTTTCTGAAAATTTTCAATTTTTGATGAATTGTGAAAACACTAGGTTACAATTTAAAACCCGAATTTTTATTTAAATAATTTTTTATTTCATTTAAATTTATATTAGTTCAAAATTGATACATAATACATATATAAGTTCAATTCAATTCATTGGAGTCATTTTATAATAATTTTAGATATATAAAAATTTTATTGAACTTTTCATCGTCTTTTACCCACCTCCTAGGAGAATTTTCAAATTCACATAAAACATAATTTTACCGCTTTTGTGAATGGAATTTTAAATATCCTAGAGACACGGTTGATGTCAGTAAGTAAAATGTGGTTCAATGAGATTAAAATAATATTTGGTGAATAGTAACTTTTTATTTTTTGGCCACAATTAAAAGTAAATAGGGTAATTAAGCGTAAAAATGATATTATTAATACATTAACACATGTCCTAATTCTATTGGATAAGTGTAGTTAGACCAAAAACAACCCTAGGAATAAAATAAGACCATTTAGGCCCACTTGTATTAGATTAGGACATTTAATATTAATTTATTTAAAGAAGTGTTAAAATAGTTAAAATCAATGTTTAATAAGTAAATTATTTTTAATATAGGGTTATATATAAGATAAATTCGACTATAAATATTCATTAGAAAGATAACTATATTTCCTAAATAATGGTATTTTATTTCTAATTTTGGGACTTTAAATAATTTAATTTATTTATGACACAATGATGATGCAATAATTATATTATTAATGAAATATTGACATAATTGATGTTATAAATACCCAAATAAATGTAATTTGAGACCTTTTATGAATTACAATAATTTTATAGGTTCATATGAAATGTTAATATTGATTTAATTAACTTTTTTTGAACTAATCATTCTGTTATGATTTTCACCAAAATCAATTACTAAATAGTGTCAAAATTGACATAAAATAGTTTTTAAAAGAAATATTATATTATTAATTGTTATCTTATTCCTAAAAATCTATGGTTCGGAAAACTGACTAAGATAAGGTTATATATATTAATAATAAACAACTTGGGGTTCGTTTGGCTTGAAATAGTATGTTTATTAAACATATAGTTTAAGAAAACAAGAATATATGGTAAATGTAAAATTATTTAACTTAAATGTAAATCTAAATGATAAGGCTAATATAGAAACCTAAACGTGTATAAATTAAATTTTATGATAGGATTTAAACCCATACCCACCTTATCTTCTTAATAAATCAATTTGGAGCTTTTTAAAACAGAATATGACTTTCTAATAAAATAATATTTTTTGTTTTTCCAAAGGTGCCCCTATCCTCCCTCTCTTCCTCACACCACATTGAGCCTTCATGCTCGGCAAAACCCTGAAAATTTCACCTCTAAATTTCCCTAGAAACATCCTAGAGGTCCTGGTCTTCTTTAAATACCTATTTTAGTGCCTTAAAAGGAGTTCTCAAAGAGGCGTTTCAAAGAAGAGGTAATGTCTGTTACCGATTTTTTCAACTTTATTTCTTCTTCCACTTCTTCTTCATTAGTTTTATAATTATGAAGAAATAACATAAGTATCACTAATATAATTATATCTTATTATAAGTATGAAAAAACCCTATTTCACCTTTTATCCATCCTACAAAAAATGAAATCACCGCACGTGCGTACGTACGGAATACCGTCTCCACGCCGTGGTGTAATCTATTTTCCTCCACCACCTTAATTGGATGGGTATAATGGTGTAAAAAATACATATATATGATTATTTTAAAGTGATATTGATTCTTAAATAGTATACATACATTCCAATACAATTACACGATCATGGGAACGATATCATCGCTCGTGCGTACATACGGAATACCGTCTCCACATTGTGATGCGACTCATTCTACATTATTTTCATTTCATAATGATTACATAAATGAAATTAGTGAATAAATATGATATATATTAAACTATTAACAATCTGGATATGAGTTATCTAAGACCTAAAAATAAGTATAATAATTTACTCGACAAAACACGGATAAGAACAAAAAGTAATAAACACCCGAATAACAAGTAGCAATGAAATATTACAAAAAGAAGATAAGAATATTACCATAGATGATATCATAACAATGATTATGATTATGGAATAAGTCAATGACATTATTTAAATCATTATACAGGAGGTTTGGATACTTATTAAGCAAATCAGACCTAAGGTAAGGGACAATCTTGCAATCTCAATTTTTATCTGAGATTGTTTATACTTCAGAATTTACTGGGGAATATTTATCATGCACATCCATGTTTCCACAATATGTAATATTATTTATATCCTCCTACAAATTTTTAAATCCAATTTTACCCTTCGGGGAGTTTATAGTAAAATATATGAAAGGAATCTTTTGTCGTTTTTCGTACGAGGTACTTTTTGACTTTTCTGACAAAAGTACGAGAAGAATGTTTTTTTAACTTATACGGAATGATTGGATTTTTAAAAAATTATTTCCAAGAAGCTTCCTTTACAAGTTTTCAGGTTTATTTTTAATGAACTTCTTTTAGTTTAAAATTGTATGACATGTTATGAAAGGAAAAAAAATTTAAGTAGAAAGGATATTTTCCTCAAGAATGGAGTTCAAGTGTTTTATCAAAAGTATTTTCCCTCTAAGATAATATAGGGTTCTGTTTCTATCCCTATTATTACATTGGTTTGATTATGTTGTGATGGAATTATTTTTATGAATTCATTTATCTTGTATGAATTGTTTTATGATGTCACGATGTTTAAGAATCCAGCTTTTATTACATGGGTTATGCAATAATGTTTGATTTATTATTTTGTGGAACACATAAGAATGGTATCATTATGAGATGGGTGGGAACTATATCTACCTCCAATTCATTGGGTGAAGATTTATATCTCATGAGATATACATGGATGGAACAGCAGGTTAAACTGGTTCTGTGAAACAGTACTGAAACATGGAGTGAACTCGGTTCAGAATTGGACATTGTCCACTAAGATAGTCTTAGAAATGATTCTTGACTACTAAGAAATGATTATCTATGATTATGTCTGTATTCCACAAAGCTTCATGTTTTACGTTATGATTATTGGGATTACATTTCACTACTATGATTTATCCCATGTTATGGAATTATGATCTCTTTTGCAGGTTAAGATTTGAAAAATGTTATGTTCTTATGAATGTGATGTGATTGATATCTCTTTTTTTACCCTTACTGAGAATTTGAGCTCACCCTTTTGTATGTTTTATTTCCCCAGGTCAGGGAGAAGGTTATTATGTAAGATATGACAATAAGGGTCTCTATATATGATGATATAAATTTTAGGCAATGTAGGTTCTTTATGAACCAGTTGTTTATGTTTCCCAGTTTCTAATTAAACTATACCTATACGGTCCTTTCATGGTTTTGTTATATGTTTTAATAAGTATGAGTCAATTTTGAAGTATGAACCATGTATGTAAAGTATGGGTCATTGTAATAATTTTCAAACTATTTATAGTCATGAGACTAAATTATACACTACGGAATACAATTAGGAGAAAACACCCCTCAAGCCTTCTTCAGCTCACTCCTCCCAAGCGTTGAGCCTTTCCAAATATGTTCCATATACTATTATCTATCCCCTACCTATGTGAAGAAGCTATTTATCTCATAAAAATTTCAAAATCTTCTCTGTATGGAGGTTCTCAAGTGGGATAAATCCAAGTGCTAAAATACTATTCATTTTACATCAATTTCTTTTCAATTTCATTTTTTCTCCTCTTCTCCACATCCCCCATCATCCATATGGTATGATAACTAAAATAAAATAAATATACTATACTTATATTAAGTTAACATAATATCCATCAATACAATATTCTCTGTCTCTCTCTCTCCCTCTCATTTATTTTAAAAATTAAATCATCGTCTGTGAGGTGTTACTTTACCAACATATTGAATAATGCCCTTTTATTTTTCTTTGATTCTTTAAAGGCTATTAGTAATCCCATTAAATAGTTCGAAAATTATTTTAATGTCTATTTTGTGACCTTTTACATGGAAAATAACTAATATATATACATAATAATAAATGAAAAAACAAAAAGTGTCTGTTGTGATTGAAAAACTGCCAAAATTAAACTAAAACAATCATCATTATTTTTTATCTAACGATTAATTCACAAACCATATAGTAAAATTATTTAAAAGATCATTTAAATTTATTAACTTCATTAGTAACATATAATAAAAATTTGTGATATTTATCCTCGTTTAAAAATGAAATTCCATTCAATACATAGACAAAAAAATCATGGAAACCATCAAAATGTATGATCTTAAACAATGGAAGTAAACTATATAACTCATTAAAATACCATTAATGAAATTAGTATAAACATAATTAGTAAAATTCATGTTTAGAAGGTTTTTTTAATATTTCAATCTAATGTGATTATATAGGATATCAATGAAAAGAATGTATTTAGACATAAAGTAAGGGGAACACTCAAACCCAACTCTCTTTCTTTGGGGTTTCCCTCTTTCACCCCATTTTTAGTACGAATATTTCATAAATATCATTTAATCATAATTATATTACATTTTCTAGAATATACATGATTCTAATTGAGTTAATTGTGGACATTATTATTTCTAAATGAACTCTTCATTAAAAAAACACATCATTTACATCTCGAGATCATTTCCTCTTCACTAATGGTTGATGATCCCTATATCAAGTATGGTATTCAATCATTGATTTAGGAATCCAATTTTTATGAATGTATGATTTTAGAAATGAAACCCATTCAATTCCATTTGATATTTTAGGTCTAGGATTTATATATAGACATTGTTGGTATCATGATAATGTAAATGTTATGATGTGTTGGGTGTTCCATGAATTGTATATCACTCTAATTCATTGATTAATTTTATGTGTCACATGGGAAAAAGTGAAATATGTGTTCAAATTATGCGATAATAATTCAAAACTATGTGTTGTAGTTTACAACTGAGAAATGACCTTTCATTTTTACACATTTTCACTTTCTAGGTATATTATTAACAATTCGTCTTATGATTATAATCATATTAATATGTTTTTTTTATGGTGATGATTATGATCATCCCATGTTATATTTTACATGATCTTATCAATCCTTTTATTAGGATGTGATCTCCCCTATTTCAATTATATTTATCCTAAGTTGACTGCATGTTCTAAGGAAAATTCTAGGTCCAATAAGAACCTAGAGAAAAAGTAATTAAATAAATGATTATGTTTTATTATTTAAATGTTATGTTAGGTCTTAATTTTCTGAAGGCACTAAATATTTTTATCCATGTTTTGTAATTATTTGATGATGTTTATCATTAAAATGATGTAAAAGTATTGTATGAAAAGTAAGGGTCCCTATGTAATTGATGCATTCCATGTTAACCATCCAACGTAGCTAGGTACTGGAATCATCTATGGATACCTAGTCAAACATCCAATATAGTTTGGTGGTGGTGTCCTTGACGAATAATGAGTAGACCCGCCACTAAAGATAGGAAGTGGAATCTGTGATGAAACACGGTGGTAATCCCTTGATTTTCTTGGGATTTTTCCCTCTACTTCCGGATTTTCCTCCTTGAATAGGTGGTTGAGTGAAGAGGTTTTGTATGACTTGTATGGAAATATAGGGGTAGACACGTGATATGCTAGGAATCATCAATTAATTTTTGGATCTATTGGTTACTCTTCTTCATGGTATGATCTGTGATATGGACATACCATTACTCCTTGTTTTGGTATTATTTTACTGAATATATATATATATATATACATTCATCTATATCCACACATTGGATTTGGATTCTCCCATTCCAAGAGAGGAATGTATGTGTCGTGTATGGAATGTTATTTCATTTTTTAGCTTCTCATGGATGGATGACTCTACTATCCTGTTATATGAGAAGAAGTCTCGATAGGTAGTTCATCTAGTCACCATGTTTATCCCCAGGTGTTTGGATGGTCTAACATTAAATCTATATTAGGTTGAGTTGTACTCTTTGACTGTATCTTAAATCTATATCATTCCATTAATAATTTATCCCTTAACTCTCCCACTTTAGCTTTCGAGGTTTCCTATTGGGCATGTATATAGTCACCACTTCCTCGGATTTTCCAACATGCGTCGTGTCTTATAAAGATGATAGATTGGATGGTAGTTATTTCAGAGGATCTTAGGAATACATGGTTGTTGGACCACGTATGTTGGTCATAGATTGGGATTCATGAGTAGGGATCTATTTTTGTTTTTTAATTTTATAGTTCTGTCAGGTTGGCACATATTTTTGGTTTGTTTTGTGTTTTTCCCATTTACATTTTGTCCAAACTACCATACTTTTGTAACGTCTAGGGGTTCAAGCATTATTGGTTTTCATGATAGATCTGTTTCATCTATAAATCTTTCCTAAGAAACTTTTTCATTAATATGGATGTTTGTGTGCTTATATGTACTTTGGAAATTTCATCTAAACAGTAGTTACTCATTCATTCTTATAGCCATCCCCTAGCCTATTGATGCGGGCTTCGGGTGATTGCATCATGAGTCCCACCTTGGGTGAGGTCATGAAATAGTGAGTTAGTTTTTATTTTCATGTAGAGATGACTGATTTCACAATATTTTTTTCACAGTGGAAGAATTAAATGTTATAAATTCCCATCATGAAAATTGAATTCATAAAATGTAATGAATCTAAGGCTGACGTGAAAAACTTTATACAGAAACAAAAAATATGGCTATTTTACACCCTATAATGGATTCAAGGCTTGTAATCCATAGAACAATGATAAATTATGTTCATGAATATAGTTTACATAATGAAAGGAGTGGGTTATAGTTTTTTATTTCTACTATTTAGATGAACTATATGTCATTCATCTACCCTCTCACACCTAATTTTTTACAGAACCCTAGACTTCTCGGGATATCATCGAAACCTATCTTCCCTTTCCCTTATCCTCATGTTCTAGTGGACATTTTCTGATGATTGGTGGCAAGACCACACCCTTTTCATGATTTCCTTATCATATACTTCTCTTGGGGATTGGTTGTGGTAATAAATTTTAAATTTTGGATTTGTGGGGATATGTTTTTTATAACCCCTTGATGTGGTGTAGGATTATTATTTTTTAAGAAGTTGTGGTTTTTAGGTTTTTCTTTATCACATTTTAGAATTTATTTTGTTGTAAATGATTATTTGAAATATGTAATCCCTCATATCACATTATTTTGTATCTTGAAAGAGTGGTTTTCTCTTGATTATTTTTAGGATTTTTTTGTTAACCATATTAATAATCCTGAAGAATATATTAATAGAAATTGAAGGGGGAGGGGTTTTTATTAGCATACATTTGTATCATTGATTTTGTTATTTTGATATTTTTAATTGATGGTCTTGATACCCCATTTAATATTAGTTATGTGGGGAGACATTAGTTCACATTAGGTTTTTTATATGGAAACCTTGTTTCATGTGGTTATTATATCTCGCCAAAATGGAAATTAGAAAACTAATCACATTAATCAAATTAAATGGTTTCCCTGGGATTTATGGCTGTTGTAATTAATCCCCTAAAAGTGTTAAGTGAAATTGATAAATTTTATTTTATAAATCATTAAAATTCTTTGAGGTTTTTTGTGATGTGACCCTACTGAAATTAGAGATATTTGCAATGGTCTATTTGCGGTGGGATCCCATCACAAATAAGCTTTAGAAAAGGGGACCCATCAGAAATAAAACTTTGCATAAAACAACATCACAAATAATATTTCTTGCAATGGAACTATCAAAAAAATAATATTTGTGGCGGAAAATTTTACCTACGCAAATATGTCTGATTATATACATTATATATAAATAAGTCGTTTGCGATGGGCCAGTCACAAATAGTATTTGCGACGGGGAACATCCCCATCACAAATAAGTATCAGATTATATACATTATATATAAAAACCTTCTTTTATGGGCACATCAATAAATAAGTCTCTGATTATATACATTATATAAAAAAACATTTAGTGGTGGACCTATTGAAAAATGAATTTTCATATGGGCATGTCGCCCAATCGCAAATACATTTTTAAGAAATATATGTTTAATCTATTTGTGTCGGGCTCGCATCAAAAAAGGTCCCAGGGAAAATACAAAACAAGTAAAAAATATTTATATTTAATAATATTATGCTTAATGAAAAATTAATTATATTATTATTAAAAAAATTAAAAAATTAAAAAAATTCAAATTCTAAATATTCTGAAAAAAAATATAAAAAAGTTATCAAAGATTATTATTATTATTATTAGTAAAATATAAAATCATTAAAAAATATAATACTAATAAATATATTTAATAAAATTATTATTAATGAAAAATTAATGTGAATTTTATTAAAATAATAAAAAAATAAAAAATTCTTAAAATTCTCAATATTTACATAAATAATATTATAAAAATCATAATATATTATTCTCGTTATTAATAAAATTAAAAAATATTAAAAAATATAATACTAATAATAAATAAAAAAATATTAATAATAAATAAAATTAAATTATTCAAGTTTGAAACCAATATAATATTCAAAAAATGTAAATAGTTAATTTTGCAACAAATCTTGAATTAATTTTTTTTAACATAAAAAATCAATGGGGGTCATCTTCTGGAGGAGGTGGAGTAGCTGTTAGAGATGATGGTGGAAATTGCATCCCTATAATAAGAGTAAGACATTAAATTACTCCATCTTCTTGTGATGTTGTAGGTGCTGCTGATGCAGTCATCAACGCATCCCCTCCTCATGCTGTTGCTGCTGTTGTTACTGTTGCTGGCGCATCTATTCATGCTGCTTCTTCCAACACTCTATAAGCTTAGTTTGAGATTGACACTACTCCTGATAATGTGAGGTGAATGATGATGCATCTCCATGAGCTCCTCTCGACCTAGATGCCGACATCACAGCAGTACCATAATATGTACTATGAGTCAAATGAGAGGTGATACCAACTACTCTATCCTTCCCAAAGGCATACTAAGTCACCCTCATCCATGTTTCCTTATCGTAGTGGTGGGAACTGGTCTGATCAATCGTCTCGTTTTGACTCTTCTCTTGTGTTTGAGAGGTCATAGTCTCATATAACTCCATAAATTCCAATTTTAAATTAAAAATGAGAAAATACTATATGCAGTTAATTTTCAAACTGAAAAAAATATAATAAAACTAACCATAATCTGATGCTTCCAATCATCTCTAATCCCTCAATTGGCTGGATCACTATATATACTTTAAAAAACATCATACTCTTTAATATTGGGAAGCTTTAGTTGCTATTGAAATATAAAATAAATTTTTTGTATTTAATTTTATATAATATATTCTAAAAGGATACTTACCGGATTCTCTCTCTACGTACTGAATGTATGACTACTAGCTTGATTTGTCACCTCCTGTCTTCCTCTATTTAGTCGACCCATGAAAGATCTTCTCTGAAATCCACCACCCAAAAAAGTGTAAACATAATGCATCCCAAACGTGATATGAAATGTACTCTGGTCAGTGGGTTGTATACGACTCATCAAATTCTATCACTCATGATTTCTTAATGTTCATCCTTCCCAAATTGTTCTAAAACTGATAGAAACAATCATTCACTGAGACCTACCATGTCGTGTGGATATCGTAACACATTCTATCATTGATGGGATACCATAAAACTACAAATAATTTATAATATCATGTTATTTATAATATAAATTTCATGGTAAATATTATTTATTTATGTACCAACCAATTATTGAACATGTCGGGCCTCTCATCATTGGAAATACGTTCCCATGTGATCCTTGTCTGAGAAAAATAATTGCCCAAGATAGAGCTCCCCTTTCCAACATAAACATGTGAAAACTGTAAAAAAGAATAAATATTCAAACAATTAGAATATATATAAATAAATTAATGAAAGATAACTAAAATGTACAGGTTACTACACCTTATTGTCTGTGGATTGAAGCCAATACTCCAATGTCACTGTGGGATAGGATCAGGAATCATCAGTCGTGAAAGACCACACCCCCTATGCATATTCCTTGAACCACTAGTAGGCTGAGTGTCAGATAATAAATATACCCCTCATCCAATGGTTGCTCAGCCTCATATAACACACGAAATAGATCTGGTTAAATCTGAAACAAAAAATGATTATTGTATGTAGATAGTTGAAAATAACAATTATATATAGATATATATTATGTTTCATTATGGCCTACATTTAACTGTGTCAGTGTTCACATTCATCATCATCTTCATATTTGAATATGTCATTGTATATATATTTCTCCTCAACATCATCAATATCTATATGACTTTCAGTTTCATCATCTCTTTTCATTTCAAATTCATTTATAACATCATTAACATCTTCATCACCATTGATCCTTAATTGTGGGGTGTCATCATCGATATTCACGTATCATTGTGAAAAAATGGATTTTGAGCAATCCCATGGAAAATTTCAATTCTTACCACATGAATGGAAGCACATTCAATTTGAGTAAATTGATTTTCCCGATATTTCTTTTTTATTATGCTCCACCAATCACTGAAGTCTCTTTAAGTAGCATAGTACTTTGCATAATAAATTTTATGTGCCTGTTGGGATAGTAAAAATGGTTCATTTACTGCTAGATGAATTTTATATTTAATATCGATGATTACATGAGTTGGATGAACACACAAGATTCTCTAAGTTTCCAACTACAATCATTTAAACAACATTTTGTAATTCTTCCCAAGATAACACAGCTCAATAATTTCATCAAGAATACTACAAATGTCCACTTCAGTTTCTCTGTGATGTGATCCTCTCAAGAAAACTCCAATGTTCATTGTTTATTCTGTTTCTCCATATGCACATGTATGAAATCAAAAACCATTCACCACATATGCATTATAAGATATCACCATTTTGGGTGTTAGTTTACTCAATATACCCAATCTCTTATTAATTTTATTATCATGATGAGACACCTGAAAATTTTCCAAACAATTATCAATATAAAAAATAATAAAAATAATTGATTTTGAACAATAAATTATTTATTTTACCAGTTTTTGAAACCATTGAGAAAAACATTGTCTGCATTATTCAATAGTAGGTGTTATAATTTGTCAATGTTGTTTCTTGAAGTGATTATCATATAACCAACAAATAATATTTGTGTACATACTATAACATAAATTATAGAATAAGTGATAGAATCACTCACAATACAAATGAATTCATTTCTTCACAGTTGAGCATAACATATGTATCAGCTCTGTGATGTTCATCATCTGAGATCTATCATTCATAAACTATACCCAAGTCAAGATTTGGATGATTAAAAACTGAAAATTGATTGTCCAGTTCTCCGTTAACATTCCCCTCATTTCTTCCCATGCAGTGGTGATTTGAGGGATATTCTTATTGAAAATAATGAGAGAAAAAAAGTAATTTCCTATAGCATTTAATCATCAGAAATTGATCCTTTAGCTGAATCTTAGTTATGTAAATTTTATTCAATTTATACATGCATCTCTCGAATGGGTACATCCATCAAAATTGCACTAGACCGCTACATTTAGCTTTATGTGGAAAATGATATATAATATATTCCATTGATTCTATGAAAGCCGGTGGAAATATTTCATACAGTTTGCATATAATTACTACTATATCTTCTTCCATTATGTTTAGTGCAACATAGTCTGTTGTCACGGCACAAATGTCTCGAAAAAAATATGATCTTTCTGTTATCAAATATGAAATCATAGAATTCATCAAACCTTTGAATCCAATCAGCTTAATTATTTCCATTATATCATGACAATATTTACTTTTTAATCTGGTAATATAACCATTCTTAACACAGCTTCCCAAATTAAAAGCATAGGCATCTGGAAGTTTCAAATCTTCAATCCACTAAAAAAATAATATACAACTATTTTTGGACAGTTTATAATATGCTTTTGGCTTCATTAACCTCTATGATCTAACATTTCAAATAATTTATGATTTGGTCACCTGAAAATTTGGGTATGCTCTAATCATGTCTTTACCATAGCCTTAGTTATTCATGGTTTTTCAAAAACTGTATGAAATATATTTGGAAGAAATTCTTATCAATATATATAACATCCAACATGTGGCGGACCAAGAAATCATACCAATATGAAAGATCCCAAAAAATGCAACGTTTTATCCAATTATGTTCTTTCCCAAATCCAAGAATTTTATATTGGTTTAGTGTTGACCCAAATGTGATGGGAGGTAATGAAAATACAATAGATTTTAACTTTGTACCTCTGATAATTTTTGAAGGTTAAACCCTTTGAATTGTTTCTTTTTTGAAATGACATTTTTCCTCTAAAAAGTATGATCGGATGGAAGTAATCTACGATGGCAGTCAAAATAGAACGTGTTTTTTCCATTGACTGGCATTAAGGCCTTGTTGTATTTCATATAGTTTGAACATCATTTTGGACCATGTATACACCTGCCAGATAACATGACATATGCTAGAAATTCACTAATCATCCACTTCAATACATCTTTTAATTAGAAATTTTATTTTTTGCAGCAACGTCATATGTACTAACAACATTACTACATGATTCATTTAACTTGTCAATCAATGGATTCAAATAAAAATCAATAATATTTTACAGAAGTCCTGTGATTAATAAGGTCAAATAGATACAGGGTGCCTTCATCAACATCCATGGAGATAAATTTTACAGAGTTATAAAGATATTCCCACATGAATTATGACTACCATAAGATCCAAACAGACACAAACCATTAGTAGAAAGACTGAATCACACATTTCGAGCTTCTAAAGAAATATATGGATGTCGACGGTCATAATGAAATCATGAATCACCATCAAAAGGATGATTAATGTTTTTATCAGTTGAAATCTTTATTTTGTGCATGACATCATAAACGTTGTGTTTCGAGATATAAATAAATGTTGCATCCTAGGTGTTATTGGGAAATATCACAACTTTTTTTCTAGATTTGATCTAGAATTACCTGTTTGAGCTTCATTATACCTCTATTGTCCACATGTGGGACATCTATCCAACTACTCATCTTCACCAGAATATATGATGAAATCATTTGAAAATTCATTAATCTTCTAATAACTAAGGCCCATATTATGAACCGACCTCTTTCTCTTATAGTAATTTAGTGGAAAATTATTTCTTTAAGGTAACAGTGTTTTAGGAAAATAAAATATCTGATAAAAATAGTTGTTTGACATTGAAATATCTAATTTAATAGTCATAAATTTTGAAACCACTTCGAATTTTCATATCTTGCAACCAGGATATGATGCATCCTCTATAGACCTTAACATCTCATAAAATTCAAAGGGTGATAACTCAACAGTTAAATCAATATCATCTTGAGTTTTAGTTTGTTGAATAGATGGAAATACAAAATCATATACTAAATTTTAAAACTCTGATGGATATATAATAAAGTTATTAGTGTCTTATCTGTAACTATGTGCACCATGTTGATACCAAAAAACACAATCTGGTTGAAAAAAAACATGTTGGAGTGGTCACCCAACCTTGTCAAATGTTTCAAACGTTCCCAGAGCACATTTTTTACAGGGACCCTTTATTGTGACTACTAAATCATATTCTGGTTTAGATAATGAAAATGAAAAGAAAGCTTCTACACTGTCAATGTATACATTATTTAAACAAAAACTGTTTTGATTTCTATACTGATTTATCCTATGGTGGTCATCTAATAATGACTGTTACTGACATCCTTGGTCCATATTTTTCTATAAAATATAAAATCATTACTGTTTTTGAATAATATGAAATTATAAAAACAATATCTAAAAAAGATAAATAATTACAACTACTTATTAATAATTACCATTACATTTGGGTGACACAATTTCCAATGGATTGACGACTACATTTTTGTATGACTGCTCATTTACGTGAAACTTACTCACACATATATCACAATAACTACAATCACTTTCTAATTATTCATATTTACTACTAATTATTCCTATTTATTACTAATTATTCATATTTATTACATATTATTCCTATTTATTACAATTTACTTTTATTTTTTACTAATTATTCATATTTATTAATTATTATTCTTATTTATTATTAATTATTCCTCTTTATAGCTAAATATTCATATTCATTACTAATTATTCTTATTTATTACTAATTATTCATATTTATTACTAATTATTTCTAATTATTAGTAATTATTCCTATTTATTACTAATTATTATTAATTATTTCTAATTAGTTCTAATTATTCTTATTTAATATTAATTATTCCTATTTATTACTAATTATTCCAATTTATTACTATATAGTCCTAATTATTACTATTTATTACTAATCACCACTAATTATTACAAATTAACACTAATTTTTTCTATTTACACATAATTATTACTAATTACCTTTTATTATCACTAATTACTCCTATTTATTACTAATTACAGCTAATTATTACTAATTACTCTAAATTATTACTAATTTCCCGTAATTATTTCTAATTACCCATAAATATTACTAATTAGAATTAATTGATATTAATAACTACAATTTAAAACAACTAGTACTAATTACCACAAATATTTGTTATACAATACTAATTTTCGTTAATAATTATTCATTATTAATAATTATTAACTATTAATAATTATTACGAATTAATACTAATAATTTCAATTTATGATTACAAATAAATAGTGATAAAAAAACAATTTAAATCTAATTTAATTATGACTAATCGATAATAATTTAAATTAACATATAAAATGAAATAAATACCAAATTAAATAGAATATGAATACCATTAAACATGATCTCCTATTGAGGTAGACGTCTTCACAACTTATTCTTAAAAAAAATTTACTCACCAAAATCTTCAGTCTAAAAATAACATTTTGAGAGAGAAATAAGTGAGAATTGTGGTGATGAGAAAAAAAATGGAAGTGGTATATATAGGTTAGATTAGTTGCGACGAGACTATTTGTGACTGGTCCCATAGAAGATACATTTTCAAGCATTAATTGTTGTATTCTGTTAAATGGTTATCTGAGACGGGTCCCATCACAAAAATATTCATGCCGACAAACTTTTTGCGATTGCACAACATCCTGTCACAAAAACCAATCTACCACCGCTGGTATTTGCGATGTGTCCATGTGAAAATACCCTTCGACCGATGAACTATTTGGGACGAGGGAATCCACCTGTCATAAATAACCTTCCCACTTTTTGGTGTGTAGCCCACACCAAACCATGCATTACGTTTTACAATGCGACCCCAAATCCGATCGCAAATAAATAGTTATTTGTGACGGGTCGAACCTCGTTTTGCAAATAACCACTGGGATGTACTATATACGACATGAATTAATCTTGTTGCAAATTGGTCGTCACAGAAGGCTATTTTTTCCATAGTGAGTGGTCATGCTATGGAGTAGCGATGTGTGGTTATGGTGTGTGGGTCTGATGATTTCTGTTGGGTAATTTTATTGGGTGAAGATGTTCATTTTTTATGTGGGGGATGATTTTGTAATTGTCAGCCCTATTTTGGAGTGGATATGAGTGGATATGATATAATATGGGGTGATGTATGGTTGTATGAAGTCATTCTGTGGGGTGTCGATGTGTGTTAATGTTATATAGAGGATGAGGCAAGAATGGTTGTGTTGTATTTGATTCCTGGGTATTGATAGAATAACTTGTTAATATTATTTTAAATGCCTTCGGATTATTTATTTAATTGATATAATGGTTACGGAATTAATTAATAATGGCATGTGTGGTAAAATGATTTTCTTTCTAAATAATGAAAATATTGAGATGCTAAAATGAAATAGGATTGGATTTTAATGATAAGTGTGAACTAAGGACAATATTTTCTAGGTTATTTAGTTTTTTAATTTAGCAGTGGTAGTGAAATTGGTGACATTATGAGAAAGGAAATGTTAATTATGGACTTATAGGTTGAAATTAGGTGTGTCAATGTTAATATATATATACATAATTTTTATATTCCTTGTTATTTTTATACACAAAAAACACGTATTAATCAGCATGTGTCGACGATCATATATATATATATATGGTGGTGTTTTCCCAACATGTTGGTAGTGAGGATAGATGGATGGCTACCCACTCCTTCACTCCCTTTTTTCTATGGTAGTATATATGCAATATTTATGATGTCTAGTGGTCTACTGCAGTACTAAGTGACATTCCAGGTGTCTTCTGGTGATAATTGATGTGATGGTATTACGTGGAGGTGAGATGTGATGTTAATCTATTTTGGGGTGAATTATTGTGGGGGTTATACATTTTAGGATGATGGAACAAGTTGTATGTCCTTTATGTTAATGATACCTTATAATTATGGGTTGGGTTGTGTTGTGATGGTCTAATATCCTTTTGGGAAGATGAGATGTGACAGTATTGTGGTGCGGTGGCCTAGCTGTAGATTGGTATGATTTAATGTGACCATTCTCTAGGGCGGTGGTATATTTTATTCATAATATATGGGAGTGTTAAGATGTATGATGTTGCGATGCTGGAGAATAAAATTAGTGGTACAATGTTTCTGGGTATCCTTTATCGATATTCTTCTTATAATGTTATTATACTTGAATTTTTTTATTTGTTAAGCATCCCTGGATGAGGTTTTGGTTGGATAGTTGACATGTTTACGTGTTTTAGGTTCTTCATTTTTCACATGGTTTTATTATTATGCTTCATAAAAATGTTCATGAAAGATTCTAGTTTATATAAAGAGAATAATTTTATGCCCACCCAATATATACAGATTAATATTCAATTTAATAGGAGGGATACGTTAATCATAATAGACATTACTAGCTCAAAAAATTATATTATTGATACATCATTGCATTTGATCATCTATTTGGAATTACATTGGACTCTATAATTGTTACCTAGTTTATTTAAACATTATTATGGGATGTTTTATGACATTATTTTAAATTATGTCAATGTGATTCTTGTTTTTTATTTATCCTATCTCGCAATTAGATATTATTATAGATGTTAATTCTTCATATTTTATGATATGTTAGATACTCAGTGATATTCAACAGCTCAGGTTATACTTGAGGTTGGAATCAGTGGTCATTATCTCTATCCATTCTCTGTTGTATATTTTGTGCGAGGGGGTTGTGACATTATATGATCAGTGTTCTTAGATAGCACTTCAACATATTCGGTATGGAATTCTAAATACATAGTTATTCCATTTATAATGTTATTGTAGGATTTTTATTGTGGTAATTCACCAAGAAATCCATATGATTTAATTATTAATGTTAGCATTTATAAACGATTTCTTTGATTATGATTGACCTCACAAGGATCATTATTATTTATTTTTTATGAAACATGCCTTTTTTAATTCGGTATACCATGTTTAATGTTTGATGATCCATTTTTTAAGGGTATTATCCCCTATATGTTATGATCAAGAACTCTTATTATGTCATTATACCTTCATAAACAACTTTTTCTCACTAATTACTTTTTTTAATTCTTATGTTTACCCTTACTGATACTTTTATCTTACACGTCCTATAATTCCATTTCCCCGGGTTATGTGGAATATTAATAACAGTTTATAATGAAAATGATACTCTATTAAAGTCAGGGATATTGATTATGTAATAGTTTTTCCAAATTCTATAAAACATTATACATAACAAACTGCCAGTGTGTATGTTTTCCAATATATCTTCTTGATGTTGTATGTTTTTTATTCAAAAAATATGTCACACTCATCAGTGTCAAAGAGAAAAATTTAATGTTTATTTTTTTTGGAAATGGATCCAAAACTGAGTGTTTCATGGTTCTTATATTTGGTATCAGGTAGAGGTTTAGATAACATTATAGATTATGATAATCCTGAGAGGTTTATGTAAGTGATTTTCATAACCTAATGAGTTTATTATATTACTGTTGATCATATGTTCAATGTCTTATACACCCATTTTGATTTTGTATGTGATGATATCATAAACTGAATAATGACATTTTAAGAGATGATTTAATGGGTTAATGTATATGTTAAGACATGGTTTAACATGAATTATTCCTTCACAATTTATATACATAAGATATCATGTACTGATAAACATTAGGTTTTATAAATTCTTTGATGATTACGTGATTATTTATATTTCATAAGATGTTCACAATTCTTTCAACATTATACGATTATGGTTGGAAGAACATTATGGGATTTCATTTTAGAAATAAAGAATGAAATATTTATTTGAATCATATATGATTTTAAAATTTCAATTTTTTGAGTAATTTTATTATGGAAAAGATTATTATATTATTGATGTTATATGATTGGGGAATATATTTGTATTTTGGCGTGAGAATTTAATTGTGATTGGTGTTATTTATAGATAAATGATAAATCAATATTAAAAGAATATGTGATCGAACCAAATTCTGTTTTTGGATTTAATGTTATACAATAATATTTCAAATAATTATAAGCATATTTATTTTGGGACTGATTTAGTCTGAACATTTGGTATCATTGTTTAATTATAGAGATTAATGCTATAATTGTTTATTCATTTTTGGAAATTATCATACCTTATACAAAAAAATTTGTTCACATATTTATTTAAAGTCAAATGGAATATAATATTAAGATTTTTTAATTATATTACAAATTATAAGTGTCTTTTATTGATTTAAACATTCTAAAAATTCATCATCAATACTTATCATTTGGAGAAAAATATGACATTATGGTTCAAATTGATTATAAAATGAAATAATAATATTCATGTAAGTATATTATCCTTATTTTCAAAGTATAAATTGTAATGGATATTCCATAAATCTAGTAAAATGATCATTAAACATGAATTTTATCTTATAACAATCATTTTTATGAAATTGATGTTCATTTTCACACCTCTTGGATTTTTTGTTATGTTTTTGTTGAATTTATCATGATCATTCAAATTCTTGTGATCAATTATGTATATCACTCTCATTAATTTTTTTGTAATAAATATTTTGCAATATTTCAATATATTCAGTTCCGAACAATTTTATTATATTTGGAAAAATTATCATGTGATATTTCAAATGACATCCATATTTTCAATTCTTTTCAATGGGATATTTTACTAAAAATTTCTATGATATGGGATTTCTAGAAATATATTCTCTAATGTAAATTTTTTATTACCAAGATCATATATGAATTTTAAGGATATTTTTTATTAATATGGGGAGAATTTAACACTATGATATTTGATAAAATAAAACAATGTTGGATATCATTCAATATAAACAACACCAAATTTAAAAGAATGATAAATTATTATTATACGACCATTAAGACATAGTTGTTAAATTTTATGGTATGATTAGCATTTATGATACAATGTTATATATATACATATTTAATTATAAATGTAAAGTCATTTATAAAATCATATTATTTAATAAATTGTTTTTTAGTAATTTTTTTTTCTTCAAAAATTTTTTACTTAAAATTGATTTTTATTAATTTTTCTGAGAAATTATTTTAATTATTTCCTAGAAATTTTGTATTATTTATTTTAGAATTGTAACATCATACTTTAATTCTTCATATAAATTGTAACTCAGTGTGATATTATTTAGATTCTTTTAAAATATTGATATTTTAGCGAATAGTGGTAAATAATGATTTTTCACAGATGATCATTTATTTTCAACAAATTATGTAATTTATAAGTCCAATTATTATTTTAGTTTGATTTAAGGTTTAAAATTTATTATTAATTTATATATATCCTAATTAATTACATTTAATCATTTATATTATATGTTTTAGTATATGTTTGTTATTTTTCAAAAAAACGATTTTTTCAAATAACTATTTTATAGTTCATATTGCTTCTTACTTTTAATTAAAATAATAAAATTACATTATAATGATTTATGTAAATTAAATTTATATATAATATATATAATATATATATATTTAAATTGAAATTCTTATAATGAAAATTACTATTTATAGAGTTATTATAAAATTAACTAATGCTTGAAATAATACATTTCTTAAAAAAACTCATTTTCATTTCGTTTGCAAGATTACTTTTGAATCTATTTATAATTATTTTCAATTTATAGTATAAAATAGTATATTTATTTATTATCATAATAATTAATATTTTTTAATAATCTTCACATAATTTTTTTATTTATTAATAGAAAAATTATTAATTAAATATAAATATGAGAAATGGAAAAATTAATAGATTAGGTGTAATGATTATTTTCCAAGGACTGAAAAGTTACACCAAAACGTTAATAGAATCATTATAATGATTTTATTTCATCTAAAATCCATGATTATTCTAAAATTTTACCTTTTGGCTCTGAATGTCCATGATTATGACTGTTATAATACTTTGTGTAAGGGAAAGTAAAAAATATCACAAATTGGCTTCTATTTTCAATGGTATTTTATGATAGGGATTAAAAACACAATGTAATGTTATATATAAAAGTTTTAAATATAAATTATTTTTATTAACCATGTTAATTTATTTTATGTTTTACTGGTCAAATTATTTCTCTAAATTCTTATTATACTCATATAAATGATTATTTAATTAAAATTAAAATAAAATATGACATTTTAAAAATATTAAAAATAATATAAAATGAATGAGTTTTTTGGATATAAAACTTTTATAGATATTTATGATATATCATAGACTTATTAATTGACTATAATATAATTACCACCAAAAATTGATATATATAATGAAAAATCAAATAAATAATTTCAAAAATATTTTTAATGAAAATTTATAATAAATAATAATTTATTAAATGATTTAGAATTTATAAAAATCCTATATTTATCCATGTTATTAGTATATGTTGAGAAATATCAAACATAGTTAAATTATATATAAACATTCAATCGATTATAACTATCATGACCCTAAAATAATATGAATAATCTTGTAACCATAAGTGAATACTAAAATGGTAAATCAAGAAATCATAGTGATTGAGGAATAACATGTTTAGAACATGTTTAATTTGTTGGGTGGAGGTTTTTATTGAACATATATTCCATTAAATCCATTATTTCTAAATTGTTTTTCACTTTTCTGATGAGTGAAATTACATAATTTAATTGTTTTTGGTTTTTACAAAAATGTCAATCCTCCCCACTAATGAAAGACCACCACCTTTAACTACACTTAATAAATACCTATAAATTTGGTACATCCAATAAATATTCAAATAAATTTATCAATGAACTCAACACATCCTATTTTCCAGTTTTTAATTATAAAACTCTCTTATGAAGGATTTTTGGTATAGATATAAAGTTGTCATCTTAAGAAGATGTATCTTTCTTAACTGAGAATTATGTTTTATTTCTTCTTCCACCTCATTCAAATAATATTTCATCATTATTATATAATAATGTTAGTGTATAACTTATACTGATATGTTATAATTTTAATATCATAACATGGATATATCTTATATACCATAAAATGTGAAACAATACCATCATTCTAATATACGATGGAATACCGCCTCAAGAAACGATGAAAATAATTTTCCTCATCATCTCCCATGGATGGTTAATATGATGAAGTTAATTTTTATATATTATATTAATGAAATATTTAACATTATTAAAATAAAAATAAAGAATTTTTTTCTAATCTTTTTATTCATTGAAATTACCATAGAATCATTCATGTTATGTGTGGAATACCACCTCCAAGAAAGTATTTTAATGTTTTTTTCATCCCTGAAGCTCGTGGATGTCAAATATTACAACAATTAAAGATAAATATTTTATTTGAGATATTAATTTCACTTTTCAAATATATAATATTACTCACCCTCTATTAATAATGGTCATTGAAAAATGGAAATGTTACTTATGTACATACGGTCTACCAACTTCACGATCGTAACATAGTTCATTTTTTCAAACCATATATCTTGATTTATTTTAGAAGTATAATTGATGTATAAAAATTATAATTATTTTTTATTATTATTCATGATATGATTTAAAAAAGCCTAATTTTATCAAGTACAACACACTGATTTCATTTTAAAAACCTGGAGTGAACATCATCGAAACACTTTTTGTGCACATATGTGATTAAATAATTTCATATTTCATTTAAATTGATTTAATAAAAAAATAGTATTTATTACACATTTAAAATTTTCTTGAGTTATTAAATAAGTTTCAAAATATTAGTATACATTACATAAATGGCATTGATGGAAATTATGCACTCATGGTAAGGATTTCCCATCTCACATTTATTTATATGGTAAAAATTCAATATTAACTAATTATTTTTAATGTGTTCTATACATACATTCCATGAATTTTTTTAATTAATTTCAATAAAAATATTGGGATTCTTTATTTTGGAGTATGTTTTCACTTTCATGATATTTTTATCAAAATATTACCAATGAATTAAAGGCTATCATCACACATTTCCTTTAATTAGTAATATTTTATTATTATGCACCTAAAATATTTTATGAGTAGTGCATACAAACAATTTTATATTTTATTTCATTAATATCTTTATTTTTATGATATATAATGCTTTAAATGAATTTATTCTTCCATAGGGCATATGATTGAAAACATTATAAATTTTAATTAAATTTATGTTTGAATATCCTTCCTTTTAGGATTGTTTATTGTCCATGTTACATTTTAAGAAATCATATGATCTTATTTTCTTTAACAACATCACTTTTATATCATTTCATTATTAAGGTGTTTTATTTGATTACATTCCATTTCCACTATTATTGAATAATGATAAATCACGAAGCCACTTGTCAGGGATACCAATTGTGTAACTTATTTAAGATCAGGAATCATTCTTTTTGATATCCATGATTTCAAAAATTATTTCCCAATCATATTTTTGAAAAGTAAAACAATTTTTAGATATATTTTACATGTTAATTAACATTATATTAAATTGTTTTTAATGTAAATTTCTTAATTCCATCCAAATGGATCAATTTTTACTCCCTCTATAAAATGATTGAAAATAATTTTTTAAAATTTTATATCATGAACGAATTTTTCCATATTCATAACCATTTTATTAATTAAATATTCCTTTTAATTTTTACCATATTATTTTCCAAGAAAATAATTTTCAAAATATTTTGTGATTTTTTGGTTTTTAAATTTGTCTTTCGAAATAAAAACATTATACAAATGACGAATTGTTCCATGTGATATTTTATAATAATTTTACTTCTATGTTGGTATCACTTGTTTTTACATACTCTCTAATGGGTATTTTTTCATTGAGGCCATACTAATTCATTTTCAATTGTATATTTTATTTTTTTGAAAGATATTTTCATAGAACACAATATATTTCAGTTGGTTAATCAGGTCATGAAAGAATTAATGGTTTCTGTGTTTTTTTTGAAATAAATGATTAATGGAATATATTTAATTTATGGTTATTGTAAATTTTTTATATGATGGGGTGATCCCCATTATAGATCAATGGTGTGCCTGATATAGATTATACAATGGCCACTCCCGGATATCACTCTAGTGTATTGGGTATGGATGTCTGCCATTGAGTTATTCAATTTTTAAGTGTTTTCTAAGGGTTATATAATTATAAAGTTCCAAAATACCAGTATGATATCATTATGTATATTTTGGGATATAAAATTTTCCTTTAAATAATATTTATATCACATGGAACATTATTATGGATTCTTTTGTTTCTTGACATTATTAATGAATTATTCCATGTATCATAATTAATTATTAAATTATTAATAGTTATTATTTATCTTATATTATTCTCATAGACTTAGATTATGTCACCGTACCCTTATGATCATGTTTTTATAACTGATGATATTCATTTTTTAATTCTTATATTCACCCTTACTATGTATTTTATCTCCTTATTTATATGTTTCCATTAACTCAATTTGTAAATAATTATATTAAATGATTTTTTCCAAAAGGGTTTCATATGTGATGAGTTTTGTCTAAGATGTCGAAGACATAATATGGAATATGAAATATTTGATATAGTGTGAATATACTCTCTTGAATTCATGGATAATGCTCATGTAATAGTTTTTCCTAATTCCATAACACACTAAATGTCAAATTCTTTTTGGTATATACGTAATCCACCATATCTGTTTGATGTTGAATGTTTCAGACATGAAAAAACATTATTCCCCTTCACTGGAATGAAATCGAAAATTGTAATGTCAATATTTTTTGAAAATGATTTTAAATTATTGGTTTTAGGGATTTTATATCCAAAGACCATGGGGACACAACACAATGTGATTTCCAACCATGGACTCTGCTGATGAATCAAATACCTCCAACCATGCCCATTAAAAAATAATGAAACACACCAAAGGCTATAAGAGGATCTGGAAACATGATGAGGTGTTCTACTATATCATCCATGGTTGGAAAAAAACATAGGTTGGAAAAATCCTAAACATAACTATGTGAATTTTAATAGGTCCATGACTAAAACACACCAAACGAGGATTCGAAAGGAAACAAAACTTACAAAGTAATTCTCTGTGGTTCTCATGACCACATCAGAAGAAAGACCATGCAAGGGATAATCAGCATAGGCCAAACCACGTGGCAAAATCCACACAAGAAAATATCATATGTCCTTCATGGAAATCATCCCATCCATAGATAACGTCTCACCCACAAAGGATATCCCTAAGAGTCTCACAAAATAGACTTAACACCACAAAACGTTTATCATAACTTCTATCCCAAGCATCATCCTGTCTCGATGTATCTGGTAATTATAATCCTCAAATAAAGGATCTAAACCACAACATCTATAACCTCATGAAATTGGTCACTTTATATATGGAAAATCAATATCTCCTTATAAATACTACTCAATCAATAGTTTTAGGATCTATCTCGAACAACATTGAACAAAAATGTATAAGAATCCCCAAGACAAAGAAACTAACATGGTCAAAATCCTTACTCTATCCTTTAATCTCACAGCCTAACCCACTCGAGGGTTCTAAATCAAAAATAAAAAAACAACTATTTTTATCACATTACTAATAAATATCATCATCCATATAACCTCTAAACACTGAAAAAATTTCACCATGTTGATATATTCTAAAATTTTCATTAAATGAGCTTCTGAAATTTCTAATTATGATCCTGGGTGAAAATAAGAAAAGAAACTAGCGAAGGAAGTGTTTGTGGAATGTAATTTAGGTATACATTGGGTAACCCTAGTGGTTCTCCTTATATATATTATATAGACAACACAGTGATAATTTTTCCTATGTACATAGCGTGTATGATGTGTACAAGGAATATAACATCACAAGGGTGCCATTATATGTATCTTATGATCTCTCTGTGTGTAAAACTCTTAAATACTTGTACTGTACTACTCAATACGTAGTATATACATCAAAGTAGGTTCATATCGATATACATTTCGATATACCCCCCACAGGGTATGTACAATCACAAAATACAGCCATGAGTCATGTACCTCGTATGGGTTTTGGTCTTGTATCCTACACGAACAAGTGTCCCAGACACATCCTATGTTTTTCCCAACTTGTAATGAACCCCTAGTAATCTATTTTTACATGAAAATCCAAGGATTCTCCATGTATGAAAAACCCATGTCCTATTTTATATAAACAACAAATTATATACATTGGTTCTCAGAAACATAAAACCCAAAAAACTACTAGAAAACCTTATTTACCAATGATTAATCTACATTAACCCACATGGGGTCCCCAAAAATCTGAATAATTATTTATATCATAAAATAAAATACTAAATGGGTATTTAAGAACAAACACAATCTAGATCCCTAATGAAGACACTGATGATTAACACTAGATTCACGCCACACACCCATGAGAATCGATATACCTCTAGACAAGCTCCCCAGGTGATGCCACAAACTCCCACTCCACCATAACTCTATCATACTATCAAGAACACATGATGTAGGATCCATAAGTGGATTAACAAGAATCCAATGTTTAAAAATGTGAAATGAAAAGAGAAAATGTAAAATGTTTGAATATGAAAAGGGAAAAATAAAAATAAAAGAAAAAGGGTTGGTCCACAACTCCAATGACTGTTGAATTCTTATTCCTCACCTATAGACCCCCCCTATAACATAAGGAATCGTACACCAAGATAGAATATAAACATGAAACTCTTTCTAAAATATATCACCAAATGAACATGTGCACAAAATGTAATATTTAATTAATTAAAATTTTTATACTATGTAAAAATTCAAAATTATCAAATTTCTACCCAAATACTATCCTTGTGAATGAACCATATTATTAGACTGACATTGTGGATAGAAAAATTAGTTTAGATCATCATATAGTAGAAATTGGTATTTTACCCCAAAACACATTCTGGAATAGATATTCAAAATTTCTATGATTTTCACTTCCATTGAGAAAGAGAGGTTTGAAAAACTTCCCACCAAAAACACATATCTCCTCTAAGAATACCCTGTGGTTTTCAAAATACCTTGATTTCACCCATTCATTAGTTCTAGTGATGTTATGTCATCCATCGTATGACTGATCTTATAGCAACAACTCTATACCAACGTGAGAGACATTCAACCACGACCAATCTAATACTCCCCACCATAAGAGTATTCTTATCATGAACCAACCACCCAAATTAATATACAAACGAACTAAATTTCATCCATCACTAAATGAAATTTATTTTGTTTTCCAAACTACTCACACTCGAGCACAATCACGAAATCCCACAGCTTCCAATGCCTACTCCTGGCATACTAGGAACAATAAATTCGATGATCAATAAATAACATAATTTTTTTTGATTAACTCTAAATACCATTGTTATGATCCTGATAATAAGGATTTCATTATAACTTTCTCAAATGACCAACATGAAATAGGATCCCACGGGCCATGTCATAATGAAAATATAATAATTTACCAAATACAGCATTCCATGCTCGTGACATTGGACAGTTCCAACAAAATGAAGCACCCTCAAAACTCCATATCATTATTGAGACATATCCATCATTCCATGATCAACCATATGAGCACCCTTCACTCAGGAATTTATCTAAGTACACAAGTGTCAAACAAAATATACATATCACTACACAAAGAAAAAATAATAATGTATAGAGCTGGCACTCCAACAAAACCATTCCTCTCATGCTAGCTATGAATGATTGATTACACCAATATATATACTTAGAAAACACCTAGAATCCACATTCATAACAGGAACCTATAGAATATGTACCTCAAAGAACCAAATAAGGAAGAATATCCTCACAAGCCTAATTTATAGGTGATAATAAGAACAGAGGCCCCACCATATGACCTATCAAAAAATATATTGAATGAGCATATCCATCGTGATAAATGTTAACCTAGGACAATAGGGGAACCTTTAACACATGGAAACACATGAAAAATTATAAAATTTCTTAGCTTCCCTTTCACTCATGCAGTAAGAAACAAGGCACTATGATCCTATACTTCCCCACAAGGGTCTCCATGCATCCATCGATAATGGGACTATATCTCCATCACTTGAGATCATCTCACGACATGATTCGCAAGTGTGATCATAAGAATAATGTATATAAATTATATTTATATGAGTATAAATCCACCGAGTATCAGTATGTGAAACATCATCTAGTTCATTAATGAAACATTAATCAATAGACATTCCATAATCTATTAAATCAAACATAGGCAGACATATGTCATGTAAATCCTATGTTCCTAAAAATATTCATACACACAATTCGCTTATTTATTGTTAAAGAGCTAAAAATTATAAAAACTGATAAATCAACAAAATTAAGTGAACCATTCTAGGTGAAATAACACAGCTATTAGAATGAAAATAAAAAATGACAATATCATTCTCTGGAAATATGAACATCTTATTTGAAAAATATTTCATGATAGACCTCAAAAATATCCATCAATAGTTTTAACACATTCTTTGACCACATATCTACCAACTATAGATATGAAAATTTTGCATACATCACTATTACATCCTTTTAAGGACAAATAACAAAATAGTATTAAAACTCCATGATAAAAAATGTTTAGTTTTTAGGAAAATTATGATAAAACATAACATTTAAATATTAAAACATAATCATTATTTAATTACCTCATCTCTAGATTCATATTTTCCATAAAAATCTATTTATTACAAGTAATAATTTGAATATATTCATAAATGAAATGGGTTAGGGAAAATCCATGTAAGAGGATTGATAAGAAAATTAATCAATAAAACATGGGTGAGTATAATCAGCATCATCATAAAAATATCAATGGATAATCATCATAATGAAGATATTACAAATTAGAAAAATTCATGTAATGGTTCGATGCATAAAATTGAAACACCATGTCTTATGGGTAAAATACCACACAATGTTGTGAAAAAATATAGAATCATGTTCTTGCATAACATATGTACATAATTATAAAATCACCATTGTGAAAAAAATAACATCATATTAAGGCATATTTCAAATTATCTAATGAGATACATCACTTTACCTAATGAATTTTAGTGTTATATAATTCTTGGGGACCCCATCACAATATAACATTTACATAATCATGCATGCCACATTGAACATATAACCATCAGAGCCATAAAATGGCCCACGGAATGAAATGTGTTTCATAATGATTTAATTCATGAATTAAAATGGGGGATCCCAAAATAAAAATTGAATAACATAAATGATATAATATTCATCAATCATGAGTAAAAAAGTAAAAATTTCATGACACAAAAAAATTTGTTTTTTTGAAAAAAAATATTAATTTTGGAAAGAAATTTTTTCCCTAAACTCATTTAGAAAACATTTAAATACATAAAATGAAAAGGAATGGATAATGGAATTAAATTTAATTGAAATTAAATTCCAATCCAAACATAAATTAATATGGGAGAGGGATACCCAATGGAAAGGGAGTTGGGTTCCATAATCCCTTAACCTTAATTCCTGCTTAATTATGTCACTTTTTCACCATATGAATAAAAAAAATTAACAATTAAAACAAATATATAGAATTTAATTATAGTAATCTATAATAATATTGACCAATTATAATAATTTTATTTTATATTTTAAAATTTTTTATGAAGTTGAATCGTTTTGATATAATATTTTTCTAAAAAACATCCATTTTTTCCTTGATTTATCTATTTTATTAAATGAAAATTATACATTATTATAATTATTCATGAAAAATATAAAAAATCTAATTAAATAATAATTTCTTATAGATTATCCTTATATTTTATCCATGAAGTTGGTCATAATAATTTCTTTAGTAATGTTTCTATAGGGGGTTAACCAACCATAATCCGGGAAATAACAAAAGAGGGGGAAAATGGGGTTATGAAATTTATATATGTCATATATATGAAACATTTAGTAGGAAAACATAATTATTACTAATTTAACATTCTTATTAATTCACTTTAGAGTATATTTTTTAAAACAAATTGTTAATGGAAGAAGGAGAAGGAGAAAAGTGGGACGAGTTAATAGAGACATTCTCTTTCCTCACAATGTATTCACTTGCGTGAAACTATTAATACCTTGGTGATTAGATTATTATGGATCCAAAATGTCCCTAGGTTTTATAAGAGGCTTAATAAAGAGGATATGGGTAGATATTTTTCTCTGGTATGGGTGTGATGAGTGGCTTTCCAAGGGAATGGATATGGGTTTTTTATACTTGAGGAGCTGGGTATATTTTGAATAAAATAATATATCTAAGTTGAGACCAATAATAATGGATTTTTAAAATATAAATCATATATTAATATAATATAATGGGTTAAATACTTAATAATACCCTTATTTGTTTAATTAATTACTTAATTAAAAAGTAAAATTGAATGAAATGAAAAAAAACTATGAAATCTATTTTTTACTTTAGGTTTTGCAAAATAATTTATAGGTCTAGAAATTCAGTTTATTTTATTATAATGAAATTTTTTTCAAATTAAATACATAATTTCAAGACTTCTAGTTATAGATAACATTATTTCCCCAGAATATCATGAATAATGTAATTTAAGTTACACCTGTTTCATGAAAACTGTATTTTTAATATTAATAAAATTATAATGAATTTTAAAAAATTTATGAAATATAACCCTTGTAAAATACTGAAGTTATAATTTAAATAATTGTCTCCATTTTGTGGAAAATAATTTATAAATTTGAGAATTTCTTTTAAATAACTTCATCATTTATTTACAAAATGATTAAAATATAATATCTAATTTTATGACACAATGAAAAATTATTTAAGGTAATATAAAAAATTCTTATATTTATAATACAATAAAATATTAATTTATTTATCCTATTTAGGAAATAAAATCTATATTAAATAAATATATAAATAATAAAATTGATAATTAACATTTATTTTTTACAAAAAATCAACTATTAATTTATCCTTTTAAAAAAATTTATTCAATTATATTGTGATATAGTATATCATATTTTCATTAATAATATACCTAAATGTTATTTATACTATAATATGAGAGGTCTCAATTCTATTGGTATGATTACTATTCATAATGGTCATGTTACTATTCGATGGGACATGTTACTATTCCATCAGTAATGGTTCATTAATTTATAGAGATACCTTTTATTTAATTTTCTATTCATTTATAACTATTATATTGTTCTTTCTATGTGACTTTATGAAAATATTATTATAAGTGAATTTTTATTGATAAAATATTTGGTTGTCGAATTTTTGGCCAATTTGGAAATTCCACCCTCAAATTTTCATCTTACAAAAAGAGGTGTCAGTATTTATCCATTTGTTCTTCCAATGGTTCCCATGTTTCGTCTTCATACTTTTGGTTCATCCACAATAATTTGACAACATGATTGATCTTGTTATGTAGGAAATTTTCTCTTCAGTCCAATATCATTATTGGTTTCTCTTCCTATAATAGGTCATTCTCCAGTTGTACCAGCACTTAATTTTGAACATGTGAGGGGATTGGTATGTACTTCTTCAACTGGGATATGTGGAACACATCATGAACCTGAGTCATATTTTGTGGAAGTTCTAGTCTATAGTCTATTTATCCTATTAGATAAATGATCTCAATGGGGGTAATATACCATATGTTGAGCTTCCCTTTCATTCCAAACTACATAACTATTTTCCATGGTAAAACCCAAAGGAAGACATTGTCTCCATCATCGAATGATGTCACATCAATCATTGGTAGCATAGCACTTTTTTAGAATCTAATTAGATTTTCTATGATCTTCGCTAGATTGAACCTTATTTTTAATCTCTTACATAATACCTTATTCATGTAGCTTTTGTTTCCAAAATATTCTCAACATGTTGATGTTTTCCATATCACTCCATACAATGCTTTATATGGATCCATATTATATAGTAGAAGAAGATTTTTTTGTATGATAACTCTACCAATGGGAGATTATTATCCTATCGTCCTTTGAGATCTATTTTATAGGCTCTTATAATTTCATAGATTTCATGAACATTCATTACAGATTAGTAATCTATTTGGGGTGATAGGCCATTCTAAAATTCAATTCAATACTCAATGAATATTTAAGACATCTCCTGAATTTAGATGTGAACATTGGATCATGATCATAAACAATCAAAAGTGAAACCCCAAGTAGTGTCAATAATTTTATTAATATATTTTGTGAATCATTTCCTATGAGAGACCTTCCTAAATAGAAATAATGTGAGAAATCATGGTGAGTTTATCCATCTAAACACATATCGCATTTTTTCTATATGATTTTTTATGAGACCAAAGGAAATGTCCACAGTGATATTCTCCCATTTCCAAATGGGTATAGGAAATGGTTTCATCATCACATTAAAATTTTTCTCTCATCATTAACTTGATGAGATAACAAGAAATTATATATATGATTTGAAATATCCTTCTATATGTTGTCCCTCCAAACATTTTCATAATGAACTTGTTATATCTTGGTACATCCCAGATGAATAGAGAAAGGGAACATGTGTTAATTAACAAATAGATTCTATTTAACTTAGTTTGTGTAGGTACAAACATTCTCATTCCAAATAGAATTACACTATCATCATTTATGTGGAACACATGTAGCTTTTCTTCCTTTACAACATTATCCATATTTTGAAACACTTGATTATCCCATTGTTCCTACTTATTATTCTATTCGAGTGATGGTTGATAAGTATTTTATGCAAGGTAATATGTAATCCATATCCTTATGATTTATAAACCCATCCTCTCCATATCTGTGAGGATTGGTTCTTTTTTAATCTATATGATGGACAGAGAATCAGGTTCTTTTCTGGTAAAATCATCACATAACATTTTCTCCCCTACTATATGGTAATGAATATAGAATGCATTGTCCATGATTATCTTTAATCATATCATTTGAAACATTTTAATCTCCTTATGTCTTGATATATACATTAGACTCATGTTATGGTTACAAATTCCACACTTATCCCCATAGAAAAAAAGTAACCATTCATCATTAGGAATTTCACTCATCTTAACTTTAGATTACACATTGGGTTGTTCTATTCATGGATCTTCAACTATCATGGGGATTTTCAAGTAACATTAAATTTTTCAGAAGTATGCAACCCAATAATTTATTTTGAAACATAAATTTATATCAAAAACTATTCTTCATCTATTGTAAATGTGATTATAGGTTTAGTTATCAACATAATCTTTTAATCCATTAATATTTCCTCACATTATTACATCGAGCCATACATTATCGCATTCCCCAGTAATGTACTTCGGCATAAATAAATTCATGAGTATATTCTGAAAAAACATTTATAGTATCCAACATATCATTGACAACATCAGATTTCTATGACACCAGTGATTCTGGCCTAATCCTCAATTTCCTTTGTTTTTAAAGGGTCAAAAGAAATTAAATCACTTGTGATCATGTATCCCAATAATTGACTTGGTTCATCCAAAAATTCACTCTTTATGAACATGGAATACCATTCCTACTTTTTTTATGTCTCAAGAATAATTTTTATATTTCATTTATATGACTCTTTTCTCTTATAGGAGATTAAAATATCATCAATAGACACTTTGAAAAATTTTGAAGGCATTTTCTAAATAACCTATTCAACAAATACAAGATGATATATAGGGAATTAGTTTGTCTAGAGGGATTCACTATAAACTCATAGTATCCATACCTAGTATAAAAAGTGGCCTTCCTAAAATCCACCATCATTACATTATTTTGATGATATTATTATTGATGATCCATTATTGAGCAGTATTGAGCTCCCCACAGTTGATTGAACATGTCATCAATCCTAGTAAGAGGATGCTTTATCTTTATGGTGATCCGATTGAGCTCCCAAAAATTTATACATGTCAGCATTTGTCCTTATATTTTTTTACTATGAGCACAGGAATACCCCAAGGTGATGCAATAGGGAATAATAACTCGTTGTTAAAATTTAATTTCAAATTCGTCTTTAACTGCACTAGTTTTATAGAAGCCATCCTATAGAACAATTTTGTGATAGGATTAGTTCCAGATATGTGTTATATTTAAAAATATACCCTGATGTCATAGGGGATTTCAGGGTAACTTTCGGAAATACATCACTATATTCCCTCAAAATGAGAACTTCCACCCAGTTTATACCTTCCATAGAATCAACCATTTGAGAATGATATGACTCTCTATCGGTCACCAGCACCGAAACTGTTGGGAGATTTTCCAGAGTTGACTCCTGATCTTCCTTGAATTTATTTAGGATCATCCGATGGTTTGGAATTTGAAAAGGTGTTTCTTTTTTCATACATTTAATATGTTTTCTGTATAATGAGATCTAATCCATGCACATAATATTGTCAAATTTCACCAAGGGAAGTATTATAAGATTTTTTGTGAGGAATATTTCTACACACATAAATAGGGGATGATTCTAAACATGGGTTGTAATGACTTCACCACTAGATTTTTTGTGGACTTCCATGAATCAAGGAATTGAGGACTTGATTCCATAGTTCTATAAAACATGAATTACATAAATTAATGCACAGAAATATAATCTATTAATTCATTTTTATTATTTATTAAATAAGATGTATACCTTGAAAGACATCATTTTTTTCTCAACTTCAATAGTTGTGATGGCATGAGTTCTCCCTTGATCCCTTGTCATTGGAGGATACTAATGTGGATTACCATCAATGAGTTTAGGAATCCGGAATTATCTTACATAGTGAGCTTTCTCCCTAAAGATGAAGCATTAAACATTGGTAGGTGATCTATTTTCCTTTTTTATATAAGAAGGTTTCTTCATGTCTCTCTATAATTCATGATCATAGTGGACTTATCTCCCACAAATGATGAATTTACTCATCCCATTGAGGAAATTAAAATGATCCTTCTTCCCAAATTTTTGACATATGAGTGGTCTATATTTCTTTCCAAATTTATAATAAGATCCTCTATCTTGAATCTACATCACTCATTTCTAATTTCCATACCAATGGGACCATTCTCCAAACACCATCTAAACTTTGACAACATTGAAAACATGTTCATTATAACTCCCAATGTATTGGATAAAAATATAATTTCTATGTTTTTATTTTAAACCAATAAATAATATATTAATTGTTACATAATTTTTTATTAAATAACCATGGGATTAACTTGAATTCCTCGTGATTTTTTCTTCATAAATCTTGAGAAATTCGCATCCCTTTTGTATCAGCTCTATAAATTCTCTCTCCATCACTATCCGAAGAGTTCAAGCATAACACTTATTAAGAAATATTTTCATATTATCTTCCGAAAAAATTTCTTCAATTTTATACATTGACATGGTTTTATCAATCAATAAACACCATTGTTCTCCCTCTCCATCTAATATTTAGAATGCTATAGTCACCTTCTCCATCCCGTAATTTTGGAGCATAGAGAAGTTATTTTCAATTGAGTTTACCCACTATTCCAAGACTAGTGTATCAAAAGAACCACTAAATATTAGTGGTTGTTCCCACATAATGTATTTAGTATTCAGTTGTTATTTATTTGGTGAAGGTGTAGATACCACGTTATTCATCATCAATGATGACTAATAATATCTATCATAAAATTAAAAAAATGACACAAATGAAGGATATAATATTAAAAAAATACATACAACTGTGAGTTTTGTCATGAAACCCAAGGTAATTGTACCCATTATATGTCCTTAGCAATAGTATTTACATCATGTGGCTTAGCTACCCACATGAATACTAGCATGTACACCATATCTATATAGGTGGCCTAATATGTCTAAACACAAAATAACGAATATTGGACCCCATGATTTATCAAATGGATTCCACATGAAAACGTGTAGATATTATGTTCTAGGAGTCTAATTGAGAAATAAAAACCAGTGAATGATATCCAATTCACATGTTTATGTATAATTAATATCCAAAAATTCATGCAGAAGAAATCAGACTCTAACATGGAATCGGTAACTCAGGCACTATTTTGGATCCATCAACATTGTCCCAATAAATAAAATTATATATAGGTCTCCATCTATAAAAAAAATTAGTGCTCATCCATTATACTAGGATCAAGTATGCATTCTAAAAATCTATCCTTTAGCTACATTTTAACACTCAACAAGAGGGATGCAATCAACTAGATCACCCATTGTCTCCTTATGCCCATCTATAAAAACCAGAATATATATGAGAGAACAATATCAAAATCAGGGGTAATGCCAGATCTATGAAATCAAATGGGTCTTTACATCATCCAATGACAAAAAAATAAACAACATCAAAAAATATTTCCAACAGAAAACTGAGCATGGGATGATATAACTCTTAAACCCATTATAAAAATTGGTGAACTAGAAACACATATATACTCTTATCCAACAAATAATGTGGCCCCTGTCAGTCCCTTAGAACGTAAAATCCAATAAAATAGTCACCATTAACTCTTAAAGCACATTCATATGGAAAAAAAATTAAGGCTCCCACAACAAATAGGTTTATAGAAAAAAAAATCCTACTTGGGAGTCCCCTTCGGTATCAAACCTCTTAGGCCATACCCATCAAATGATAATCAAATGTCTCAAATTTCACATCAACATCATAACACTCTACGAGGGATTATTATAGCTCATTCAAATCAAGAGACATGGTTAGTTTTGAATAATCTCAAATGTCACTCAGTGGTCTCTATCTAATCCTCAGTAAACAACGTATCCAAAGGGGAATCAAAAATAAATGAACCACTATATTGGAATTCACAGCGGTCCTCCTGACAATATCAAAAATAGGACCCTACATGGCCTTCCAAACACTTTCCAAACCTCATGGAAACTCCCATTTTTTGAAACCTAAGTTGGTTTTCCCAAAGAAATCATCCAGGGGCACTATATTTCCTACAAGGGAAGCCTTAATAGTTCCTCCAAATAATCTGAAAACCATAACAACACCCAAATGTAACCACCTTCCAATGCTACCAACCATGATAAAACACTCTTATAGATCGGATCCCTAAACAAATGATATATGACTTAATTGATCTATCCTTGTTCCAACTATCTAGTCACATAGGATCAAACTAATATCTCATGGTGATTCTAAATTATATCACCTTCTTGTAGTCAATTAAAGAAACCAAAAAAAACTACACCAGAATCCATTATTTAATCAAACTAAGGAGATCACAATCCCTACTCGGTCCTCATAGCTCACAACCTATCCCGCTAGATGATTTTGAATCAGTGACATAATTAAATATTTCTATAAATCATTATCTATTCCAATACACCACCCAAATGGTATTTAAATTATGAAAGGAATCACCAATTGTTGTCAATAAGGAAAAATTCTTAGAATAGACTACTCACTACTCCAATTCTCACTGTAAGGAGAAAAAATAAAAACTGACCATGGGAGGTAGTGTACATTGTATGTATGTTATTTTTATTGTGTGTAACCATAAATTTCTCCCTTAACTATGTTCCACTAGTACGTGGCATGTACATTTCTAAAGTAATGTTCATATATGTCATGTAAATGGAATGCATGTCATGTATATGGAATGTACCACAACATGGGTATCTTTTCATATACAATATCAACACATGGAATGTACAAATCCTTACTAAATATTGTGTACCACGCTGTGCATGTTATGTAGAAATCGCATGGTTCCCATTAGTGTACCTAGAAATATACACACACAAGGGGTCTGACTTAGCACAGATCATGAACATTAGACATGTACCTTTCATGGATTATGGTATTGTTCCCTATACATAAATATATTCCTAGCATAACCTGATTTTCCACAACATTTCATATACCAATGATGCACAATGTATATTCTCAAAACCGTGTCTTCCCTAAAAGGGACGTATAAATAGTGTTTTTTCATAGTCATATAGGTCTTATACACGGGTTATCCTAAAATAAAATTACCCAAAATGGCTTGGACACTAATTACTCATTGACTAATCCTAGACAGGCCCTCAATGAATCCCCAACTACCCAAAAAATATCTAAAACTAAAAAAATCAATTTTATGGGGTCCTATTGAAGAACATAAATATATTCTTACCTATGGGTATAAATCTCTAAAGATTCGCATATGATGTACAACACAGTGATTCCTCCACCCTCACTTTAATCATTCTCTCCCTATATCAATATAATAATAAATCATCCTAAATGGGTATACAAGTGAATCCAATGGGGATAAATTTTAAAAGAAAATGAAAAATGAAATAGTGGAGAAAAACATAATGAATGAATAAAATAAAATAATAGAAAATGGGTTATGCCATAGTCATGGTGCCTGATGAAGTGTTATTCCTCACATAGTTAAAACTACCCATTATAATAACATCTATAGAAGAATAATATCAATATAATGCATTGTATAGATGCTATACCAAAATGAACATGATCAAATTAATTTATATTTAATTAATTAAATATTAAATATTGCATGAAAATTTAAATGGCTAAAATTTCCACAAAACTATTATACTAGGGTAAACTACCTATTATCAGAATAATAGAGTGGTCAGAAAAATCATCTCTGATCATCTTATTTTATAAGGAATTGTAGTACCCTAAAACACATTTGGTATCCAAAATTCAAATTTACCCAGATTTTCTAAACTCATGATGTTGTGAGGTACCACAATGAAAATTTTATCCAATAAATTATATTTCTCAATATAATATGTTAAATTTTAAAATTTTTATACAGATATACAAAAATATTATTACTCTCTTAATTAGTAATCAATTTCAAATAATATCTATTATACTAAATTGTGAATGATACTTTTTTACAACACTATTTTAATATATTAAATGATTTAGGTAAAAAATAAAATTCCCATTATTTATATGTTAAATTAGACTACATAGAGATTTAATTTAGTTTTACATAATCAAAATTTATTTATAATTTGACATTAAATTTTTTATAATATATATATGCATGAAAAAGAAAATTATGAAGGTAAAACATTAAATTTTAAATTTTAAAAATAAAATGGAAATTCCATGAACCCAAAATAAAACATGTGAGAAAATTTGAGATGGATTATTTAACAACGTTATCCCATCTTAGAATCCATTATTCATTAAATATGGAACCACTGACCATTGAATGGTTTAATTCAATTATTGAAAATTATTGGTTATTAAAAAATGTTCCCCTAGAATAAATGAGATTCACTTCCACACTTTCAGTGATAAACATAAACTAATAAATTTTCATAAATCGATAATCAATTATCCCCTCCTAGATTTATCATTAATAACATAAATCCCCAATATAACATATGTTATTATAATCCATAGATTTAAACTGAGACTTTAAAGAGATTTTTAGGGGTCCCAAATTGAGTATTAATTAATGCTTATCCATTTCATCATAATATATATAATGAAATACTAAACATTTAATTGTAATATAATGACCTAAATTTAATTTCGACAATCAATAGTTATTATATTAATGCAAAAACCCTAATTTAATTTTCCCTATCAACATAAAATAATAAAACAATGTTGATTATGCATTGATAAAAAAACCACCTCCACGAAGCAATGTGATTTATTTTCCTTCACCACCTAAAATTTATTATATTAAATTAAATTTATATAATTAAAATTATATATATCAAAATAAATATATTATATAATAATAATAATATATATTCTATAAATTTTATTAATAATAAATGTCCATAGTAATGTTAATAACCTAAAATGAACATATAATCATTCATTTAAATATTTATGATTATTATTTTAAAAACCTATATAATTTTATAAATTCTATGATAATAATATAATAAACATTGTGAATCCCTATAATTATAGTGACTATGAATCTTTAATACATCGCTTTTAACCGTTCTCATCATTCCAAAATAGTCATATAAAATTTGACTTAACCACCTGAAATGACCTACATATTCAAAAAAATATAATAAATAAACATAATATCAAAATAAAACATCATTATAAAATGAAATAAAGGTCAATAATTATACAATTATGGTATTCATTTTTCAAAATTTTATTATTCTTGAATATAGTCACGTGCATAGAGTCAATCATGACCTAGTTAAGGTTTTCTAGTGTCAATTTTCTCTAATTGATGAATATTTATTATTACACGCAATATTTATTATATAATAGTGTATCTACATACAATATAGTATTTTTTACTGTGATTCTAAAAAAAATTCGGACAATAAATGTACAATAACATGTTCTTACTCATATATAGTTTTGAATAAATATTATATAATTTTTTAAAGGGTTGTATAAACTCACATTTTTTCATTGAGTTGAAATCATTCATATTTAATTTTTGTTGCATGGTTGATTTATTCTTCCAAATAAGCTAATTATATTGTATTTTATCCTTAATTTAAAGGGTTTTGTAATTTTTCTTTATAACCACATTAACAAATGATTCTTACATGAATAATTATGTTAGTTGAATGGTTTTATTGGTATCAATTCATATTTCTTGATATATACAATGTGGTATGATAAAATTCACATTTATAGGATTTTTAACTGTTAATTTGTTATATTATAAAATTAATTATCAATCATTAATGTATTTTAAGTTTATTTTCAATCACTTTATTTTCTAAAGATTTTTATTTAAATGCCACTAAAACTGTATGATATCATTTTAAATCATAATTTTAAAATAGAGATCTCAAAAATGTGATAAACCATATAGGATATTATAATAATCAATATTAACTACATGAAATCCATTTACCACAACTATGGTTATACATAGGGATATTTTATACTTTGTACCTAGATTTTATATTAATTTTTTAATATTATAAAGTGATGTTTTTTTCACAAAAAATTAAAAATATAAAAAATTTAATATCTCTTTAGGAAAGAATTATTCAAATTATATTTAATTTCTTTCAAAATATCTATGTTTTAAAAAAAAATTACATTGTCTACAATCATGAATTTCCTTGGTAAATTTTTAAATGTTAAATTTTGTTAATATTTTTCATTTGGATTTTTTCAACAAAATAATTATTTTCAGGGTATTAGGGTGGCCATTTTTTCCACAATATATAATAATTTATATGAAAAATTCATCCTACATTCTCATGGATTCTATGTGAAATGGTATTCTTAAAATGTTACTATTTTCATACTGCAATAATGCCCATATTAAATCAACCTGGATTAGTTTATAAAGATGATTCTTATCATCTATCATTATTCATTAGGAATTTTGATATTAAAATGATTGTATATCATAATTTAAATTATCTCCTCAAATATAATTTCCTTTTATAAAAGATATATTATCCCATTAACTATCATCATATAGAATAAATTCATTAGATCCAATTAACAGATAAGTAAATATTCAAAATCATGATAGTCAAATATGAGAATCACTTTAATATGTTATATGAAATTCAATGTTATATAATGAATAAATTAATTTTTTATTAGGATCCCATTTTCAAATTCAGTTGATTAGATTATACTATTAAAAGTACATTTCATTGAGAAAAGTGGAGTTTTATTAACATAGTAATTTTATTCACACTCTAACATTTCAACTCAATTAAATGAAGATATTATAATACATATCTGATTTTAATATCTTGTTATCATATTATTAGGATACCCTCCTAGATTAATAATAAATATCTTCATCTGATCACACCCAATATTCTATTTTAGGTCTATAAAATATATGATTTTTTCATGGGTTCAAATTATAAAAGGTTCTAATTAGTATTACATTCATTCCCAAAACATACAAATCTAATATCTTCTACATGTTGGTTCGTCTACATGCTCGTATAAGGAAAAATCCTTATACAGTCAATAATCATGATTTTTTACTCAATAATTCAATTTATTAGATTCCCTAGGAAATTTATGGTATAGAAATTTTGATAATTAGTTCATATCCCATACATAACTAACCCATATATTAAATATAGAAATTTCTACGCATTGTCCATTTTTTGAAATAATAAAAAGGGATAAATAATTAATTTTCATCGTAAAATCATCATGTTCTTCAACTTTACATCTTCACTATTCATATCCATACATAAAACTTGTGAATTTTTTTTAAACACATGGTATGAGTAAAAATGTTCAGGAAGTGATATAAAATAATAAATCTATTATTTAATTGAATAACATGTAAACCTATAAAATGAATTCTTTTAACAAAGAAATCATTGTGCATACTAAATTAATCATTTCCACATGCTAAACACACACATGTATCTATGAGAAATACTTCAAAACTCATACGTCTAATAATATTGATGATGAAAAGTAATGTCCTTATCATTAGTTTCCCAATTTACCATATTATAATGTTGACAATGCTTTTCTGATTTTCACTATTCATTATGACAAAAAATAATGTTCAAATAATTAAATAATATTAAATTTTTTTATTCCAAATATAGAATTCATTTTACCATATTAAATCATAATAATTATTAGAAATTCATTTTATAAGAATACTGTAAAATGTGGAAATAAATGGTTTTCTAAATAATCTTGTATTAGTTCAAAAAGTATTCTTATAGTAAGATCACATATAAAATTTATTATTATATATGTAATTAAAATATTTATTAGTAAAGATTTATTATATTAATTTATGATAAAATTAAATATATTTTTTTTTGATTTTCAATGGAAATTAATAATTGTTTTACAAAAATGAATATTATTCAGTATTCACAGAAAAAACAATATTTTCATGAAAGTAAAATATATTCATCTTATTATAATTCAGACATGAGGAATTCAAATCAGTTATCCATTATTTCAACACAAATTCAATAATTTTAAATTTATACTTTTAAATAAAACATTATTAGAGAAGTGATACAAACTACTGCTTAAAAAATTACTTAATATTTTTATTGAATATAGATAACTATATCATGAATAGTAATAAATATAGAATTTATTTATTCAATAATTAAAAGGATGTTAAATTTTTAACTTATGTTATAAATATAATTATTGAATTTTTTTTTAGTCAGTAAATAGGTCAGTTGATCTTTCCCTCATATTATTTTTCGAATCCCTTCTTGTTTTGATAACCATTTTTTTTTCACCAAACCTAAATGTGGTTAATTACATTATTACACAAAAATTTCACTTCAAGGCTCATAATATATAATAAAATTTTCTTCATAAGAATTATTTTCTTCTAACGAAACTACGTCATTGCTTGAAGAATTTTATGAATTCAAAACATACTTTATTAACATTATGTCTTGAAAAACATTACGCATATAGAATAAACAAGTGGTCAGGGCCACATAGTAGGAAATGGACCAAAATTCTGTGGGAATTAATATGGACCAATTAAATGTAGTATTTTCATCATGTTTTTACTAAAATTGGAATAAAAAATCTAATGGACATATTTTAAGAAAAATATAATCACCTACAATTAAATAACGTCATTTCATTAATACGTATGTATATTTTTTTTATGCAATGAGTTTTCCTTTTATGTTATTGAATAATATTCACTTTCACTATATTTTTTCAACCAAATATATTCCCATAATCTTTCTTTCCTACACTTTAACACAATAACATGGTGTCTAAAACCTCTTTTAAAATTATTACTCAAAGTTTACTATGTGTATAATGCAATGAAAACAGTTATTATAAGAAACTCAAATAATGAAATATGGTGATCCCAACTCCACTGGTAATCTATTGAAAAAGATAAAGTCATTTCATCCAAATATAGAATTATTCACCTAGACAATAAATAAGATTGAGGAAGAAATAAATTACAGATATTTATTTCAAAACCCAAGGACTCTTGATGTCCTGTCAATAAATTATAATAGAATCTTCAATCAATATTAGATTCAATGAAGTGGGGAACATTATATAACCTAAATATATCCATTTTAAATTGTCAATAATGTTGATCTAAAGTCACTATATCTCTAATTGTAATTAAATATACACATATACTTAATCGTTCATCAATAATTGAACACACATTATTACCTTAATATGTATTTGGTAATCCTCTAATAAAATCCCTGAATATATTTTCACATTTCTAATATATCATCTGAAAAGGGTGAATTACCCCCTTTGGTAATTGTAATTATACTTTAATCAATTGATAATAATAAAATTTCATTGTAAAATTTGAAATATCTATCTTTATTCCATCAAACTGGTAAATCATTTGATGTTCTTTCATTATATTAGTGCATCCTGTTTAAAAGGAAAATCAGAAACTAAGAGCTTCGCTCAACATTTATCTCTTCCACTAGGAATGATAAGGCACTCAAAGTCCCATTCATAATATCATAAAACTACATTCATCGACATTAAAATAGGTAATTATACCAATATTACTATATTAAACCATTTAGTTAAAACATGAAACTCTTTCTTATAGTCCAAATTTATTTTAACATAATTAATTATATGTATTCCCAAAATAAAATAGAGAATTTTCCTACTTCAACAACATCATGGAGAAAATTCATCAAATCACAAAAATATGAGACATTTGTTAGACATAACATGGTTAATGCAAATTTTTTTCCCACTCACCACTGTATTTTTTTCCTGGATTATAATGAATCATTACTTCATGATCCCTAAACAGTTCCAAACATCACATATACCTTATATTCATCTCCTTCGGAGTATATATATAATTATATAATTTTTAAAAAAAATATATTTCTAAAAATACTCCATATTAATTACAATACCATTTTTAAATTGAGTAACCAAAATAACTAATTATAGATCATGTGTTGGATAAATTTACACATTAGGTTTCAGTTGATATGAAACAAAAGCAATTACTTGATAATCCTTCAATAGGACACAACATTTTCCATTAAATGATTCATCACTATAGATGACAATGCATTTATTTCCTGATTAAAGATCCAAAAAAATACAGTTCCCCAATAATCTATTATATTATAGAAACAAATAATCAAATTATTTCATCCATATGAATTTTACTCCTTTTCATGTTAACATTGTTAGTGGTCTAGGAAATGGAACATGGTTTTCATCAAACCACTATTAGTAATCCATTAATATAAGAAAACTACAAAACCCTATGACATGTTTTGGTCTTGATCATTCTTTAACATCATTATTTTATCATATTCAATAGTTATTAAATATTTACTAAAAATATTTCCATCAAAATAAATTTTTTTCCAATAAAATCCACACTTACTAATTTATCTATATATCTTTTTTCAATTATGTTCTTTAAAACAATATATATGTTTCATTCTAGATCCTTATGAAATTTACAATATACCAAAATATAATTATTAAAAATTACCATAAATTTTTCCAAGAAGTCATGGAAGACACTATTTACATGATCTATAAATGAATTTGGCTCATTAAATATCACAATGGGAATAACTAAAAACTCATATTTCATGTATCTATTCCAAAACACATACTTTGGGATATCTTATTCATTCAGTATCAACTTATGACATCATCACATTAGATTAGACTTTCATACAATATTTCCCTCTATGCATCTGATCAATCAAATCATTTATATGAGGTAAATAGAACTAATTCACAATATTTAAGTTATGAATGTCTATATAATCAATGAAAATTATCATTTAACCATATTTCATATTGATATATGAAATGGGATCACACAAATGTGAGGTACTAGGATTAGTGATACATTTATTTAGAAACTCATAAAACTTGATTTTCAATTCCAAATGATCTACTTTAGATATTCAATAAGGGTATATTGAAATTTTATTAGCATCAAGAAATAAGTCAATAGTAAATTCAAAATCTAAATAAAGAATGAAACTATGAAGACGATAAATAAATAAATATATATATATAGTCATTTTGTATTGGATAATCACTAATTTGGTCAATTTATTTCTTTTCGAATACATGACCTCAGTAGATTTATCATCAATTGGTAATCAATTTATCACATTCATAGTATGTTATCAAAGGAATTAAATCATATAATAAAATATTTTTCTTCTAAAATATATCTTAGCATGATGAACTGTAATCCAATACATACAAAAATTAATAAAAATATCTACTATGGAGATTTCGATTATATTAATAGGACTCACCATCCCGCTTATGAAAATACGAAGATTCCAATAAATAATGGTTTCTTTAATATAACCACCATGTCTCTTCCATTATATTGATCCATCATTAGGTAAAACAAGATCTGAGGTGACAAAAAAATATGAGGTTGTTGTTTAATTAAATTCACAACAATCGACATTTTCCTATATAGTGTATCAGGTTTCTATCGACTATTGAATCCAACACAATTTATAGCAGAGGTGACCAGATCCATCACTACAAAAAATTTCACAGTTCATATTCCAACAATACGAGGTTTTTGATTTGGAAGGATATTTTATTATTGATAAATTCCAATTATAAATTTCCTATTTTTCTTAGTAGAAAACTATTCTTATATACATATATTAGAAAAATAAACATGGTAATCATAAATTACTATATCATTATAACCATAAATAATAATTTGATGACAATATTTTTTTATATTATCATATCCTCTAAAATTACATAAACAATTTATTTTATAAAAATTATAAGTACATGGACTTAGAAATTATAAAATCCTGTTGTTTTAATAAATTTTTTATTTCCTTCAATTATAAAATATTTATAATTCGTGAAATATTTTTTTAGAATATGAAATAAAAAATTTCAACAAGATTAATACACACCATTTTCTCAATTAAGATCATTAAACACAATATCTGGATATTAAAAAATCATTTCGAAATGTAGAGAATTATATTCATAACTCATGTCAAAAATAACTAGAGCCTTATAAAATATATAACAGTAACCACCCTAATTAACTACCTTCTTTCTGAAAAATTCAAGGAACATTATATTGTGCATTAGAGTTTTATCTAGTTTCCCCTATCATATAAGTTATTTGGGGATCACTTTTCCTAGAAGATATAATGGGATCACACATCATATAAATTATATCTAGATCACCATTCATCATTGAAAATGATCATGTACAATATCATGAATATGAAAATATTATTGAATATTTATCATCAATCAATTGAAAAAATATTTTGATCCTTTACACGAAACACATTTATATATTAAAATTCAATAATATTTTTAAAATGTGTTTTTAATGATAATATTCATATAAGAGATGAAATCAGGGTATTCATTGACAAAAAAATGAAATAATATATTATAATCCAAAAATTATATATTGGTTATGGTACTAGAAAAGATAATTGTATTTGACTATGAAAACATATTATATTTCTACTGTCATTTACAAATAAATTCAAAACATTATTGAAAAATATTCAATTTTAAAATAGGTAAAATAAATTCAATAGGGCCTGAAAAATTCCATTATATTTATTTAATATCTATATAAATTTATCTGTATGATATTTATAAAAAGCTGTACATGGAAGAAAAATAGTTGGAAGCGATCTTTATAGGAGGATTTTTAAAAGAATGCAAATTACATTTACTCTGACTCATCAAGTTCTTTCTTTATCTTCTAGAATAATAATATAATGTAAATTATTTACTTGATTAATAACATATTTCAATTTTATTATTCTATATTATTTTATATATTATAATTTAATTTTGAATTACTTAATCAATTATGTTTATGTCAAACACTTTAAAAAAATATGGATCGTGTGTCTGAAATGAATTTGGTGGGTTGAATAAATCTTACGAGTTTATTATTCTATAATATACAGAATAATAATAATGATATAATTATCATTTTAATAAATCATTGATAATTTTAAAATATATCAGTAAATATGCTTCGGAAAATGAACTAAATTTCGATCATGGAGACGGTAGGTCATACATACGCATTAGTAAGATTCAGAATTTTCAAATACCATTATGGAAAAAAGATAAGTAATATTTTATCATCAAAGAATTATAAAAATATCATAAATACCATATTATTTCTTTAAATATTATTATATATATGGTCCATGTGATGTTGGTATGATAAATAAATCACATCACATCATGGAGGTGGTAGTACACACATATACATGAATGTAGTTATCATTTTTAAATGACAGTAAATAAAATTAAATAAATTGTATATTAATTATATATATATAAAAATATGTAAACAAAATCATTTAAATTCAATAAATCTATCATTAAAAAAAATTTATATTTAGTTATGGATAATTAATAAAATCGATTTGAAAAATGGTAGTCCACCGTACATATGTACAATAATATTATTTGCCCTTTTATGGATGATAATATTGTTGTAGGTAATTAAATTAACAAAAAAAAATCTAAATATATAAAATTTAATGATGATATTATTTCAAAATGATTGAAGAAGTTTTTATGGATGATGAATCATAGAAAAAATTAAAACTCTAGATCGCGAATGATAACTCTTTTTCGTAAAATATCTTATGATTTACCGTCAAAGAATTCCTAGGTTATATTTATTATAAATTAACAGAATATAGGATATGGGCAAGGAATTTATGTAATGACATAGAAATTCCAAATATTTTTTCTTAAATACGTGGAAATTTTATGAGTATGCAGTTTCTGAGGACGCTAGATTATGAGTCCCAGTTTTCCCGGAATCAATTTCTGAAACTTTTTTCATGTACGTTCATTAAACATACAAGTGGGATTTTATAACATTTGAACCGGTGCTTAGAATTGAAAACTAAGGGCACCGTTGAACTCATAACCCCATTATTCGCTTATGGAGACCATCACCAAAGTTGCGTTTTAACGAGATTGGAAGTTAGTTTATGGGATATTAATAAAGATATAAAAAATTAAAAGGTTTTAATTTTATTTTTATTTGTGGCGGTTTAATCCTCCAAGTGCAGGATGGAGGTGGGGCCCTCCTGTGCATAACCTCCGTTTGTAGGATTTATTAGCTGGGGTCTGCATGAGCTTTAATCTCTTTGTGACTCTCAATAAATTGGAGGAAACCCATGAACTTCCCCCACTAATTAATGTGCCAACCAACTTAATGACTTAATTGAATCTCTTTTAATTAATTGTCTCCATTTTAATTCTTTGGAATTCATGTCGACCATTAAAATAAAGATAAAGATTTTGTTTTATTTTTGGTTGGAAAAATCTCTGGTTGGGAAAATGAAAGAGAGGAGGATTTCTTGGAGAATGTTATCTACCAACAAAGAATGCCCCGTTCCACTGAATAATGATGAACACCCTCTTGGATATTAGACTGATTGAATGTAGTAGACGCCGCCCATGAAGAACGTCACCTACGATGACGTCACCTCCTTCCACCGCCAACGAGCGACAATCGGGTTAAGGGTTACTTTACGATTTAATATTACCTCTTTACCCCGTCGTATGTTGTGTGCTTGGAGAACCAAATGATATCACTGTAATGAGGAGGGTTCAGAATGAACGAAAACGGCCCGACCCTCCCCTTTTGTTGGTTCATGTTTGATGAAAACGAAGGCGGTACACGTGGAAACTGAAAACGAGCTAGCCGTGATGAAAGCCAGTGGTGCAGGACTGCCGAGTCGCCACAAGGGCACGACACCACCTGTAGCGCTGAAAACTGAGCCCCGGCCAGGCGGGCCACGGCGGTGCAGGTCGGGCACAGTGCTGTCACACTGCGCTGGGAGGAAGGGCCACAGCCAGGAGGTCAGCGGTGGTCAGACGTCGGACGTGGTGTCATCCCCCTGTGAAACGGAGAGGGAGGCCGCTGATAGGCTGGGCCACAACGGAGGTGGCCTGGGGCTGTCACGCCGCGCGGTGGAGATATGCCGAAGCCTGGGTGGGCCGCGAAAGTGAATCTAGGTGCAGTGCCGTCGCTCCGCGCTGAAGAATGAATACGGCCTTAGGCCGCGGCCGACAGGGGAGGGCGTCCGACTAAGCCGGCTGCCAGTGAGCACTACAGTAGGGACTCGAAGGGTTGTGTGGTTACCTGAAACTGTTCTAGGTGTCGGTTATGTTATGGTTAATAGGGGGCATGAACCCCCCCCCCCTAGCGTGGATATCCGGGCCACGCAACTAGCTGGCTGAGCCACATAGCCATCCAGCACACGGCCCGCCGGCCCGGCCTTGTAGGCCGGCTAGCCGGGCCGCCATGGTCCTGGTCGCCTCGGGCCGAGCCGAGCCTTCGGGTCGGGCCGCCCCTTCAGGTTGGGTCACTCCCTCTCTTCGGGCTTCCCACTCGGGTCGGGCCGACCCCTCAGGCCGGGCCACCCAATTTGACTGGGTCGGACCCGCAGACCGGGTCAGACCCCTGTTCTGAACTTGTCGGGCCGGGTCGGTTTGACAGCGTCGGACCGAACCCGGGCCCGCTATGTCCCTATTACACCGTTTAGCCCGCATTTTTTTCTAAGGGTGTCCGAACGACGGACCATCTATGGTGACATAAGACTTATAGTGGGACGATTATTTTGACATATCCCACATGAGTTTACACGCAGTTGGGGTACGGACGGGTTGGTTTGAACCTAAAAACCAACCAGGCCCTAGGAACATAATTGCCAATAACTCACATATCGGGCGTTCGATTGACGCGCTGTCTATCTCATTGGGTTCCTTATGATGTGAATGATCTACATGTCAAATCAACTCGAGACTTCATGGTAGTAGATATGTCGACGCTTGGCTAGATGAGCAGACCCTCCCGGAATCAAGAGTGCTGTGTACAGGAACCCAATGACTGGATGCGACTGAGGTTATAGAATCCTATGTGGAACCACTACTGGACTGGGATCCTCCATGGGTTCGATAGTGACGATACTGTACGTGGATCCTCCATGGGTTTGATAGGGACAAGGATAGACCTGGATCCTCCGTGTGTTCGATAGTGATGAGACAGGACCTGGATCCTCCGTGGGTTCGATAGTGACGAGACTGGACCTCGATCCTCCCTGGGGTCAATAGTGATGAGACTTGACCTGGAACCTCTGTGGGTTCGACAGGGACAAGTCTTATCCTAGAACCTCCGTGGGATCGACAACGATTACTTTTGTACCCGAGATTCGACATAGGATCCACAGCTTCAACAGACTGGTGTTTTAGGATTCTACAGATATCTGTAGTTCGATAGTGAACATTGATTTAATGGATACAGCTAATCATATTCTACACTCTTTTATGGTGTATATTACTGGTGTTAGATGAGTCATTTCCTTCAAGTTACTTCATGTATGAGATTTGTACTCTTGACGACATAGGTATACGTATGGGAATATACCTAAGTAAGGGTGGATGATTTTTTGTGGATGTTTCTTCATGGATGTGTTGTGATAAAGTTGACATGTCTTTCTTCTGTGAGTTGAACCTATGGGATACACCTTGTGTTGTACATTCTTTGTGGAGTTTTTATACACTTTAGGAACATAATGTGGTTTGGCTCAAGAGTTAGAGCTAATTTGTGATTGGTAACTTAGGTATATGTATGGGCATATACCTATGCATGGATGACTGATACTTTGTGATTGTATCATACTTTTGTGGTTTTTCCATAGTGAATTTTGGGATACCATCGGTGGTCTCAGGATCCCCTACTGATTATTGTTATACTCACCCCTGCATGGGATTTACCCGCACATTGTTTTGTTCTGTGCAAACGACTGTCAATATTGTTCGAGGCTGGGAGTGACGGACAGGAGGCTTCTCAGATGTGGACTAGATGAGATGTACATCAGGGGTGAGTTGTTCGAGATATGTACCTATAATTCATGTAGGATTCTCCAGTGGATGATCCAGGAGCTATTTTTCCATTTTTACTTGTACTTGTACTTTTTGTTTAGTTGGTATTGTATATTGGCCCACTTACTTTCATCATGTCTTTATTTTCTGTATTAGTACATGTTTTTCAACTGCATGTGTTCAGACTATGTGTGATACACGTTTAGAGGCAATGTCTTCCCTTTCTATCAGGGAATCTCCTTTGGTGCTCATCGCCAGCCCCTGGCCTATGTAAGGTGTCCTTCTGGTTGTCATGTCATGGGCCCCGAGGACGCGTCATGAAATATTTGTATCAGAGTATTCGGTTCGACCAAAGTACATAGGACTCTGATATTTCTTTTCTTTTAAGCAATAGTGTTAAGGGTACTGAGTGTGGTTACTAGTTTAGGGAAACTGGTGTTGGGGCAGCGGCTGACGTATCCATACAGTAGGACTCAGACTTCTGATTTCCAACTCAATGCATGAAAACACTTATTGCGTGTTTGTTTCTTTTAAAAAGTTTTCTTCGTGATTAATTTGTGTCAGCTCACCAGGTATATGGTTTTGAACGTGGGACACCTGTTTCTTTTCAGGATTTCTTCACTTAGTCTATCAGTGCGGGTTTCAAGAGGAGAGTGTGATGGTAGCCCACCGAGCGATGATGCCTTGGTGTAGGGCCCCATCACAGTGGAGGCACTAGCGGTACCACTAACCGTAGGGATACCATTACTACCAGCCCAATCAACAAAGGTTGAGTGCCACATGAGGGCATTTCACAGGTTCCTTTGATAGAGGCCTATGAGGGTTCAAGGCGAGACATATTTTTAGATGGCTGGGTAATGGCTGGAGTCTGTAGCTTGAGTTTTCTACACAGTTGGTACACCCGCTGACATGATGGTGCACCTAACTATTAGTCTCATTCAGGGAGTAGCTGAAAGGTGGTGGAGCCTTATGCATCTGTTTTACTATGAGGCAACCCTAACCTTGGGGAATGTCGAGGGTCTTTCCAGGGCAGATGTTGTACACACGACTCTACGCTCATTGCGTGCTCAGGATATGGAATTTTTATAGCTGTCGAGTAATTTGTAGAAGGTTGTAGGCAGATGACCCGGGGGAACCAGCGGGTTAGATCTAATGTTAAAAAATCACAGGATGTGCCAACGGGGGTGGGGTCACCTGAGGCCAAGGGAGATTTGAATAGAGAACGGTCTGTTATTCTAGTAGGAAATGGGGACACATAGCACATGACTATACAACTCCCCACACAGTTGATTAGCAGTCAGTAGAGGAGCCACCGAGACAGAGGCAGTGGGAGGAGCTTGAGCAACAACCGAGCGGTGGACGAGGCAGTGGAGCTGGTCCTTCAACGGATGGTGGTTAGATTCATCGAGAACTACTGCCACCACCCCTATATGGTTCACCTCAAGTTCCTGGAGTAGGTGGACAAGAGCAGGACTAGCTCGAGGAATAGAGACTTTCTTCATGATGCTTCTAGCTTCTATGATTTCATTGTTTATGGTTTCTTTGTGACTTTGTAATTTGTGCTGCAGAAATAAAAGTTACTTGTCCTTGTGACATTTACTTTCTTGCCTTTTTGTGTGGTTGATACTAAGAAGTTTTGGTTAAAACTGTTGAATTGACCATCACATTTGAGATTCCTACTAGAGGCGACCCAAAGACCACACAATGATGCCAACAATGTGACTCAACCCTTATAGGTGAGAGTAATGGTTGGATATCTTGGTAGTATAGTTGAGGCCTAAAAACGTCGTCTATGGCATGAAATAGTACCATTCATGTTAGGATTGAATATATTTGGAAAAGATAGTGTTTCTTCCAAGGGATGAGACCGGATTTCTCTTTTCGGCAATGGAGGAATCATAGAAGCTATTGTCAGATGTAGGCAAAGAAGGGTGTACTCGAGTTCTAAACAATTGGAGAGTCTCACCCATAGTTCGTTAAGCGAACAGTTTACAGCTAACTCTAATATCAATAGACTCAGGTGTTTCTTTTGGTAGAAGGACATAAACCTAAGACCACAATGTTGTCTTCAGTTCCTCCAGGACTATGACTTTGAGATAGTCTATACTCTTGGTAAGGGGGATGTTGTCGCAGATGCTCTCAGTTGGAGATCAGATATTCAGTTGTTAGGAGAGGTGACCGAGCAGCTGACTGCGTTGCAGATATCCTTTGTGGATAGGGATGGAGAAACCTATCTACAATCTCATATAGTCACTTCTACACTTTTTCAGCGAGTTAGGTAGGCGTTGTGGGGGACGATGACTACGAGACATGACATGCTTAGATATCGACAGATAAGGCCCCTGATTGATCTTCTAGAGGTGAAGAGCACATAATCCTTTTTAGACGATGTACATTGGTACCATTTGTGATTCAGGAGGAAATGATGAGGGAGTTATACACTTTCTCTCTTGTGGTACATCCAGGAGTGGAAATGTTGTATCAGAACCATAAACGACAGCACTGATGTCCAGGAATAAAGATGGCAGTAGTAGAGTTTATCTCATGATGCCTCACTTATCAGTAGGTGAAGGTAGAGCACTAGGTACCGGTAGGCTTGGTAAATATCTAAGAGGTCCCACAGTGCAAGTGGGAAAGGATATCCATGGGCTTTGTGGTGGGTCATCCACGTACATCCAAGAGTCACTATTCGATATGGGTGATCGAAGACCAACTCAACAAGTCAGACCACTTCCTACTGATCAGAGAGAAGGTCTCAGTATAGAGCAGGGGATACCCCTATGTACATGAGGTCGTGCCTTTACATGGATTACCTTATTCTATTGTCTACGAACGTGATGCATGGTTTACTTCCCGGCTATGGAAGGGGTTGTAGGAGGATTCTGAGGCACAAATTCTCTAGAGCAACGCCTTCCATCCTCAGACGGATGGTAAGCCTGAGCGGACCATTCAGACCCTCGAAAACATGTTATGTGCATGTGTTATCGACTTCGGTTGCAGCTGGAAGGACCACATACCCTTGGTAGAGATTGTGAATAACAACAGCCACCACTCCTCCATTCAGATAGCTCCTTTCGAAGAAATATATGGTCGACCGTGTAGATTTCTTCACTGCTAGACTGTCATAGGGGAGTCAGCACTAGTGGGACCAGAGTTTGTGCAAGCTATCACTAAGAAGTTGACGATCATCCATGAGTGGATGAAGACTGCACAGAGCTGGCAGAAGTCCAATCCGGATAAGAGATGGAGGCCATTAGAGTTCAATTATGGTGACCACGTCTTTCTACGAGTGTCACCTCGATGAAGTCTACGGAGATTTGGCTGAGGAGACATGGTATGTCCACGATTCATCGGACCATTCTAGGACCTCAGCTGAGTAGGCCAGGTGGCTTACTGCTTATCTCTTCCACCTCAGTTTCACTGGGTGCACGATGTCTTCCACGTATATGAGTTGAGGAGATACGTCTATGACATTTCTCATATCATCGACCCTAGGAAGATGGACATTGATGACAGGGTGACTTTGATGGAGGTTCTAGTGGATATTGAGGATCAACATGAGTGGGTCCTACATGGATGATCAATAACTCTAGGGGCATGTTTGCTGGCAACACAAGAAGCTCCAGAAGAGCACATGGGATCGGGAAGCTCATATGTGTGATGTGTACCCCCATTTGTTTCCTTAGTGTGAGTTGCAGCTAAAAGGGAAATAAATCCCTAAGGTGGTGAGAATGTAATGTCCTGCAAATTTCGTGGTATTTTTTTTAAATAAATGGAAATTTTAGGAGTCCACCATTTCTGAAAGTGCATGATTCTGAGGCCCGGTGTGCCCTAAATAAATTTCTGATGTTCTGTTCGAGTACGTTTTGTAAACATATGAGTGAGATTTTATAACATTAGAACCGGTGCACGGAATGAAAACCTAGGGCACTGTGGAACACATAGAACTAGTACATGCTTAAGGATACCATTAGTGCAGTTGAGTTTTAATTAGATTGGAAGTTAGTTTATTGGATTTTAATGACGTTAAATATAAAATGTGTTTCTTTTATTATTCTTTTTGGTAGTTTAATCCTCCAAGGGGAGGTTAGAGGTGGGGCCAACCCATGCATAACCTCCCTTGGGAGGATTCTATTATGTGGATCCCACATAAGCTTTAATCTCCTTGAAACTCTCTATAAAGTTGGGGAAACCCTTCAATTTCCCCTACTAATTAATGTACCAACCACCATAATGACTTAATTGAACCTCTTTTATTTAATTCTCACCCAATTGAATTCTTTGGAATTCATGTAGAACATTAAAATAAATGGTAATATTTTATTTTATTTTTGTTGGAAAAATATCTAGTAGGGAGAATGAAAGAGAGGATTTCTTGGAGAAGGTGATCTTCCAAAGAAGAACGCCCCCTTTCCACCAAAGAACGACGAACACCATCTTTGATCTTCAATCAAGTAAAAAGAGAAGACGCCGCCCGTGAAGAACGTCTCCATTGACGATGTCACCTCTTTTCACCACCAACGAGTGACAATCTATGTAGGGGTTATTTTTCAATTGAATATTACCTTTGTACCACATCGTATGTTGTGTGCATTGAGAACCAAACGATATCACCGTAACGAGGAGGATTATTAATGCACGAACACAGACCGATGATCCCCTTTTGGTGGTTCTTGATTGATGACAACGAAGGAGGTACATGTGGCGACCGACAACGAGCCTACCGTGATGAAAGCCAGCAGCGAAAGATAGCCAGGTCACCACAATGGAACAGAACCGCCATGTCGTTCTATGAACCGAGACGTGGCTATGCGGGCCGTGGTGGTGACGGTGGGGCACGGGGCAGTCGCACCGCACCAGGAGGAAGGGTTGCGGCCAGGAGGGCCACAACAGTCAGACGACGAGCATGGCGCCGTCGAGCCACATAGAGGAGCAGGAGGTTTTATCAAGGCCATGCCGCGGTAGAGAAACTAGGCGTGACGCCATCGCGCCATGTTGAAGAAAGACGGTGGCCCTAGGAAGCGACAGACTAGAGAGGGCGTCCGGCTGAGCAAGCCGCTAGTGCGCGCTACAGGCTGGACCAGAAGGGTCCCATGGTTACTTGAACTAGTTCTAAGCGTCGGTTCTGTTTCTGTCAATAGGGGCGCAGCACCCCCCCACATCGTGGCCCGCCGGGCCCCGCGACTGGCCGGCCGGGTCCCATGGGCAGCATGCACACTCCCGGCTAGACAGGGCACGCAGGACGGCCAGCCGGGCCACCACGGGCTGGGCGTCCTTTGTCCTGGCAGCCTCGGGTAGGGAAGCCTTGGGTCGGGCCGTGCCATCGGGTCAGGCCGCCCCTTCGTTTCGGGCTGCTCCCTCTCTTCGGACCTCCCACTCAGTCCAGGCCGACCCCTAAGGTCGGGCCTCCCCCTAAGGTCGGGCCGCCCCCTTGGACTGGGACGGAAAAACAGACCGGGTCTGACCATGCTTCGGACTGTGTCGGCCCAAGTCAGTCCGACTGGGTTGTACTGGACCCAGACCTGCTATGGCCCGATTACACCTTTTCACCCGCATTTTGGGGTACGGGTGTCCAAACAGTGGACCGTCTATGGTGCCGGATGTCTTAGAGCAGGAAGGTTCTTTTGGTATACCACACATGAGGATTATACGCAGTTGGGGTATTACCTGTTTGGTTTGAACATAAAAACCAACCATTCCTCTAGAATAGAAATGTCAATAACTAACAGACCAGGCGTTCTATTGACGCACCATTTGTCACGTTGGGTTCGATATGATGAGATGGATCTACGAGATATATAAACTCAAGACTTAACGGTAGTTAATGTATCGACGATTGGCTTGATGACCAGAACCTCCCGAAATCGAGCGTGTTGTGTACATGAACCCTATGGCTTGCTGTGAATGAAGTGATAGAATCATACGTGGACCTACTACTGGTCCTGGATCCTCCGTGGTTTCAAAAATGATGAGACTAGACCTGTATCCTCCATGGGTTCGACAGTGATGATAATGGTCCTGGATCCTCCATCGGTTCGATAGGGACGGGACTTGACATTGATCCTCCGTGGGTACGAAAGCGACGATACTGGACCTGGATCCTCCGTGAGTTCGATAGCGACTAGACTGGACATGGATCCTCTGTGGGATCGATAGTGACAAATTTTGTACTGAGATCCCACGTTGTATCTACAGCTTTGACAGTCTATTGTTTAATGTTTCTATGGATATCTGTCATTCGATAGTGAAAGATGATTTAGTGGCTAAAACTAATCACCTCCCACTATATTTTAAGTTGTGTTTAAGTAGTGTGAGCTGTGTCATTTTCTTCGTGTTTTCCTCATTAATGAGATGTTTAGTCTTGACGAAATAGGTATATTTATGGTAATATACTTATGTAAGGGTGGATGTTTCATCGTGGATGTTTTTTCATGGATGTGTTGTGGTGAAGCCCATATGGCTTTCTTCAATAAGTTGTAACTATGGGATACCCCTTGTGTTGTACTTTCTTTGTGGAGTTTTTCTAAACATGAGGAACAGAATGTGGTTTGGCTCAAGAGTTGGAGCCGGTTTGTGATTGGTATCTTTGTTATATGTATGGTAATATTCAAATGTAGGGTAGATTGATACTTCATGATTGTATCTTACTTTTGAGGTTTATCATTAGTGGATTCTGGGAGATATTTGGGGGTCTCGGGGTCCACTACTATGTATTTTTATACTCACCACTACTTGGGCTTCCCCTGCACCATGTTGTCTTCTGTGCGGATGACAGACAACAGTGATTGTGGCTAGGAGTGACAAAGTGGAGGATGCATAGTGCTGGACTAGACGGGACGTACCTCATGGGCTAGTTGTTTGAGATCTGTACCTACCCATTAGGTAGGATTCTCCAGTGGATGATCCAAGAGCTATTTTTCCTTTTTTACTTGTACTTGTACTTGTTGTTCTGTTGGGATTGTATACTGGTCCACTAACATTCAGCACATCTTTATTTTCTATATTAGTACTTTTTTTCTTCTACAGATTCTGTTTAGACTGCGTGTTATATAGTTTTAAAGGAAATTCCTTCCTATTTAATCAGGGATTCACCTTTGGTGCTACTCGCCAGCCCCAGGGCTATGGGAGGCAGGCTTGGGGTAGTCACGACACAGGCCCTGAGGGTAGGTCGTGACAACTAATGATGGTTTTTTTAGTATGAATTGTCTAATCCAAATTCTATTTTAAATGGGAATAAAAAAAGGGTGAATTTTCCCATTTGTAAGTGATTATTGGGCTACTCTTGGAATTTCAAAAATTATTTAATTAAAATAAATTTACATGTATATTAAAATAGATCAAAATTTATATATTTAAATGTAAGATTAATTTTAGTGGAAATATTCTCACCACATAACATTGGACATGTTTAGATTTTGTATGCCCTTTTTCCATTTTATTTTAACCGGAGTAATCCCTTTTTAACAATTATCATGTTGTTAAATATTCCTCAACATAGGGGACATGAAAGATAAAATAAATGAAAAAATAGTGCCTAAATTAATCGAGTTAAATATTATCAAATGTATGTAGTTTAATTGGTTGATGGAGATATGTTTTTCATTTTTATATCAATTTATTAAAAATTATTTATTATAAAATATCATTATTGTCTATTTTGATAGTTTGTATTTAATTTGACTTTAAAAACATTAATACATTGATTTATTTACAATAATAACATTTTAAAGAAAATAAAAATATTATTATTATATATAAATTTTTTAACAAAAAAATTCATTCATTTTATTGTACTTTTAAAAAATTTAAATTCATTTGTGGTATTTTTATTTTAATTACAAAAATACTAAACCAATGTTGCATAATAATTTAATGTGATAAAATAACTATTAAGAATTTTAAAAAAATTATCATAATAATTATAAATTTATTTTTTAAAAAATTTATATTTATATTCATTATTAATATAATTTATTCTCATTGTTAACATATAAAAGATACCTAAAATCATGATGGTGAAATTTTTATTTTCCATTACTGAATATATTATATAGGTCACGTTCAGGAGAAAATTTCCCATCATCAAAACATTATTCAGAATAAGTTAATTAAGTTATAAATATATTAATCCAGTAAGGCTAGTGATGATAATAGAATTACCTTTTCACTTATTTTTATCCAAAGCTAACCCAATTTAATTTTTATCACAGTGACGATTTGTTACTATTTTTATTCTTAATTAAAAATAAAAATTATGTTTTACTTATTAAATAATATTAATTTTTATGATTCCGAATATGGAATCTATTTTACTAAATTAAATCCCTATAAGTGGAAGAGATTTATTTGAAATTACTCCAAAAAGTGTGATGAAAAAGGTTGAAGGAAATAATACTTTTTTTTCTATAATTCTTTTTATACCAAGATAATGTTTAATGATTATTCAGTATAATTTATTATATTATCTCAAAATATTAAAATCTTAGTATAACATAGGATCAAATTCAATGTATTTTTCTTCTTTTTCAATGAAAATAAATGATATATTTACAAAAAATGTTAATTTTCACTATTCATTAGAAAATAAATATTTCCAGGAAAACCCCTAAAATTAAACTTTTGATAATTATGAAATGATGAAATCCAAAATTATTTTAAAATTTTAAAATATAAATTATATTATTTGGATATTAAACTTTTAAATAAATCCTTATAACAATGGGTTTAATAAAATAATTGTTATAAAAAATTAATTAGTAGTTTTATATCAATATAACTATCTAGTTCCCGAATAATAACAAATATTATATTTATTTATTCTATAATAACCTTTTTTTAAGTTATTTTAATTAATAATGAGATATATTTTGAAAAAAAATCATTTATCATGTGTTATAATTTATGTCTGTTTAAATACTGGTGTGAATTGAAGATGAACAGTTGAGTCAAAATATTCATTCCAATCATGAGTTATTGGTGTTATAATGATTTAAAATCAAAAAAATAGTCTTCAAAATTGTAATAATGAAACACAAAATTTATGATTAGTTTACAAAAATTAATGAAACCTCACTAATGGTGAAAAAATAATACCAGAAAATAAACAGTTAAAAAAAATGTAAGGTCTCAGAAAATTTTGGGTAATTTTTAATAATTATATATAATTATTTTGAGATCGCATAGTCTAACAGAACATGATTCTGAGGCCCTTAGAGAATGGAATATAATGTTGATCGTTTTTAAAGGTATGGTCATTAAATGTGAGAGTGGGGTTTTCTATCTTCTGAACCGGTTCTCAAATAGAAAATCCAACTGCACTGTTGAACTCAGAGTTCTGGGATTCACCTTGAAATAAAAAACATTAGCTGGAAAGGGATGAATGAAAAAGATAATTTTCAGTCATTTCAAGAAAATTAATAAATGTTTTTAAAATTATTATTTTATTTCCTTCATTCTGTTTAGTGGGAGATGATGATGTTGTGTTGAAGCGACGACGTGGAGATGAGATACATTAATAGAGGTTCAATAATGGAAAATTTGAAACTATGAGGTTGTTATCATAATCTGTCACTAAATGATTCCCATTAAATATGGCTTATTTAATGGGCATCATTAATGGGTTCAGAGTTGTTATGCATTTTGTTTTCTTTTAATATTACAATGTGTAGAGTTTTTTAATTAAACATAGAATATTCTCTGATAAAACCTAGGGGAATATCCCCTCTAATGAAGCACAACGAACTTTGAAGAATCTTCATCATCTTCGACGCACCTCAACGAATGGAATCTAAAGTGACTTCATAAATGCATTAGACTCCCGAGGATGAACGATTTGGTAGACTTGTGCTTCGTGCTTTATGTGGGATGATAACACTATTGGGGATTTCTTTATTCGGGATTATGATTTTTCGTGTATGATCAAATGACAATACCCAACCCTCCACCTTAATTATGAACCACTAATGCAGATGGCCTGGGTTGACACAAACAAGGCTCGAACACCGCTTCTTTTGTGTTCTTGATGGAGTCCTTTTCAAGGTGACTACAATGGTGATTTAGGTCTTTCATAGTGAACAAAGAAAACACTGGAGGCCATAGACGTAGGCAGCGTGAAGAATCGACAACATGTGTGTGTATGGTGGTCTGAAGAAAGATCATCAGTCATGTTGGTTCTAGCCATAGACAAATGTTCCACTCACATTCCTGTTAGCGAGATGTAGGGCCGCCGGCCACGCCAATGGCTGGGTGTAGCGGTGTGCCATGGCGGCTATAGACCGTGTCCATCAGGCCACAGGTACGAATGAAATGGCGCTAGTCAAAGCTATGTGTGGAGGGGTGGGCTACAATTTGGCCACCTGGATCGCTAAAGGATCTATATTCTATCGACCAAGGCTGGTGATGAAGGCCTTGTGGCATCCCGTATTGTAGAGGGGGCCAAACACGGTTGAACGTCACGTATCGCTTGGGATGTGCAATGGCTTCTGCTCTAGCATCCAGTCCCCAGTAGCTGGGCCAGGCTGGATCCACACCTAGCTGGAGAGACATATGTTATTCACTTATTATTAACTTATTATATACTCCCATCACTAATTTAATTGGAATTGTACATAATTTTTCTTAAATATTAATCTTTAAATATTAAATATAACATTTGAGCATTATTTGAATTCTTCCAGATTCAATTCAGTTTAATGTATAAATAATTTCTATTAGTATAGGGATACAAAATTGTGTGGTTCTTATATTATAGGATTACTCATTCAATAAAAAAACATTTCATGATAAGGGATCATGGGACAATTCTTCCATTTTAAGGGTCACATAGACCACACAAGAAGACCCAATGAACTGGTGATGAATGTGGACCAGCTAAGAAGATTGAATTATTGGGCTTAATACAAAATTAAAAATTAACTTATTCTCCTAAAATGATCAGTGGAAAATATACAGAGTCATGGATACAAATTTCAAGGCCAAATTCCAATAGCATGGGTCCCAACAGATTCCATTCAAATGATCACACAAGTTAGTATGGAAATTAATATTAGTGAAGTATTCATGACATGTCTCATGTTATAGATTTCCAATATAGGTATGATTTTTTAGTGTGAAAGCAATGATATTGTAATCAAACTTTTTTGAAGAATGTGTTTGTATTTGAAGGCATCATAAAATTCATAAACACATTCTCATTTCAGACTTATAAAATGTTTGAAAAGAAATAGAGAGTTTTTTTTTGTTTAATAAAACTATGATAACATTGGATCCATAATTACAAATTCCTCCAATATTTTTTGATAAGTAGGCCAATATTATTATCTACAACTGTGAAAGAGGAAATATCTATATATTCAGCTGTCATGATGTCCAAATAGTCTATGCAAGTGGAGGGGTAGTTTTCGAATGAAAACAATCCACCTCCTTGTTCTATAAATACTTCACATGATCTCTTTTCAAATTGGTTGTCATTTCATGAGATAGAAGTGTATTTTTGAACGACCAAATCATTCAAAAAGTCTTGGGAGGACCTTCCATACCTAATTCATTACTTGAGATTCCTTTTCTCATCTGTTTTTCTTCATTTACTTTTGTGTTCTTCATTGATGTAATCAGGTAAGTCTTATTTTTTGTAAATTTTTTTAAATGATAGTTTCCTCTTCAATATCTCTTATTATCATCCAAATTATGTCATTTAATATTAATTTTATTAAAATCGTTTATATATAGTTGAATCCACTTCCCTTATTTTTCGTATTCATTCAATTGAAAGTGTATTTTTAATTCTCATTATTGTTTGTGTGTTTGTTCGACACAAAAAAAATTTTCTTATCCATTTATATTTCTTCTATTTATAATTCATCATCATAAAAATTACAAAAATATTATTATCCAAAAAATGTCTTAGAAAATCTCCCATTGGGGTGAGATATAATTTCTTGATGTTACCTGATTGTGAGCATTTTCCCAATGGATATTCTTTAAATTAATATTGTGCATGTTAAACATAGAATGATTTGGATTAATGACATGATTTCTTAACATGTGGTTTCCATGGTATATAGGAACCATAAATACACTACCATCAACAGGCTCTGATTTTGATTAGAATGGTAATATATGTTATATCATGGATTAAAGAATTAACTCTTAGAAATACCAATCAACTTTATCATTGGAATGGAGTGTTAATTTAAATGAAATATAAAGAAATGATCATGGATATCACTCGATTAAATCTCTAATAATGAAATCACTCCAATAATTATCAATTTATTAAATCATTATTAATCAATCAATAATTTCATATGATATATGAACAAACATCCCAATCAGAATACAATCAACTGAAAATAGTCGACTATTAAAATGTATAATCCCAGTGGATTCGACATGAGTGGTACTATACACATTACAAGGGCACCATAACCATGACTGGTTGATAGGTGAAAATCATTAAGGCTTTCAAATACCCACACTAATAGGCTGAACCCACTGCCTTTAGGCTAGGACAGACTAAACTGGGACATCAGGAAACCCAACAGGCTCGCCCCCCATCCAATCTTGGTCGGGCCCAGCGAAGCTTATTGGGCCTCGCCCATAGGCCAGGCCAGACCAAATTGACCCTGACCCGAACCAGATCAGGTCATGTCGATCTAATTTAACGGGGGTATGTGGCACCCCCATGATGGGTTAGTCGGGTCGGTCCAACCCGGTCAGACTTAGCATCGTCACTACTGGTCCCCATGTTACTAAAACACATGTATCATGCAAGCCACGTGTCTGATTGATGAGTTGTTTGCGGTGGTGGATCACTCCTGATGAAGGGGTTATTTTGAAATTTTTTGTGGTGATTTTAATGTACTAAGATATGTGATTAATGGATTGATAAGAGGTCCTCCCTAGAGCACTCTATACAGAACTCTGCGGTGGGCTGAGATCTGAAGACTGCTCGACGACGACCCAGTGGGAAACGGCCCTATGTGTCATGGAAGGAACGTAGTGGTAATCGGCTTTGTGTTACCTATTAGACCCATGGTAATTTATAGGAGGAGTACCTTAGATCAGTCAAGGTGGGAAGCTGATCTATGTGACCTGGTAGGTCCTCGGTAGGGAGCAGCTCTATGGGACCCAACGTACCCACGACACTCATCAGGGATGAGCACTACAGTAGGCCATGATTAGTGGGAGGTGGTTCTGTGTTACCCAAAAGTCCATGTATATTTGAAAGAGGAATAGTTCTCCAGAATCCTCTGATTTTGATGATGTGACTAATGATGCAACTATCACCACCCTAGAATGTACGTGGTGTAAAATATTTCTTTTACATTGTTCTATGTGTATGAGATCTGCATTGGTGGAATTAGCTCTAGGGTATTTTTCAATTGGGGTGTTTTCCATCATGTATTACTTAAATACATTTAAGGGTAATGGGGTCCATACTATGTATTGTTATAATCACCCATCCATCGGCTTCACCTACACGTGTTTTGTATGGTTCATACGATCGATGTTTCGACAGAGGTTCTCAGGGGGATGAGGCAGATGAACGCTATGACACTAGGAAAGTGTACTTTGTGTCCTAGGACTTGGTGTAGCCCGGTAGTTCCAGGAAGATGTTTCATAAGACTCTGGATCCCAGTGGTTTCACTACTGTCATGATTAGGTGGGGTTTTCTGTAGAGGGCCATCAGAGTTTCCTTTTTACCTTTGTTGTTTTCAGTTCCTTGTTGGGTTTGTATTCTTTCCCACATATGTTCACATGTAAATTCACTCATATTTGTTTAGGTGGTATGCTGGTTTCCCACATTCTGTGTGTTGGGTTGGGTTTCATTGTGTGTGTTTCTGTGTTTGTGTGTCTGTTTGTGTGGGTTGAATGGAAAATTCATTCAACATGTAGGTTGATTCTATTGACTTTAGTGTTGTTCACCTAACCATTAGAAGGTAGGCTTAGGGTATTCATGATGTGGGTCCGGGGGGAAGAGTTGTGAAAAAATTATATTAGAGGTCATTTGGTTCCCCCTAAAATTCGAGGAGTCTATGCATTGTTTTGGAGAAACAATGTTAAATGTTGAGAGTCTTACCTTCATTTTTGGGGAGTCCAATGTTGGTACGACACCCGATGTATCCATACATCGGGGCATTGAATTATGATTTTCCTCTCAATACATGAAATCAATTATGGAATAAGTTTGAGATTATTTTGAATTAAATTCAGCTCAACAGGTGTAACCTTCTAACCGTGGTATATCTTGATCTATCACATGATGCCTCAATGAGGCTAACCAGCTTGGATCTTGATACGAGTTCATGGGGGAAGCCTACCTAGCGATAAGACATCTATTCATGGACTAGTTATAAAGATTTCCCCACATGGTAGTGCACCAGTACAACCACTAGCTGATGTCCATCATCTACATCTGGTGATTCCAGAAGAGGATGTGCGTAGACTCAGTTCATTTCAAAAGTATCAGAGAGAGATACCACCTAGGATTAGGGGAGAGACATATCCTTAGGTCGATGAGGAATGGATAAAGGTTTTGATGTGGGTCTTCGGCTTAGTGGGACACTGCTTGACCAGAAGAGGATTTGGATAGCAATCCTTCTATAGAGATTGGTTGGGAGGTAGTGGAGGTTGACCACACTTACACATGGTAAGGAGAAACTTACCTAGGAATACATCTAGTGGCTTTTTTGGGAGGAGTTTTCCCCATGACCATGCACTCTAACCGCATTCAAGAGTTGCTTCAAATACAACAGGGCAAGATGATGGTAGTCGAGTACTATGTGAGGTTCACCGAGCTATCTCGCTACTCCACAAGTGTGGTGTGTGGTCCTTTCATTATGTCAGGAAATTTTGAGAAGGGACTCAAGCGGGAGATCATGGCATCAGTGTTGTCTCTCATCATCCCTGCCCAGACCAAGGTGTTGGAGGAAGCCCTTCTTGCGGAGATCTTCTTGGCAGTGCTGGTGATGATTTTTAGAGCCGCCAGAAGACCCAATATGTGTATTCTTCATCATGTATTAGACAACATACACATGGGCCCTAGAAAGCTAGGCCTTTCTGAGGATGACCTCTAGTCTCAGGTTCGATAGTGTGGGGTTCCAAGTCCAGATGGATCTATCAAGAGCTAGGTAGTGATTCACCTGTGGTGGGTAGAGATACATGTCACATGACTACCCAACCAGCCATACAGATGACTAGAAGACAGTCGAGGGGATGCTAAGGTAGCAATAGAATGTTATGAGATAAGGTCAGCAGGGTAGTGGATGTGGTAGGGGAGCTGGCTGAGTGGTAGGAGGTGGGAGATAGTTTGAGTTTTTACCTCCACCACCCCTATGTGGTACACACCGACCATAGGGAGTTGGAAAATAGAGGAGATATCAGCTCTAGGTAGTAGATTATTATGTTGAAGATGCTCTAGAGATGATCTTAGGTATGATTTGTATCTTTTACACTCATAATCTGGTCTTATAAACATAATTTCTCATCACTCATTCTTTTACACAGCTCTCGTTTGGAGCTTAGATATTCTAGTGGAGCTGTTTTCCCAATCATTATGACTAGACACTCCCAGGGGAGATGACTTGACAATTGCACACTGTTTCAACCAGTGTGACCTTACACTATGAGGCAAGATATTTGCCTCAGATCTCTATGTCGTGGCGTCAAGGCCTAAATATTTCATATTGGGAATGGACTGGTTAATCAATTTCCATGATCAGATCGACTATTTTAGGCATACAATTTGGTGTGTCTGTAGATATGGGGTCAACTTTTTCTTCACTAACAATATAGACACTCTTGCAATGCAGGACCGACTCACTCGGAGGAGGGTACAACCGATCACTCACCTATGGTCTAGTCTCACCATTGGTGTGTTGGATGAGAGGATTGCAATCATTCCTGTAGTGGTGGATGAGTATAAGGATTTTTTTTCTTAAGTATGTTCTGGGACTACCTCCTCTTATAAGGGTAGACTTTTTCATTGACCTATACTCGGGATGACAAATACAACCACACTATAATATCAAATGTCTCCCACTGAGAATCATGGTATGAGGATACTGCTAGAGGACTTGTAGGAGAAGGGATTTTTATGGCACAACATTTCTCCATGGGAGTCCCATATTATTTTATCCATGATGGAAAACATGAGTTTGAGGTTTTGTGTGGAATTTTGGCACCTGAACCAGGTGTCCAGGAATATTAATAATCCACTATCCAGAATTGATGAACTCTTCAACCTGTTGAAGGCAGTGATGTGGTTGTCATTAGTAGACCACAGATCATGTTATCACCCGCTTTGGGTATGGGATGAGGAGGTATCGAAGGAAAAATTCAGCTGCTGGTATGGCCACTATAAGTAATTTATGATTCCTTTTGGCATGAACAACAACATAGATATGTTCGTGGTATTGATGAATAGGATCTTCAAGCATTACCATAATTGGTTCATCGTGGTATTCATTGATGACATCTTGGAGTACACAGCATCGGAGGTGGAACATGCTACACACCTATGGATAGTCTTGGATAATATTCGAGAGAACCAGATTTTGGGTAATCTCTCGATGTTCCAGTTCTAGATTCTAGTGGTCCACATTATAGTCCACATCATCTTAGAGGCTGGAGTTGCAGTAGATCTAGCAATGATAACGGATGTGCTTTCATGGGATCCACCAAGGAGTATGACTGAGGTGTGGAATTTCTTGGGGTATGATGTATACTATCAGAGGATCATGGATAACATCACTAGTGTTGTATCACCCTTATCGTCTTTGACATATAAGGGACAACCATTCGTTTGGATGGAGAAATGTTAGTAGAGTTTCCTGGTGATGGGGAAAAAATTGACTAGTGCCCCCATTACTTTCAATAATGCATCAGGGACAAGAATAGGTTGTGTCCGGATGCAGGATCAAGTAATGATTACCTACACCTCATGCCAGTTGATGCAGCATGAGTAGAACATCATGACCCATGACCTTGAGCTAGTAGTAGTGGTATTTTCCGTGAAGATGTGGTAGCACTACTTGATTGGTGAACAGTTTTCACTTTAATATAACCACAAGAGTCTCTGGTAAAAATTCTCCTAGTATGACATGAATCTGAAATAATGTCAATGGCTAGAGATACTCTATTTCTATGGCATTGGGATAATTTATACTCTTTTGAAGGGGAACGTGGTAGTAGATGCTCTAAGCAAGAAGGCTGGTTTACAGCTACTGAGTGAGGTGACATAACTGATAGTCATGATTCAGATATCCTTTTTGGATGATGATGAAGGAGCTTTCCTTCAATTGATGACTATTAATCCCCCCCACATAGAGCGAGTCAAGGAGGAATATCTAGTGGTTTTTGACTGCGAGGTCCGACATGCTCATTTATCCCCATGACATGATATTGATGGATCTTCGATAGGTGAGGAGCACACCATATTTTTTAGTGTGCACACCATAGTACCAGTGATGTTGTGGGAGAGGTTGTTGAGGGAGTTTCATACATCCTCCATGGTGTTTCATCATGGAGTGGAGAAAAAGTACCAGGAACTCTGATGTCAGTACTGGTAGTCGGGGATGAAGAAAGCGGTGGCTGAGTTCATTTCACAATGGTTCACTTGTCAGTAAGTGAATGTAAAGCATCGAGTGCTAGCAGGCTGGGCCCATCCACATGAGGTATCGTAGTGGAAATGGGACATTATCTAGATGTACATTGTGACGGGGTTTCTACATATATTCCAAGGCAATGATTTTATCTGGGCGATCATTGAAAAAACTCACCAAGTGAACTCACATTCTACCCATCTGGTAGCATTGATTGGTAGAGGGCTTGGAATGGAACTACATCTAGAAGAGAGTGCCGCATCACATGATACCTTCAATGATCATCTCAGATCATGACACACGCTTTACATCCTAGGTGTGGAAGGGATTATAGGTGTCGTTCGAGATGCAGACACACTTGAGCACGACTTTTCATCCCATGATGGATGGTCAGATAGAGAAGACCATACAGACCATTGAGGTCATGCTTCGTTCTTGCATCCTTTACTTTTGTCATAGTTTGAAGGACCACCTGACTTTGGTTGGTTTCACATAAAAAAAACTATCACTCCATCATATGTATTTCACTATTTAAGGCCTTTTTTGGGTGGCCTTTTAGATAAACCATATGTTGGATAGACCTAGGGGATTCGGTACTTGTGGGTCTGGAGTTGGTACGGGCTACCACCGAGAAGGGGCATGTCATCCAGGAGAGGTTGTTTACTGCACCAAGAAGGCATAATTCTTATGCCCACAAGAGATGGTGACCCTTGGAGTTTGATTAGGGAGACAGTGTCTTCTTTTGTGTCTCACCTCGACCTGGATTGCGTATATTTTGTCAGGGAAGAAAGCAATCTCCATGGTTCATCAGAATATTTCTGAACATGATAAGAGTTCGTGAGGTGGCATACCACCTAGTCCCCCCCCCCCGAATTCTCCATTTGCATTATGTTTTCCACGTTTCACAGCTATGGAGGTATTTGAATGATACATCAAACATCATTGATTGTGGTGATATGGAAATTGATGACGTTCTAATGTTTGTGGAGCTCTTGGTGGAGATAGGGGATCGACAGGAGTGGGTCCTAAGTAGGTATTTTGTTCCTCTGGTGCGAGTATTATGGCAGAAGGGGAATATCCAATAGTTTACATGGGAGTTGGAGGATCAAGTTCATGATCTGCATCCCCATCTATTTGATTAGTTATTGTTTTGGATTTCCAGGATTTAAATCCCTAAGGTTGGGAGATTTTAATGTCTCTGTAATTCAGTGTAATTTTTTTATTATATGGAATTATTCTAAGACCATTCCGTATGACGACATGTGATTCGGAGTACAAGAGAACCCATAACACAATTTGAACATTTATAAGTTATGTTCAATAAACGTTCATGTGGGATATCCTATCATTAAAACCACTTCTCGGATCAAAAATCTGAGGGCACCATTAAAATCAGTGCATCATGATTCGCCTAGAAATGTCTTAACTTTGTTCGGAAAGGGATGATCTGAAGAGTTATTTTTCAGGATTATCAGGAAAAATAATAAAATAATTTAAAAGAATTATTTTATTTCTTTCTCACAGTGGAGTGGATGACGAAAAAGATATGGTGCATCAAAGTGGAGGCAATGAGGCACATTAATGTAGGGTCAATAATGGATTATTTAAAATCGCGACATTGTTATCCTAAAGACTCATTGCATATGGGTCCTTAAATATGGCTAATTTAACAAGAATCATTAATGGGTGCAGTGTCAGTACACTTTTTGTATATTTTAACAATCCATCATGTGGATTTTGGTCATAAAACATGGGTTATATTCTGAATAAACTCTGATAAATCTCCCCTCCAATGAAGAATGAATAACACTAGTGGTACTTCATCATCTTCAACACACCTCGATGAACATAGGCGGATGGGATGACATCAATGCCTTGGATTCCTAAGGACAAAGGGTTCAGAATTGAACATAGAAGCGGTAGGGGTTTTATATGATTTTTATGTTCTACCCCATTCAATTCTAGAAATGATTAACATGGATCAACCTGCTGATAGGATGATCCATGCTTCTTGCATTTATGAGGGAGGTTAACAATATTAGGGATTTCATTATCTAGGGATAAGTTTATTTTGGTATGATCAATAAAAATTACCCGAGCCCCCTAATTATAAAAATGTAATGCAGACGGCCTCGGCCGACACGAACAAGGCATGAGCACCTCCATTTCTTGTATTTTAGAGGTTGCCTTCTCAAAATGTTGAAAATTGTGATTTATGTCCTTCGTAGTGAATAAGGAGATCTTCAGAGGACATAGATGTAGGTGACATGAACAACGGATCACTGGTTCCCATCCATTGGTTTGCCATATGATCTGACGATGCACTGGAACCGACAAAATCTTCAATGGAATCAAAATCCAGCTGCATTCTTGTTAGTATGATACATGGGAATTGGTCACGACAGTGGATGGGGGGAGTGGTGCCCCATCGGAGCGCTGCAGCGGCTGTAGATTGTGACCATCAGGCTACAAAAGTGGAGGACGTGGCTCTAGGCAGGGGCCATATAGAGGGCGGGCAACAATTAGGCCATATGGAACACTGGAGGAGCATCAGTCCATTGACTGTAGCATGTGGTGGAGGCCAAATAGTATCCCACAATGTAGATGGGGCCAGACGTGGATGGACGTCACATCCCGGATGGGCAATGAACCACTAGAAGCTTCAATGGTTGGTCCCCAGCTAGCAGGCCGATCCCTTAGTGGGCCAGACCCACAACAAAGTTCCAGACCCACACCCAGTGGGCTGGACACACATTGTATGGTTGGACCGCTCCCTTCGGTTGGGGTTGTAGTAAACAGAGTCACAGGGAGTCCCGGCGGGCTAGACCCCCATCCAAACCTAGCCGAGCCCAACCAGGCCTATTAAGCCTTGCCCGGTAGCCAGGCTAGACCAAACCCACCTTTACCTGAACCAGTTCATGTTGAGACCATCTAATTAAACTGAGGTATGTGGCACAGTTTTCTAGGTTCGTGGGGTCGGTCCGACCTGGTTGGACTGGGCCCCATCACAACAAGACCCCTAGATTCTAAAACACCTGTATCTCGTGAACTGCAAGTCTGATTGACTAGATATTTGCAGTGTTGTGAATCTATAGATGCTAATGATCTTTTGGCATTACTTTTTATGACTTTTTTGGATGAAGATGTGTGATGCATGTTTGGATGATCAATTCTCCCAAGCATGCTACTTACAGAAACCTACGTTTGGCTGAGACCTAAAGACTGTTATATGATGGGCCAGTGGGAAGTGCCTCTGTGTGACCAAGTAGGCCCATTGTAGGGAATGAATCTGTGGGTCTAGGAAAACCCTTGGTAATCGATAAGAGGAGTACCTCGGTTCAACCATGATTGGGAGTGGGTCTGTATGAACCAGAAGGCCCACGGTGGGGAGCAGCTCTGTGTGACTTAGCATACCCACGGTCCTCATCATGGTTGAGTACCACAATAGTCCAAGGTTAGTGGGAAGCAGCTATGTGTGACCTAGAGGGACCACTACACTTGAACAAGGAGGATGTTTTTAGTAGTTGAAGAGTTTGATTATATTATTAATGATGTTATTATCACTATGATAGAACATACCTGGTGTGAGCAGTGTCTTTTACATTGTGATATACCTCTAGGTTATTTTTCCTTTGTGGTGTTTTCCTTCATGAATTACTGAGATAAATTTAGGGGTCTTGGGGTCCCTACTAAGTTTTTCTATACTCAACCCTTCATGGTAATCACCATGAATGTGTTGTGTCTGGTGCATAATATTGACGTTTTGAAAGAGGTTCTCATGGGGATGGGACTAAAGGAAGCTACGATGGTGTACATGGTTTCTTAGGACAGGGTGGTGCCCAGTTGGTCTAAGAGTATAGTAAATACTACTCCATATCAAAATAGCTTTAGTACACGCATTATTAGTTGATATTTTTTGTGGATGGCCATCACAGTTTCTTTTGTTACTTTTCAATTTTCAGTTACTTGTTTGGTTTGTATTCTGACCCACATATATTAACTTGTACTTTTACTCAAGTTTTTTTAATGGCATACATGTTTCCCCCCTTCAGTGCATTGGGGTGTGTTTGGGGGTGTGTGTTTTTGTACATGTTTAATGGAAAATTTCCCCCACTAATTGGTTGAAATATTCAACACTAGTCGCCAGTACCAGGCCATCGTGATTCAAACATAGGGTTGTCACGATGCGGCCCTGGGGGTTGGGTCATGAAAAACACCCTGACCCCATAATCCTAGAGATAGATTCATACTTTATTACACTGGAAAATATAATTGTAAATCACGTCCCAAGGGGAAAATACAATTTAGTTTTGGAAGCCTAGACTAAAAACATGAAAACCTTAATACATTGTAAAATAAAATAAATATTAATAAAAATAAAATCTCAAATTCTGTTAAAATCATTCAAAATATTATTCTTCATAAACTAGGGAAAAGGAAACTAATAAGGGTGAGATCAACTTCTCCATTTGGATAATTATAGTGGAAGCATAAATGTATTAATTTTAATATGTCAACATTGCAAGGTAAAAGACTAATAACACATTACGTTAAAATAATGAAAAGGAATAATAAACATGTAACGGTAAATGACGCACGCCTGTCATAAGGCATGGCAAAAAAATATGTCTTAAATTAAAATGTAGTAATTTGGTTGACCTAGGATGTCTCTCGAAGATGAGTGCACACTCAACAGGTTGTCACTATTAAACGGGGGTAAAAATGTTGTGTTTTTGAAATGAAATTTGAAATTCAAATGATTGAAAAACAATGAAATTAAAAGGGTGATTAGGTTGAGGTCGGTTTCTTAATTGTAATTATATCCTTGTTCAATTTAATTCAAAACACTTCTTCTTATTTGATTAATGTGAGTTTCCACAATCGTTTCCTCTCAGTTCCTTGGTGAAATTATTATTGTTGGAGAAAACATTACCTAGATCTCAGTTTGGTCCACTCTACTTCCATGTGTAATATATTTTATTGAATATCCTGATTTGAAATGGGAAATACCTAATATGGTTTTGTTTATCCCAAACAATCAAGAACATTCCCTATACCTTTTACACGTACTGACGATTGTCGAGTACTTTACCATGAATTCCTGGTTTATTTCATCATATATAAACAAGAAATTAGTGGAGGGAGATTATGATTATTTTATCAAGGAAAAAATCAATAACTGAATTAATATTCAAGAACTATCAAACATGATAATAAAATACTCTATAATAAATTGAAAACAACTTTGAAGTAGAAATAAATTTATTCAATGGCGTCCAAGAACTCACGAATAACAATGTTGAAAACCAACCCTTCCCCAATCAATCCAAAAGTTTACCCCACCATAGTAAGGGTAATCGAGATGAATGGGGAATAAAAGGCATTAAAAAACTATGAAAAAAATATAATTCTTGAAATGTTCTCCTTCTTGTTGTCATGAAAGGAATGGGATGGAGAATGGGATGATTTGGGAGGGTGGAGCTCTCCTCCATTTATATCTAGAATTTGTACCCAGGATGTTGATGTGTATTAGGCCCATTAAATGAAATCTTCCTGCATTGAGGCCTTCTTAAATGTTTTTCATAATTCCCTTTTACGTGTCCCCTCAAAATATCAGCGGATTTGGACAAATAATCTGAGGGTTATGGCCATTTTACTCTGACCATTTATTCTGTCCAGTCAGACTCTCCAAAACGCAATCCTCTGGATTAGGGTGGTTTAATGTCCCCGTAATGGCCAATTCATGCGGCCCTTCCTACATTAAAGATTCTCCAAAACCCCTTTCATGTCCATCAAATGAATATCACAGCATTTGGGCCCACCATGGATGAGTTAGGGAGCCCACACCAAAACTAGGCAGAACTGCAAACAGTTTTCTTGAGCCAACCTGTGAGCTTCTTTGAAGCATCCATATGGTCGATTTAGATATTGGTACAAAGAGATGAAAGGAATAACTGGATGTGTTGGATCTGGAAAATAAAATTCAATTTTTATTAGATTATATTATGTTATGTCCAAAATAAAAAAATAACTTCAAACAGTTAAAAACCCGAAATGGCTCATTTTTACTATTCAGCTCAAAATAACACCAATATCATAAAAATGATACAATCCATCTTAAATAAACACATTTTTTGGTTTAAAATAATTACATTCAACATTAATTAATTGAAAATATGTTCTCTATCAATTCCCCCACACTTAGCGCTTGGAATCCTGGACAAGTAAAAGTCAAATCAAATCAAATCCAAAACACATATCAATAAGATCTACCAAATCAATTCCAAGAAGAAAAAAACATATTATGCCTCATCATAAACAATTATTTCATGTTCTCCATTTTAAATTATTTAAAATATTTTTACTTCATTCTTATCCCATGCACACAAAACTCCTACCTCGCATTAATTTTCTCTCATCTCACAAATTTAAAAACTCAACAAGGCTTTTCTCATCCAAACTCACACAAGAGTCACCATTGTATTAATAAATTCCTACTTCTCCTCCCGATGTGATTCAAGGACATTTGTTTGTCATGAGGACTTTTCAGGGTTGTTCTGTGGCTTCCGGTTTGTAGGATTTATAGGTTAGAAATTATGAGGCCAAAAAGTAGGGCTTGGATCTTTTTAAAGCAAAATTGAAAGATAATAATTTTCACTCAAGTATGGTCTCTTTATGTTCCTCTTTGTAGAAACTCAGCTCTATCATCATTCAATCAGCTCAAGATTTTAGCATCAAAAATTTCAATCTTTTCAAACATGATTTTTCATGAAAGCTATTGATAGGCATAGCTTTCTTTTTTTTACATAGGAAGCTCCAGAAATGCACAACATATCTTATCATGAATGCTCCTGAAAGGCACAAATTTTAACAAAATGAAATATTCCGTAGGAACATCAACTCTTCAACATTTTATATTCCACCAATAGTATCACCAAATGAGGTAGTATACCACAATACATCCTCCCCCATACTTAAGTTCAACTAGATCATGCAATTTTACTTCAAAATCTGGTTGGATAGGGAAAATTGGCTTGTAATGTGGCTAACCTAACAGGAAATTCATGTCTACTAGGGGATACAGTGAAGGATAAATGTAAATGTGGACCATAATGAAAAGAATTAATTTGAAAAGGGGGCATCAAACCAAATAAATGCATCAATCATTTAAAACAGACGTACCCCCAACCCTTATGTTTTGAAAGGAATAAATCAAATTATGGTTAAAGCAAGTACGGTTTGGTTCTCTCAAGAAATGAGGTGAATGAAAATAATATGACAGAAATCGTTCAGAAGCATCCCAGTAAAGTGATTTCAAAGATATAGACAGTGAAATGTGTCATGTGTTTCAATAATCAGTGTACTTTTCGTGAAATTCCAAAAGATTTGAACGTGAAATAAAAGTAATTTCAGCATTCATTTAAGCTCAGTTTCATGAAATATATTGGTTCACTCATTAAAATGTGTTTCACAAATGGTATTGATAATCATTTCAGCTCAAAAGTTTCATAAACACTCCAAAAATTGAAAAATAAACACACAAAAATTTGAAAACACACAATTTTTTTTTGTGAAAACAAACATCAAATGAAAAACCTATAATACAAACATTACCTCCCCGACACTTTAATGATGCAGTGTCCTTGATGTATTCAAGTGGATTTAACATGTAAACCAATTTTCAAATTAATCAAAACATCAAGCAACTGTGAAGGAGAGGTACAACCTGACTTATGGGCAATGCACTGTTGAGTTTGGATCCAAAGTGTTTCTCTTTGAAAACCTAAATAAAAGTAAAAACATAACCTAAGAAATTTATTAAAATAAATGAAAATAGAAATCGAATATGAAAAAAGGAAAAAATATTGGTTTAATCCACAAAGTGGGACCTGGTTTTTGACGGCCTCTAGAGGGGCAGTTCTAATCAGTTATCCCCAACCTGATGGTGGGTCATGTTTCTTTCTCATGAATCAGCAAAAATTCTTCTTTCCAGAATGTACTTGTTCCTTTATTAGGATAATTCCATGTATAGAGTACACAAGATCTTCCCCCTTTACAATTATATACCTCTTTCATGGAGGGGGTAGGATAAAGTATGGAACCTCCTCCTCTTCAGTTTCTACTTGTGCAATGTCTTTTTCAAAATATAGTTGTTTCTACAGATGTGCTGCATGAAAAGAATAATCAAAGGGAGATTCAAAATTTAAATTTGAAATATTAATTTCAAAATCATCCCTTTTAAGGTAGGCAACTTTTAGATTTGGTTCTTCTAGAATAGCCACTCGTATCTCTTCACGGACTTCATCAAGTAGATGAACAATATCTTCAGGGAGCTCCAGGTGTTCCTCAACAAGTGAATATTGTTTTTCAACTTCTTCTAATGTAATATAAAGATTGACCAAATATGATAATTCAAAATTATAAATAGTGATGCTCAAATTGGATTGAATGAAATCAGAAAAGGTAGAGTTCATGGAAGGATCATCTCCCTATGTTGGTTCTGGGTCAATCACTTCTTTAGTTTAATGTGCCTCTTGGATTTTATTATCACTTGATGGAGGGAGGTAGTCGGGCTCCTCCATCTTGACTTCAAATTACACCAATTGGGTTGTGTCTTCCTTCCATAGTGTTGGATCTTCTTTTTTTCATGGCTTGGGGTGATCAAGAAGTTCCTCACATTCATTCCAAAATTCATCATGTTCTTATTGATCTCCCACATGAATCTCAGTATGGATGTAATCTTCATATTCATTTATCTCTGGTAGAATTGGATGGGTTATGATGGATGATTATTCAGGTACCTCAACATTTACCTCCTCTAGTTCATCAATAATGAGTGGTGAAATTTTTTCTACCACTATCTCAGGTTCTTGCTCCATCTCAGGGTTTGGTTGCTCCATCATTGCATGAACTTAGTCGAATGCCCAATCCTTTTTCCTACCCAAATCATCCAAATTATTACTAATTCGTTCAACCCGGTCATTAAGATCCTGATAATCAATTTTTTGTTCTTGGTATTTCACCTACGAGTCATCTTCCCATACATTAAAATTTGAATTTGAATAAATCATGGAAAAAATAATATTTTGTTTTAAAAAATTTGAAAAAGTCAAATATTTACAAATAAGATGCGGCACTTCCTCCCTAGCATCGGCGCCAAGTTTGATGCATTCCTGTCATAGGGTGTGGAAAAACAAATATTTCCTATGTTAAAATATAGTAATGTGGTTGACCTAGGATGTATCCTGAAGAGGAGTGCACACAAAATATGTTGTCATTGTAAAACGAGGGTAAAAATGTTGTGTTTCTGATATGAAATTTGAATTTCCAAAGATTTAAAAACTATGAAATTAAAAGGGTGATTAGTTCAGGGACGGTTTCATAATTTTAATTCTATCCTTGTTCAGTTTAATTCAAACCTCTTCTTCTTAGTTGATTAAAGTGAGTTTCCACAATCGTTTCCTCTCAATTCCTTGGTGAAATTATGATGGTGAGAGAAAAACATACCAAGATCACAGTTTGTTCAACTCTCGTACCATGTGTAAAATAGTTGTATTGAATATCCTGAATTGAAATGAGCAATACCCGATCGGGTTTTGTTTATCCCCAAAAATCAATAACATTCACTACACCTTTTACACGTACTAACGATCGTTGAGTACCTCACCACTAATTCATGGTTTATTCCATCGTATGTAAACCATAAATTAGTGGATGGAGATTATGATTATTTTTCCACGAAAAAAATCAATAACAGAATTAATATTGAAGAACGATATCACTTGATAATAAAATCATATATAAGAAATTGAAAACATCATTGAAAAATAATGAAATTTATTTAATTGCATCAGGAAATCAAGCATTACATTTTAGAAAACCAACCCTTCCCAAATCACTCCAATATTTACCCCACCATGGTAAAGGTAATAGAGATGAATGGGTAAGAAGAAGGCATTAAAAAACTATGAAAAAGAAAATAAATAAAATAGAAAGATGAAAAGTTCTTTTTCAGGGTGTCCAAGTAGAAATGGGATGGATAATGAGATAATATGAGAGGGTGGAGCTCTCCTCCTTTTATAGCCAGAATTTGTACCCCGGATTTTGATGTGTTTTAGGCCCATTAAAGGATATCTTCACTCGTTAATCCCTTCTTAAATTTTGTTCATAATTCCCTTGGACGTGTCCCCTCAAAATATATTCGGATTTGAACTTGTATTCCATGATTTATGGTCGTTTTACTCTGACCATTTATTCTGTCCAGTCAGACTCTCCAAAACACAATCATATGAATTAGGGTGATTTCTTGGCCCCTTAAAATGCCACTCCTCGCGGTCCTTTATTCATTAAATATGATCAAAAACTCCTTGGGCGTCCACCCACAAAATATAACAACATTTGGGCCCTCCACAAATTAGTTATGTAGCCCACACCAAAACTATGCAGAACATCAATTAGTTTTTTTAGGAAAAATTGTGAGCTTCTTTGGTGCTTTCATATGGTCGATTCAGCTTTTCGTTCAAAGATATGAAATGAAGCCCTGGATGTGATCGATCTGAAAATGAAAAAAATTTCAATTATGATTAGTTTAGAATATGTTATGGACAAAATAAAGAAATAATTTAAAATAGTTAAAAACACAAAATGGCCATTTTTTACTATTCAGCTCAAAATAACACCAATATCATAAAAATGAAACAATTCATCTTAAAGAAAAAACATTCTCTATTTAAAACAATGACATTAAATATAAATTACTAGAAATTTTTTACTTTATTAGTAAATAATTGAAATATATTCCATTTTTGCAAGAAATTAGGAATGAAATGAAACCATAGATATAATAATATGAAAATTTCTTGGATAATAACAATAATATCTAAAATATCTATGAAGGGAATTTTTAATTATTAGACGTCATCTATATGTAACATTAAAACCTATATCGTCAAGATATTTCACAATTCAATTTAAAGCCACGTGGAGAAACCTGTTCAAATTTCATAACTAATTTGTTTTATGAAAACATTTCAATGCCTCGAGTGGTTAAATAATGGATAGGACCCATCATTCATTTCTAGTACAAAAAATTCCTCATACCGATTAATTAATTTAATTAACGATTTACTTGCCTTATTAAATAACCATATTGAATAAAGATAATAGGTGTATCAATAATTCCCTATTAGAAGATAAGTAACAAAAATATTTTTTGGGGTTGAAAAACATAAATACTATAGAAATATCATTAAATTAATTATGAATTAAAAAAATCATTAAACATTACTATATGTCTGATACCACATTGAAACATTTGAGTATTATTCAAATTAAGTAATAAAATAAAATGAAACATTAAATATCTTGAAAATAAGTGGATTCATGATATAACCTCTCAATAGAATGTATATACACCATTTAAAATTAAATAGTATCAAAATATTACAATATTACTCAATGAAATGAAATATAGATGAAATCCCTCTAAACACTATAATCAATTATTTGACAGGTTGTGAATTTATAAAAAAATATTAAAAAATTATCCTTGTAAAATTCAAAAGGAATATTCCAAACATTAGGGCTTCATGAGTGTGATAAATTTAGTTACTTTAAATAAACTTATAAATAATTCGTTTTAATTTTTTATGAAAAATCATAAATTAGGTTGTTTTGGAAAATGATAGTAAGATTCATTTTTTAAGTATTTTGTAAATGTAAAAAGTGGTAAAAATGAATTTAAAAAACAATGAATAAGAGTAAATGAACATCTAAATGATTATAATATACTAATAAGGAAGATAAATATTATCCTTTGGATACTTGAACATAAGTAATCCAGAATAAGGATCAGATTGTAAAATAAATACATTTAACAATACTATTAAAAGAATCATACACCCATGAAAGTAATTAAATTTTATGGATATGAAAAATTCCATAATATTATGAATAATGATCATAAAATATATTATTTGGTGGTATATATGCCATAAAAAATAAATAATTAGTGTACAAGGAAGATGTCTCAGAGATATAAAAGTGTGAAAAAGATCCCTCACCTGACATTTCCTTTTTCTATTAACATCCATAAACATCATGAAAAATTGTTTTAAGCATGTTAATAACTTATTAAATTATCATAAAAATATTTATAATATCATATATTTGTGTCTTATTATATATCATTACCCTTTGGTTAACATTGTTCCATTATTTTAACAATGTTATATGTTAATTTCCTAGTTTCTAGACGTGGTTTTTACATAATATGTGTCATTACTATTAAAAATATCACAATTTAATAATATCCATATTGTAAAACAGAAATTAATTATGACACATATTCATCATATTTCTATTTATAATAATCTAAAATATTTGGAGACATGAAATAAAATTCATTATTCATGGAGACATTAGATTGTATGTACACATGATCACTTCTTTAATTTCTTTATCGCATTAAAAGAATAAATAGTAATCCATATATACGTATATTATAACAATAGTATCATTTTTATGTCATATATTTAACATATTATTATTAATTCCTTCCTTTATATATTCTATGTATCGAGTGAACAAATCAATTCACTTTGAGGAGGCGGTAGTCCACACTTTCACAAACAGTATTATCATATTTATGAAAAATGGAATGTATAAAGTTGTGTTTTATAAATGAATTAAAGAATCATAAAAACACAAATATCATATATATATATATATTTCACATAAAAACATAATTTCATAATAGTTTATAACCATGAGAGGTGTTTAATAGGAAATGAATGACATCATTCCATGAGGTAGTAGTTCGTTATACACAAACTGTATGATCTAGACCCGTTAGAGAGATGTGTGATTAATTGTTTGTTGAAAATTTATAATAATAAAATATAATTATATTTAAGATAATTATTTTATAATATAATCATGGAATTATTTGAAATTAATGGGTTTATAGTGAAATAAAATGAAAGTGATCATTAAAGATTGTTACATCAATTTTTTGGTCTCTTCTTTTTGATTTTCACAAATGGACCTCATTAGTTGGATTTAACCAAAATTTAAGGCCACTATAATAAATTGAAGGGAATTTCTGAGGATAAATGTATAGTTTTTTGTCATGATATATGGCTTAAAGTGGGGTGAGGTAGTGAGGGTGGAGGTCTCTATTTATAAATAATGCGAGGGGAAATTTTTGGAAATCTCAACATATTAAATTAAAAAAAATTCATTTATAAATAAAAAGGGGGTTAAAAATTGTTTATTTAGAATATATGTAGATTATTGGTCTCAATACTCTATAATATAATTTTTAGAAATTTTTAGGTCACATTCTTACCCATATTTTTTTTCCTATAACCCTTAATTAACCCTTTTAACTCTTAATGTGACATCATGTAATTTTTACATTGAGTGATACTATATTTAGAGTAAAATGAATAATGACTAATAAGTGATTCATGTATGAAATTATATGTCTTATCCCAATATTATTACAGAATTCTATACTATTATAAATTTTTAATCATTTAATAAAATATTATTATTTTTAAATATCAATTAAATTACTTTTATACTATTCATTATATGAATTTTATAAAAAATAATAAAAAAAATATAAATTAAAACAAAAAATTCAAAAACAACTCTATGATTCCCAATTATTCTAAAAAATTCGTTTCTGAAATCAAATATCGTAAAAATTATTTATTTTATTATTTTTCATACCATTAATTAGAAATTTCTGTTAATTGAACACTTTGTGTGTTCTCACAAATCACCAAATAAAAAATTATGCATTCACTCTATCTAACATGAACTTTTAGTAGTGTGGATGGATAGATTTATAATATGATTATGAATAATTTATTTCTTATACCTAGGAAAAGGAAAATTTTAAGTCCAATATTATTAGTATGAGGTTTCATAGTGATATCATATATGAATCGAGAGATTCATGGAGAGTGATGAAAGAGTGGTCTATGATGCATCTCGATATAGGAAAATTTTGTTAGAGAAGATTAAATTTTCATGTGATAGTGTATTTAACTATGTTTTAGTATAAATTTTAGTCCATAGTGTGGGATTTTATGGTTGAATTCTAAAGATTCCAATTATTCTTTGTTGATGTCCATGATGGATAGTTTGAGGCTTATCAACCCCTAGTGTTGATCCCAATGAAGGATTTTTGACCCTTCAGTGTTGTGTGATGTGGTTCTACACATGTTCCCCAATTCAACCATTTTAGTACATCTAGGAGAGGAAATTATGTGTCTTTCTATGAGAGGTTAGTTTTTGTATCCTATGTTAATGCATTCAGTTTTTGAGTTCTTGTCAAAATATTTTATTTACAGGAAGATATTTCCTGAGAACTGTTATCTTGCAGATTCTCTATAGCCATTATATATTTCTCTATTGAAGTGGGAGACATTTTTATAGACATCACCCCTGGTTTACCTCAATCTCTAGTAGGTTATGTCAATGTGTTTGATAGTGGACCATTAAAAAAATTCATCTCAATTCATAGAGATCAATGAGTCATTCTCAATCGAGGTTTTGTTATGAAGGTATTTGTAGGAGGTAGTGAGTCTCAATGGGGTTCTAATGATCATCATATCTTCAAATGATAGTGATTGAACCTCTAGGGTGAGGAGAGGTCTTAAAAATGATTTTGGATCTCATTATTTCCTTAATAGTAACATTCATCTATGTATATATATATATATTGATAGATAATTTAGCTAGTACTAGAAAAGGGGGCATTGAAGCCCCCAAGAATCGGGTGACCGCCATTGGCGGTCGCTGGCCTTGATAAAAAAACTCGAGCCTTTTTGCGCCCCCCCCCCCCAGCCCCCCTCTCGATAAAACCCTGCTCCCCCCCGATGCCCCCCTCCCGGCCTCCCCCGCATCCCGGCCTCCCCCGCCTCCCGGCCTCCCGACGCCGCCGTCCCCCTGCCTCCCGGCCTCCCTCGCCGCCCGACCTCCCCCACCGCCCGGCCTCCCCCCCACCCCGTCGCCCCCCCCCCCCCCCCCCCCCGACGCCGCCCTCCCCCCCGTCTCCCGGCCTCCCCCCCCCCCCCTCTGCCGCCCCCACGACGCCGCCCTCCCCCCCTCCCCCCGCCTCCCAGCCTCCCCCGCCACCTGGCCTCCCCAGCCCCCCGGCCTCCCCCGCCGCACGCCCTCCACCCTCCAGTCTCCGCCATCTTCCCTCCGCCCTCCGCCCTCCGCCCCCTCATCCCTCCCCCCCACCCCGGATGGCTCTGGCACCCCGGACCACTCCCCACACCCCGGACGCCCCCCCGCACCTCAAACACCCCCCCTCGCTGCTCGTCCCACGTCCCCTCACTGCCTCCTCTCCTCCAGCTCCATGCCGCCGCCGCCGCCCATCCCCTCCCTTGCTGCACCGCCTTTGGCTCCGGCTCCCCTTCGCTGCCTCCTCTCTCTCACTGCACCGCCTTCGGCTCCCCTCCCTTTCAGGTTTGTAGCTCAATCAGGTAACATGGGCTTTTAGTTACATTATTATTTTATCAATGGTTCATAAACAAATGATTAATATTTATTTTAAATATAGTTGATTTGGAAAATGTATATGTAATAAGTATTGTGTAAAAGTTTGTTATACATATATAATTATGGATAAGAGTTGGATTGATCTTCCAAATCGAATGTCAAGAGAATATTTCAATGGCATTATGCAGTTTATTGACTTCACGAGAGGATTTGAAAGTGACTATATTAGTTGTCCATGTATAAAATGTGCTAACAAATATCAATTCACACGAGATACTGTGAGGGATCACCTTTTCTTTAATGGATTTCTGAAAAATTATAAGAGTTGGACTCATCATAGAGATGAATAAATACGTTGTCAAAATACAGTTCCAGCTCATATGGATGTTGATGCAAGGATGACTGATCCAATGCATGAAATGCTTACTAAAATGGTACGTGGGTTTGATCCTGAAGGCATTGACATCTAGAATCTTGAGACCAGTGAGATAAATCTTCGCTCTGGTGCAGATCGTGATTCGAGGAGGTTTCTGAAGAACATGATGATGTGAAAACAGAATTATATCCTGGATGTACTTCTTACAATAAACTATCATTTATCGTGGAGTTGTTCCATTTGATGACTTTGAATAATTGGTCAGACACATCATTCGACATGCTTTTGGTTTTATTGAAAAAAGTTCTTCCTGTCAACGCTAAGATTCCTGAGTCGTATTACTATGGTCGTAAGTTGATAGAGAACATAGGTTTTACATATGAGACCATAGATGCATGTGCATACAACTGTATGTTGTTTAGAAAAGAAACTGCCCATTTGGATATTTGTATGGTTTGTGGTGCTTCCAGGTGGAAAGAGAACAAGGGAAATTATACTCATAAAATTTAGATTGCGATACAGGGGAAACCAATTGCCGTAAAGCAAATGCGTTACTTTCCCCTTAAACCGAGGTTGAAAAGATTTTTTATGTCATCTAAAGTTTCTAATTTAATGAGATGGCATCCCAAAAGAGCTCATGAAAGTTATATGTTAACCCACATGGCAGACTATCATGCATGGAAGGATTTTGATAAGAGACATCCCGACTTTGCTAAAGATGTTCGTAATGTCCGATTGGGATTGGCAGCAGATGGTTTCAATCCATTCAAGTCTATCGTTGGTGCAACTCATAGCACATGGCCCATGGTGTTGGTTCCATATAATCTTCCTCTATGGCTTTGTATGAAGAAACAATTTATATTACATTACACTCTTATTGATGGACCTAAAAGTCCGGGGGATAAGATTGATGTTTACCTTCAGCCATTGATTGATGAGTTGAATGAATTTTGGGGCGATGTTGTGATGACTTATGACTGCGAAACGAATGAAATGTTCAAACTGCATGCTGCTTTATTGTGGACAATCAATGACTTCCCAGCTTATGCAAATTTATCAGGCTGGAGTACGAAAGGGTAATTTTCTTGCCCTTGTTGCAATAAAAGTAAAAAAATATGTATAGCTTAAACATTCCAAAAAATTGGCATGAATGGGTCACATGCGTTTTCTCCCTCCTCAGCACAGATTCAGAAAGGACAGATTGGCATTTGATGGTTCTAGAGTGTTCATCCCAACACCAAAGATCATGACAGGAGTCGAAATGTTATCGCAGATTAAGGAAGAAAACATCCGCACGGTATATGAAATTCAGGATTTGGTGGCTCCTCCAGTACGTAATATTCGTGCTACGGGTAGGCAGCGCAGTCACAATTGGAAAAAGAAAAGTATTTTTTATAGTCTTTCGTATTGGAAAACTAACATGTTGAGGCATAATTTGGATGTCATGCACATTGAAAAAAATTTTGTGATAACATATTGTGGACCATTTTAGGTGTCAGTGGAAAATCAAAGGACCTTGTTAATGCACGCCATGATTTGGAAGAAATGGGTTTAAGGAAACAGTTGCATTTACAGTTAGCTGAGGAAAAAACAAGGCATATATTCCTGCTGCACAGTATACGACGACTATAGAAGAGAAAGAGACATTTCGTTCCATTTTGACGATGGTCAAGGTGCCTGATGGTTATACTTCTAATATTTCAATGTGTGTGAATCTGACGAGAAAGACATTTCAAGGGTTGAAAAGACATGAAAATCATATATTACATCAGCAGTTGATTCCAATAGTAATTTGTGATTGTTTATCCGCCAATGTTGTTCAGCCCTTGATTGAGATGACTAATTTTTATAGATAGCTTTGTTTAAGAAATCAACGAATGAGTGATTTAAAAAGTTTGCTGGACCAAATTGTACTTACGCTTTGTCACTTTGAGAAACTTTTCCCCCCTCATTTTTCGATGTTATGGTCCACTTGACAGTGCACCTAACTGATGAAGTAATGGCTGCTGGTCCAGTGCAATTCAGGTGGATGTATCCTATTGAATGGTATTTGAGTGCATTGAAAAGATTTGTATGCAACAGAGCTCGTCCAGAGGCATCAATAGCCAATGGTTATTTGATGGATGAGTGTACTACCTTTTGTGCAGAATATCTTACAGATGTGAAAAAAATAGATAAGCCCTCTCGGATTCATGATGGTCCAGTTGGAGAAGGAACCACATTTGATATGGACAACATCGAGTGCATACAAGCACATCGATATATCTTGTTCAATACTCCATAAGTTCCACCATTAATGCAGTAAGTATCTTATCAATGTGCTTGTATAACTTTTACATGTTTTGTTTGCATAAGATGATCTTTTAAACATCACGTTATCATTTTCACGAAACACATTAATGAGATAAAAGAAGAGATGAATCGTGCGACTGAGTAGCAAATTCAACAATCTCATTATGCGTCATTTCAGGATTGGTTCAAGGATTATGTATTTATAAATTGATTTTCATTATGAGTGAAGTATTATACTAATTCTTTCTGCATATATCAGTATTGATTTTTATAAATTATGTAGGTTCGTAAGCTGAGGGAGTTAGGGGACCCCAGGCTACCTGAAGTATTTATCCAACTGGTTGAGGGTCCATCTATAATGGCTCGTCGTTATAAAGATATTGATGCTAATGGTTTTCGATTTCTCATTAAAGATGTTGACGACAAACGAGAAACACAAAACAGTGGCATCAGTTGACCCTTTGTCGATTCTTGTTATTAATATGGTCAATTGATAGACATCATTGAAGTTGTATACACACACGGTTCGAAGTACATATTGTTAAAGTGTAATTGGGTTGATCCAGTGCGTGGATGTAAAGTCGATCAATATCAGTTTTCATTGGTGAATTTTAACTATATGTTATACAGAAATAATGAACGAGTTGAGAATGAACCTTTCATTTTGACATCACAAGCGGAACAAGTATTCTTCGTTACTTTGACTTCGGATCCAAGTTGGCAAGTTGTTGTCAAAATGCCTCAGAGAGGAGTTTTTTTATTTGAAGAATATGAACCCGAGACTGTTCCGTTTGTTTACCAACAACTTGATCAATATACCGTAGATCAACGTGAAGAAGATATTTACAGGGTCAGAGTGGCTATTGAAGGAGAAACGGTAAATTTTCATTCTTAATGAAAGGTATAATTGTTTTCCCGCTATTCAGTAGAATGTCCTAGGATATCATAAATTATCTAATCATTTTATAAATCTTTATAAGTTTTAATCCTCACTTTTGTAAGATAATTCAATCATAAATATTTAGGTTGTTTTTACTCTTTATTTATTGATGTTATGGTCGGTGTATCATCCATTTGAGGTATTCTTCATCTGATTCATGTGCTGCTTGAATTTTTATTAGTTCTATCTGAAATTTGGCTATGCATTGACTTGTTTTGTACATAAAGTGTATATATGTTTTGTTAACTTTCTGATTTTTTAAAATTCATTCACAAATAATTATTCAATCCATTTTTTGTTTGATTAATAGTTGTACAAGTTTGATTTTTTAAGAACAATCCAATTTATCTTTTAAACACTTTGGACTCATTAATGATGTTTTCTATGACTGCAGACATGTCAGGGGAAGAGGCAGAAGATCCACATCATCCATCTGAGGCATCTACGTCTCAGGTTCGACGTATGTTTGAATGTCATTGTCTATATTTTTTATGTAATTGACATACATATATATATATATATAACATTTGTCAATTTATATATATAATTGTTTTCAACAGGATCAGACTCGGCTGCTTCTTCCTCTCGCAGGAGAGGCCCTGGTCGTGGCATATTATCATGGAATTCCGACACGATGATAGATGTTTCATTTGATGAGGTTTTTCATCCTGTGGGACCGAATTCACCAGCATTTATTCTTCAGCTGTGTCATATCATACGTGACCCACATCGATTTCCATTGACCACGCGTGACTGGGCTTCTATCCCTCAGGACACATTAGATCGTCTATGGAGGGAGGTTCAGGTACGAAAATCATTTTACTTTATTTTCTATGTATAAAGAATACTAATATGTTTGATTATTTTCTTTATAGCAGAATTTGAAAGTATTCCCTGAAGAGTTTTGGCTCGTGTGTTTGAGCAAATACCGTAAGATGTGGAAAGATTATAAAGGCAAAGTGAAGAGGGACCACTGGGTACCAAATGTGGGTGCCCTAGACATTTTGGAAAAAGTCCCGAGAGGTGTCCTCCTGGCTCAGTGGCGTGACTTGGTTGCATATTGGTCTAATGAGGGTGTTGAAGTTTGTATATTAATTATTTTGGTGTATATATATTTTCAAGAATATGTGATTTGTTTGAAATTTGAATGAATTGAATGTAGGAGGTGTCAACACGCCATTCTGAGAATCGAGCGTTGTAGGGACCACCTCACAGGCTCGGGACTCGTCATGTGTCTCAGATCCGAAATGAGGTACATATTATTCATTTTTTAATTTATTAATTAATATGGTTTTGTGTTTATATTCTTTTAATATACAGTTGCGAGAGCAAGGTGCATCAACTGATAAAATGTCGGTGTGGATGAGGACTCGTGATCGCAATGACCCAGAGGTTGCAACATTGATAGTAAGTGTCTGTACTTACCAATAATTACATAAATATATATATTAACATATATATATTTAAATATATTTAAATATTTCACAGGCTCAATTTGAAGATGAGTTAGAACATCTGCCAGAGGACCAGCGACAGCTTCCCATGCGACGGGATGAGATCTTTCATCGCATTATTGGTCGGGACGGGCATGGATATAGTTTGACCTATGGAGCAGGGATTCCTCGTTCTGTAGTGTCACGCGCTGCGGTTGTCGGTCCTGTTGTTGCTCATATGACACAGCAGATGTCAGATTTTGAGGCACAGCTGTGCGCTTCCGAGGAGGCAAATGCGCAATTGACAGTAGAGGTTAGAGCACTGCGGGAATATGTGCGTCGAGCTGATGGTGCAGGGGATCATACGACGTAGGTATATACTGTATTTATTTATTTAATTTAAATTATTTTTTTTATTAAAATACATATAATGTTTATTTGTTGTAGGCCCCTGGCCCACCAGAAGGAGGTAGCAGTGATTACAACGCCTGACGCATCATATATTCACGAGATATGTTTTTGGTTTTTACTGGTGGGGTTGACATTGATGTACTGTATTTATTCATTTAATTTAAATTAGAAGGTTGTGTACTTATAATTTCATTCTTTTCTTGTTTATTATATGATAGCTAAAATTTTCTAAGGCGTGCATTTAAAAACTCTAACCCCTCGCACCCTCGTACAACCCCCCCGTACCCCCGAACAGCCCCTCGCATAACCGCACAACCCCCCCCCCCCCCCGTACAAACCTCCCCCCACACCCCCGTACAACCCCCCGCACCCCCGTACAGCCCCTCGCACCCCCGTACAGCCCCCCCCCCCCCCCCCCCGCACCCCCGCACAGCCCCCTCGCACCCCCGTACATCCCCCCCCCCCCGGCACCCCCGTACAGCCCCCCCGCACCCCCGGAGAGCCCCCCCGCACCCCCATACAACCCCCCGCACCCCCGTACAGCCCCCCCCCCCCCCCCCCGCACCGCCGTACAGCCCCTCGCACCCCCATGAAAGCCCCCCGCACCCCCGTACAGACCCCCGCACCCCCGTACAGCCCCCTGCAACCACGTACACCCCCCCCCCCCGCACCCCCGTACAGCCCCCCCGCACCCCCGTACATCCCCCTGCACCCCCGTACAACGCACCCAGCACCCCCGTACAGCCCCTCCGCACCCTCTGACAGCCCCCCCGCACCCCCGTACATCCCCTCGCACCCCGGTACAGCCCCCCCCCCCCCCCCCCCCCCGCACCCCCGTACAGCCCCCCACACCCCCGTACAGCCCCCCCAGCACCCCCGTACAGCCCCCCGCACCCCCGTACAGCCCCTCGCACCCCAGGACAGCCCCCCTGCACCCACGTACAGCCCCCACACCCCCGTACAGCCCCCACACCCCCGTACAGCCCCCCCCCCCCCACCCGCAGCCCCGTACACCCCCCTGCACCCTCGTAAAGCCCCCCCCCCCCGGCACCCCCGTACAGTCACCCGCACCCCCGGACAGGCCCCCCCCACCCCCCGTACCCCCGTACAACCCCCCACACCCCCGTACAGTCCCCCAGCACCCCCGTACAGCCCCCTGCACCCCTGTACCCCCCCCCCCCCCCGGCACCCCCGTACAGCACCCCGCACCCCCGGACAGCCCCCCCCCCCCCCCCCGCACCCCCGTACAGCCCCCCCGCACCCCCCAAAAGCACCCCCAGCACCCCCGGCACCCTCGTACAGCCCCCCCGCACCCCCGTACAACCCCCCACACCCCCGTACAGCCCCCCGCCCCCCCGTACACCCCCCCCCCCCCCCCGTACAGCCCCCGAGCACCCCCGTACAACCCCCCATACCCCCGAACAGCCCCCCCCCCCCACCCCCCACCCCCATAAATCCCCCCTCACCCCCGTACAGCCCCCCGCACCCCTGTACACCCCCTCCCCCCCGTACATCCCCCCCCCCCCCCCCGCACCCCCGAACAGCTCCCCGCACCCCCGCACCACCCGAACGACCTCTGAATGCCACGAAACCGTACTAAAACAACCGGTGTGTGAATTGTGAAATGGTCGGCCAGACGACACGTCATTCAGAGGTGCCTTTTGACCGCAGCGGCAGGAAACACGTTTCCGGCGCCATAAAACACCAAAACGGCATGCGGCGGTCCAATTCTGAGCAAACATGCTCCGAACGACCTGAAACCGCAAAAGAACGATAGAAATATTATTCCTGATATGTAGAAGGAGGCGGCACGTCCATCGGACGTGCGATGCGTGAAGCACGACCGAATGTGTCGTTTTCAGCAGCGCGACGTGCGCTGAAATGGTGAGTTGGGGGGTCAAAACCACCCGAATGACCTCTGAATGCCACGAAACCGTAGGAAAACTGCGGGTGCGTGAATTGTGAAATGGTCGGCCAGAAGGCATGTCATTCGGAGGTGCCGTTTGACCGTGGCGGCCAAAAACGCGTTTCCGGCGCCCCAAAACACCAAAACGGCGTGCGGCGGTCCAATTCAGAATAAACGTGCTCCGAATGATCTGAAATAGCATTAGAACGATAGAAATATTATTCCTGAGATGCAGGAGGAGGCGGCATGTCCATCGGACATGCGGTGCGCGCGACACGACCGAATGTGTCGTTTTCAGCAGCGCGGCGCGCGCTGAAATGGCGCGTTGGGGGGTCAAAACTACACGAACGACCTTTGAATGCCACGAAATCGTACGACAACAACCGGTGCATGAATTGTGAAATGGTCGGCCAGACGGCACGTCAATCAGAGGTTCCGTTTGACCGCGGCGGCCAGAAACGGGTTTCTGGCGCCATAAAACACCAAAACGGCGTGCAACGGTCCAATTCAGAGCAAACGTGCTCCGAACGACCTGAAACCGCCCGAGTACGATATGAATATTATTCCTGAGATGCAGGAGGAGGCGGCACATCCATCGGATGTGCGGTGTGCGCGGCATGATCGAATGTGTCGTTTTCAGCAGTGCGGCGCGTGCTGAAATGCCGCGTTGGGTGGTCAAAACCACCAGAACCACGTCCGAATGCCACGAAACCATACGACAACAGCCGGTGCGTGAATTTGGAAATGTTCAGCCAGACGGCACATTATTCGGAGGTTCCGTTTGACCGCGGCCGCCGAAAACGCATTTTTGGCGCCACAAAACACCAAAACGGCGTGCGGCGGTCCAATTCAGATCAAACGTGCTTCGAATGACCTCAAACCGCACGAGAAGGATAGAAATATTATTCCTGATATGTAGGAGGAGGTGGCACATCCATCGGACAAGCAGTGCGCACGGCACGACCGAATGTATCGTTTTTAGCAGTGCGGCGCGCGCTAAAATGGCGCGTTGGGGGGTCAAAACCACACGAACGACCTCCGAATGCCACGAAACCGTATGACAACAGCCGATGAATAAATTGTGAAATGGTCGGCCAGACGGCACGTCATTCGGAGGTTCTGTTTGACCGCGGCGGCCGGAAACGCGTTTCCGGCGTCATAAAACACCAAAATGGCGTGCGGCGGTCCAATTCAGAGAAAACGTGCTCTGAACGACCTCAAACTGCACAAGAACGATAGAAATATTATTCTTGAGATGCAGGAGGAGGCAGCACGTCCATCAAACATGCGGTGCGCGCGACACGATCAAATTGTCGTTTTCAGCAGCGCGGCGCGCGCTGAAGGTCAAAACCACCCGAACGATATCCAAATGCCACGAAACCGTACGACAACAGCCGGTGCGTGAATTTGGAAATGTTCGTCTAGACGACATGTCATTCGGAGGTGTCGTTTGACCGCGGCGGCTGGAAACGCGTTTCCGGCACCATAAAACACCAAAACGGCGTGCGGCGGTCCAATTCGGAGAAAACATGCTCCGAACGACCTGAAACCGCCGGAGAACGATAGATATATAATTCCTGAGATGCAGGAGGAGGCGTCACGTCAATCGGACGTGCGGTGCGTGCGGCACAACCGAATGTGTCGTTTTCAGCTGCGCGACGCGCCCTGAAATTGCGCGTCGGGGGGTCAAAACCACCCGAACGACCTCCGAATGCCACGAAACCGTACGACAATAGCCGGGGCGTGAATTTTGAAATGGTAGGCTAGATGACACATCTTTCGGAGGTGCTATTTGACCGCGGTGGCCGGAAACGTGTTTCCGGCGCCACAAAACACCAAAACGGCGTGCGGCGGTCCAATTCGAAGAAAACGTGCTCCGAACGACCTAAAACCGCACGAGAACGATAGAGATATTATTCCTGAGATGTAGGAGGATGCGGAATGTCCATCGGACGTGCTGTGTGCGTGGCACGACCGAATTTGTCGTTTTCAGTAGCGCGGTGCGCACTGAAATGCCGCGTTGGGTGGTCAAAACCACCCGAACGACGTCTGAATGACACGAAACCGTACGACAATAGCCGGTAAGTGAATTTTGAAAGGGTCGGCTAGACGGCATGTCATTCGGAGGTGTCATTTGACCGTTACGGCCAGAAATGTGTTTTTGGCGCCAAAAAACACCAAAACGGCGTGCATCGGTCCAATTCGGAGCAAACGTGCTCCGAACGTCCTGAAACCGCACGAGAATGATAGAAATATTATTCCTGAGATGCGGGAGGAGGCGGCACGTCCATCGGACGTGCGGTGCGGGCGGCACCACCGAATGTGTCATTTTCAACAGCGCGATGCTTGCTGAAATTGCGCGTTGGGGGGTCAAAACCACCCGAACGACCTCCGAATGCCCCGAAACCGTACGACAATAGCCGGTGTGTGAATTGTGAAATGGTCGGCCAGACGGCACATCATTCGGAGGTGCCGTTTGACCGCGGCGGTCGGAAACGCGTTTCTGGCGCCATAAAACACCAAAACGGCGTGCGGCGGTCCAATTCAAAGCAAACTTTCTCCGAACGACCTGAAACCACACGATAACGATAGAAATATTATTCCTGAGATGCAGGAGGAGGCAGCACATCAATCGGACGTGCGGTGGGCGCGACATGACCGAATGTGTCGTTTTCAGCAGTGCGGCGCGCGCTGAAATGCAGCGTTGGGTGGTCAAAACCACCCGAACGACCTTCGAATGCCACAAAACCGTACGAAAACAGCCGGTGCGTGAATTGTGAAATGGTCAGCCAGATGACACATCATTCGGAGGTGTCGTTTGACGCGGCGACCGGATACGCGTTTCTGGCGCAATAAAACACCAAAACGGCGTGCGGCGGTCCAATTCGGAGCAAACGTGATCTGAACGACCTGAAACCGCACGAGAACGATAGAAATATTATTCCTGAGATGCAGGAGGAGGCGGCACGTCAGTCGGACATGCGGTGCGCGTGGCACGACCGAATGTGTCGTTTTTAGCAACGCGGCGCGCGCTGAAATGCCGCGTTGGGTGGTCAAAACCACCCGAACGACGTCCGAATGCCAAGAAACCGTACGACAACAGCCAGTGCATGAATTCTGAAATGGTCGGCCAAACAACACATCATTCAGAGGTGTCGTTTGACCGCGGCGGCCGGAAATGCGTTTCTAGCGCCACAAAACACCAAAACGGCGTGCGGCGGACCAATTCGGAGAAAACGTGCTCCGAACGACCTAAAACCGCAGGAGAATGATAGAAATATTATTCCCGAGGTGCAGGAGGAGGCGGCACGTCCATCGAACGTGCGGTGCACGCGGCATGACCGAATGCGTCGTTTTCAGCAGCTCGGCGCGCGCTGAAATGACGCGTTGGGGGGTCAAAACCACCTGAACGACCTCTAAATGCCATGACACTGCACGACAACATCCTTTGCGTGAATTATGAAATGTTCGGGTAGACGGCATGTCAATCAGAGGTGTCGTTTGACCGTCGCAGCTAGAAACGCGTTTCCGGAGTCGTAAAACACCAAAACGGCGTGCGGCAGTCGAATTCAGAGCAAACGTGCTCCGAATGACCTGAAACCGCATGAGAACGATAGGAATATTATTCCTGAGATTCAGGAGGAGGCGGAACGTCTATCGGATGTGTGGTGTGCGCGGCACGACCGAATGCGTCGTTTTCAGCAGCTCTGTGCGCGCTAAAATGGCACGTTGGGGGGTCAAAACCACCCAAACGACCTCCGAATGCCATGAAACCGCACGACAACATCCGTTGCATGAACTGTGAAATGGACGGGCAGACGGCACGTCAATCGGAGGTGCCGTTTGACCGCGGCAGCCGGAAACACGTTTCTAGAGCCATAAAACACCAAAACGGCGTGCAGCGGTCCAATTCAGTGCAAACGTGCTCCGAAAAACCTGAAATCGCACGAGAACGATATTAATATTATTAATGAGATGCAGGAGGAGGCAGCACATCCATCGGACGTGCGGTGCGCACAGGACGACCGAATGCGTCGTTTTCAGCAGCTTAGCGCGCGCTGAAATGGCGCGTTGGGGGGTCAAAACCACCCGAATGACCTCTGAATGCCACAAAACCGCATGACAACATCCGTTGCGTGAATTGTGAAATGGTCAGATAGACGGCATGTCAATCAGAGGTGTTGTTTGACCGCGACGGTCGGAAACGCGTTTCCGGAGTCATAAAACACCAAAACGGCGTGCGGCGGTCGAATTTGAAGCAAATGTGCTCCGAAAGACCTGAAACCACACGAGAACGATAGGAATATTATTCTTGAGATTCAAGAGGAGGAAGCACGTCCATCAGACGTGCGGTGCGCGCGGCACGACCGAATGCGTTGTTTTCAGCAGCTCGGCGTACGCTGAAATGGCGCGTTGGGGGTCAAAACCACCCGAATGACCTCCGAATGCCACGAAACCTCACAAAAACATCTGTTGCCTGAATTGTGAAATGGTCGGATAGATGAAACGTCAATCGGAGGTACCGTTTGACCGCGGCGGCCGGAAACGCGTTTCCGGAGTCATAAAACACCAAAAAGGCGTGCGTCGGTCGAATTCGGAGCAAACGTGCTCCGAAAAACCTGAAACCGCACGGGAATGATAGGAATATTATTCCTGAGATGCAGGAGGAAACGACACGACCATCGGACGTGCGGAGCGCGCGGCATGACCAGATGCATCGTTTTCAGCAGCTCAGGGCGCGCTGAAATGACGCATTGGGGGGGGGGGGGGTCAAAACCACCCGAACGACCTCCGAATGCCACGAAACCGCACGACAACATCCGTTGCGTGAATTTTGAAATGGTAGGAGAGAAGGCACATCAATCAGAGGTTCTGTTTGAGCGCGGCGGCTAGAAACGCATTTCCGGAGTCATAAAACACCAAATCGGCGTGCGGCGGTCGAATTCGGAACAAAGTGCTCCGAAAAACCTGAAATGATAGCATTTCTTAAATCGGGGGTTTTAAATTATTATATCACAATGATTCGATATTATACATATATTTAATATTATATATATTAAAACATTTAAAATATATTATATATATATATATATTTAAAATATTGTATTTAATAGTATATATGTGAATATATTTTTTAATATATATATATATATATTTATTTATTTATTTATTTCAGTGGACATATTTAAAAAAATAACTATAGCGACTGCCATAGGCGGTCGCTATAGGCCTCTAGCGACGAGGCTAAGGCGACCGCCAATGGCGGTCGCTGGGCGGCCGCTAGAGCCCTATAGCGACCGCCATTGGCGGTCGCTAATGGTGGTTTTTTAGTAGTGAACCTAGTTAGGCTCTTTAAAAAATTTTGTGCTCTTATACCCTTGATTGTAGAGGATCGTGGATAAGGCACATACACATGGAAGATTCTGATTATAGTAAAATATTTTAATCCACAATTCGTATGGAATGGTTTGATTATTTTCATGGATGACCATTCCATTCCATGATGTGATATAATGTAATTTGTCATTCAAAATTTAGGGGTTGGAACTATGGAAATCTAAAATTTTGATGGTTCAGGTGATTTGTGAGTAGATGATGACAGTGTGTGATCATCAAAATAATTTTATGGACATAGGAGAAGAACTCTTATGTTTTAATATAAATATCACGTGTTTATAAATGAGACTCATTATCATGGAACATGAAGGTTAAGTAATGGGAGTATCCATTATCTTCAATGTCTTAATTCTTTCATGTTTATAACTCAAATATGATCCATTTCATATCATGTCAAAATTCCAATTTAAATGATCCGAATTTATAAGATCTTTCATATGTTGTATAATATCCTCTATCTTCTTATTGACTCTCACATCATCAATTAGGGTGATATAGAAGTTGATAATTATTAACACCTAAATGTGTGGCATGTAATAATCTAGGAACATAATGAAAACATGTAACATGACTGTACTATTCCCTTAGATTGTGTTTTTCGATAACATACTTTCATAAAGGAGATATCCTTGGAATATGAGTCAAAATTATTTACTCGGTATCCTGTGTTTTTTAATCCTTAGTTCCACTTTTATTTATATTATATGATGATGGTTCTAAACTTATCTGGATTTTGATATGATTTAGATTTTATAATTCCTTATTTATTGAATTTCTCTTATTTATGGTTTTTCTACCCATGGGATTATTTTTGAGATGAAATTTAGTGTGGTGGTTTTTGTTACCTTATTTCTATAAATTTCATGATGGTATCCATATAATGGAGAGATTCATGAGAGGTATTTCATATTTTGGTTATTTTAATGACCCTTTTTCTTTCCCTTATCCCAGGTTGTTGGATTAAATAATATATGGTGGGAATTATGTGATAGTTATATGATCTGCATAATACTATATTTATAGTTTTCCCATTAAATGATTAAGGTGATGGAGGTTCCTAGAGTATGATTGAATATCAACGGATTAGAGATAAGATAAACTTTTCTATATGAAGATGGACTAAGACATGGTGGATGATGTAATACCAGGGAGTCTAGTGAGGAGAACAGGTTGTGATGTCGAATAAGTAAAACGGTATTGAATCTCAAAGGGGAGGTTTTTATGATTATTATATTATTTAATATTAGGAAATTTTTCATAGGATGTGGTATGGATTTACTAGAGTTAGGTTTTTGTGGATCTCATTTTAGTTGGGGCTCGAGGACATGGATTGTAGTTGTGGTTTAGTCATTATATTTGGAAATATAATATATTAGGGAGGATGGAATACCTTGTTCCATTAGTATATTACAATTTATTAGATATATGACATGTAATGTATAGTTATTCATGGATGTAGCTTTTCCATGGGTGTTTTAGCGTAGTCTATTTCCTTTTTCCTTGGATTTACCTTGTGTCGTCACCATTGTGTCATGGTGTAGGTCACATCACTATAGTCTTAAAAATTCCAAATTTCTAATTAATTAAAAAAAAACCTCTAAACTTTTATTTCTACCATATTTCCTCTCAATCTCAATGAGACAAATGAACGATTTAAATGGGTTTCAAATTCCTTTTGGTCAGTATTGAACCAATGCTTACAATGTTTGATATATGGTGATCTAAAGAGAGTATTCCATATTTCTCATGTGGTTTATTCTCCTATGGTGTTTTCTTCCCATTATATCATTACATTCTATGTTCTTTGATCTCATTCAATATTATGGATATGTTTTCTTGTTTTCTACTTCATTTTTGGTGCGATATTTTTATAGGGATATAGATTATTTGGTATAAGGGTATTTGAATATTTTAATTATTTTTCTTTTATTTTTTTGAGAATATTGAAATCCTTGTGGTAGGGGATTGTTTTCATAACCATTTATTATATGTACAAAAATAATGTTATCATACTTCATCAATTTGTGTAACTATGTAAATTACCTAAATAAAATTAAACCTAAAAAAATGAAAGGTTTTTTTTTATGATTTCATTCATCATATGTATTTATACAATATTAATATTTTTCATCATGTTTTTATGTACTTTATAATATAAATGGGTTTTTATGGTTACCATGCTTTTTATGCTATGGATTAGCATGATTGATATGTTGAAATGGGATAATTATTGAAAATATCATAATGATTTTTGGGAAATGAAATAAATATGAATGTTTTAAAAGAAACTATTATTCCATTAATTTGTTTTGGAAGAAAAATGATAAATGAGGAATTTTTAAATGATATCAATTTCCCCAATATTTGATTAATTTGGATATTTCACTTCATATAATGATTAAATAATTTATATCTATTGATATCTTATGTCATATGTCTCATATGGTTATAACCTATAATAAATGAATCAGTAAATTAAATATGGTAATGAATCAATTTATAAATAAATATAATTGATTGTATTTGAGCATGTTAGGATTATTAGAAAAGATGGATTCCATGGATTTAGGTCCTATATGTCATATTGACTATTTATAATTTTCCATGAATCCTTTTTTATGGGATGTTATCCTTTTGATGTGGCATTATGTGTGATCGCATTGTGATTGACTATTTTATTTCACAATTACACCATAGTATTAAAAAATTTTATTTTATAAATTCAAAATATAATAATAAATTTAATATCATATTTGATTAAATTATTTAATTTTTAAATCCTTTTAAAATTTAAATTAGCATTGTTTTGTTTTTTTATTGTAGGTGGAGGTGATTTGGATGGTCTGTGAATAATTTGAAAAAAAATGGGCCAAAATGATAAAGATTCCAAGAACACATGTTGAAACAAATTAACACATTAAAAAATTTGTTAATAAAATAATGATAAAATTTAATGGGTTGACTCAAAATTTAGTTGTATGAAACTCTTCTAAAGGCACTTATGGCCAATTAATTCATTAATAGATACAACCGAAATGATTTGTCCATGGAAAATTATATTCTCAAAGTCAAAAGTCATATTCTGTATTTCATCAATATTTAGAAAATTTTTTATCCCAAATGGTGATAAATTTTCATTGGAGATATTCAAGAGGTGGTATCAAACTTTTTAATTTTTTTCAATGTGAGATAAGTTTGTCTGACCACGCAAAACCTAGTCTATGATGTATTTTGAAATATGGCCTCTCAATCACACCTCTCATTTTTTCTATAAAATTCATCCATTGAAACCTTATTTGAAATAGTGAACACAAAGAAAATAAACATCATATTGGATAATGAAAGGAGTTCCCTCATCATCATATAATTTTTGGAGACCCCTATCTTCATTGTGGGGTCAACAATAAAGGTGATGTTCCACCCCTACCTCTTCTGCCTTTTAATGGAAAGTTAAATGGTGGATAGCCATTTCGATAGAGCTATACACACTTGGGAGGGAGTTCTGTCCCACTTAATTCTTATGTAATTTTTTAATTTGGGTTATAATCATTTAATTGATGTTTTACCTTATCATACTACCTCTTTGAATGATTTTTTTGTGTTTAATCACGTGAAACACATTTTATTTCAACACAATTCAGGTTGATATTTCAAGTGGGAATATTGGGTTGTTCTGATTGGACAACATAGGAATCCACATTCTCTTAGATATACATGAGATACCAATATTATTTTGTATCTATCACATTCTTCATAAGGTCAAAACCTTAACAACGCGATTGTTGTGTCAATGTGTGGTTCTTTATGAATCGTTTTTCAAGATTAGAGGGGATTCAAGAACTTTACAACCCTCAAACAAAGGATTCCATTTAACCATGTGTATTTTTTCATAAAAATGAACATGAAAATTTTCATAGTAAACCTGAAATGATCTCTTCTATAATAATTATAAATTCTCCACCATCATTTATATACTATTAAACTCAATAACTATGTCAATTTATTTTTAAAATAGTTTTCAAACCCCCAAACTGCTTTTAGTAATTTTCATTAAAAAATACCCACATTAATCATCCAATTTAGATTTAGAGATGACATTGGGTCTTACATATTATATAAATACCCTGTAAAATCACAATCAATTAGACATTTCATGATAACTATATCAAATTCTGGAACCATTTTAAGGGAGCACTATAGTTTTTAATGCGTGTTTTTTATAAGATATAAATAAATATTGTGAATATTAATTTTTTTAATATTTTAACATTATATGTCATTGCCTTTTAGTATTTTTTTTATTTTGTAGTATTGTTTATGGCCCATTATAATCTACGATATCTATCATATTTCAAACCCAAACCATAGAGGATCCTACATCAGTGACATTGTGACACAAAAGACAACACATTGAACGAGGAAACACCACAGATTGATACTTTTCTAAACCACTCTTATTATGGAACGAAATAAGAAACTATAATTAATGTGTATTACATATATGAACATACCTAAACACTAAAATTATTACCCTCTACTGATTTTGATTCGAAACATGAATATATTCAATTACAAGGTGAAGCAAAAAAATTCAAACTCAAATATAGTTTAATTCACTTATTATCAAGATCCTGTGGACTAGCTAGAGAATACCCACATATAAACAAAAAATATTTTCACATTTTTATCAAAATTACATCCTGAAAATGTAGATGAAGAATAATTAAATATTAGGGAATTCTGATTCTAATTATTAGATAGTAAAAAATATTGGATCTATTATGTTTATTCCTCAATTAGAGGTTGGGTGGACATAAAACTCTTATTTCGGGTAAACCACTTCCTAGCCTCATCAAAAGAAACAATAAGAAATGAAATATGTGTAACAAGACAATATAATTTGGAAACCCTTCATGAATATTGGGAATTATTTAAAAGGTTATGCTCGAGCTATCAACAACACCAAGTAAGTGATCATATTTTATTACTATATTTTTATGACGGCTTAATTGTAATTGATAGTTACATGATTTATATTGTCATAGGTGGTGAAAATGTTGATAATAACATATTTATTATTAGAAACCTATTCACAAACATGGTTATGAAGATACAAAAAATTGTTTCATGGCCCACTGTACCCATTAAACCTGTCCATATTGTTTAGATTACATAGTTTCAGAATAAGGGGGAAAATATTGAAGAGGTAAGTTACCTTGTTTAAAATATTTATTTTTCCCAAGGGAAATCCCAAAATCCTCCTCCCATCAATTATGGTATCTATAATACTAACACCAAATATTCTAGTCAATTACCATAATTGAGAGAAACTTCTGAGAGTAGTGGGGAAATAATCCAAAACCACCAATATAACTAACCTATTAAGACAGAACCATTCCATATACCCAAACTATAGTAGAATGAAAACCAAGCCTATAGAAAAGTTGTATTAAATATAACCTCGAAAGCCTTCGAAACAATTTAGGTAGTGTATTCAACCACCTCCACCACCTAGAAATTCTCAAATACCCCAAAAAATCCTTTTCAAAAACCCCCCCAAAAACCAATTCCTAAACTAGGATACATAATTAAATAAATGGAAGAAAATAATATCTTATTCCAATACACCACCCAAGAATATTTGTAAGATCTAAAAACCCAATTAGGCTTACTCTCCAACTCGGTGTTGGAATCTAAAATCACGTGCTTAGTAAACTGCTTTCTCAATAACTATTCAATGATAAGGACATAAGAAATGTATTTTATATAAACCTTCAAAGTGTAAATCAAATCAAAATACAAATGACCCATTCATTTTAGTTATACCCTCTGGAGAAAATAACCATCACAACCACTGAAAATTGTCCAAATTAATAAAATCCTTGTCCTAATAGATTCCCTAAAAATAGAAAGAGTGTTTCATTTGATGAAACACTATGAAAAACAATTCCCCGTCCATTTCCCCAATGTTCCACCCAAACATCAATACAAAACTAAATCAAACATGATAAATAAATCTATGAAACATTCAAAAATATTGTAGGATAATATTCACTTGATTATTTCTTAATGAATATTTCATGATACACCATCTTTATGAAGAATATTTTTATATAACGAATGTGACATAATAGGGATGAAAATGTGTTCTTGTGGTTTAATGTTATTGAATTGATATATGCATCACTTCCCACAAATTTCAGTGATCATAGAATAGTCTTAATCCCTTTCACTATAGGAGAGTATATATATTACAATACTGTTAATTATTTTAGTTCCTCTATTAATGTGATGCCTCACTCTATTTCATCATCATTATTGGTTAGGTAGTTGAATCTCACTATTATTTTTTCTACTAGAATACTACATTATATCCCACCAAGCTATTGTGTTAGAGGAGTTTATTATGAGGGTAATATATGTACATTTTCTTGGTGAATTTTTGTTGTTTAAAATGGACTATTATAAAATGAATGGAAATTCCCCAATTATATTTGGGAGGAATTTCTTGAAAACAATATAATAATAATAAATGTACACAATGGAAATTTTTTATGTATTTTGGTGGTGCCATTGTTATTTTTTTCACCATTGATTCCATGAATCATCCCTCAGAAGAAAATTCCTTGCATTCTATTAATTCTATTTATGTACACTATTACCCTAAAAAACATTTTTTATTTCCCATGATCCCACCTTTTATTTTAACCATTTATTGACATATAGGTAATGAATATTATATAGAATATTGTACCAGTTTAGAAAAATGTCAAACATATTAATACTCATCACATAACGATAAACTACACTTGTATGTCCCACATGCATAACATTAAATGGGTTGTCTATAGCCAAAACCTATGAACATAAACTAAGAGTTTCATTTTTCTATTACAGTATATTCAAACAGTTCGCAATTCCCTTTGGGAACATGATCCTTGATGATGGGTATGATCCTGCCTATGGATGTTTCACATCTGTATGCATGAATGTGAGATAGACCCCAATCCTTAATGTTGGATTCTATAGGGATATTCCACCAACTATATCTACATGCTTCAGGAATCCCCTTATTTGGGTCATCATCATTATCACATCTTAACAAACCCCCTAACGGTATAGATGCTGATCATCATGGCTTACCAACCATCCTTGGAAAATTTCATTGGGGATTTTTAATGGCATTTTGATTTATGAATTATTTGAATATGTTAAGCTACTAACAATAATTTGTTTATTCACTTCCTATACTACATGATATGGATTTTTCGTTACAAATATGTTTAGCATTTATTATCAATAATTTTGACACCCTAACTATGTCTCAAATATTGGACATTGGGATTCACATTTTCCATCCATTTCATGTTCTTGTGGATCTCTAATTCCCCTGGTGTTATTCCACCAGGCTTCCGAGCATGTCGAGTAGGAATGTTGGTATGGTTGGTTTTTTCCACGTGACACTTCATTATTTTTTATACACTCTCATGTGATGGGGATAGCCTACACCACTACTTTTTCTCCCATTGAGAATGACTCGCATGGGATGAGAAGTCTTTGAAGGGTTATACTCGCATATAAATGTTTCACTACCTCATGTTCCATGTTCTATGACCATTAATTAAGCTTTATTTTTGTCCAAGTAATATGAAGGGAAACTATACTAAATCATCCATCATGAATTACATCTATTTCATCCTTATCGTGTGGTGTTTAAATGCACGGGTTGGTCCTATAAAATGTCCATAAACTAGGGAATCATCATCCTTGCTTCATTATAAAAAAAGAATAGAATTGTAGTGTTATTTCATTAGAGGGAATCACACATGGCTCTGGCTATCCATAATAATATTTTTCAAGGCCTACACATGGCATGATTCTCGTTTCAACACCAAGACATTTCATCCTAGTCTGGTCAATCCAAAAAAACGAATCAAATGGACAAATAAGAAATATCTAATGTCTCTTATCCTCATTTGTGGGTCTGACCTTCACGACAAGATTTCCCTTCATGTATAACATCTATATTTATTCTTATCCTTATACTACATGCAGTGAATCAAAAATCATTGACCATGGGCCCAAACATAGCATTATTTCCCCCCACATTATCCACAATGCATGACGTAAAACTAAATCCATGGCCTGAACGATTTCAGGATTCCCCATGACAATTAAGGGATGTTCCAGCTAACTCACCACTAGAGAGGATTTACCCTACCAGTTTCGGTCTGTATTCAAGTTTTTTTATTAACTATATATAACATGATTCTCATAATTATGGGATAAGTAGTGATGACCAAATATTTTTTCTCCGGGTCTAGCCACATGTTCATTAGCCCCTTTTCGGCCCTCCATCTCCAATTTATCGTAGGTGTGTATGAAACACATGATTGGTCTTTAGCATCATACACATCAGGTTTTTCTTCATTTTTGTTTTATATAAAATGAGTCATTTAATTTTCCTTATACCAAACATAATGAATTTACTGATTTTTATTTGTTTCAAGCTCTATGAACATAAACCATGATCTCTTTCCTTCTTACTGAATGTTGATAAACTGAAATAAATTCATAAAATACATATGCCATTACACCCATCCTTATGGGATACAAAGTAATGCCCAGTCATTTTCCCTTCAAATATATTCCCATGTTTATTTACCCTCTTATGTCCCTTTTCATTGTTATTAGAAATGGAAAATTTCCATTCCCAGTCTAGGAGCCCTCTTGGGGATTTTTCCCTTAAGAAGCAGTTTGAATCCCTCTATCTGACATTCGTCATTAAGGTGATTAGATGAGCTATGTAATTTGGTCTATAGTGTTGTATTTTTCAGGGAAAATTCCTCATTTGATTTCCATACAACATGTGTCCCTTTTTTGGGTCTTCATAATTATTCATATTTGAAGGGACCTTATAATGATATGGATTCTCGGCCTTAGGGATCAACTATCATCCCAGGAAATTGACCATGAGGATTTCGAACTACAATTTGAGACAAGTCTCATGATTCGAATAGGGTCAGCTATCGACCCTCATTTGTTTATACCAATCACCAGATATTAGATATGGATGTTGTGTTTCTAATATGGTCGGCAGTTATCCTCAATCATTATGCCACTCCAATTATGTCCCAAATATAGGATCTCCTGATTCACATTACTTTTCGCAACCATTTTCTAGGATGAACATCAACACCTTCAGTGTTATACATCTATGCACCATTGCATGTTAGATGGGAAGAATATAATCATGCAGTAACCCTTAACTCCACACCCCCATTCCTCTACTATGCACTTTAATGTGCGGTAAAGATATTCATTACCCAATGTTTACCACACAGATCATGTCTCACATGGTCATAGGGGTCTTTTTAAGGATTATACCCACATTAAAGAATCAAACTTCCGCATGGTTCAAAATCTATTAATATAATATATATGTCCTGTAGGAATATGTGGCATGGTGGTAGGTCTTCATGGCCTTCATTCATGTATTGTTTTTTCCCCCACTACATCACATATGCCACCTTCTATTAAATTCCTTAGTATTTATATGGTTCCCAAAATTCATTTTGGATAATTCACATCGGGTTCAACTCCATTGTTCCATGAAAACAATATATGAATAGATATCATAGTTGGTACCACCTGACTTAAAACAATTTCCTAGGGTCCATGCAGTATTTCCTTAAACTATGTGCAACATCCTGGTCATATGATGTTAAACTAGTCCATGTTTCGTCCCCATTGTATAATGTTAAACTATATTCCTTTCATCCTAACATGAATGAAGTAACATTGCACGACATCCCAATTTCCTGCGAGAGAGTTCCTTTCTAAAAATTATGGTCGATACTGATTCAAACCGATATTCTCACAGCAATGTGCTCTCGTCATGGTGGCGTAATTTCAAATGTGTTTTAATCCTTTCAAACATTTAATAACTCCATCTACATGCTCCATGTTCCCTTTATTTGGATCTTTTCCTCATTCAGATCTAAATGAACCCCCTAACAGTATGGTTCTTGGACATTTGGATCACTTACCTTATTGGGGAAACATTCTAGAGAACATTGAATGATATTTTGAGACTAGACTAGTGTTTTTTAATGCGGCCAGTGGTTGGACCTCTTTAATTTATTCCAATTTTAGGATAATAGTATGAATTATGAATTTTGAATAGGGTCATCAGTTATCATATATTGTTACTCCATTATTATTGTGATCTGTATTCTGGGTGTAATTATTCACATCTCACATTCGTTTTTGTTCGAGTTGATTCCAATGCCCATGGTGTTATCCCTATTTTTTTAAAGAACACATTGGGAAAGGTATGTTTGATGTTCCTAGAACCATATTCTATTCCCACATACTTTTTCATCCAACATATTGTAGGTGGATAGACTACAATTGTAGACCCCAAGTATCCAATGATTTTTTGACAGTCCCATGTAAAGTGAATGATTATGTGGTTTTCCCTTATTTATAACTTCAAGAATGCCCCACATGAGCTTCGGGATTGATCATTGGTTTTAGAAAAAATATGATAGAGATGAATCAATTTATGAAAGAAAATTAATATACCCATGCTTGTTGTTTTAGTGATTATGAGGTAGGAAATGAAAGTATGATTCAATTTTTCCAAAACATGAACCTTATCGAATATATCCTTTAATGGAATGTTTCAATTCCACCACTCTTTATCATGCAACATTCAGAGATTCCTACTACATCTTGAGATCCTCCTCTTCATCAACCCCAATGTAATTCTTGCCATCACTGAACTTCATTTATCCATGTTGATCTTGATGTTCTACAACTTGACAATTCACCTAGGCTAGATACTCCTAGGCTTCCACCAATTGTTCCTTCATCCTTTCCATGAGCACAGAATACATCACAAGGATTTTGAAATTATCACAGAGAATATCATCATGTTGTTGGAAAACCTACATGACCACTTCGATATTCTCAGTAATCTATAAATTATTCTGTTAGTAAGAAATATCCAAGTAATAGCTACTCGCTTGCATATTCTCATCAAGGTATCATCAGATCAGAATGTTCAAGTTTTTTAATCTAACCCTCCAGTGCATAGAGCATATTGCAAATGGAGGAACGATTCAATCTGGGTTATCCTCTCAACTTTTGGAAACATTCTACGAAATCATTTTCTTAGTTTTCATGCTCGGTGTTATGTTTTCTAGCTATCCTCCAATTCCTGAGAATGAGATTGACTTATCTCTACATAATCAGCTAGTTCATACTTAGGGAATGTGTCGAGGTGCTCAGAAATATTGTCTTTTAAGTACATTAAATTTGATGAGTTGGGCTCCACATCAACTATATCGTCCTTATATCTTGATTAAATTTCAATGATTTTGTGCTGACTAATTCTAGGTAATGACCCTCTAGTGGTGTCACTCGCTGTCGTAATTGATTTCTCATAAGGGGCCATGTCCTGACCAGTTTGGATGATTTGTTCCATGTGGACCAGAATCCGTCTCAGGAAAATTTAATTGGGTCTTACAACCATCTATCACCGTAGGATTCTAGTATCTTTGATTACTATCCAGATAAGGGCTATGTATGACATTTTGATTGTGAAAAAATGGGTGTTGTTCCGAGTTCTAGGAAATTATAGTTGTCATGCTCTCCCCTTCTGATTTTCATTTCATGAATACAAGGACATGACCCCCCCCCATATATTATTTTAGGTTCCAAGGCTTCCAAGGAGACCATCCTTTCCTCTCCATTGTGGGTGAACTCTCTAACCATTAATTTTATGGATATGGGTCCTAGTGCTTGGTTCTCAACACCTGTCTCCACACCATCAACATGTTTAGTTTGGACACCATAAAAAAAATCCTCTTGTATTGGTGGATTATATTTGAGGACCTGAGAAAATGTTAGAATGATAATGGAGCAAGGGGATGAGTAAGATAATTGAACATGATATGTAGAAAATTATTCTAAAATATGTTTCCTCTGAATTCATGATTTCTCCTTCTTCTTGAGAATCACCTTTAGATGCTATTTCCTAAACATTCTTCTAAATGTTATCTTCAATGATCTCTTCCTCCCAGGATCCATCTGTGTTTTTAGAAATGGATAAGTGAACTTATAGATGTGTCACCAACAACATTGAAGGTGAAGTCATGTTCAAATACACATTTACTAGGGATTCCATGGGTTTTGAAGTGCCTTGGTAGTGCACAAGTTCCCCCAGTTCTATCACAATCATTCACCCATAGCAGGGGCCACGTTGAAGCCACCTTTTCTGAAGACAATTTCTCAAATATCCATCATGTTCCTATTTAGGTTATCCTATAGTTCACCGATATCAAGTTTCTATCTACACATATCCTAGTCTTTCTTGGCCTCCAGATAGATAGAATCATGAGGAATCACCACCAAAAGAAAACAATTCTGAGTAGCCTATGGAGGCACTTGGTGGATCCCCCTACATTATTATCTTCTCTCATATGTGCTCCTAGTTGAAGCCATTGGTTTTGGAACCACTGTGTCCCTTTTTTCACCATCAGTTTGTAATGGTTTTTGGTCTGCATCCCTTTATTATGATGCCTTATCTCTATGATATGCATCGGTTTCAACCTAATGATGTCCCCTTTTTTACACTCGACCTTGAATTTGAGGCGCATGGACCACTGTTTTGTTGATCTGTATTGTTGGTTGCTTTAGTGTCTCACCCTGATAGCCAGCTACCTAACTCATTGAAAATATGTGATTTAACCCGAATTTTGTGGTGGGTGGTGGCATCGCGTTCCACATATCCCCATATTCCCATGTGAACATCATCCAGAGCTATCCCATCTTGCATGGGTGGTCCTCAGGATGCACACCCAAATACAACTTCAACGTCAGAATCTGCTTACATCTATTGGGTCTTGTGAATCAGTTTAGTGTGTATTGTATACATATTGATTCAAAGTCCACTAGCACCACTAGAACCCCATTGTGGAAATACATTAGATATAATCTATTATTTATGGTATCTATGTAATTGTCAAAAATTTCTCTTATTGTAAGAGGGAATGGGTGAAAGTGGAATTGGTTTTCTCATAACATCTTGCTCGGCACGGCCACTGGAACTATAACGAATGGGAAGATCCCTACAATATTCAATATTGTTATTCGAGAGTTCATACCTGGAGAAGAAATGGAAAAAGAGATTTTGTATCCACCCATGTGACATGAGACCCACCTGTACAACAAGTAGAATGGCTCACTCACAAGCATTGGCCTTTTCCCCTAAATAATGTACCGAATAATGTGATGAATCTTCACTATAACTAGGATACCCAAACATATGTGATTCCCAAACACCATCATTGAAACAATGATAAATTTTCTAAGACGCAATCTAATATGTGCATCCCTCACTGGAAGAATTCATCCACATGTCAATACTGAGTTGAACATGGCTCACCTGACCATTGGCCGCTACTCAACTATGATTTTGAAGCCCCAAAGTTGCATCTATCTATCCTCCTGGATCTACGAATAAAACCCACCCCTACCTCACTAATATACCGTTGTATTGGTGTCGGGACTCACTGGTAGGATCATTGGAATGATTCCTCATTATGTTAGCTTCCCCAAGGGAAAATTCAGAAATTAATTTCACCAACCCATGATGTGCACATCCCAGGTACTCTACATATTATTATCCACTCCTAGCACTATGTTTGGAAATACATTCACCAAATGTGGGATTTTTTCTGCATCCTCCAAATCTTTCTTGGCCGGGGGAACTCGTCATACATTCACTCCCCATAATTGGGATACCCGTGATATTAAAGTGGTCCCATATGATGATCCCAATATCCCAATGATACAAGTGGAATGTGTTTATAAAAAATTTAGAAATTCTTCTATGATTTCCTTTTGGTGGGGAAACATGGTATTTGAAATACCGTGATTTTTTTACACGACTAGTCACCTTATTGTGGTCTCAATCTCATTGCAAAATGTGAACCAAAAGTAGGACCAGAAAAAAAATTCATGAAGTTTAGAAAGTGTCACATATTCCCTATTTTTATCCACTACTACTCTGGGTCACAACCAAGGCCTTAATGATAGTTTTTTTGGAGATGAGGACATCTCTTTATCTATTTCATTTCTATCAATGTTGTTGAGATGATAATAGAGGCATTGAACTGTGACAAGAGTGTGGTCAAACCTGATTTAACTATTCAAAACCCTGTACCACTCATGTTGTCCTAATATGTCTCCGAACTGGTATGTAGGATCATCTCTACTGTATTCTGAAATGAAAATGTCCGCCCAAATGCAACTGACATAAATAAAAATCCTCCTGCATAGCAGATAGTCTTTATATGTACCTAATAGCAGCTTCATTAGGGAATCATGATTATAGTGGATCCGAACATACTCCCCTGTCAGGATTTTGTTCTCCACTACTTCTCAATGGGCAGCATCTGCTCCATCCTTCTGAGAAGCTTCTTGAATTTCTTGAGTAGCCTCTTGAGATGCCATCAGTCCATAACATCATGTTTTTTGGATAATTTTCGTGAAGATCAATTTTGATGATCATTAGTGGAGGAAAATAACAATGTGTATTCCTATGATGTAACATTGTTCTTAGCATGCATCACATTGGGGAAGTGGATCATGATGAGATGGTTCACTAATAAGCATTCATTATGGAAAGGACAACAGAACCCATTTCCCAAAACTACAATCACAGGGTTGATCACTTTATGAAAAGGGAGCATTAGGGAAATATTTCATGGAGATCTAGTACGGAAACTAGGCCCCTATGGACCAATTTATAGTCAAGGATACCCCAATATTCATGGATTCCTTCTCCCATGTTTCAGGGTGACCTTCATCTGGTAAATCTCAATTGAGCTCCCTACACACATTCTTCACAATTCATCTTCAAGATCCAATGAAATGTCCTTTATGGTGACTTACCCTTAGAATATGACCCTACTTTCCCAAGGATTCCATTTATAGGGGGGAGAATTTTGAGCCCAAAATAAGGCTATTAAAGGCAAGAATAAGTCAGAGATGTTTCAAAACTCATCCAGACTAGAATGGTCACCAAATACATCCTAATCATCGAAGGGGTTTGTTTTGTGAAACTCCTCCATGGATATCTATACAACCACGACCACAAAAAAGGTTTAATGTGCCTCTATGAGTCCAATCATGCACGACTGTGTGAGGACCCTTAGAGGTGTTCTTTTTCTACATGGAACACCCCACGATCACCACTATAACGGCGTATTCATGAGTTTGATAAAACCCAACAGATTCATTTTTTTTCATGGTGTCACATCTTATTAACAGTGCACTATTTTTCTTCACATAAATAACCATGATCACAAAGAACCATTATTTATTATAAATATTAGGCTCAACCCCCATCCCCATAACCATTGATACACCAAATTATCATCTTCTAGCCTCCTATTTCATGATTCTCCTGAGCATTGCGAACCTGATAGAAATTTGGATCACCCATGGTATTAGAGTTTCACAAACCATACTTTTATATGTTCATCATGGCCTCTAAATGTAATTATTCCCTTCCATAAGGCCATGGTCCTTCATGAAAGAAGGATCCCCATCGAGTTTATCGAGGCTCCATGAATAATTATGATTTCATGGAGCACTCTCCAAATACTGATCTCTTCGTTAAGGAAAAGCTCTGATCTTCCAAATAAATTCCTTATTGAATCACCATTCCTTCACAAAGAACCCTTAATTCATGGTTCTACCTTAACATTCAAATTTTCTACCCTTCATGAAGCTCCCCCAGTCTATCCCACGATCATTATAAACCCCTTTCATGCACGACCCTCCTCGATTACGTGAAGTGATTTTATGGTCCCTTGAGTAGTTTTTCATTTCGTGTTGCACTACACTATTCTTATTCACATAGGCACACTAATATTAATTTCTTCATCTCATATGTATGTTAACATAGACCCATCAATTATCCACACCTCCACCTAACTCTCATTAAGAATTGCTTTTTCCTTACCTTCCCCAAGTGTGGGCTAGAACAAATCATGTAATTCCAACAGATAAAGAGTGAGTCATCATCATCAAATATATATGATGTTAATAGAACAAGTATACATATCTTCAAAACATGATGTTATAGCATATTTTTTTCATTCTTGGAACGTATGAGGGATATAAAGGGGATATGAACCAGTTTCATCAAACTCTCTCACTCCAATTGGGCTTTGTCCGCATATGCTCCTCATGAAGTCTCATTTTAATCCTTAAACCACCTTATCATGCTTCCCTCCTTGAGTATGTCACAATATACATCTACATGGGTCTCTATCCATGCACAATACCCACAAAATACCTCATGGTTTCACCCATTGTGACACAATCATCTGTTTTGTTGTTACCATTTGTTTCTCAAATTGAGTACAACTCACGTGGGCTTAGAGTAAGTTTCAACCATGAGATCCTCTTCCGACTGATAACCATGCATAATCCTCAGAATGACTCTAGGACACTAGACATTCCTATTCACTATGTCCCTTCTCAAAATACATGGACATAGATCCCTTCCTTTTATGAAGGGTACTAATGAAGCCTCCACATTTCTCAATCCCCTCACTCACAAAAATCCATTTGTCCTAACTATTTCATGTCCTTCCACTCATCCTACATGAAGTTAAACTGCACCATCAGACCAATGTGGGGTTTTATACATTTTGGGTTTGTAGAAAGCTTCATTGAGGATTAATCAAAACCAATGGTAAACCCTGGTGCTCCCTTTCTAGGGATTTACCCTTCTATTGTGACATCATCTCATTTTGGGACACATCTCCCAGATCCATCCTTTTAGGTAAATTGATCCACATGGGAGGCTATGCATGCATAATCCCCACTCTTCACTATACTCATCCAACCAAGAGTACTCCTCTTTTTAAGGGCCACTAACCATGCATAATTCTATAGTACAAATATGGGTTGATGTCCTTCATGTACTCTCCGAATCTATAAACCCATCATGAACTACATGGACTTTTATTCCCAGGAATTGGGATATGTAGGAAGTCACCTAACATTCATTCCAATAACCCATTTCCCATACTAGTTTTCCCATTAAGCCTTTTCATCTCAAGAAGAACATTCACCAACCCAGATGTTCTACTTCCATCTGATCCTCACCCATGAGATTCATTTCCATTGGATTCCCTATTTGGTGTCCCATCACCCCACAAAACTACCTGGATTTTGATTCCCATCCCTTGGGATATATAGTAATCCTCCCATTGTATTAATCAAAACACCATCACCTTTACATCGGTTTCACCTCATTAATTCCACCAACTACTGACAAATCATCCATCACCCATGATGATTCTAACCCAGATCACCACATCTTTGTGGGATCACACCATCCACTGGAGCATATAACCATGCATAATCCCCATTCATCACATTTATCTTTGCTGTACTCAGATAGCTAACCATGTATAAGAATCACAGATCATATCCATCTAACCTAGAGTTTCCCTCATAATAAGTGAAGCTAAACATGTGAAATCCCCAAACTACCAATTATAACAATGTGGGTTTTGATCCATATATTCTAAAATAGTTACATTGGAAGCAACCATAACATTCAATCCCAGCTAATGAAAAACCTTATAATCCACCATTTTGGGGTACGCTTCCCAAATCAATATTTTATGATGTCCAGATCAGCCTTCACTATGTGAAACCTTACCTTTTGGCACAAAACATCCTACGTTAATCCTTTTTGGGAATTATGAACCATCCTTCTAGTAAAACTTCTTGGTGATCCCTCTTGGGAATGTACCAATCTAATCCACTCTCATTAGTGTTTTGATCAGTCCAGTCCATCTATTATAGACATTAAACTATTGTCTTACGTCATGCTAAACAATAAAAGAAAATGAAAAACTCATATAAATTCCTTTAGCATAGAATATAATATAATTAATGCGAGATTCCTTGGTCTTCTGTTACCTAAAGAATTAATGTAATAAGGGATAATTCAGGAGTTCTAGTGTTCTAGCATCCAGACATTCTAGAGATGTCCAATGCGGAAACTCTCTTGACAGATGGTTGGTTCCCTAACATAACCCTTTGGAATTTCCTTACAAAATTAGCAGAATTAATCGCCATCCACCAAGAGATGGAACTGGGGAGTGTTTCATGAACAATGCCTCAATCACTATTGGATATCCAGATTATGTGCCAAATTATAAAGATGAATCCATGGAAGGAGAGAAAGACATCTCATTATCCTATTTTGATCATGGAGAAAACATTACTGAAGAAGTGATGAAATTTTCAAGTCATTGGATAGAAGTAATGTGGGGTACAATGCAACCATCCCTGTCAAAAGATGCATAGTGTCGCGCCCCAATGGAAAGTGTTAGAAATAAAGAGTAATAAAACAATTGATATAAGATGGTATATAATGAAACAGATTTTTATATTAATCTTTTTTGTAATGGTTCCCTTAAAAAAATTTCTTTTAAAACTAGGTTCAATAAAATATTTCAAAAATATTATTAATTATGAATCAAATTTATTAAATTTCATTTTCAACTACATTTAATTAAGGTTAAATTTTTTTATCTCTTTTAAAATAATATTCTTTTATAGAAGAAGTGAAATAATGTTTTTTAAACTATTACAGTATGAATAGAATTTTGGGACATCATAAATTTTCACTACATTAAATTTTTTTTACATGATTCCATAGATATATTCATGTGAAATCATATTAACAATATTTTTTCATTTTTTCATTTTAATGAACTTTCAATATAAAGATATATTTATCACTATATTTATTTCAAAATGCAATGTGTTTTTATTATGAGTTTAAATGAGTTTTTCAAATGATTTATACTGATATTAGACATAATATAAAATTTGTTACCTATGATATGGAAATTAATCATTATATGGGATGATGGGTGATACCAGTACAACTTTTATGATTGGTGGGTCTGATATACCTATCCAATGGATTTTGTAATGATCATGGTATACAGAGGAAAGAAAGATGGAGTTAATCAGGAAGGATTCTCCTATAGATTTCTCTATGATCCAATTATTTTTCACATGAGTGAACATGGGTAATTAATATTATAACTACATCGCTCCCACACTCCGGGATTTTAGATAAAAATATAATGATTTAATTATTAGATTTGATACCAAAAAGAATATACCAATTTTATCCATTGATAATATTAAATTTTGCATCCATAAATGAGTAACTAACATAACAGAATTGTTTAGTTTTATTATTTTATATAATTATCAATACTATTAGATAATAATACCCACAACATTATGTAATCATTTTTCTCACTATACCTAGATTTTATTTTTTCCCAGGATGTCTTTGAAATCATCCATAAAATTCCCCACATTAGATTTTTTTTTGTAATCATTACCTATATAACATCATTCATCAAAACCTAGTTTAAAATACACAAAATATTTTGGATCCCAAATTTCTAATAGCAGATAAATAATCCTTAAAATTTTAAGGCTGCCAATAGACATAACATTAGAATTAGTGTTTGAGGACATTATCCAGGTGTATGATAGTAATATTAGATAATTAATACCTATTAAAATGCATATCATAAACCATGATACATGGAATACGTATTCAACATAAGACAAGATTCATATAATTCAACAATAGTGTGGTTTGGTAAAATGATATTTATTTAAAGGAACAATTGGAACAAGTAAAAATTACTAAGAAACATTTTAGGTATAATTGAATATTATCTTTTTAAAACCCTTACAATAACCCTTGAAAATTGAATGACATACTCTGTTAATTACAACATAAATATCTGTATTATAGAACCAATAACAATTAATTTGGGACATATATCACTATCACCCATAAAAAATGGTAAATAGACATAACATAAATAATGCATTATATGTTTCATTTCATAATAAAAATCATAGAGAATACCATTTTTTCATTCATAAATTTATTAACTCATATAAAAGAAATTAGTTCAACAAATATCTCTTTTTAAAAAATATGATATCCTGGGAAAGAATATATATGGTGTCATTGGAACATATCCCCATTTATGTACAGGAAACAATAAAGGATATTTCCAAAAATTATAAACACATTTAAAATTATATTCAATATATTTCACAGAAAATAAAGAAAATATGATTTTCTTTTGATAAAAAAGTAATTAATAAATCTGAATATATTGATGAAAATATTATCATTTAAAAAAACCAAACATACATTTGATTTAATCTTTAATGTAGTGAGTTTCTATTATAATAGAATTTTTATTTCATGTCATACATGTTAAAAGAAAATATTCTATTACACCATCAAAATAATTCGAGAAAGACTTCTTTGGAAAATGATTCATTAAAAATTATATTTTTAAACATTTTTAAAATGAGTAAAAGGTTATGATAATAGAATATTTATTAATTTAATTTATAGTTAAAATCCTCCATAGATAAATGTTAAAATAAATGGGCATGAAAGAAATACATAATTGACAAAAAAAATTGGTTCATATTTCCATTGAATGTATTTTTTATATATTAATCCATAGGGTAGTGATTATGTAATATAAAATGAAACATGGAGCATATCACAAATTATTTATTAATTAATTGAAATTGAGACCTTTAAAACCCTTTAAACATTAATTATATTTGAATCAATATTTCCTAAAAGTGAAAGGACCTTTAAAAATAAATATCATGTAGTAATTCATGATATAATGTCTCAATAGGTAGCATATTCACCATATAATGTAAGTTGGTTCATTATATAATAAAATTATAAAATAAATAATTTTGAGATAAATAATCATTTCAATTATTATGTCACTGAAATTGAAATTTAATTTATTAAATAATTAAATGTAAAAAAATTAAAACGACATAAAAATTAAAATTCAAAAAAATATATAATAGTTTGTTCTTTCACAAAAAAAAATCCATGAATAATATTGTCAATGAAATATAAGTGTAACCCAATTAAAGTATATTATGTTATGAAACCCCTTACATTGAGCCCTATTATGTAATATATGTCCGTTAGATAATGTATAAAAAATATAATAATTATTTAGTGGATTAAGATAATTTTCTAGGTATAATCCCTTATAATTTGACCATTTATTTTGTAACAAAATAATATTTTATAATATATTATTCTTTAAATAAACTTAATTTCATTGATAGCTTTAATTACATAAAACATTGAGATTAAATGAACCACAATTTATTATTAAAATATAAATATTTAATAAGAATGTTATTTCCTAGCCATCAGATTGGATGTCATGAATATAAAAAAATAAATTATGAAATGTATTTGGTTTACAAATGTATAAAATAAATTCAATGGTTATCAATCTATTATATATATAAATAAAAATAATATGAATGTGAACGAAATGTTTTTCTAAAAGACTGGTTTTATTCACAGAATGTGTTTTTTTCTTAATAAACTAAATTAGTCACTATTAGTGAATGAATTTATTAAAATTTATATATTATATATTCATTAAAAAATTTATCATCCATAAAAATTTCATTTTCTATTAATGAGATGAAAATAAATAATGTTCATTTCCTAATACTGTATATTTCTAATAAGTAGTTTGGCCACATTTTCGATAATTATTTGAAAAATAATTTTTTCCAATAATACAAATTTTATTGGATTAAAATTATTTAATTTTTTAAATAATAATTTCATAATTATATTAGGGTTAATTTAATATAATAATATGAAAAGAGTATTTTTTAAGAATAAATTAAAATAATGTTTTTAATGAAAACATCTTTTATGTTTAAGGAATTTAAATTGTTAAATTTTATATAATTTTTTTAAAGTAATATGTTTAATTAATAATATTATTAATCAAATTTTGGTCATTGGAATCATGATTATGTAGAATTTTGATATAGATACTTTTGGTAAAAAAGAAAATGTATTCTTTGGAAAATAGCATTTTCATCACACATTTGACTTTAATTATAAATTGAATTATAGTAATAAGGTTATTTGATTTTTGTAAAATATATTTTATATTTGGAATCATGAATCATTAATATTATTAAATAAGATGAAATTATTTTTTAAAATGTTATATTAAAGATAGTAAATGATAATTACTATGTTTGATGTTATGACAATGTTTTTTTATAACATGAACCTCTGTTAAAATTAATTTTCCACAAACATATTAATTTTACTTGATAAATTTGAATTCATTTTTAGAATATTTGCATCCAATTTATCTAATAAGTCTCATTTTTAGTCTTAAAGGATAATTTACCTATGTAATGAAAAGAAACTAATTTACCATTGTATAAACATAATTTTTAGAAATAATGAAACACATAGATAAATGAAATAATATGTTTAAAATGTATTTCCTTTTATTTGGTGAAGGTGTTGATAGAATTTAAATCCCCTCCAATACAATATTTATCAATTTTTAGGTACCTGGGTTGAAAGTGAGTTTCTAGTATTGAATAGTTTTGGGAATTTATAGAAAACACAATCCTCATCACATATAAATGGGATCCCCCCCCCCCAACTTATTCACACCAATTAAGGCATTTAACTAAATAAAAATGTGAAAAAATATCTCCCAATCAACATTTCTGCATACTATAGATTTTTTATTCCCAATATACTGACCCTATCATCCATAATAAGATATCCAAATAGGGGTTTCAGAAGTGAATGTAATTATCTTCTCTATGCTCTTAACTTTTACTCATTTGACCACCATCAATCATGTATTAATAATTAAAATATAATGACATAAATATAAACCATATAATAAGATTTTTTTAATTTTTTTCCTAATGGATATCTATCTCCTCTTCCATCAAATGAGAAAAAAATCCATCGATCATGTGCACCGAAGACTACCACCTCGTGAATTAATGTAATTAATTTTCCATAATATTCTACAATGGCACAATAAAATAATATAATTAATATATATATAGTGTTTATGATATTTTTATAAATATATTAATAGAATGTCATATATAAACATTTACCTTAAATCCATTGAAAAATTATAACATCACTCATGCATGCATGGAGACAACCACCTCCAAAAAGCGATGTGATATGTTTTTTTTATTTTATATTGACATGTGTAACATATATAACCAAGGTTTACTTGACATGTCCCCAACCTATTCAGTCACATGGCCCCATGTGCACCTCTTCATACGCTAGAGGCTTCCCACTAGTTGTGTGGGTGTAACGGTAGAATATAGTGGAGGCTATATCCTCTTAATATAGTTAAATAATTGATACAATAAATAATAAACAATAGTGTAGGAATATATAAACCAACAGAATAGATAAAAAGTTGAGGAATCAAAAATTTATTAATGGATAAGTATGAAACAAAAGATAATAAACCGAACAACTGATAGTAATATCAAAAGCCTATGAGGCAGTGTCTGATACATGGATGCATAGAATGTTGTAATATAGAAATTAAACAAAAAAATACAAGCATTCTACATAATAGTACATGGAAAAAAATTAAAAAATCTCCAATCATCTTGAGAATATGCCTGATCCTTAACTCTTATGCTCTAACCAAAGGTAAACGGTTTTATAGACTAGTATAAGTGTGATATCCCTTATCAGTACCCACATATAGATAATCTTCTCAGGTAACAAATTATGGCCGAGTAGGGTGTGAGATAAAAATATTAGTAGGACACCACAAACTATATCTATGGGTAATCAAAGTAATTCCCATAAATAAATATTACATAGGTATAACATAATTAATCATATTATTCTAAAATAAATTAATATGTTTCTCAGGTTCTTACAAGACGCATGATGACTCTACATAATTCAGCTTATTATCATAAGGAATGTATAAACCGTCACTATATACATAGTAGTGATATATATAAAATATATTTATATATATTTCATATTCCTATATGAACCAAGTACATGAAGACGTAATTGGAATTATATATGGAATACTAGTGCTAGATGGACTGGGGAGTAACTTAGATATCCACTACCATTCAAACAAACATATAAGCTCATGCAATATTGTACATGACATACATCATGATAGAATGAGATACGTCATGCAAAAACATTTAGGGATGGAGAGTGATCCATCATCAAAATGCTCTAATCATGGAATGTGTCTCATAAATCCCAACTCTCATATAGCATCATTTGTGAAACATTTCATGATCTATACAAAATGTAATGGATCATGATACCTCCATGATCTACTTGTCTCTTACCATCATTTCGTAGCCCCTATAAAGGCTCATTATAAATATATCACTCATGTAGAATTACCTGAAACACATCATGTTTAACAATACACTATAAATAAATAAGTAATATTCCATTTCTAAAATAATATATTAAGAAATACCTTGGTTATGATCCTATAGTCAAGTTGAGTTTCATTCACAAAATTTAAATTCAATAAAATATTGATTAATGTAATAGGATTAACCACATACATAAACCAATAAATTAAATTAGACCAAAAATTTAATTTTGTTTTAGGAATATAATATCATATATAAAAATCCTTTCCAAATCTATCAATTCCATTTAACACATAATATTTACTAAATCTTGGTAATACCATTCATAAACCCAAATAATGGTAAAATAAGAGGATAATTGTTTATTAAGGCAATTAGCTATATAGGAAATTCTATGTCAATATAGACCAAACACATGGGAGTCACCATTAGTTTAGTCAAACATCCATATTACAAGGTAAATTCATTTAAAAAACAATGTTGATTTCTTAGGGTGAAAATTTCTCGTATACACATTTATCAAAATGGGGGATTTTTTATTAAAACACCCAATGGATATCAATAACTAGTATAAAAATCCCCTAAAATAAAAAACATGATTTAATATGCCAAGAATATTGTGTACGGTTCAATTAGACAAGAAGGACTCATAATAAATGGGATGTTCACAAAATATTAGAATATAAAACAATGTAATAATTACTAAACAACCAAAGCTCCACAAGAAAATTTCATAACCACCTACCTCAAGGTCGTATACAACACCTCACATGATATTTGCCTCATAATTTATGTGGGAAGGATGTCATATAAGTAACAGTCTAAAAACCTAAAAATAGGTCACATGATCCTGCACCTAAATAGTGAAATGGATCCAAAGGAAAACATGCATATGAGCTAATAGACTATATTTCCATTTCGAGATATATCCAATTCTTATAATAGATCAAATAAAGGACATCAGATTGAGGATCAAAATCAAAGCCTAGATTGAGTGTGTTATTGAGATCAAAAGGGATTGAAAATTACCTCTAACCACTAAAGGGATAATAATAAATGATAAATATGATTTATCATTAAATTTAGAGTAAGAATTTAATTTTAACCACAAAATATCAATGAGCTTAGTTTTGATGAATGGTATGGACAAACTATGTGCAAATAGTTCGTAGATCACTACTACTTGGGACACACTACATGGTTAGTTTCATAATTTTACTAAACTGACTCAAAACATATTGAATTTATCTATCCCATATTAGCAATTTTCTGCATTCCCATGCACCCTGGGTCGTATGGGCGTAGAAAAAATGTGTAGGCGAGACTGTTTTTTCAACATCAGAGCTCTGGACTCTAAATAATCCTTCGATGCACCCATAACCTCCATGACTTGATTGGATATATTTATTGGGCCATTTACATTATTAAAATAAAAAATAAAAATTTATTCCTTCAATGTAAATATGGGTCATTACCACCTCCCCCTACCTAAAAAAACTCATCCCCATGTTTTCCTTCTGTGGGTAAAGTGGTTTCATCAGTAATGAGTTTTGGTCATTGGGAATGTATATCAGATTCCATTTCCTAGGTCTCATAATGTACTCAGTCAAATTCCCAAAGAACACATACAAGAGGACTATAAATAACATGGAGTGCATTCATGATCTGATCCACTATATACAATATATACTCCTTGAAGGAATAATATACATCATATTTGAACTCATCAGGCTGAAAAAAAGGTGCCGAGTAAGTATAGTATTAGAAAAGATAAGAGAAATGAATGACATCATGAATATACAAGTATCTATGATAATGTTCCAACTGTTAGGCCACAAGTATGATGTATTCCAAAAACTGAAAGGGTCCAAAAAACCTTAGTTATTTCTTAATGTAATGCACAAAAAAACTAAATTAGGAACATTTTATTCAACAACATCTATGACACACAACATGAGGAACATAATGAAATATAATATACCAACAATTTATAAAATATTTACTATTTTAGAAAAATATAATATATTCTATATCATGTAATTCACTTTATATTGTCTTAGTGTGCGAAATATGAAACAATAAGTTTCATTGATAGCATGCTGTATACACAGGACCGAGTCTTTTGGAATAACATTATAGCAATAAAATATTATTATTTAATATAATATTACATATACTAGACATTAAAATAGTTGCTTTTAATACTAATAACTAAGTTATGTAAATTATAGTTTACAAAAATATAAAACTAATACATTTGTTACTACTATATTATAAATGAATATAAGAACCATTTGAAATAAAAAAATTTATGTTGATAGATTACTATTTTTATGCGCAAAAAATATTTTATCCTAATAAAGTTAATGAATTAAAATTTTTGAGTGATATTAATTAAATATATATTTTATATATTCAATATAATATATCATATAGCAATCCCTTAGATTTTATATGTATAAGATTAGAACAAACTGAATTTTACACATAAAAACCTATAATTTTAAAAACGCATTTCTACCACCTTTTAATGGAAAAGCTATTTTAAATAATATTTTGCAACTATTAAAGATTATATAGTTAAAAATAAAATTTCTATTTTATATCAAAACATATAAATTTGGTTTCGGAAATTTTATGGTATTTTTTGAAAAACATTTATTTTTAATGAATAGTTAAATATATTGAATTTTAGTTCAAAACTATTTTTTAATAAATATTATTTACAAAGATAAATTTTAATTTTATTGGTTTTTATGTTTAATTATATAAAATAACTATAAATAAATGCTATTTATTTCATTGAAATGTATTTCACTTTGAAATTGACTATAAAAACATAGTAATCTTTTGGATGTTTTTACTTTAAAAACTCTAATTATTTTCTCGTATATGGGATTAAATTTACATTTATTTAAGAAAAATTAGTGATTGGGACATGGAAAAGTGGATTAAATATTTTAAATAATAATAATTTATATTGTAAAATATGGTCAACTTATTTTTTTCCAAAAATATTATTTAATGTAATTAATATAAATAATAATGATTACGGTATAATTAAGAATATTAAGGGACTAAACCTCAATCATAAGTACCCTAATGACATAGAATATTCTATAAAATTTATTTTGTGGACATATTTTTACCCTATATCATATTCTATAGATATGGGACCATTATTGGTACCACTTTCAATGTGAAAAATGTGTATGAAATTCTAGAGACATAATATTACAACAGAGTCACTCCTCCCCCACTATAAAAGGCCACCTCTCCTCCCACATCATCACACGTCCAAATCCACTTTGCGACAACCAATATATTTAAAATTATATCTTTAAAATCCATACCTTCAATATATAATCCTCCACATTGATTGAAATCAATCCTTGCTTGCCTTTGGTTCAAACCAAATAGAGTTACCCGATTAAGAGGTAACTTCTTTCCTTAAGCAGTTTAGTTTTATTTCCATTATCTAGTACCTAAAATCAAATTATTCAAGAATTATATAAAATCAACATTATACTAAATATAATATTATTTTGTATTTTTGTATATAACTACACTCAAACACTTCCACATCTACTGTGTAATGAACATATTGTTTATGCGAATTGTGAACTACCACCACACGAAATGATGATTGTTCATTCTTAATTTATCATTGATTATTGTGGCCATTATGATGGAAAACCCTTTTTTATATATAATATATTATATTTATTAATCCTTAATATTATTTATTATTTTATTACAAATACAATTATACATTTCATTTTGTGTAAATTTGATAGCATCATTTTTGGATGTGTAGACTACCACACACTCAATGTAATGTGATTCGTTCACAGTATACATGGGCCATATAAAGTATAGTTTTAATTAAAATTATGTTACATAAAAAAACACTATATTTTATTAATTACATAATTAAATTTTCTGAAATATAATATATATCAATTTTTTCATTACACTTTCACAAACTTAAATAGTTATAACGACACTCATGGACATGTCGACTACCACCCCATTGACATTATGTGATTCATTTTTCATCAAAATAGATATATATATAGTTATATATGATTAAATAATATATTATTTATGATATAATTATCATTATTGAATAATATAATGCAACTTACATTATTTCTATAATGATCATTTAAAAATAAAAACGTTCCTAATGTGTATGTACGACATACTATCTCTAAGATCATGACATTGATTAATTTTTTATAACCGTATTTAATTATATATTTTAAATGTATAATTTATGTATAAATATGATAATTAAATAATAATTATTATTCTTTATATGTTATATAATGACCCTTAAAGACCATAGTGGACCTACAAAATGTTTTTTGACACATAATCCTAATATGGTCAAAACACCAGCCAAAAACAATATTAATTTCATAAAACATAGTAATATGTGAAATAAATGTAATTATAAACATGAAAATTGACTATAATAGAGTATATAATTAAAATAAATTTATTTTATATGAAGTTAAAGGATGTTTCGTAGAAAGGAAATGCAGGGTAAGGGATTATCATCTAGTTTTTTTACTTCTATGATATAAATGTCATGTTCATTAATTAGTAATTATTTGTGGTGTATATACTACCTATTTTTGAATATAATATATTGAATTAATAGTTATTTATTATATTTAGTAATTTCATTTAATATTATTCTTTCACGAGGTTTATGATTTAAAATGATTCAATGTGGTATGGGACACTCTGTAATGTTTAATGATTATTTTCCAAAAAAATAACCTTAATGATCTTTTCATGGTATTTAAATTTTAGGAAATTATATATCCATTATAGAATAAGACATTTCAATTTTATCTCATCTAGTCATCCATGATCATTTTCATGTATTATTACCAATTTCATACTCCTTTGAATTCATAATATTTTGAAAATGATTTTCAAAAAAGCTGACTTTAGTATTCTCATTAGTTAGAGAACCTATTTTAATCAAAAATATTTTCTTATTAAAATGTTTAAAAAATTAAATTGATTTGGTAAATACATTTTCAGCCTTATGTCTTTTATAAATTTTATTCAATTGAATATTATTTTCTATTTAAACAAAATTCATTTTTCTAATATTTTTACTGGGGAAAATAGAATGTTTTTACAGTATGTATGTATTTACATGTCTTCATTCCTTAAAATATTTAATTTCATGATTAAAATTTTATTTTTTAATGAAAATTATTCTAAATGTGTTTTCGAAATAATTTTTTTTTCTAATGCTTTCTCAAAATAAAAGTATGTTTTCCTCTAAAATGTATTGGAAGATCTTCTTTCATTTCATTAACGACAACCACCGTTTGTTTCCAATACATATAATATATGTTTTTCTAACACCATCCATAACTTTATTCGAAATGGTTTTTGATTTATTTGGCTATGTTTAGTATTCACATTCACTTCCATTATTATTTTATTCCCCATTAAATATTTATTTTCCTATTAAAATTTGACATTTAATTCCACCTATGCAACTATATCATTTTTCATGGATATTATTTTTTTCTAAACCATATACCATTTCTATAATAGTGTATACATTGAAATTTATTTAGTAATTTGTGCATCCGTTGATAATTATTTATCCTATATTCAATATAGATATTTGATAAGGCATATTTTTTATTAATTAATTCTATTCTACAATATCGATAATTATTTAGATATGTACTGAATGGTTGATCTCGAACTCTATATAGCTCATCAATCCAACAGAAGGACTCTTGAGACAAATAAGCATCACAAATTTATTAGGATTCTATCTGTTGTTTTAAATTTTCCATAGGACAGATCATGATTGTATAGACCCTCATATTCCATAGACATGAAATCCAATAATTATGAATTTATTTCGTATACATTTTTGTGATAATCATTATTGTAAATGTTATTATCATATGATAAAATATATGTATGTATTTCATTATCAATGTCTGGCTTAAATGGAATGTTTTTTTACTACCATCCTATATTTATTTCTCTTTATATAGTAATTTTAATGGAATATTTTCTATTATTTACCTTGATAAATTCATTATTCTCATTGATTAATTATTTCAACCACTATACTATTCCATTACATAGCATTGGAGGTCACCCATATTTATGTATTTATTTCCCATGAATCAAATATATGTACATTGAATGATATTAATGGATAGAGAAGAATAAATAATGTTATTCTTGGTGGTTTTTAGAATCAAGACAAAAATATGTTATAATTAGTTTATTATTTTCAAATTTATGTCTCGAATTTACAATGACTACTAAACTATATTTTCGTCAATATTTGATTCCATACAACAATGAAAAAGAAAAAGAATGAATACACCCACTCCAGGATACCATGGTTTCGTGATCTATAGTTTTTATTAATTGAGGTTGAGTAGAAACCTTGGGAAATATATTTAGTAAAATGTAGGTCAAAGAATATAACCATAAATAATAATTTTATGGTAATTAAATAATAACATACTAGTATTATGGTAAGATTTATTTTACGATAGAATTCGTAGTAATACATCCCTGTCTAGATTCTATAAGTGAATGTAGTTCTCACACAATTATACCTAGGATTAATAACTCTTATAAGGTGTGTCGGTCCTCATATATCATATCCTACTAAAAACTATCCAGGCTTACTGCAAACCAAGTTTGACACTATTGGGGGATATTCTAATGAAAATTCACATTTTATTTTCAAACCATTATGAAGTATTTCAGTAGATAATGATAATTTATGATCAACGTTAAACATAATGTGTGTTAGAATTAAAAATTAGGTGTCATGATTTAGATATATATTATAAGAGATTATATGTTATCCTCGACATGACTAATTTTACTCACACTATTCATTCTGGTTTTAGTCAATGGAAAGAACCAGAAGTTGTCAAGTTAACATTGATAAAGAATTACATGGTGGTGATAATGTGAAACAAAATTATGTTTTGATAGGATTGAAAGATATCATGTCTATGCCTAAACCGTTTTCCTGAAATATGGTTAACAACATATAGATTAACCAAATATCAATATGATGAAGAAGTGAAGTGTGTAGATTTATAAGAGCTCAAATGGTAGATACCATATGATTTCCCTAATGAAAAAAATTTGGAAAGATTTGTAAAGAAATTTTTCTCAATGGAATGTTTAAATGATTTATGTGTGGGATAGAAGGACATAATTCAATGAATTTTTGGGGAAAAATGAAGAGTGTAGTAGACGTAAATGATGATCATACTAATAAATCCTTTATATTTCATTATCCTAAGTTTGGAGAACCATGACATTAACAATTTCAATGCCCTCTAATAGAGGATAAACTCTATAAAAAGGAGGTATCTATGAAGAAATAAGTGGATGAAGTATTTGTGTATTTGATTTGTGTTTCAAACCATTATTAAAAGAATACATATTGATTAACATAATTTAATTGATGTTTATAAAATTTATTTTGTAAATTATATTAATATTGTTTTTGAAAAGGACAACAGGTAAGCCGAATGAAAATCAATTAAATCTTGAAAGGTCTTGGGACATGACCCAATGAACGAAGGATGAAAAGGGTTTCATGCCATCAACTAAACTGTGTAATTTTATAGATAAAATTATTTTTTTAGTTAAATAATTTAAATTATAAATATTAATTATAATCCATTGGAGTTACATTTTAGGTTTTGATAATAATATATTGACCATATTAGTTTTGGTAAATAGTTATAGAAAAGTAGTTAATCTTTCCACTCTTTTAGGGGCCTTAAGATAAGTTAAAAGTGTATTTTACTACTTCATACACCCATTTTATAGTGACCGTAGCCTTTTACAAATATTATTACGTGATGTTAATCAAAATAATGAATAATATTACAAGACATGGATCATAATGTCTAGTGTCTTGCATGACTTGGTATATATAACATAAAATGTGGAACTAAAAAAATTATTTATTTACTCCTCATTAAGAGATCCAACCATCATTTTTTCTCATAAATATTCAAAGGATAACTTAGGGATAACATGAAAAATGGATGAGTGAGAATTATCATAAGGGAATAAACATATGAATAAATCATTAGCACATGGGTTATAAGGCTTGACATAATGATATAAAAAGGCCACATAGACACAGAATCATAATATATAAAAAAAGGATCCTATAAACCTGTTGTAATTATAATGTGGTAGAAACATAATAATTGACTTTAGCACGATTCAAGGATTTATTTACATATAGGATCCCAAATAAAGGATAACCCCCAAGACTATTGCACATGGTATCCCGAGCCAAGGAAAACTACCAAGACCATTGTACATAAAATCTCATGAGACTCAACATTACCCAATTCATTAGAGCACTATCTAGGAACAACCATCATAAAATGTTCATTAATATGCTTTCCATATATAAAATCGTACATAATCAATCATTCATAAACATAAGATACCCATTGAAAGAAATGGGTATCATAATCATGTCATAAAGCATAATTAATGGGAGTATCATACAAGTTTCCCTGAAATAAATGAATTAAAAAATAAATAGTTATCAATAAGGTAATATTGGAATATATCATTGTATGTTATTTCAAAATATGTGGCAACATTTAAGATAAGTATTTACAATATATTATCATTAAAACACTTTAGTGTGATTTTAAGGAAAATACTAATGAGCCTTTAAAATAGAAAATGGTATAATATTATATATATAAAAAGAATTGAACTATCAATGTATTCATAATAATAAATTGATTTTATAAACAAAATCTATAATATATGGTATATTGAACTTGAAATTGGGTATGAATTTAGGATGTTCCCTTAAAATAGAAATTTTTATCGGGTATAATCGATGAAATAATCATTTTAAAACATGTGTGTCCCCAATAGAGTGTGATTAATGGTTCTTGATACATTCGTTTTCATAATTTAAATATCATTTAAATTATTTTAATAAAAAAAAGGTAACTTAATTTGGGTAAAAATAAATATAGAGTAACCTGAAGGAATAATGGTGGTTCGGGTAGAGTTCCTTACTTTGAGTCTAATGGTTTCATCCACATGATCTAAATGTACTTTAAATCAAACCTAAATTAATTAAATAATATTTTCATAAGCTTTTATTTAATTAATTGAATTATTATAACCTTATCAACTTCATTCATGACCATTTTTACGGGTTAAGAGGGTAAATATAATTATTTGATTCATTGGTTTTCATGATTGGTTTACATATATACAAGTAAGGGTAAACATGTATGAAGATAATGGTTTTCTAGAATTGGAGTTATATGTTATAACTGATCATAAGATATATTACTTGGTTTTGAAATTAATTTTTTTTATTTGGAGTGAAGATGAATTATTATATAAAATATTAATGACTACTGTAATGGTTAATTTGTGATTTTCTATCACATGGAACACATTTTTCATTATAAATTAACATCATGTGTATAAAAGATTAGATGACATAAAATTACTCATAATACATATATTATATTCTACTTCAACCAAAAAAATTGTTTCATGACTATAATTAAAGATGGTTATAGAAATTTAAAACTTGTTGTCCTTGAATGTGAGAAATTAACACATCTTATATAGGATTTTAATTTCTATTATAAAAGGTGGGGAAAGGCGGTATTATGAAGAATTATTCCATAATCCTAACAAAATTATAGTACATGTATGTTACTGGAGTTATCATATTATTTGGATGAAATTAGGTGATGATAGAAAAAGAAAAGAATGGAAGCTTAATGAAAATGAAATAATATAAAAAGGAATTTACCTCTGGAATATATCTTCCTTGACATCCTATTTTAAGGGTGAGTATTAGGTATTTTGAATATATGAAGGGATGCAAGAATTCTGATAGGGACTTATGATTATATTTAAGTAGAATATAGGCATGTCATAGGGATTGAGATGCGTGAAGTGGAATGGGGTGATGGGGTGGGTTTTATAGTAGATTAGAGGTGGTTTTTCTCAGTATATTATTTATTATTTAATTATTTTTCTAATGATAAGAAATAGTATTGATTATTGGGAAATGATTTTAATATGTGAATTTTATTTTGATTCCAAATTTCTTAAATCATCCATGTCACAATAAATAGTCTATTTAACATATAATGTATATATACAACAAATTACCTTATTTTACTATTCACAAAAAATTCATGTATTTCCAAAAAAACCCATAAATTCACATCAAATCATTTTTAGATTTTTATAATTAAAATTTGAACCCCAGTTTATGAATTTATTTTCTAAATATGTGAAATTTAGTTTTTAATTAAAAACATAATTTAATTTAAATTAAAAATTTTAAAAATAAAACTGTCTTTCTAACACATTGGAAAATTAATCAAGGTCTCTTAAAATTATAATGTATTCATTGGTCATCAAAATAGTTTTTTATGAAAACATTTTATGGAAATAAATTTTCAAATTAAATTTTAAATTCATCATAAATTTTAAATTAAAGAAATATGACTCACAAAAATACCAACACGATGGTTATATAATATTGTCACTTATAAGAAGGATATATTTTATTTATAAATTTATTGTTATGTTTACTTTTTTACATCTATTATTAGTTATTCATAATGGTCATATTACAATTCAAAAGGGTAACATTATTATTCATAAGGGTCAGTTAATATTCACAAAAAATTAGTTTCTCTTCTTAGACTCCAATAATCATACTGGTCATAAATATTTTTGAAATTCAAATAATACAAGTGAAAATATTATTTTCAATGTTTACATAATACATTATAGTTTTTTCTGTTGTCATTTCATGTGATTATACAATATGAAAATACGAAGATAATTTCCATTTATTATGCATTGGGTCGTTGCATTCCCCCTTATGAAATTTTTCCCTCAAAATTTTGTTTTACATTTTCTGTCATAAAATCGAGTTGTTACATTTCCGTCTTTTCTTCTTCCAGTTCCCATGTTAACTCAACATACTTATGGTTCTTCCACATTACATTCACGAGTTGAGTAGTCTTTTTGCGTAGAATGTTATCTCAATGATCCAAGATCTTTATTATATTATCCTTATTATAAAGATCATTCTCCAAGTGTACCACCTCCAAAGACATTACATGTGGAGGATCAAGAATGTACATCCTTAATAGGGATACATGGAAGACATCATGTATGTTAGACATGATAGGTGGAAGTTCTAAATGTTAAGAAATAGTTCTAACATGATCAAGGATCATGATTGGGGAAATGTACCAAGGACTTATCTTTACATTATTCGTAAATATCAGGACCTTCATCAATGGAGATATATGTAATAATGCATTGTCTACAACTTTGAACTAAAGGTATCATCAATGATTGTCTTCATAACTCTTTTGTAAACTTATGGCAGTCTGGATGTGATTTTGAATGCTTTTGACCTTCTACACAATTTCTTAGATCATTACAGGTCATATTAGTTTATTCTCACTAACATCATCCTAACATTCTAGTGTTATTCACCATTTACCATAAAGGGATTCATATGGTCCCATTAAAAACCTGTAGTGGAATATATTTTTGTTGAATAATTTAACTAGTGGAAGATGTTTGTCATATACTCCTTTGAAATCCATAAAACACAATATCAACTTTTCTTCTAGAGTCTGAATAGTTTCCTTATATTGGCCATCATCTTAATGATGACAGGTTGTAATGAAGTTCAGTTCGATGATTAGAGCATGTTGGAGACCTTTCAAAAACATCGAAGAGAATCTCATATCTCTATCAGATACAATAGATAGTGGTTCCCCATGCAGCCTTACCAAATATTTGATGTATATATATTCAATTTTATCCAATGATAATTCCTATCAATGTTTTGGTAAATTTAGTTTACCATATTAGACAATCCATAATGAACCATATATCATTTATTCCTATGGATGTTCTTGTAAATCCATTGAAAAAATGCATGGTGTTGTTTTCCCACATCCATATTTGTATGGTTAGTGGTTTCTTCATACCTTTAAACTTATTCATTTCAGCCTCCACTTGTTGAAATAGAAGGTACTTTTATGTATATTTGGAAATCTCATTCAATATATTTTCTCCCTGAAATTTCTCTCAGAGATCTCGATACATCTTTGTACTCCATAGGTTAATAGAGAAGGTTGAGCTATGTGTGTCATTAAAAAGCCTCGTCTTTATCAATTGATTGTATAGTACACATAACACTGACCCAAATCTTACAACTCTTTTCTTATCAATCATAATCCTATAGGATATTTGATTTCTAATAGCTTCCACCCTTTTCAGAATTTCCACATATTTTCTATGAGCTTCTTTTATTTTCTCCATGAGTTATGGTTATGAAATCATTTGAGAAAGTATTGATGATGTTACTACCTTCATCATTGCTATGTCCAAACGATTAAAATCTAATAAGAATGGATTATTTTCAATTCTATTCATTTATAATTATGCAAGATCATTGTAGAGACCCGTATCTTGACGTACATGGACATTACATTACATTTGCGGAATACTTAGTACATAACAAAAACACACACACAAGGATCGTAATAGTTTAGTGTCTTTGGAAACTCGGAACGTAATCTTCTAATCGTGGTGAAAGATCTTCAATATCTCCCATTAAGATCTTCCATTTTTTTACCTAAAACCTTTCTTTATATCCTGGGGAAAAGAAAACATAAAAGGGTGAGCTCAAATGCTCAGTAAGGGTAAACAAAAGAAATATCAATCACATCATATACATAAGAACATAGCTTTTGGAAATCTTAACCTGCAAAAGAGGTCATAATATCATAACATGGGATAAATCATAGAATTGAAAATGAGATCCCCATAATCATAACATGAAACTTGAAACTTTTTGGCATGCACACATAATCATAGAAAATCATTTCTTGTTAGTCATGACTCATTGCCAAGACTATCTTAGTGGACAAAGTCCCTTTCTGAATCGAGTAACCCTCGTTTCAGTCCTGTTTCACTGAACCGGTATAACCTACCATTTCAGCCATGTCTATCTCATGAGATATAAAATCTTTACCCAATGCATTGGAGGGAGATATAGGTCCAACCCATCTTATAATGAATCCTTTCTTATGTGTTCCACATAATCATAAACCACACATCATAGCGTAACTCATGTAATAAAAATGGGATTCTTAAACAACATGACATCATAAAACAATTCATATAAGATAAAGGAAATCATAAAAATATTTCCATCACAACATAATCAAACCAATGTAATAATAGGGATAAAAATAGAACCCTTTTATTATCTTAGATGGAAAAGAATTTTGATAAAATACTTGAACTCCATTCTTGAGGAAAATATCCTTTCTACTTCAAAAACATTTTTCCTTTCATAACATTTCATACGACTTTAAAATAAAATAAGTTGATTAAAAATAAACTTGAAAACTTGTAAAGGAAGCTTCTTGGAAATAATGTTTTAAAAATCCATTCATGCCGTATAAGTTAAAAAAAATATTCTTCGTACTTTTTTCGGAAAAGTCAAAAAGTACCTCGTACGAAAAACGACAAAAGATTCCTTTCGTATCTTTTACTAAAAAATCACCAAAGGGTAAAATTGGATATAAAATATTGTATAAGGATGGAAATAATATTACATATTGAGGGAACATGGATGTGGATGATAAAATACGCCCCAGTAATTACCAAAGTAAAAACAATCTCGTATAAAAGTGAGATTGTGATATTTTCCCTTACCTTAGGTCTGATTTGCTTCGTAAGTGTCCGAACCTCCTCTTCTTTGAAGCGCCTCTTTGAGACCTCCTCTTAGGGCACTAAAACTGGTCTTTGAGGAAGACCAGAACCTTTAGGATGTTGCTAGGGAAGTGGAGAAGATATTTTGGCAGGGGTTGGCCGAGCTTGAGTGCTCAAATTGGTGTGAGGAGGAGGGGGAGGAGGTGTCCTTTTATAAGGGAGGAGAGGGGCACCTTAGAAATATCTCAAAATATTATTTTATATTAAAGTCAAAATCGGTTTATAATGTTTCCAAAGGGTCTTATTTCGAAGCTAAAGTAAGGATGGGTCGAAATCCTATCAACCAATAAGATTTAGACAAGTTTAGGGTATTATTTTAACCTTATCAATTAGATTTAACTCTAAGTTAAATAATTTAACTTTTACCGTGTCTTTTTGTTTTCTTTCACTATATGGTTAATACACTTACTATAACATGACAAACGAACCCCAAATTGTTTATTATTAATATATATATCCTTATCTAAGTCATTTGGCCGAACCTTAGATTTTTAGGAATAAAATAACAATTAATAATATAATATTTGATTTAAAAACTATTTTGTGTCAATTTTGACACTATTTGATATATGATTTTTGTGAAAGTCATAACAGAATTATATGTTCAAACCAAGTTGATTAAATCAACACTAATATATCATAGTATCCTAAAAAATTATTGGAATTCATAAAAAGTCTCAAATTATATTTAGTTTGGTGTTTATAACATCAATTATGTCAATATTTCATTAATAAGATAATTACTTTATCATCCTTGTGTCATAAATAAATTAACTTATTTGATGTCTAAAAATTAAAAATAAAATACCATTATGTGGGAAATCTTTTTAGCTTTCTAATGAATATTTACAATCGAATTTATATTATTTATAACCCTATATTAAAAATGTTTTAGTAAATAAACTTTGATTTTAACTCTTTTAACTCTTCTTTGAATTAAATAATAATAAATGTCCTAATCTAATCCAAGTCGGCCTAAATGATAATATTTTAAACTTAAGGTTGTTTTTGGTCGAGATACACTTGTCCAATAGAATTAGGACATGTGTTAGGGTAATATTAATATCATTCTTACCCTTAATTACCCTATTTACTTTTAACCGTGGTAAATAAAAGTAAAAAGTTAATATTCACCAAAAATTATTTTCATCTCATTGAACCACATTTTACTTACTGAAATCAACCGTGTCTCTCGGATTTTTGAAATTCCATTCACAGAAGCGGTAAAATTATGTTTTATGAAAAATTCAGTTTTTTAACTACCACTTAGTAGTTTCACTATTCATCAAAAATTGATGTTTTTCAGAACAATGCCAAAATTTCATCCTAAGCTATATTTCATATTCCGAATTCAAAAATTAAGTCTATTTTACCAAATTAATAACATAAAAGTTTCATTAATTAATTTTATAATTAAATCCCGCTGTTAAAACAAATAGCATGTTTTTAAGAAACAATATCTATCAAAAGATTGACACTTGATTATGTCTGGTTTAAATGTGAAATTACATCCAATGACCATCATTGTATTAAATTGCAAAAATATATTCTAAATATACTTTAAAACCACTCAAATTAATGATTTATCACTATTAATGATTTCGATTAAAAAAGTTGTTTTTAATTATAATTTAGTAATTTTCACTATTCATTAGAATATGAAAGTTATCCGAAAAGTACCAAAATTTCACCTTAGGCTAAATTCGATACTCCGAATCCAAAAATGAAGTCCATTGTGAGAGCTAAAATTTCTAAAATTTAAAAAGTGGTTATTACTATTCATAATGGCTAGTTTTAATAATATTTTAATAGCATGTCATTGTTTCGTGAAACTCAGTATTACATACTACACACGCTATCGAGGAAGGTTGCGATTGCGTGTAATGCAAGGCAAGTCAAGGATGTGTGTTGTGCGAGCTCCTTTTGGTGTAGCGTACAACACAAGACATTAGTGAAATAAAAAAAATATTTTTCATAAAATCTCGGGCTGTTACATTCTACCCCACTTAAAATGAATTTCGCCCTCGAAATTCGCCGGGGTTATAAATGGTTTACTATTAGAAAGTTTCTTTAATAGAAACCCACATCGTAAAAAAGAATACCAAAACTTGGCTTTAAAAACTAAAGTATGAAATGTAACGATTACCCAAATAAACTAATCACTGGGTTTCCACATATGTGAAAATATGGATATGGAAGAGAAATCTAACCATCATGTTCTGATGGAGAGTGGTAGAGAACATGGCTATGGAAAAGCCAGTAATCACAAATCCATAAATTTGTGACGATCTAAGGTACCATCTGATTCATCAGGTATAAGATCACTAGGACAACATTTTTGGTAAAGTTGAAAATTTGAATTAGAATAAATACTTACTTTATTTTGGTACAATATCACTGTTGTTCGTGCCTTGAAAAATTTCCACTTCATCTCTTAAATGAATGAAGTGGAATTTGTTATTCGTGAAGTGTTAGCAGATCATGTGATAGAATGACGGGTCATTCCATCTGACTCAAACAAAAGGTAAGCAAAAGTTATTAAATATACATAAGTCATTCTATAGTGATATTAATCATATATGGTTACTAAAATGGACTTATACTTCATATATCATACTGCTTAAAACTAGCTTCTACTAAACAGGGACTTCCTGTAGACCAGTGGTAGGCGAGAAAGGCCAGTCGCACTTCGGTTGTGGGTTCGATTCCTACAGCCTTGTCTGAAGCGATGGGCTGTCGCCCGTCCTGCAGGTTGTCCTTTTTCTAAAACTACGTTACTATAACATCCCATCAATAATATCGAAAATCTTCTATCCTTAAACAATACTAACTTATGTCCAACATAATCCAGTCTAATCTTTAGGCTTATACATAATACTGCAGTCCACTCTCATAATATAGTGACAACGATTACCAGAGATTTAATACTGTCGCTGATCCCCACATATCATAAGATATGTCTTGTTGGTCACATTCCAAACATTCAAAGTCCTTAATCGTGTATTCTCTTGAATACCTTAGTGAAAACATGAATGCAGTTAAAAGTTAACACTTTCCACATACCAAAATCCTCAAAATTCTATAGACTCAAACCATGATATCACTTAGTCCTTATATCAATCATGAGCTCATGAATACTATTAAACATTTCATTTTCTCGTTTTCCCTTCATTATGCGTATATCATCTTATTTCCAAAAAATATCTCAATCACTTTGAATACCACATCAAAAATATTGCAATACTCAATGATACAACATTATTTTGGAATCCCATTACATAAACACTTAATCATTCCACGACATCGTTTTCATATTCAACATCGCCAATAGTGATCGCATATGACTTCCCTTTGTCCTTTTCCTTCAGTGGTTGCCCATGTTGATCATCACTAACCCTTGGATTAGGGCATTTATTATCATAATGCCCCATTTCCTTGCACTTGAAGCATTGAAGTGTTGGTGGTGTGTTCTCTGCAGTGTTTGCTTTATTCACATCATTAGAATTCCTTTTTCCATTACTTCGACACTTAGCTGCTCGATGACCTTCTTTTCCACACTTAAAACATTTTCTAGTCCCTTTAAGACAATCTCCACCATGCTTCTTTCCACACTTTGATCATAAGGAAACATTCATCTTCTTTTCACCATTATTATGAGATTTCTCCTTGAACTCCATCTTTCGTTTCTTGTCAAAACCATGAGATGGATATGTAACACCAACATCCATTTCTACCTTGATATCACAACGCACAATTTCTTCATAGCTACTGAAGTCTCTTATAGCTAATTCCCTTCGAAGACTTGGTTTTAGGCCACTGAAAAATCGATCAACTTTACTTTCAGGTTGGATGATAATGCCAGATGAATACCTTGCAAGTCTTGTAAATTTTGATTCGTATATACCAACAGATTCATCATCCTTTTGCTTTAGTTCAAGAAACTCGTTCTCCATCTTTGTTCGAAGAATACGAGGGAAGTACTTACTGAAAAATAAGTTCTTGAACTAGTCCCATTCCATGGACTCAATTTCATCTCTTTGCCTTGTATTCTTGATAAGAGTCCACCATTGATCAGCTTCACCTTCCAAACGATATACTGCTAAGATGACTTTATCATGTTCAGAACATTGATGAACTGAAAATATCTTTTCAGTGGTATTGATCCATTGTTCAGCAACAAGTGGATCAGAAGACCCACTGAAAAAAGGTGGATGTTGCCTCATGAAGGACTCAACAGAATATTTTTCCCTTCTCTGCTCATTTGGAAGTCCAGAATGATTCATAGATTGTGTAAGTATAGCAATAAGATTTTTCACTCCATCTCCCATAACATTTGTTTGTTCAGGAGGACAATCATTGCATTGTCCATTGCATTGATCAACACGGTTCCTTCGGGTTCCAGCCATTTTCTATAACCCAAAAAGAATAGTGTGAGAGGCAAAAATCACGCTAGGGAAAACAACATAATAAAGGGGGAGTACCCTCAATATCTAACATCTTAGGTTAAATTCTAAGATTGTTAGCGCAATTCTAGGACTATAACCTATACGTATACTTAACCTTAGAGACATCCCTAGACATACCTTAGAAATATCTCCAGGGATCTCACTAAAGTTCTCGCATCCTAGTTTCCAAAGGTTGAGTAAACCTTTCCTCTGATACCAACTGTAGAGACCCGTATCTTGACGTACATGGACATTACATTACATTTGCGGAATACTTAGTACATAACAAAAACACACACACAAGGATCGTAATAGTTTAGTGTCTTTGGAAACTCGGAACGTAATCTTCTAATCGTGGTGAAAGATCTTCAATATCTCCCATTAAGATCTTCCATTTTTTTTTACCTAAAACCTTTCTTTATATCCTGGGGAAAAGAAAACATAAAAGGGTGAGCTCAAATGCTCAGTAAGGGTAAAAAAAAGAAATATCAATCACATCATATACATAAGAACATAGCTTTTGGAAATCTTAACCTGCAAAAGAGCTCATAATATCATAACATGGGATAAATCATAGAAGTGAAAATGAGATCCCCATAATCATAACATTAAACTTGAAACTTTGTGGAATGCACACATAATCATAGAAAATCATTTCTTGTTAGTCATGACTCATTTCCAAGACTATCTTAGTGGACAAAGTCCCTTTCTGAATCGAGTAACCCCCGTTTCAGTCCTGTTTCACTGAACCGGTATAACCTACCATTTCAGCCATGTCTATCTCATGAGATATAAAATCTTTACCCAATGAATTAGAGGGAGATATAGGTCCCACCCATCTTATAATTAATCCTTTCTTATGTGTGCCACATAATCATAAACCATACATCATAGCGTAACCCATGTAATAAAAATGGGATTCTTAAACAACATGACATCATAAAACAATTCATATAAGATAAAGGAAATCATAAAAATATTTCCATCACAACATAATCAAACCAATGTAATAATAGGGGTAAAAACAGAACCCTTTTATTATCTTATATGGAAAAGAATTTTGATAAAATACTTGAACTCCATTCTTGAGGAAAATATCCTTTCTACTTCAAAAACATTTTTCCTTTCATAACATTTCATACGACTTTAAAATAAAAGAAGTTGATTAAAAATAAACATGAAAACTTGTAAAGGAAGCTTCTTGGAAATAATTTTTTAAAAATCCATTCATGCCGTATAAGTTAAAAAAAACATTCTTCGTACATTTGTCAGAAAAGTCAAAAAGTACCTCGTACGAAAAACGACAAAAGATTCCTTTCGTATCTTTTACTAAAACCTCACCAAAGGGTAAAATTGGATATAAAATATTGTAGAAGGATGGAAATAATATTACATATTGAGGGAACATGGATGTGGATGATAAAATACGCCCCAGTAATTACCAAAGTAAAAACAATCTCAGATAAAAGTGAGATTGTGATATTTTCCCTTACCTTAGGTCTGATTTGCTTCGTAAGTGTCCGAACCTCCTCTTCTTTGAAGCGCCTCTTTGAGACCTCCTATTAGGGCACTAAAATTGGTCTTTGAGGAAGACCAGAACCTTTAGGATGTTTCTAGGGAAGTGGAGAAGAGATTTTGGCAGGGTTTGGCCCAGCATGAGTGCTCAAATTGGTGTGAGGAGGAGGGGGAGGAGGTGTCCTTTTATAAGGGAGGAGAGGGGCACCTTAGGAATATCTCAAAATATTATTTTATATTAAAGTAAAAATCGTTTTATAATGTTTCCAAAGGGTCTTATTTCGAAGCTAAAGTGGGGATGGGTCTAAATCCTATCAACCAATAAGATTTAGACAAGTTTAGGGTATTATTATAACCGTATCAATTAGATTTAACTCTAAGTTAAATAATTTAACTTTTACCGTGTCTTTTTGTTTTCGTTCACTATATGGTTAATACACTTACTATAACATGACAAACGAACCCCAAATTGTTTATTATTAATATATATATCCATATCTAAGTCATTTGGCCGAACCTTAGATTTTTAGAAATAAAATAACAATTAATAATATAATATTTGATTTAAAAACTATTTTGTGTCAATTTTGACACTATTGGATATATGATTTTTGTTAAAGTCATAACAGAATTATATGTTCGAACCAAGTTGATTAAATCAACACGAATATATCATAGTAACCTAGAAAATTATTGTAATTCATAAAAAGTCTCAAATTATATTTAGTTTGGTGTTTATAACATCAATTATGTCAATATTTCATTAATAAGATAATTACTTCATCATCTTTGTGTCATAAATAAATTAACTTATTTGATGTCTAAAAATTACAAATAAAATACCATTATGTGGGAAATCGTTTTATCTTTCTAATGAATATTTAAAATCGAATTTATATTATGTATAACCCTATATTAAAAATGTTTTAGTAAATAAACTTTGATTTTAACTCTTTTAACTCTTCTTTGAATTAAATAATAATAAATGTCCTAATCTAATCCAAGTGGGCCTAAATGATAATATTTTACACTTAAGGTTGTTTTTGGTCGATATACACTTGTCCAATAGAATTAGAACATGTGTTAGGGTAATATTAATATCATTCTTACCCTTAATTACCCTATTTACTTTTAACCGTGGTAAATAAAAGTAAAAAGTTACTATTCACCAAAAATTATGTTCATCTCATTGAACCACATTTTACTTACTGAAATCAACCGTGTCTCTCGGATTTTTGAAATTCCATTCACAGAAGCGGTAAAATTATGTTTTATGAAAAATTCAGTTTTTTAACTACCACTTAGTAGTTTCACTATTCATCAAAAATTGATGTTTTTCAGAACAATGCCAAAATTTCATCCTAAGCTATATTTCATATTCCGAATTCAAAAATTACGTCTATTTTACCAAATTAATAACATAAAAGTTTCATTAATTAATTTTATAATTAAATCCCGCTGTTAAAACAAATAGCGTGTTTTTATGAAACAATATCTATCAAAAGATTGACACTTGAATATGTCTGGATTAAATGTGAAATTACATCCAATGACCAACATTGTATTAAATTGTAAAAATATATTCTAAATATACTTTAAAACCACTCAAATTAATGATTTATCACTATTAATGATTTCGATTAAAAAAGTTGTTTTTAATTATAATTTAGTAATTTTCACTATTCATCAGAATATGAAAGTTATCCGAAAAGTACCAAAATTTCACCTTAGGCTAAATTCGATACTCCGAATCCAAAAATGAAGTCCATTGTGAGAGCTAAAATTTCTAAAATTTAAAAAGTGGTTATTACTATTCATAATGGCTAGTTTTAATAATATTTTAATAGCATATCATTGTTTCGTGAAACTCATTATTACATACTACACACGCTATCGAGGAAGGTTGCGATTGCGTGTAATGCAAGGCAAGTCAAGGATGCATGTTGTGCAAGCTCCTTTTGGTGTAGCGTACAACACAAGACATTAGTGAAATAAAAAAGAATATTTTTCATAAAATCTCGGGCTGTTACATTCTACCCCCCTTAAAATGAATTTCGCCCTCGAAATTCGTCGGGGTTATAAATGGTTTACTATTCGAATGTTTCTTTAATAGAAACCCACATCGTAAAAAGGAATACCAAAACATGGCATTAAAAACTAAAGTATGAAATGTAACGATTACCCAAATAAACTAATCACTGGGTTTCCACATAGGTGAAAATATGGATATGGAAGAGAAATCTAACCATCATGTTCTGATGGAGAGTGGTAGAAAACAAGGCTATGGAAAATCCAGTAATCACAAATCCATAAATTTGTGACGATCTAAGGTACCATCTGATTCATCAGGTATAAGATCACTAGGACAACATTTTTGGTTTTCAAGATCTTTTCCCTAAAGTTGAAAATTTGAATTAGAATAAATACTTACTTTATTTTGGTACAATATCACTGTTGTTCGTGCCTTGAACAATTTCCACTTCATCTCTTAAATAAATGAAGTTGAATTTGTTATTCGTGAAGTGTTAGCAGATCATGTGATAGAATGACGGGTCATTCCATCTGTCTCAAACAAAAGGTAAGCAAAAGTTATTAAATATACATAAGTCATTCTATAGTGAGATTAATCATATATGGTTACTAAAATGGACTTATACTTCATAAATCATACTGCTTAAAACTAGCTTCTACTAAACAGGGACTTCCTGTAGGTCAGTGGTAGGCGAGAAAGGCCAGTCGCACTTCGGTTGTAGGTTCGATTCCTACAGCCTTGTCCGAAGCGATGGGCTGTCGCCCGTCCTGCAGGTTGTTCTTTTTCTAAAACTACGTTACTATAACATCCCATCAATAATATCGAAAATCTTCTATCCTTAAACAATGCTAACTTATGTCCAACATAATCCAGTCTAATCTTTTGGCTTATACATAATACTGCAGTCCACCCTCATAATATAGTAACAATGATTACCAGAGATTTAATACTGTCGTTGATCCCCACATATCATAAGATATGTCTTGTTGGTCACATTCCAAACATTCAAAGTCCTTAATCGTGTATTCTCTTGAATACCTTAGTGAAAACATGAATGCAGTTAAAAGTTAACACTTTCCACATACCAAAATCCTCAAAATTCTATAGACTCAAACCATGATATCACTTAGTCCTTATATCAATCATGAGCTCATGAATACTATTAAACATTTCATTTTCTCGTTTTCCCTTCATTATGCGCATATCATCTTATTTCCAAAAAATATCTCAATCACTTTGAATACCACATCAAAAATATTGCAATACTCAATGATACAACATTATTTTGGAATCCCATTACATAAACACTTAATCATTCCACCACATCGTTTTCATATTCAACATCGCCAATAGTGATCGCATATGACTTCCCTTTGTCCTTTGCCTTCAGTGGTTGCTCATGTTGATCATCACTAACCCTTGGATTAGGGCATTTATTAGCATAATGCCCCATTTCCTTGCACTTGAAGCATTGAAGTGTTGTTGGTGCGTTCTCTGAAGTGTTTGCTTTATTCACATCATTAGAATTCCTTTTTCCATTACATCGACACTCAGCTGCTCGATGACCTTCTTTTCCACACTTAAAACATTTTCTAGTCCCTTTAAGACAATCTCCACCATGCTTCTTTCCACACTTTGAGCATAAGGAAACATTCATCTTCTTTTCACCATTATTATGAGATTTCTCCTTGAACTCCATCTTTCGTTTCTTGTCAAAACCATGAGATGGATATGTAACACCAACTTCCATTTCTACCTTCATAGCACAACGCACAATTTCTTCATAGCTACTGAAGTCTCTTATAGCTAATGCCCTTCGAAGACTTGGTTTTAGGCCACTGAAAAATCGATCAACTTTACTTTCAGGTTGGATGATAATGCCAGATGAATACCTTGCAAGTCTTGTAAAATATTCTTCGAATATACCAACAGATTCATCATCCTTTTTCTTTAGTTCAAGAAACTCCTTATCCATCTTTGTTCGAAGAATGCGAGGGAAGTACTTACTGAAAAATAAGTTCTTGAACTAGTCCCATTCCATGGACTCAATTTCATCTCTTTGCCTTGTATTCTTGATAAGAGTCCACCATTGATCAGCTTCACCTTCCAAACGATATACTGCTAAGATGACTTTATCATGTTCAGAACATTGATGAACTGAAAATATCTTTTCAGTGGTATTGATCCATTGTTCAGCAACAAGTGGATCAGAAGACCCACTGAAAAAAGGTGGATGTTGCCTCATGAAGGACTCAACAGAATATTTTTCCCTTCTCTGCTCATTTGGAAGTCCAGAATGATTCATAGCTTGTGTAAGTATAGCAATAAGATTTTTCACTCCATCTCCCATAACATTTGTTTGTTCAGGAGGACAATCATTGCATTGTCCATTGCATTGATCAACACGGTTCCTTCGGGTTCCATCCATTTTCTATAACCCAAAAAGAATAGTGTGAGAGGCAAAAATCATGCTAGGGAAAACAACATAATAAAGGGGGAGTACCCTCAATATCTAACATCTTAGGTTAAATTCTAAGATTGTTAGCGCAATTCTAGGACTATAACCTATACGTATACTTAACCTTAGAGACATCCCTAGACATACCTTAGAAATATCTCCAGGGATCTCACTAAAGTTCTCGCATCCTAGTTTCCAAAGGTTGAGTAAACCTTTCCTCTGATACCAACTGTAGAGACCCGTATCTTGACGTACATGGACATTACATTACATTTGCGGAATACTTAGTACATAACAAAAACACACACACAAGGATCGTAATAGTTTAGTGTCTTTGGAAACTCGGAACGTAATCTTCTAATCGTGGTGAAAGATCTTCAATATCTCCCATTAAGATCTTCCATTTTTTTTACCTAAAACCTTTCTTTATATCCTGGGGAAAAGAAAACATAAAAGGGTGAGCTCAAATGCTCAGTAAGGGTAAACAAAAGAAATATCAATCACATCATATACATAAGAACATAGCTTTTGGAAATCTTAACCTGCAAAAGAGCTCATAATATCATAACATGGGATAAATCATAGAAGTGAAAATGAGATCCCCATAATCATAACATTAAACTTGAAACTTTGTGGAATGCACACATAATCATAGAAAATCATTTCTTGTTAGTCATGACTCATTGCCAAGACTATCTTAGTGGACAAAGTCCCTTTCTGAATCGAGTAACCCCCGTTTCAGTCCTGTTTCACTGAACCGGTATAACCTACCATTTCAGCCATGTCTATCTCATGAGATATAAAATCTTTACCCAATGCATTAGAGGGAGATATAGGTCCCACCCATCTTATAATGAATCCTTTCTTATGTGTGCCACATAATCATAAACCATACATCATAGCGTAACCCATGTAATAAAAATGGGATTCTTAAACAACATGACATCATAAAACAATTCATATAAGATAAAGGAAATCATAAAAATATTTCCATCACAACATAATCAAACCAATGTAATAATAGGGGTAAAAACAGAACCCTTTTATTATCTTATATGGAAAAGAATTTTGATAAAATACTTGAACTCCATTCTTGAGGAAAATATCCTTTCTACTTCAAAAACATTTTTCCTTTCATAACATTTCATACGACTTTAAAATAAAAGAAGTTGATTAAAAATAAACTTGAAAACTTGTAAAGGAAGCTTCTTGGAAATAATTTTTTAAAAATCCATTCATGCCGTATAAGTTAAAAAAACATTCTTCGTACATTTGTCGGAAAAGTCAAAAAGCACCTCGTACGAAAAACGACAAAAGATTCCTTTCGTATCTTTTACTAAAACCTCACCAAAGGGTAAAATTGGATATAAAATATTGTAGAAGGATGGAAATAATATTACATATTGAGGGAACATGGATGTGGATGATAAAATACGCCCTAGTAATTACCAAAGTAAAAACAATCTCAGATAAAAGTGAGATTGTGATATTTTCCCTTACCTTAGGTCTGATTTGCTTCGTAAGTGTCCGAACCTCCTCTTCTTTGAAGCGCCTCTTTGAGACCTCCTATTAGGGCACTAAAATTGGTCTTTGAGGAAGACCAGAACCTTTAGGATGTTTCTAGGGAAGTGGAGAAGAGATTTTGGCAGGGTTTGGCCGAGCATGAGTGCTCAAATTGGTGTGAGGAGGAGGGGGAGGAGGTGTCCTTTTATAAGGGAGGAGAGGGGCACCTTAGGAATATCTCAAAATATTATTTTATATTAAAGTAAAAATCGTTTTATAATGTTTCCAAAGGGTCTTATTTCGAAGCTAAAGTGGGGATGGGTCTAAATCCTATCAACCAATAAGATTTAGACAAGTTTAGGGTATTATTATAACCGTATCAATTAGATTTAACTCTAAGTTAAATAATTTAACTTTTACCGTGTCTTTTTGTTTTCGTTCACTATATGGTTAATACACTTACTATAACATGACAAACGAACCCCAAATTGTTTATTATTAATATATATATCCATATCTAAGTCATTTGGCCGAACCTTAGATTTTTAGGAATAAAATAACAATTAATAATATAATATTTGATTTAAAAACTATTTTGTGTCAATTTTGACACTATTGGATATATGATTTTTGTTAAAGTCATAACAGAATTATATGTTCGAACCAAGTTGATTAAATCAACATGAATATATCATAGTAACCTAGAAAATTATTGGAATTCATAAAAAGTCTCAAATTATATTTAGTTTGGTGTTTATAACATCAATTATGTCAATATTTCATTAATAAGATAATTACTTCATCATCTTTGTGTCATAAATAAATTAACTTATTTGATGTCTAAAAATTACAAATAAAATACCATTATGTGGGAAATCGTTTTATCTTTCTAATGAATATTTAAAATCGAATTTATATTATGTATAACCCTATATTAAAAATGTTTTAGTAAATAAACTTTGATTTTAACTCTTTTAACTCTTCTTTGAATTAAATAATAATAAATGTCCTAATCTAATCCAAGTGGGCCTAAATGATAATATTTTACACTTAAGGTTGTTTTTGGTCGATATACACTTGTCCAATAGAATTAGGACATGTGTTAGGGTAATATTAATATCATTCTTACCCTTAATTACCCTATTTACTTTTAACCGTGGTAAATAAAAGTAAAAAGTTACTATTCACCAAAAATTATGTTAATCTCATTGAACCAAATTTTACTTACTGAAATCAACCGTGTCTCTCGGATTTTTGAAATTCCATTCACAGAAGCGGTAAAATTAAGTTTTATGAAAAATTCAGTTTTTTAACTACCACTTAGTAGTTTCACTATTCATCAAAAATTGATGTTTTTCAGAACAATGCCAAAATTTCATCCTAAGCTATATTTCATATTCCGAATTCAAAAATTACGTCTATTTTACCAAATTAATAACATAAAAGTTTCATTAATTAATTTTATAATTAAATCCCGCTGTTAAAACAAATAGCGTGTTTTTATGAAACAATATCTATCAAAAGATTGACACTTGAATATGTCTGGTTTAAATGTGAAATTACATCCAATGACCAACATTGTATTAAATTGTAAAAATATATTCTAAATATACTTTAAAACCACTCAAATTAATGATTTATCACTATTAATGATTTCGATTAAAAAAGTTGTTTTTAATTATAATTTAGTAATTTTCACTATTCATCAGAATATGAAAGTTATCCGAAAAGTACCAAAATTTCACCTTAGGCTAAATTCGATACTCCGAATCCAAAAATGAAGTCCATTGTGAGAGCTAAAATTTCTAAAAGTTAAAAAGTGGTTATTACTATTCATAATGGCTAGTTTTAATAATATTTTAATAGCATATCATTGTTTCGTGAAACTCATTATTACATACTACACACGCTATCGAGGAAGGTTGCGATTGCGTGTAATGCAAGGCAAGTCAAGGATGCATGTTGTGAAAGCTCCTTTTGGTGTAGCGTAAACACAAGACATTAGTGAAATAAAAAAGAATATTTTTCATAAAATCTCGGGCTGTTACATTCTACCCCCCTTAAAATGAATTTCGCCCTCGAAATTCGTCGGGGTTATAAATGGTTTACTATTCGAATGTTTCTTTAATAGAAACCCACATCGTAAAAAGGAATACCAAAACATGGCTTTAAAAACTAACGTATGAAATGTAACGATTACCCAAATAAACTAATCACTGGGTTTCCACATAGGTGAAAATATGGATATGGAAGAGAAATCTAACCATCATGTTCTGATGGAGAGTGGTAGAAAACAAGGCTATGGAAAAGCCAGTAATCACAAATCCATAAATTTGTGACGATCTAAGGTACCATCTGATTCATCAGGTATAAGATCACTAGGACAACATTTTTGGTTTTCAAGATCATTTCCCTAAAGTTGAAAATTTGAATTAGAATAAATACTTACTTTATTTTGGTACAATATCACTGTTGTTCGTGCCTTGAACAATTTCCACTTCATCTCTTAAATAAATGAAGTTGAATTTGTTATTCGTGAAGTGTTAGCAGATCATGTGATAGAATGACGGGTCATTCCATCTGTCTCAAACAAAAGGTAAGCAAAAGTTATTAAATATACTTAAGTCATTCTATAGTGAGATTAATCATATATGGTTACTAAAATGGACTTATACTTCATAAATCATACAGCTTAAAACTAGCTTCTACTAAACAGGGACTTCCTGTAGGTCAGTGGTAGGCGAGAAAGGCCAGTCGCACTTCGGTTGTGGGTTCGATTCCTACAGCCTTGTCCGAAGCGATGGGCTGTCGCCCGTCCTGCAGGTTGTTCTTTTTCTAAAACTACGTTACTATAACATCCCATCAATAATATCGAAAATCTTCTATCCTTAAACAATACTAACTTATGTCCAACATAATCCAGTCTAATCTTTTGGCTTATACATAATACTGCAGTCCACCCTCATAATATAGTAACAATGATTACCAGAGATTTAATACTGTCGTTGATCCCCACATATCATAAGATATGTCTTGTTGGTCACATTCCAAACATTCAAAGTCCTTAATCGTGTATTCTCTTGAATACCTTAGTGAAAACATGAATGCAGTTAAAAGTTAACACTTTCCACATACCAAAATCCTCAAAATTCTATAGACTCAAACCATGATATCACTTAGTCCTTATATCAATCATGAGCTCATGAATACTATTAAACATTTCATTTTCTCGTTTTCCCTTCATTATGCGCATATCATCTTATTTCCAAAAAATATCTCAATCACTTTGAATACCACATCAAAAATATTGCAATACTCAATGATACAACATTATTTTGGAATCCCATTACATAAACACTTAATCATTCCACCACATCGTTTTCATATTCAACATCGCCAATAGTGATCGCATATGACTTCCCTTTGTCCTTTGCCTTCAGTGGTTGCTCATGTTGATCATCACTAACCCTTGGATTAGGGCATTTATTAGCATAATGCCCCATTTCCTTGCACTTGAAGCATTGAAGTGTTGGTGGTGCGTTCTCTGCAGTGTTTGCTTTATTCACATCATTAGAATTCCTTTTTCCATTACTTCGACACTCAGCTGCTCGATGACCTTCTTTTCCACACTGAAAACATTTTCTAGTCCCTTTAAGACAATCTCCACCATGCTTCTTTCCACACTTTGAGCATAAGGAAACATTCATCTTCTTTTCACCATTATTATGAGATTTCTCCTTGAACTCCATCTTTCGTTTCTTGTCAAAACCATGAGATGGATATGTAACACCAACTTCCATTTCTACCTTCATAGCACAACGCACAATTTCTTCATAGCTACTGAAGTCTCTTATAGCTAATGCCCTTCGAAGACTTGGTTTTAGGCCACTGAAAAATCGATCAACTTTACTTTCAGGTTGGATGATAATGCCAGATGCATACCTTGCAAGTCTTGTAAAATATTCTTCGAATATACCAACAGATTCATCATCCTTTTTCTTTAGTTCAAGAAACTCCTTCTCCATCTTTGTTCGAAGAATGCGAGGGAAGTACTTACTGAAAAATAAGTTCTTGAACTAGTCCCATTCCATGGACTCAATTTCATCTCTTTGCCTTGTATTCTTGATAAGAGTCCACCATTGATCAGCTTCACCTTCCAAACGATATACTGCTAAGATGACTTTATCATGTTCAGAACATTGATGAACTGAAAATATCTTTTCAGTGGTATTGATCCATTGTTCAGCAACAAGTGGATCAGAAGACCCACTGAAAAAAGGTGGATGTTGCCTCATGAAGGACTCAACAGAATATTTTTCCCTTCTCTGCTCATTTGGAAGTCCAGAATGATTCATAGCTTGTGTAAGTATAGCAATAAGATTTTTCACTCCATCTCCCATAACATTTGTTTGTTCAGGAGGACAATCATTGCATTGTCCATTGCATTGATCAACACGGTTCCTTCGGGTTCCAGCCATTTTCTATAACCCAAAAAGAATAGTGTGAGAGGCAAAAATCATGCTAGGGAAAACAAAATAATAAAGGGGGAGTACCCTCAATATCTAACATCTTAGGTTAAATTCTAAGATTTTTAGCGCAATTCTAGGACTATAACCTATACGTATACTTAACCTTAGAGACATCCCTAGACATACCTTAGAAATATCTCCAGGGATCTCACTAAAGTTCTCGCATCCTAGTTTCCAAAGGTTGAGTAAACCTTTCCTCTGATACCAACTGTAGAGACCCGTATCTTGACGTACATGGACATTACATTACATTTGCGGAATACTTAGTACATAACAAAAACACACACACATGGATCGTAATAGTTTAGTGTCTTTGGAAACTCGGAACGTAATCTTCTAATCGTGGTGAAAGATCTTCAATATCTCCCATTAAGATCTTCCATTTTTTTTACCTAAAACCTTTCTTTATATCCTGGGGAAAAGAAAACATAAAAGGGTGAGCTCAAATGCTCAGTAAGGGTAAACAAAAGAAATATCAATCACATCATATACATAAGAACATAGCTTTTGGAAATCTTAACCTGCAAAAGAGCTCATAATATCATAACATGGGATAAATCATAGAAGTCAAAATGAGATCCCCATAATCATAACATTAAACTTGAAACTTTGTGGAATGCACACATAATCATAGAAAATCATTTCTTGTTAGTCATGACTCATTTCCAAGACTATCTTAGTGGACAAAGTCCCTTTCTGAATCGAGTAACCCCCGTTTCAGTCCTGTTTCACTGAACCGGTATAACCTACCCTTTCAGCCATGTCTATCTCATGAGATATAAAATCTTTACCCAATGCATTAGAGGGAGATATAGGTCCCACCCATCTTATAATGAATCCTTTCTTATGTGTGCCACATAATCATAAACCATACATCATAGCGTAACCCATGTAATAAAAATGGGATTCTTAAACAACATGACATCATAAAACAATTCATATAAGATAAAGGAAATCATAAAAATATTTCCATCACAACATAATCAAACCAATGTAATAATAGGGATAAAAACAGAACCCTTTTATTATCTTATATGGAAAAGAATTTTGATAAAATACTTGAACTCCATTCTTGAGGAAAATATTTTTTCTACTTCAAAAACATTTTTCCTTTCATAACATTTCACACGACTTTAAAATAAAAGAAGTTGATTAAAAATAAACATGAAAACTTGTAAAGGAAGCTTCTTGGAAATAATTTTTTAAAAATCCATTCATGCCGTATAAGTTAAAAAAACATTCTTCGTACATTTGTCGGAAATGTCAAAAAGTACCTCGTACGAAAAACGACAAAAGATTCCTTTCGTATCTTTTACTAAAACCTCACCAAAGGGTAAAATTGGATATAAAATATTGTAGAAGGATGGAAATAATATTACATATTGAGGGAACATGGATGTGGATGATAAAATACGCCCTAGTAATTACCAAAGTAAAAACAATCTCAGATAAAAGTGAGATTGTGATATTTTCCCTTACCTTAGGTCTGATTTGCTTCGTAAGTGTCCGAACCTCCTCTTCTTTGAAGAGCCTCTTTGAGACCTCCTATTAGGGCACTAAAATTGGTCTTTGAGGAAGACCAGAACCTTTAGGATGTTTCTAGGGAAGTGGAGAAGAGATTTTGGCAGGGTTTGGCCGAGCATGAGTGCTCAAATTGGTGTGAGGAGGAGGGGGAGGAGGTGTCCTTTTATAAGGGAGGAGAGGGGCACCTTAGGAATATCTCAAAATATTATTTTATATTAAAGTAAAAATCGTTTTATAATGTTTCCAAAGGGTCTTATTTCGAAGCTAAAGTGGGGATGGGTCTAAATCCTATCAACCAATAAGATTTAGACAAGTTTAGGGTATTATTATAACCGTATCAATTAGATTTAACTCTAAGTTAAATAATTTAACTTTTACCGTGTCTTTTTGTTTTCGTTCACTATATGGTTAATACACTTACTATAACATGACAAACGAACCCCAAATTGTTTATTATTAATATATATATCCATATCTAAGTCATTTGGCCGAACCTTAGATTTTTAGGAATAAAATAACAATTAATAATATAATATTTGATTTAAAAACTATTTTGTGTCAATTTTGACACTATTGGATATATGATTTTTGTTAAAGTCATAACAGAATTATATGTTCGAACCAAGTTGATTAAATCAACACGAATATATCATAGTAACCTAGAAAATTATTGGAATTCATAAAAAGTCTCAAATTATATTTAGTTTGGTGTTTATAACATCAATTATGTCAATATTTCATTAATAAGATAATTACTTCATCATCTTTGTGTCATAAATAAATTAACTTATTTGATGTCTAAAAATTACAAATAAAATACCATTATGTGGGAAATCGTTTTATCTTTCTAATGAATATTTAAAATCGAATTTATATTATGTATAACCCCATATTAAAAATGTTTTAGTAAATAAACTTTGATTTTAACTCTTTTAACTCTTCTTTGAATTAAATAATAATAAATGTCCTAATCTAATCCAAGTGGGCCTAAATGATAATATTTTACACTTAAGGTTGTTTTTGGTCGAGATACACTTGTCCAATAGAATTAGGACATGTGTTAGGGTAATATTAATATCATTCTTACCCTTAATTACCCTATTTACTTTTAACCGTGGTAAATAAAAGTAAAAAGTTACTATTCACCAAAAATTATGTTCATCTCATTGAACCACATTTTACTTACTGAAATCAACCGTGTCTCTCGGATTTTTGAAATTCCATTCACAGAAGCGGTAAAATTAAGTTTTATGAAAAATTCAGTTTTTTAACTACCACTTAGTAGTTTCACTATTCATCAAAAATTGATGTTTTTCAGAACAATGCCAAAATTTCATCCTAAGCTATATTTCATATTCCGAATTCAAAAATTACGTCTATTTTACCAAATTAATAACATAAAAGTTTCATTAATTAATTTTATAATTAAATCCCGCTGTTAAAACAAATAGCGTGTTTTTATGAAACAATATCTATCAAAAGATTGACACTTGAATATGTCTGGTTTAAATGTGAAATTACATCCAATGACCAACATTGTATTAAATTGTAAAAATATATTCTAAATATACTTTAAAACCACTCAAATTAATGATTTATCACTATTAATGATTTCGATTAAAAAAGTTGTTTTTAATTATAATTTAGTAATTTTCACTATTCATCAGAATATGAAAGTTATCCGAAAAGTACCAAAATTTCACCTTAGGCTAAATTCGATACTCCGAATCCAAAAATGAAGTCCATTGTGAGAGCTAAAATTTCTAAAATTTAAAAAGTGGTTATTACTATTCATAATGGCTAGTTTTAATAATATTTTAATAGCATATCATTGTTTCGTGAAACTCATTATTACATACTACACACGCTATCGAGGAAGGTTGCGATTGCGTGTAATGCAAGGAAAGTCAAGGATGCATGTTGTGCAAGCTCCTTTTGGTGTAGCGTACAACACAAGACATTAGTGAAATAAAAAAGAATATTTTTCATAAAATCTCGGGCTGTTACATTCTACCCCCCTTAAAATGAATTTCGCCCTCGAAATTCGTCGGGGTTATAAATGGTTTACTATTCGAATGTTTCTTTAATAGAAACCCACATCGTAAAAAGGAATAACAAAACTTGGCTTTAAAAACTAAAGTATGAAATGTAACGATTACCCAAATAAACTAATCATTGGGTTTCCACATAGGTGAAAATATGGATATGGAAGAGAAATCTAACCATCATGTTCTGATGGAGAGTGGTAGAAAACAAGGCTATGGAAAAGCCAGTAATCACAAATCCATAAATTTGTGACGATCTAAGGTACCATCTGATTCATCAGGTATAAGATCACTAGGACAACATTTTTGGTTTTCAAGATCATTTCCCTAAAGTTGAAAATTTGAATTAGAATAAATACTTAATTTATTTTGGTACAATATCACTGTTGTTCGTGCCTTGAACAATTTCCACTTCATCTCTTAAATAAATGAAGTTGAATTTGTTATTCGTGAAGTGTTAGCAGATCATGTGATAGAATGACGGGTCATTCCATCTGTCTCAAACAAAAGGTAAGCAAAAGTTATTAAATATACATAAGTCATTCTATAGTGAGATTAATCATATATGGTTACTAAAATGGACTTATACTTCATAAATCATACTGCTTAAAACTAGCTTCTACTAAACAGGGACTTCCTGTAGGTCAGTGGTAGGCGAGAAAGGTCAGTCGCACTTCGGTTGTGGGTTCGATTCCTACAGCCTTGTCCGAAGCGATGGGCTGTCGCCCGTCCTGCAGGTTGTTCTTTTTCTAAAACTACGTTACTATAACATCCCATCAATAATATCGAAAATCTTCTATCCTTAAACAATACTAACTTATGTCCAACATAATCCAGTCTAATCTTTTGGCTTATACATAATACTGCAGTCCACCCTCATAATATAGTAACAACGATTACCCGAGATTTAATACTGTCGTTGATCCCCACATATCATAAGATATGTCTTGTTGGTCACATTCCAAACATTCAAAGTCCTTAATCGTGTATTCTCTTGAACACCTTATTGAAAACATGAATACAGTTAAAAGTTAACACTTTCCACATACCAAAATCCTCAAAATTCTATAGACTCAAACCATGATATCACTTAGTCCTTATATCAATCATGAGCTCATGAATACTATTAAACATTTCATTTTCTCGTTTTCCCTTCATTATGCGCATATCATCTTATTTCCAAAAAATATCTCAATCACTTTGAATACCACATCAAAAATATTGCAATACTCAATGATACAACATTATTTTGGAATCCCATTACATAAACACTTAATCATTCCACCACATCGTTTTCATATTCAACATCGCCAATAGTGATCGCATATGACTTCCCTTTGTCCTTTGCCTTCAGTGGTTGCTCATGTTGATCATCACTAACCCTTGGATTAGGGCATTTATTAGCATAATGCCCCATTTCCTTGCACTTGAAGCATTGAAGTGTTGGTGGTGCATTCTCTGCAGTGTTTGATTTATTCACATCATTAGAATTCCTTTTTCCATTACTTCGACACTCAGCTGCTCGATGACCTTCTTTTCCACACTTAAAACATTTTCTAGTCCCTTTAAGACAATCTCCACCATGCTTCTTTCCACACTTTGAGCATAAGGAAACATTCATCTTCTTTTCACCATTATTATGAGATTTCTCCTTGAACTCCATCTTTCGTTTCTTGTCAAAACCATGAGATGGATATGTAACACCAACTTCCATTTCTACCTTGATAGCACAACGCACAATTTCTTCATAGCTACTGAAGTCTCTTATAGCTAATGCCCTTCGAAGACTTGGTTTTAGGCCACTGAAAAATCGATCAACTTTACTTTCAGGTTGGATGATAATGCCAGATGCATACCTTGCAAGTCTTGTAAAATATTCTTCGAATATACCAACAGATTCATCATCCTTTTTCTATAGTTCAAGAAACTCCTTCTCCATCTTTGTTCGAAGAATGCGAGGGAAGTACTTACTGAAAAATAAGTTCTTGAACTAGTCCCATTCCATGGACTCATTTCATCTCTTTGCCTTGTATTCTTGATAAGATTCCACCATTGATCAGCTTCATATTCCAAACGATATACTGCTAAGATGACTTTATCATGTTCAGAACATTGAAGAACTGAAAATATCTTTTCAGTGGTACTGATCCATTGTTCAGCAACAAGTGGATCAGAAGACCCACTGAAAGAAGGTGGACGTTGCCTCACGAAGGACTCAATAGAATATTTTTCCCTTCTATGCTCATTTGGAAGTCCAAAATGATTCATAGCTTGTGTAAGTATAGCAATAAGATTTTTCACTCCATCTCCCATAACATTTGTTTGTTCAGGAGGACAATCATTGCATTGTCCATTACATTGATCAACACGGTTCCTTCGGGTTCCAGCCATCGTCTAAAACCCAAAAAGAATAGTGTGAGAGGCAAAAATCATGCTAGGGAAAACAACATAATAAAGTGGGTGTACCTTCAATATCTAACATATTAGGTTTAATTCTATGATCGTTAGCGTAATTCTATTACTATAACATATACGTATACTTAACCTTAGGGACATCCCTAGACATACCTTAGAAATATCTCTAGGGATCTCACTAAAGTTCTCGCATCCTAGTTTCCAAAGGTTGACTAAACCTTTCCTCTGATACCAACTGTAGAGACCCATATCTTGACGTACATGGACATTACATTACATTTGCGGAATACTTAGTACATAACAAAAACACACACACAAGGATCGTAATAGTTTAGTGTCTTTGGAAACTCGGAACGTAATCTTCTAATCGTGGTGAAAGATCTTCAATATCTCCCATTAAGATCTTCCATTTTTTTACCTAAAACCTTTCTTTATATCCTGGGGAAAAGAAAACATAAAAGGGTGAGCTCAAATGCTCAGTAAGGGTAAACAAAAGAAATATCAATCACATCATATACATAAGAACATAGCTTTTGGAAATCTTAACCTGCAAAAGAGCTCATAATATCATAACATGGGATAAATCCTAGAAGTGAAAATGAGATCCCCATAATCATAACATGAAATTTGAAACTTTGTGGCATGCACACATAATCATAGAAAATCATTTCTTGTGAGTCATGACTCATTGCCAAGACTATCTTAGTGGACAAAGTCCCTTTCTGAATCGAGTAACCCTCGTTTCAGTCCTGTTTCACTGAACCGGTATAACCTACCATTTCAGCCATGTCTATCTCATGAGATATAAAATCTTTACCCAATGCATTGGAGGGAGATATAGGTCCCACCCATCTTATAATGAATCCTTTCTTATGTGTGCCACATAATCATAAACCATACATCATAGCGTAACCCATGTAATAAAAATGGGATTCTTAAACAACATGACATCATAAAACAATTCATATAAGATAAAGGAAATCATAAAAATATTTCCATCACAACATAATCAAACCAATGTAATAATAGGGATAAAAACAGAACCCTTTTATTATCTTAGATGGAAAAGAATTTTGATAAAATTCTTGAACTCCATTCTTGAGGAAAATATCCTTTCTACTTCAAAAACATTTTTCCTTTCATAACATTTCATACGACTTTAAAATAAAAGAAGTTGATGAAAAATAAACTTGAAAACTTGTAAAGGAAGCTTCTTGGAAATAATTTTTTAAAAATACATTCATGCCGTATAATTTAAAAAAACATTCTTCGTACTTTTTTCGGAAAAGTAAAAAATTACCTCGTACGAAAAACGACAAAAGATTCCTTTCGTATCTTTTACTAAAAACTCACCAAAGGGTAATTTGGATATAAAATATTGTAGAAGGATGGAAATAATATTACATATTGAGGGAACATGGATGTGGATGATAAAATATGCCCCAGTAATTACCAAAGTAAAAACAATCTCGGATAAAACTGAGATTGTGATATTTTCCCTTACCTTAGGTCTGATTTGCTTCGTAAGTGTCCGAACCTCCTCTTCTTTGAAGCGCCTCTTTGAGACCTCCTCTTAGGGCACTAAAATTGGTCTTTGAGGAAGAACAAAACCTTTAGGATGTTGCTAGGGAAGTGGACAATTGATTTTGGCTGGGGTTGGCCGAGCTTGAGTGCTCAAATTGGTGTGAGGAGGAGGGGGAGGAGGTGTCCTTTTATAAGGGAGGAGAGGGGCACCTTAGGAATATCTCAAAATATTATTTTATATTAAAGTCAAAATCGGTTTATAATGTTTCCAAAGGGTCTTATTTCGAAGCTAAAGTGGGGATGGGTCGAAATCCTATCAACCAATAAGATTTAGACAAGTTTAGGGTATTATTTTAACCTTATCAATTAGATTTAACTCTAAGTTAAATAATTTAACTTTTACCGTGTCTTTTTGTTTTCTTTCACTATATGGTTAATACACTTACTATAACATGACAAACAAACCCCAAATTGTTTATTATTAATATATATATCCTTATCTAAGTCATTTGGCCGAACCTTAGATTTTTAAGAATAAAATAACAATTAATAATATAATATTTGATTTAAAAACTATTTTGTGTCAATTTTGACACTATTTGATATATGATTTTTGTTAAAGTCATAACAGAATTATATGTTCGAACCAAGTTGATTAAATCAACACTAATATATCATAGTAACCTATAAAATTATTGTAATTCATAAAAAGTCTCAAATTATATTTAGTTTGGTGTTTATAACATCAATTATGTCAATATTTCATTAATAAGATAATTAATGCATCGTCATTGTGTCATAAATAAATTAACTTATTTGATGTCTAAAAATTACAAATAAAATACCATTATGTGGGAAATCTTTTTAGCTTTCTAATGAATATTTACAATCGAATTTATATTATGTATAACCCTATATTAAAAATGGTTTAGTAAATAAACTTTGATTTTAACTCTTTTAACTCTTCTTTGAATTAAATAATAATAAATGTCCTAATCTAATCCAAGTGGGCCTAAATGATAATATTTTACACTTAATGTTGTTTTTGGTCGAGATACACTTGTACAATAGAATTAGGACATGTGTTAGGGTAATATTAATATCATTCTTACCCTTAATTACCCTATTTACTTTTAACCGTGGTAAATAAAAGTTAAAAGTTACTATTCATCAAAAATTATATTCATCTCATTGAACCACATTTTACTTACTGAAATCAACCGTGTCTCTCGGATTTTTGAAATTCCATTCACAGAAGCGGTAAAATTATGTTTTATGAAAAATTCAGTTTTTTAACTACCACTTAGTAGTTTCACTGTTCATCAAAAATTGATGTTTTTCAGAACAATGCCAAAATTTCATCCTAAGCTATATTTCATATTCCGAATTCAAAAATTAAGTCTATTTTACCAAATTAATAACATAAAAGTTGCATTAATTAATTTTATAATTAAATCCCGCTGTTAAAACAAATAGCATGTTTTTAAGAAACAATATCTATCAAAAGATTGACACTTGATTATGTCTTGTTTAAATGTGAAATTACATCCAATGACCAACAGTGTATTAAATTGTAAAAATATATTCTAAATATACTTTAAAACCACTCAAATTAATGATTTATCACTATTAATGATTTCGATTAAAAAAGTTGTTTTTAATTATAATTTAGTAATTTTCACTATTCATCAGAATATGAAAGTTATCCGAAAAGTACCAAAATTTCACCTTAGGCTAAATTCGATACTCCGAATCCAAAAATGAAGTCCATTTTGAGAGCTAAAATTTCTAAAATTTAAAAAGTGGTTATTACTATTCATAATGGCTAGTTTTAATAATATTTTAATAGCATGTCATTGTTTCGTGAAACTCAGTATTACACACTACACACGCTATCGAGGAAGGTTGCGATTGCGTGTAATGCAAGGCAAGTCAAGGATGCGTGTTGTGCAAGCTGCTTTTGGTGTAGCATACAACACAAAACATTAGTGAAATAAAAAAGAATATTTTTCATAAAATCTCGGGCTGTTACAATCATTTTTACATATAAAACATTCCACCTTATTTTTTTTACTATAGTGATAGAAGATTGAACATTCTTAATCCTTAATGAGATCTAACCATCTTCGATGGAAAATAATAATCTCCCTCTAGGAGAATATATATTTGATAATATTTTTATCTGTATTTATCTCACACTTCACCACATTGAGATAATGCTACAATATTTTCAAAGCAAATAACTCAACTACCAACTCCAGATCATTATTGGGGTAGATTTTCTCATGGATGATCAAATGCCTTGAGGCGTAGGCTATCACTTTATCATTTTCAATCTGCACACACCTATAATAACTTTTTTAAGCATCATTGTACACCATAGATAGTTATCATTTTGTTGGGAGTGTGTGTACTAGAATAGTGATAAGCCACTTTTTAAGCTCCTTAAAGATTTACACACATTCTTGTGTCTAGAAAAACATAAACTCATTTCGTGTTAGCATGGTCATTTGGTTTAACAATCACGATAAGTTATTAAAAATTCTTTTATAGTACCATGATAGACCCAAAAATATTTTTATCTCTGTTACAGATGTTAGAATGGGTAACTCTTCAATTGCCTTTGACATAGAAGGGTCCATTGATATCCCTTTTATTGTGAAAACATTCCCCAAGAATGATACTCCCTCCATCTAGTACATACATTTACAATAATTTTCATAATTTTTTCCCTTAGAAAATTCATGATCATAGTATTCAAATGCTACGCATGTTCAACCTTTCTCCTAGTTTATATCAGAATATCATCGATAAAGACTGCCAAAATTTTGTTAAGGTAATCTCAAGACCCCCATTTCATTAAATCCATTAATACATATGGAGAATAAGTGAGTCTTAAGGGCATCACTGTGAAATCACAGTGTTAATAACTTGTTCTAATGGTAGTTGTGTCAATATCATACTTCCATAACATTAATTGTTGATATCATAAATGAAGGTCCACCTTAGTGAAATAACAAGCCCCAAAAAGCTGATCGAACTAATCATTTATTTGTGGCATGGGAAACTTTGTCTTTATCATTATTTTATTGTGATCACTATAATAAATGCAGATGCTCATCGAACCATCCTTCTTCTTGATGGATATTTTTGTTTCTCCCCATATTAATGAACTAAGGTGTATAAATCCCTTCTCCAAATTCTCTTGTAACTGCTTCTTCACCACATCCAGCTCTATGGTGGCTATTCTATATGGTTTCATTGATATAGCTAGAGATCTAGGAATAAGTTCTACTGAGAAATAAACCTCTCAATCAATAGGAATACAAAGAAATTCATTAGGCAATACATCAATGTAATCACTCATGATGGGAATATTTTTGAGAACTGTCATCCCATTGTCACAATAAATTGATCTAGACATTATTTATTGTAAGGAATTAATATCCACACTTGAGAAAATTATTATAAAGAAGATTCATCTTCGACCATACACTCGTAAATAATTGGAGGATTCTTCGGGATGTTAGAAGTGATCTCCCCTTCCCAAAATATGATTTTGGATTTGTATAAAGATAGCCAATCCATAACAAATATAACATAAAACTCAACTAAAGGAAGTATGTCGAGATTTTCTAGGAGGTTCAGCCCCCAAACATTAATAGGTTTGTAGTTATATACTTTGGATGTAGTAATTTCCCCATTATATATTATCATAGATAACTCCACCTCCAAATTTTGATTTGGAGTTTGAATAGTTCTTCTAAGCATGCAAGATATGAAAGAATTCGACGACGAATAATCAAATTATACATTCTCTATTTCTGAATGAATATCTACATTATATGTCACCACATCATTGTTCGTCTCCACCTCATTAGTAGTTATAGAATATGAACATCATTGTTTCCCTAGAGGTGGTTTTTGATTTTCTTAGACAACCCATGGTTTAGGGAAATTGTTTGCATAATGCATGGGCTCCATGCATAAGTAACACTTCACTACAGGCTGAGCATTGATCCAGAACTTCCTCTCTTCTTCCACATAAGCGGGATTTATTATATCCCATTATATTTTATTATTAAGACATCACATTCTTCAAAATTTGATGCAATTCATAGTTCCCTTTCGATAGTACCCATGAAGCTTCTTCCCATAATTTTAAAACATGAGATGTTCGACCATTTTTTTTCATCAATGTATTTATATGATGAACCACCTATATTAGACTCCATTTTCCAGTTTTTGTCACCAATTTAATAATACCTTTGAGAGTCTTCGATCTCCATTTCAACCTCAGGGGAACGACAGACAATCTCCTCAAAACTATCGAAGTCATGAATCATCAACGATTTCATAGAATCATCATTAGTCCAAAAAATAGGTATTTCACCTATCTCGTGGTGTTGATGTCTATGCCATAAGTATATCTTGAAATCATTGGGATGTTTATTCATACACCCAGATGGAATCGCCTTCCTTATACTTAAATCTGAGGAACATTCTTTTCATCTTGAGATGGATGGTTCGTGGAAAATATTTATTGTAGAAAAATTATTCAATTCCTCCCAATCCATGGAATCAATTTCTTCTAGGGACATTATATTCTTGATCAGTGTCCACCACTAATCAACTTCACCATCAAAACAATCGACCACAAGCATGACATTCTCTTCTTCTGAGCACTGGTTACATAGAGTATCATTTTCATTGGTTTAATCCACTATTATGCAAGGGGGAACATGAAAGATTCACTAAATATGGGAGGCCTTTACCACATGAAGTATTCAAAAAAAATTCTCTTACCTTGGAGGAGGAGGTAATTCCACATGATTCAATTAATAATTCATAAATTGTGCCAGCTGATCAAGTATTGTCATGATGTTTTGATCCCCAGTTCCCATCATATATTCCACATAATTATAGAAATATTCACATTCCCTACCACATTGATTATTTTAATGTGATATTATATTCCCTACATTAATTATAAAAATAATATATAAATATAGGGCTTGAATACGTATCTATTAAGTATAAAAATTAAACATCAAGCATAAAAGGATAGACTATTAAAGTAAATTTATATCTTAACTAGTGAATCATTAGGTTTAAAAGTAGTTTATCCCAAATCTGTTACATAACATATATTTTTATAGTATTATATATTTTTTCCCTTAATAATGGTCCGTACAAATCATATGAATTTACCAAGACATTTACCAAAGGAGTGCCAAACCGGGAGTGTATAAAGAACTATTATTGTGCACTATTTCCAATTTGATTTGAGATAAAAGTGGTGTTTTCATGTCTTACCATAAGATACGTCTGTTCCAGAGCCACATCTACTTGTTCATATCCAGACAATGATGTATTTTCATGATAACTCACTTACTCTATACTTTCCAAATTTTAGGAAATATTTCTTATACTTAGTAATATCCATAAGGTTCTCACTTGAGTTATCTATTAGTAATCTATAAAAATAAGTAGACCAGCCTCTGATACCAACTATTGGGACCCTAGCCTTTTACACATATCATTACATGATTTTAAGCTTAATAAATCATCATATTAGAAGTAAAGGAACATGAAGTCAAAATTCATGGAAGACAAGGTACATAAAACATAAAACATGGAACTAAACAAAAAATTTCATTATTTAATCTTCATAAAGAGTTCATAGAATCCATTTTGATCATACATATTCATTAGATAACCCTGGGATAACTTGAAAAAATGGAAGAGCTAAAACCCAAATAAGGTAATAAAAATAAGAATAAATTTTTAGCACATGGGTTATTCGGCATGAAATAATTGTTGAAATAGTGGTTGCACTATACCCAACTATTCAGAGCTTTTGATTACCGTATCGCATATAAAGTTGTCTTTACATAATGAAATCCTACCATTATAGTGTATAATTGTTTGCATCCACTACTTATATGGTATTGTTGAATGATTAATTGTCGTTTATAATGGTTATAGCAGCTCCCAAGCTTTAATTAGACCCCCCGAGATACTATGAAATTTATCTTAAATATATGTTCTATAGTCTAGATACATCTTATTGATTGGACATAGTAATTGATTGACTATCAGGTGTGGTGGGATCATAAACATTCATTCTTCATCTCATGATGTTCTCACATGGTGATCTCTAGTAGTGAGAACATGAGGGCAGACCTACCAATAGGAACTCGACGTGTTTTTGGTGTCATTGGATGTTCCTATCTTAGATCATGTTTAATGGTCTCCTGACATGATATCAATAACAATGTATGTTTTTTAAATGGGTACATTGATTCAAGATGAAAACAATGGCAATGAAGTCATGGAATGGTATTTTGTGTTGGGTGCATCATTGGTCACATGGCATTGGATGAATGGTCAAGAAAGGATTTTTCACCTCCTAGTTATGGATGAAATATATCACAAGCCATGTTTATAAGGATGGATGTGCCTTAATTAGACCATGGTTATGGAATTCAAGGGTAAATATGTCTAGTTAAATAAACACATAATAATGAAAGATAAGGGTGAGTACACATGAGTGCATCCTTCTTTATGACATAATACAGAAAAAGAGATTATATTACATAGTGAAAGTTTGTTGGTAGGCTATCTCTGTTGTGACAATATTTATCTCTTTGAGGGCCTTTCTGGGTTGCAAGTTTTTGATCATGGTCTATGAATACTACTCACTACATTAGATCTAAGGGCATAGAGGGTCATACATAATAGCATATTCACGAATATTCCCTATTCAGTTGAGTCGGATTTTGGGACATGGTGGGCCCGACCACTAGGGTCTAGAATTTTTCCAATGAAAAATGACCACCAATGTAATAAATTAATTCACATAAATCGAGTCCACAATAATGATTATAAAATTTATTTATTTTATTTAAAATTTTTATGTAAATACAGGAAAAATATTAATATTCCAATATTAATTACTTCATGGTTCAATTAATATTTATCAGAGAAATGGGTCAAGGTAATGACTCAATTATTATCATGTAATATATTTTAATATATTTCATGTGAAAGTTTTAAATATTTATGACTCATTTTTGTAGTCATAAAATGTCTTTGATAATGTGTTATGTATTCGTGGGCCGATGGGTTGATACTGGGTATTTTAATTAACCAATATAAATATAAGAGGATAGGAGATTTCCAATTACAAATAATGTTGCTTCACACTCCACATCTCTCTCTTATGATCTAGTGAGAGTGGATCTTAATGAAAGGAGCTCAGATCCATTAATACCTCATCCATCGCCAGAAATGTGATGCAGTGATCATTGTAGCGTTAAAAGTGCCATCAATTTTTTGTGCTAACACCTAGATTACAACGAACAATGATCCAATAGATTCCTTGAATCATTTGTGAACAATCTAGAGAATTTCAACTTTGGATTCTTGGATCAGAAATATCCAAAGATGAGTAGATTTCGTGTGTGGCTTCATATTAAACCAGGTATTTTTATAGTTTATTTTTGTGCATAAAACCCTTCATGTGTGGTCCTCGATTTTGAACGGGCTGCTCCTCACTGACCTTGACATGATTACATTGATCATTGGTGGAAATTTATTAAAATCCCACCAGTTTGGGGCTTCAATTTCATGTTCTGTTCCAAAAAGTAGTATCAGAGCGATGCGTATTGATTTTACATCAACTATAAATTAATTTTTAAAAAAAAATTTCATGAAGGGCGACGACAAGGTTCCAACGCCATATAAAAAAATAGATTCAGACATCTGATGTCTATTTTTTGGTTATTGGACGTTTTTTATTTGGATTCAAGACTAAATATAGATGATTCTTTTTTATTTCAACTGAAAATTTTGGGATCAAAATGCTCACAATAAAAAAGTTTTTCATTGATATTATTTTTTAAAAATGATTTCATTATTATTAAAATAATAAAATATTTTATTTTATTATAATAAATATATTCTTTTTATTTTTATTATAATTTTAATTCCATTATAATAATATTATTAGTAAAATAATAATATAATTTTTATAAAGCATATAAATTAGTCTTGAGAAAAGAGGATAGAAAAGTCTTGAAAATAAAGTCTTTGTTTTGGAAAATGGAGAAGTGGTGGGATACCTACAAAAAAGGTTTTAGGGGGGCCATGCATGCCCCCATTGTTTTTTTCCTTCCCCACGGGTTTAGAAACACTACGTGGCAGCCCATCTAGGGCCACCTCTTCCTCTTTTTCCACGATTTAGAAGACAACACAATCGGTGGTGACAACCACCCTCCCTACGACATCCTCCCTTCAACAGTGGAACCACATCAAGGCACCTCTCTCAGTCACATCAGCCAAGGACCGCACCCGACACACTCTAGACTAGCCACCCCAACTTTCGTCCTTTGCTGGAACTTCACCCTAGGACCCCTACACCTCCCTCCCGTTATGGCCTTCTAGAACTCTATTCCTCCCCCATGGATGCCTCCCTCACACCTAGTAGTGCTCGGCTACCTACCTGTAGAAGACCCATCTATGCGCTGCCCTGAAGTTCCAGTATCCCGACCATCATCACTGCTAGCCACCTCTCGTATGTGAACCGGGTGATGCAGTGGGCCAAACCAACACCCCACACCACATTGTGCTTCTTCCATTCCTAACAAAACCACCATTCTTTATGGTCCTCCTGCCTCATCCGGTAGCAGCCTTGCACCAGCGACATTTGCTTCAGCTCTTGTTGCTTCCTTCATCTACCGTACCTGTATCCACCACCTCATCAGGTGGTCTTCCCCGTAGAGGTGTGGCTCCTCTCTGTGCGTATCAGTGTGGGACACACCAAACCACCCAACGCCATCACCAAATTCACCTCCTGTTACCTTTTAGACCACGTGCTACCACAATTGGAATAGCCCCCATCCAGATCGCTCTTTGCTAGAGGCTATAGCCCCGTGCATCACCATCGTGCCCTATTCAGATCCACACCCCCAGGATGTAACTGTTTTCACTTACGGGATTTGCCTCTCCTGGTGATCGGGCAGGTCTGTCTGCCAGAAACAAGCATGTGTGGGCCTGTTCAGTCTATAAAAACCTTTCATGGGGTGGGCATAGCCCTCAATTGTCCTACATAGGTTTTCACCTACCCACATAGTCCTTGACCTGGGTTTATGGGGTTCATGAAATTTATGTAATTCAAAAGTTAAAAAAATTAAAAATTTAAATTAATGTTGATAATCAAATTAATTTAATATTAATTTTATTTTATGAATATTTAGAAGTAGTGTAATTAATTTATTTTTATGTTTAATTATATTAATTAATTAGTTTATTATTTAGTTTTAAAATAAAATCAATTAATCAAGACTAAATATCATTAAATTGAATTTCATACTAGAGTGATGATTTTAATTCAATTAAATTCCATAAAATTAATATTTAATGCATGTTTAATTTTTATTCTACATTTAGTTTATATACATGAGTTATAGCATTTAATTTTCATGAGTCGTGGACCTACCAAAGTATGTATGATGCATATTGTTTTATTATTTAATTAATTAATTTATTTAAATATTTCTTGTAAATTTGTAATAATTATTTTAATTAAATAAAAGATGATATTTTTTCATCTCAATTGTCATTATATGTATAAGACCATGAAAGCCCATTCATGGAGTAGTATTTTATTACTTGAGACCCCCTCACCTATGTGTGAGTACATTTGTATAATGATGACACGATTCGTGAAGCACTTTGAGCCAAGTGATGATGACACACCAGACAAGAGTTGGATATATAGGATGAGTAGATGATGTTGTTCAAGTCACAAGCCATGCAACCAAAATGTGTAAAACCCTAGGGTTTTGGTAGGTCCGTTATTCACTCAACAGATGAGCCAATAGTACCAGAACATGAGTCAGTTATTCATTTTAATTCTTATTGGTTTATTATATTGTGAATGGGTAGTTAGAGGAAGCTCACATAGATTAATAAAAAAATAATTTAAGATAAAATGAACATGTGATGTGAATTATTTTCTGATTTCATGCATTATATGTTGTCAGTGTGATCACATAGCATGTGCTTCAAAAAATTTAAAATTATTTCTCTCATCACAATAAATTTAATAAAATCCTCAATGATATATTAAGTCTAAACCGCATTTTTACTTTCAAATTTGGACAAAACCGGTTGTTTGAGGAGCCGGCCATTCCATTGATGAGGGTGCCTAATACTACCGAGTAGTCCTCATATAAGGGCTGGGTTTACTTAACTAAAACTAAAACAAATAAATATCCATATCTAGATTTTTTTAATTTTAGAGTCAAGAATTGTGTATATAAAGATTTCATTTTAAAACGTTTGGACTTCATTCAACGGATCAATGATCTACAGGTTAAAGCATTTTTCCAGAAAAATCCTACCTAGAACCTTCTATGTAATGGTGTAGCCATAGCTTGTATATTGTGAGGGGTGGTTCCAAGATCCCTGTCACTAGAGTACTCATGCGATAGAGTAATCCTATTATAGCGCAGAAGATTCATAAAATCGGATAAAATAGTGGGAGACATTAAATTATTTATGTAATTTATCAAAATGTCTAAAATTGTAATCAGATAAAAGGAACTAATCTACTAAAATTTATTGTTGTAGAAATATTGGGTGTTATTCCACCAGTTTAAACTACAATAAATATTGGACAAATTAAATGTCCAAATTGACAAGGGTATCCATGAATAGTATAGAAGCCTACGCTAGTACTATGATAATGGAAACTCAAGGTGTCAGTATCCCCAACACTTTTAAAATACCTTAAGAAGCGAGGGTAAAAATTTCTTAAAGGATATTAATGTGCAAATCATATGATGGTAATATAATTATTATTTCATCAATATCTAGTGTTAGTTGTGGTTGGTACACCGTGATGTGGATGATATAACATAAAGTATCATCTCTGATAATTATTCATGGAGAAAACGACGAAATGATATGAATAAGTTAAATTTTACACTAACATGTGTAAATTGAATGGTTAAACATGATCTTTAAATGGATCATTTACTCATGTAATTTTCAACCCATTACTCATGTTTCATTTTATGTTACAAAACGAACAGGTATTATGTAAATACTCCATTACTATCTGATGTAATGTTCTTGAATTGAATAAGAATAAAATATATTTATGTTTTAATTCTTATGGAGAATAAATTGAAAGGTAATGTGAAAAGGTCAAAGGAATATAATTTCAAAGACACAATAATGCAACCTTCAATTAATGAGTTATTAAAAAATGTTACTTTTATTTCATATTATAAAATAATTCTATGGATGAAAAAAAGAAATAACCTAATTTAATGTAGCAAGTTATCACTTGTACATAATCCATATACTTCAATTTTTATGTTTCAGTTTTACTACATGGGTATTAAATACAATATTCTAGTGACATATGTGTACTCTAATACGATAAGAAAGTTAGTATAGATACATTTTTGAATGTTGGGTGTATTCAATCAGTGGCTATGAAAGGGTGATACCCGGGACAGTGTTGAGAAGTACATGACTTCTTAATTTTGAAGTGAAATAATAGTTTTGAACTAATATTTAGTATAACCACTCACATTAATCTCATTTTCCCTTGGACGTGATGAGACATTCATTCATGTTTTGGAATGAATGTTGTTTTGGTAAACCCAATAACTAGTTTAGTATTAATTGAATCATAGGGAATTAGTGATGAATATAAATTTAAGACTTAAACCCAGTTGTGATAAGATAATTCATTGATAATTATTACTAAATGTGGGCATCATGAATATTCCATGTTTGGTATTTAGGCTCGGCACTGTTAAATAATTTATTTATTATTGACTTCTTTAGTCTGGACAATGGAGCCTTTGGTAATAATGGTATTTCACAATGCTTATGGAAATAGTTAAACAAGTTAGCATGAACTATTCCATGTATAATCTAGAGGTACATATATAATTTAAAATATTCATTTATGTAATTAAGGAATAATAAAGAGACGTATATGCATGATCAGGAGATATGAGACTCTTCGGGTTGGGATACAATATAATATCTCGACCAAGCATTCATCAATCTTGGAAATGTAGCATTGAATAATTCGTAAATTCAAATTTCCATATCTACATCAAAACATTGATTTTAATAAGGAGGATTGATGATAATGACTTACATAACAACATTGATCAATAAACATGTTACTTGGAGAAATTCCTAAATGCATATGTGACACATCAAAATTTTTATATATGTAATATCGTTGTTGCAACTAGTAGAACCAATAATTATATTTCATGAAATGATTTTCCAATAACAATGATATCCCACAACCATATGGAATCTATAATGACAAATTGATATCATACGTGTCAATTTATTATGTAAATCCATTATGTCATAAGTACATGTGTTTGGATGAAAATAGTATGTTCGGATAGAAACCAACTTGCATCAAGATAAATACATAGTGAATCTACGGTAATTATCCTATCAATTTCATAGGATATTACCAAAATCCCTAATATAGAATGATTTTTAGACAATAGATGGACTACATATCAATATAAGGGTTCACATCTCAATTAAAGATAGTGTGAGCTATAATGACATGTATTTTGTCAATGCTATTGATGCACAAATAGTTGTCATTGGAACTTCTTCCACAAGTGCATGTGGAACAAAGAATGTTTCAGAGACACATACTGTGTATGAAGGATAAAACCTTGGTCATGATATTATATTCATTGCGTCTAGTGATATATTATTTATGTTAATAATATTTCCTACAAGTAATTAGTATATGGGAATTAACTAAAATTGATAAGACCAACTAAAATACAATTAATGGATTCCATGTATCAAATTGAAATAGTGCTTATGTTTTTTAATACTATGGTGGGTATTCAAGTGAATTGATTCCTAGATGGTACATGCATGGTACAAATAAGAATCAATTGGTTTGACTATGTTTTTATTCCAAAATCCGTTATAATTTTATTTTTTTAGTTAATATTTATGATAAATTTTTTTAGCATTAGATTTCATGACCACAAATCGTGGATGGTGTCTATATGGAACAACCTAAAGGGATGGTCACATCATATAATGCTAATAAAGGTTTCAAGTAACTGAAATCTAGTTTTGTATTAATCTAAGAAACATGATCGTAGAATATAAATTTCAAATAAATGATTCCCATGTGTCTACAAGAGGTTAGCAGGATCATCAATGTTTCCAAGTAAATATGTTCAGAAACATATGGAAAATAGAAATTTATCTCACAGTTAAATAATACTAATATGAAATTTATTCTCTAGTGATTGAATTAAATTATAAACTTATGTTCTAGGGAATAGATTCTATTGATGTAGATTTATAGGTTGCTTTGTCCTAGTAAATCTTACATATAGTTACATTGTATTGAAAAATACAAGTTAGAACAATTCTAGAGATGAATTATTTCCTATGCCATAGGGCCTAATAATTTAAGGTTGACATGTCAATGACATGGATGAGATAAATGTGATGAGTTAAATCCATACATCAATTTGATGGATCAATAATATATGACATGATATGTACAAGTACCAAATTTTACAACGTATATTTTACAGTTGGAAAATATCAGTTATATCAATGAGAATTATATGGGATGCAGTCAAGACTATCTAATATTACATTCTCAAGTACAAAAGATATGTACCAGGTAAGTGGAGAAGAAGGGATAGTAGTTTTGGGGGATACAAAATAGTCTTCCATAGATCTATGTGATTTGGAATTGTTGTTAGGCTAAAGGTGATGAGCGGGTCAATATCATATAAGCCAGTGGTATCCAAACCGACAATGACTGGGTAAATAGATGCTTCTAAAGTAGTTAGGAAGCAATTAGATGCAATGATTTTGTACCAATTCTTGAAATCACACCTGGTTAGAAAAGTATTTTCATAATGTAATTTATGATATTATTACTAGACAAGATGCCATGATATAACAGTGGAAAAGTGGGATATAATTGGGGAAACATCTCTTGAGAATATATACTCAATGAGATAAGGTCACAATAGCTGAATTGTCACATGGTAGAACCATGGAGGTCAAAGTAGCTAAAGCCATTACTAAGCAGAAATAGGATATTCATCATGTGAGTAGCTAAAAAGTTTGGTTAGAAATTTGGCTCGAGTGAATGTGGGTGTTGAAATAGTTGGTTACCTAGATAAAATTATTCAGTTTTTTTGATTACCATAGATATTATATAGTTATCTATAAATAATTTCATCTTCCCATTAATTTTTAGACTTTTCTTCATTCACTATTTAAAAATTAATTTCCAAAGATTAATTGACGTATCTCATGGTTATAGCTGTTCGCAGGCTATAATGAGAACCTCTAGATAATATGACATTAATCATAAGTATATGTTATGTAATCTAGATATATCATACTTATAAGAAATAGTGGATGTATGAATATCAGGTGCTAGGGGATCATAAGCGCTGAGACTTCATCTCGTAAATTCCGCACTTGATGATCTCTAGTAGTGACCTCATGAGGACTGATCCACCAATAAGAACTCCACATGTTTTGAATGTCATTTGATGTTCCTATATAGGATCATGTGTAAAGGTCACCTGACTTGAGGTAATTACAAATGTATTTCTTCTGACGACATAAATTAATTCTAGACAAAAACCAGGGAAATGAATTCAGGGCGAGGTAGTTTGTGTTTTATGGGTCATTGGTGACCTGACATTGGTTTAATGTACAAGAATGTATTTTTGGATTCCTAGTTATGGAAATAATATATCTAAAGCCTTGTCAATAAGGATAAAAGTACATTTATAAGACCATGGCCATGGCAGTTGAGGGTAAATCTATCCAGTTAAACCGACAAAAAATAATGAAAGATAATGACGATGACACTTTAGTGCATCCTGCTTTATGAAATATTATTGATAATGAGATTATATTACACAGTGTGTGTTTGTAGGTTGGTTGTCGCTGCTGTGAAAATCATTATCTCTTCAAGGGCCATGATGGGATGCTAGATCCTGCTCTGGATCTGTGAGAAATTTTCCTTGCAATCGAGATAATGTCCTAGAAGGTCACACACAATATCATATTCAAGAATCTTCTTCTATTCAGTTGAATATGAATTTTTGACACGGTGGCCCCCACAACTAGGTTTCATGATTTTGTCCATGGAAAGACGATCAACAATGCAAAAAATGATTTTATATTATTCAAGATTACAATAATGATCATTGAATTTATTTATTTCATTTACATGTTTTATGTAAATACATGAAAAATATTAATTGAAAAATATTAAATTATTCATGTTTCAATTAATATTTATGGGAACAGTGGGTCATGTTAATGATTGAATTATTATCACGTAATATATTTTAATATAGTACAAGTGAAATATAATAATATTTATGACTCATTTTAGTATTCATAAAATATTATTGATAGTGAGTTAAGTATTCAAAGGCAGGTGAGGCGATACTAGGTATTTTAATTGACCAATATATATATTAGAGGATAAGATATTTCTATTTACTATTCATATCACTTCTTTCTACTCTCCTCTCTCTCAAGATCTAAAGAGAGTGGCTCTAGATCCAAGAGCTCAGTTTAAGAACTCTCTAATGCATCACCAGCGAAGCGATGCAGCGATTGTAGGTGTGTCGAAGGCATCATCAGAATTCCGTGCTTTCACCCAGATTATGATGAATGCTGCTCTTGTGGATTCCTTGAAACATGTGTGGAAGATATTGAGGAATTATACTAATTGTTCTTCTAGTAGCGATCTCCAATGATGAGCGGATGTCATGTGTTGCTTCACATTAAACCAGGTATTTTTATGGTTTATTTTTGTGCTTAATACACTTCACTCATGGTCCACTATTTCGACCTATCTACCCTTCCCTAACATTGATATTTTTACATCGATATTCAGTGGAAATGCTTTAAAATCCATCATTTTTTGGGCTTCCTCTGCACACCTGGTTCCAAAATTAATGTTATAAAAATGAATGGAACATATGGAATCATTACAAATAAACATGGGATCTAATTAATATGTAGTCATAGTAATGTGGAAGAAATGTAAAACCTGACATTATCACATGTCAAAGATATTTTCACATAGAGATGCACATGTCAATCTTATCTACCAAGAACATTGCACATAGTAGCATGAGTCAAGGATAACCACCAAGACCATTTCACATTACGTCTCATGAGACTCTACATTACACGATTCATTGGATATCATTCTAGGTTAACCCATCCTAAAATGTTCATGATTGGAATATATAGAATCATATATTATCAACCATACCTAATCATAAGGGTACCCATAGAAGGAAATTGGTATCATAATCATTTCATAAAGAATAATAGATGTGTGTATCATACTAGTGTCCATGAGAGAACTGAATTAAAACATACATAGAAAATTATTGGAAAAAATAGGAATATATCATGTTAAGTGACGTAAAAAAGAAGTTACAACATGTAAAAAGTATTTTAAATAAATTTTTTACTAATTCATTTTATTGAGTTTTTTTAGAATATTCTAATGATCCATTAAAATAGAAACGAGTATAATATTTTAGATAAATCCAGAAGTGAACTAAAAAGGATTTCATAATAATGAAATTTATTTTATAAAAAATTTGATTTCTTATAATAGATGATATAGTACATTTTAAATTGGGTAATAATTCAAGAAGTTCCCTTAAAGCAGACTTTCTTATCAGAAATAATGGAAGAGGTAATCATTTTAAAACATGTATCTCCCCTTATGATATTGAGGAAAGGTTCCTAGTACATGATTTTGGAGCATGTAATAAATATTTAGAATATGTAAATAAAAATAACAGATAACATAATTTGGGGGAAAACAGAAATAGGGCAACCTAAAAGAATAATGGAGGATCGAGTAGAATCCCTTACCATATGAATGATGGTGTCCTTTAAATGATCTGAATATCCTATGTAACAAAATAAAATTCATTAATTAATATTTCCAGAACCTATTATTTATTTTATTTAGTTATTATAACCTCATTATGTTCAATCATTACCTTTTTCATGGGTTAAGAGGTTCAATTTCATTATTTATTTCATTGATTTTCATTAATTGTTTCACAATATACATGTAAGGATAATCATGATAGATGAGAATGGTAGTCCAAAATTGGAGTTAAATGTTATTCGTGATCACACTATAGATTACTTGGTTTTAAAATTCATTTTTTTATTTGGAGTGATTATGAATAAATATATAAAACTTTAGTGATAATTGTATTGGATAATTAAGGGGTTTTTATCACATCAAACACATTTTTCATTATATATTAATATCATGTGTACCAAATATTAAAGAGACTCAAATTCTAAATTTTATATAAATTATATTTTGAACAATTATAAAAATTGTTTCATGTCCACAATTAATGAAAATAATAGAAATTGAAATCCTATTGTCCTTGAATGTGGTAAATTAACACATATCATATGTTATTTTCTTTTCTTTTATAAAAAGAGGTGAAAAGAGAAATGATGATGAATTATTAAATTATCATAAAAAATTTCCAATAAATGTAATGTACTAGAGTTATCATAACATTTGGATCAAAGGAGGTGATGAAAGAAAAATAAAACAATGGAACTAGAAAGGAAATAAAAGAATTAATAGTGGAATTTTCCTCTTGAATATATATTCCATTAGAACCTCTTTAAGGGAGAGGATATAGTCCTTCGAAGGGACGAAGTGCTGGTGGAAGTGGGATAGCGTATTTGGGATAGATTTGAGTATAATTTTGATAGGGCACCAAGCTAGATTTGAGTGATGAAGAGAGGGGGGTAGAGGGGTTTTTATTGTGGAGGAGATGAGGGTTTTATAAATATTTTGTTAATTATGTTATTAATTTTCTAATGAAAATAAATAATATTTATTATTGTGAAAAACAGTAATATGTTCATCTGAGTTTGATCCCATGGTTCTTACATCATTTATGACCCAATAAATAGTGTATTTTACATAAAATGTATATATACCACAAATTGTCTTATTTTATTATTCACTAAAAATAATAGAATTTTAGAAATAACCAAAGATTCAAAAAAAAATTCGATATTCAGAATAAAAAAATAAAATCTATTTTATGAAAATAATTTTCCAAATTTTTGAAATTTAATTTTTATTTAAAATCATAACATACTTAAAAAAGTAAAATTTAAATGTTAAAACATCCTTTTTAACACATTGAAAAATTAATTAAGGTCTCTTAAAATTATCATATAATAATATGCTATAAAAAAAATTAGGAATACATTTTATGAAAATGAATTTTGTTTTATAATTTTAAATTAATCATAACATTGTAATTAAATATGCATTATTTCAAAAAATAACAATACTATGGTTATCTCATATTGTCAATTATAAGATGAAAAAATTTATTTATACTTTCATTGGTAAGGTTAATTATTCAATTTTATTATTTAAAATTCATAGGTTTCATATTAATATTCATAAGGGTAAGATTAGTATTCATAAGGGTCCATTCCTATTCAGAAAAAATTATGTTTGACTTATCAGATTCTAAATATCTGACAGATCGTAGCGGTGTGTGTTATATTTTTGAAATTTAAATCACATAAGTGAAAATATTATTTTTAAAGGTAATATAGTACTTATAACATCATTGTGTTGTAATTTTATGTGATTATACTATATCATAATAAGATATTAATTTCCACTGATTATATTTTTTTTCATTACAATGTTAATTTTTAGATACTCATTCCTTGAAAAAAGGAAACAATTATAATTTTATAAAAGCACAAAAAATATACTAAATTTTTCACATGAATTTAAAATATATCGTGTAAAAAATTTTCATTATATATTTAGGAAGTAAAATAATTATATAATACTGGGAAAATGACACAGAAATAAAATGGTGTCTTTATATCATATATTATATTGATCTTATTGTCTTTTAAATCATCATATGTTTATTTTGATGCCCTTAACTATATACTTAACATTAACCTATTTTTGATTGATGAACTCGGTCATCCCTATAATTATTTATGTTTTTACTCCAACTGTGTATCACTACTTGTCACTAATGTTCTCCCACTTAGAGACATAGTGATATGTTATTCCAGGCATCCCTTGAAAATCTAATTATCTCTTTTCTAGAGGATGAATTATGAAACCTTCTCATGATGTGGGATTTAAAGATAGAAAATATAAAACAATATATAACTAACATCTAGTTCAAAATGTGATGATTACATTTAATTATGTTTGGGAGAATGTAACGCCCCAAAATTCAAAAATAGGTAAATTGTAGTCAATAGCATGTATAACATACAACACCAAATGAATAAGGGAACATAATATCATCGGAATTTTATAATATATTTACTATTATAAATTGTTTAAATATATTATATATCCAGTAAAGTACATGATACTTATTTACTGCGGGACATACACAACAATGACTATATTCTCTATCTTTTATTAAACACTTTACTGAGTCTTTTCAAACAACTATATATTAATAAATTATTATTATTTTGTATAATAATATATAAAATAGCTGTTATATTAGAAGTTATGAAAATTAAAAACTAAATTATGAAAATTTTGGTTTACATAAATATAAAATAAATTCATTGGTTGTAACTAAATTTGATATTAATATAATAAACTACATAATTTAATATGTGTATTTTTATAGAAAACTATTTTTATGCCCACAAATCTATTTTAAGGAAAAAAATTAAATTAATAACAATTAGTGAGTGATATTAATATAATATATATATTCTATATTCTATATATTAATTTTTATATTTTTCAAAACAATTTTATAAGAATAATATTAAAATAATCCTAATTTTACCCATATAAACCTATATTTTTATTAAGGAATTTCTACCACCTGTTAGTGAAGAAACTATTTTAAAATAAATATTTTGAACATTTATAGATACCATATTTAATAATTAACATTATATTCGAAATAGAATAAATAAATTTATGTTAGGGTAATTTTTTTTGGTAATTTTCTAAAAAGTTTCAATTTTTTAATGAATATTGTAAAATACTAAAATTTAGTTCAATTAGTATTTTTTATCAAATTTATTTATAAGTTTAAATTATAATTTTAATATGTTTTGAATTATTCATAAAAAATATTTTATTCAAATAATTCAAAATATTTCATGGAAATGAATTTCATATTGAAATCAATAACAAAATAATAAAACATTTTGGATGTTTTTACTTTAAAAACATCCATTGTTGTCCCATCTACAAGATTAAAATTAAATTAATCTCAGGAATTTGTATGATTTTAATTTTAGAAAATCAATTCTATATTTTCAATCATCATAATTTAATATTTCTATTATTGTGAAATTAGTTTTTTACCTAATGTAATATTGAATGTATTTAAAATTAATTACAACGAATAAGGTAAAATTAATGTTAATAAGGTATTACATGTTAATCTTAAGGGCCCAAATGACCTTCAATCATGCCCAATATCTAATGGATGGAATTATTTTTACCTTATGAAAAACATTTACTACATTGGACGATTATTTGTGGCAATTTTATTGTGAAATCGTGTATGTAATTCCTTTTTAGAAATATTACATGTGTGTCACTCCGGTTCTATTTTAAGAAGTCCAGTACTCCATCTTCCTCACACATCAAAATCTGATTTTACTTGAAAAAACTATGTAAAAAATTATCCTCAATAACCCTACCATAATCCTACAATCTAAACATGGGAATTAAGAAATCCAAGGATGTCTTTGGTTGGAACCAAAATGTGTTACCCGATTAAGAGTTAACATCTTTACTTAAGCTTTTTTTGTTTTATTTCCATTCTCCACTCCTTAAACTCTCTTTATTCCATGATTATATAACAACATCGGTATCCTAAATATACTAGGATGTTTTTTTGATACTTTTTAAACCTAAAATTACAAACACCCCCATCAAATGGCTAATGAACATATTGTCAATGTAAACGACAAACTACTGCCTCACCAAATGATAATTGTCCGTTCTTCCTTTACCACCTATCATTGTGGTCATTTTGATGAAAAATATATTTACATATGTTATATATGATATTTAATTTGAATAAATCTTCTGAAATTATTCTATACAGCATACCCTTATAACTCCCATTTTTGTGTAAATATGTCAACATCGCTTGTGGAAATGTGGACTACCGCCCCCACCAACCTATGTGATTCGTTCACAATATACATGGATAATATGATGGATTATTTAAATTAAAATTATGTAACATAAAAAAACTAAATTTTATTAATGTAATTTTTACCTTTGTGTATATATAATATATATTGTTTTCTTTATTACACTTTCACACACTCAGAATTTGATAATGTCATCTGTGGACTTGTGGACTACCACCACCTCGATATGATGTGATTCCCTTTTCATCAGAAGAGTTATATATATGTATAAATGATTAAATAACATTTTATTTATTTTATAATGATATTTATTTAATGTTATATTTATAATTTCCTTCTTCCTATATATTATTGAACAATGCAGATGATACTCATGTATACGTACGACATATCGTCTCCATGATCATTACGTTGATTAATATTTCATAACAATATTAAATGATTGTTTTTAAAAATATAATTGATGTATAAATATTATTATCATTCATGATTATTATTCTATAGATTTTATATAATGACCCCTACTGATCATAATTGAACTACAAAAGTGGTTTTTTGTCATAAAAACTGAATTTGGTCGAAAAAACTGACGTAAACATAATTAATCGCCTAAAACATGGAAATAAATGAATTAAAAGAAATTATAAAAATGAAAAAGGTTATTAAAAATTTATATTAAAAAATATATTAATTATACAATAATTTAAAGGATTTTCAACAGAAATGAAACAAAAATTAAGGGAATTTCATATCACTATTCACTTTTGTTAGAAAAATTTCATGTTCACTATATACATATTTCATTGGGAGGTATATACTACCAATTTTCATATACTATGGGATGATTTTATCGATTGAATTGTATTTAAGACATTTATTTAATATTATAACTTCATGAGGTTTGTTATTTAAAATGATTCAATGTGGTGTGGGACGCATCATAATGTTTAGAAATTATTTTCCCTAACAATATAAATTATATTTCAAAGGTATTTCCATTAATGAAAATTATATGACCATTTTCACAAACTATCCTGGGTCGACTTTAAAATGGACAGCTAGGTCGGTCCGCATCATGGCCCAAAGGGCAATTCCGAATCCCCACAGGCTGGAAACTAGTTATGAGCATCAATCATAAAACTAATGGGGATAATTTCTGCCCAAAACTACGATCAAATAAATAAAATAAATAGATATAGCATGCAGAAAAATGAAAATTGGATCTTAAATGAATATGAAAAGTTGAACGTATCTAGTTAGAAGGTACAACTAGCATTCCAGAATAGAAAATAATAAAACAAAACGATACTATCAAAACCTCCATGTGACCTCTTAGGAAACTCCTACCACTAAACTATACTTGGTTAAAACACTTAGAAGCTAAACCAGGAACCTAAACTGAAGGTCAATCCTATATCGAAAAATATATGATATGTGTCAGCATTATATTTCTTAATAGGTATGCAAAAATTTAATCAATGAATCCATGTATTTCCATTCCAAATCATTTGATTAGTGTAAGATTAAAATACTAATATAAATGTAGGGTTTTCACATTTTAAAAGTATGAAACATTATATTCCAATTTGAAATTCCTATAGATGCTAGATACTACATCCAATACAATTTTTTGTTTTATAAACAGAATATATTACAAGAGTATCCAAAGAATTACTAAAATAAAATAGGTAAACAATGAATGTTGAAAATAAACTAGAAAAAAAATGTTAAAAATATTTAAATAATTATGTAACAATGGTTGATACTAAAAATCCCTAGAAGACCCCTAGATGTACTCGGTTTGGAACCACCTTTCATCGTATGGTGAATGCCCAAAGTCAATAAACAACTAGCTAGCATAACCTGGCCTAATTAATAGAACATTCCTCTTTACCTGTCTAAAACTCGAGGGGGTACTAATTTGACTAATTGGGTCTAAAATAAAACCATAACTCCATCATAAAAAAGTCACCTAGAAACCCATGGTATTAGTAATACTATGTATGTTGGAGGCCCTCACACACATGACTCATCTTAGTAGTTGTCACCAGACTTGCCTACCCCAAACACATACACCCTATATAATAACCCATAAAGGGATATACCTAATAAAGAGGATGCCACTTGATATGTGTGTGTATAAATATATAACATACATTCATTTTCCATATCATCCATGGTGCCAATCAGTCCATCACATCATGTGCAGATCATAACCATTTTCTAGAATCATTTAAAACTCTGTCTAGACACACATAATTTCCAAACACAACCCTTTTTAACATTTATCAAAACGTCACCCATGAGCCAGAATATGAAAAAAAAAATTTTATGTATAAATTATCCATTGTATTTTAAGAAAAACCTTTCAAAATATTGACCAAAAACACACAATCTTATGAAACAACCAAATAAACCCTTACACCTAACATTCATCAATACACACAACATATGCCAAATTGGCACTCCGATTGAGATTACATTTCAAACCATTCATAAAATCCACAAAAGGACAAAACTATATTTAGTAAACAAAAAACATTTAGAAAACTAGGTTTTTATGATAACTCTATTTGAAATGATCCATTATAATTTGAAGGCACATCCATGTGTGCACCTAGTATAAAAATTGATGTGGCAACATCCAATGGCACAAATAAGTTACTATAAAACAACCAACATTATTCCCAAAAAATGACCACTTATATTGAAGATAAATCCAACCACACACATTATTTAAATAGCACCCACAATGTCACATTAAAACCCAAATATTACCCTTTTTATAACACTTTAACACAATAAAATTTTCTAAATCAATTACAAATTTATATATAGAACCAAATTATAAAATAACAATCAAAAATTCGTGGAATGAGTAAAGCTAAACATTTCATAAAAACCTTCAATTCCACTTCGACTAATTATTGTATTTTCTCAAATACTATAAGTAACATAAGAAATGAAAAAATTAAATATTTATCTTCAAGGTATATTTTTCAAATTATATTACCATAAAAACTCCCAAAAAATAGCCATAAACAATATCCAACTGTGAAACACAGATAAAAATTTATTAAAAAATTCACATTAAGAAAAGACTTTTCACTTTAATGAAGATGAGAATGTGCATAAACAAACTAATTTTAACAACTCCAAAAATTTTATAAACACTAAATAATACAAATTAAGTGTAAAATAAAACTATGAATCAAACACAATAAATATTTTGAAGGATTCATGTGTCAATGGAATTTATCATAAAGGATAAACCCAGATTCGCCTAACTCAATGGTGTACAACGGCGACACTACTTTACTGGATGGATGAAAAATCCCATACAAACAAAATACACACCAAAATCAAAGATATAAAATTAGTGAATTACTAATCCCTCCATTAGTGTTTAGATTAATTGATGGAAAACCCCAAAAACTAAGAGAGAGAATTATGAGGGAGGGTTGTTGTTCAAGATGTATTTTCCTCAAGTGCACCAGAAAGGGGGTTAGGGTCATTGGAGTAGTGGTTCTGCTTGCTGAAGTATTGTGTTGCATAAAGGGGGGTCCGTTGGTCATATCATGTAGGGGTGAGGGAGGTCGGATTACCAGAGCACAGAGGTGAGAGGGAGGTTGGCAGGTCGAAACACATACATGCGATGGAGGTTATCCGAAGTGATGGACCGCCATGAGAGAAAGAGTAGGCATGTACGTCGGGGAATAAGTGTGGTGAGGGGGTATGGCCATGCGAGAGGATAATAGCAGGAAGGGTCGCCTATGTGCATAGGGGATGTTGGTTGTAGATATGTTAAGTTAAAAAAAGAGAATAAAAATGTTATAATAATAATAATAATAAAATATATAATAATAATAATAATAACAACAACATATTATTATTATTATTATTATCTAACATTCTTTTAATAAATTTATTTAATTATATTTATCTCATTCTCATATTATTTTATTTCACTTTCCATTTCATGTTATTTTCAATTCAATCACATTAATTATTTCAAAAACTAGGTAACTGCCTACTCATCGCACGACATAAAAAACCACTTGAAAGTTGTGCACCTCAACCCAGAACTCTTGGACTATAGCACAAGCACCTGGGGTGACCACACAGTTACCTCTAACCATGTAGTGCTCATGCATTATTTTAAGATGTGGTCCTAACCTTGGTGCCCATGCACATAAAAGAACATGTCTTCTAACTAATGACAGTCCCCATAGGCTAACACCTGTCTTTCATGTGTGCCTTTCCCTCTCACACACATTCCCCATGTAACTTCATAGATGGTCAAACATCCAGATCACTAATCGAGTCCATGAACACTTGACTATGGAGTTATTTTCAAATTGGCTCTTGAAAAGAATGGTGAACTTTATTGATATTAGTATTATCATTTATTTATTTAACAGTTTACCATTTTGGAGCGTTACTTTCACCCACACCCTACCCCAGAGCAAGAAATCCTTGTTGTGGTCCCTAAAAATCATCCTAGTAAGTGCAATGCACATAACTGTGGATACCACTTTTGATATCAAATCATACAATTGGGACCTGTTAATAGCCCAGAAAAATTTCCCTAACATGGTCGTCGAGTCCTCACCAACTTGGTACCATGAGTTACTTCACAAACAAGTAGTCCCCACCATGGGACCCACCCACATACCTAAATGGGCCATCTGACTCATGAAGGTCACAATAGGACAACAAATGTCCTTTCCATTGTTTTTTTCCTTACTCACACACACCATGGGTAACTTTTTAGAATGTCACCCATTATGATCACTATTCCTGACCAAGCATGGTTAACTATGGAATTGTAATTAGATAGACTCTAGAAAAAGAAGATTCACATTGGTAACAGGAGTCATATCATTTATTCATTTATACCACTATCATTATAGGGTGTTACATTCACCCCCTTTAAAGCATAACATCCCCATTGTGGGCCTTACAACTCAACCAAGGTAGTGCACCTCAATTAATACTTCGTACCACCTTTGATAAAAAATGTTACAACTGGTCCCCGTTGATAGTACATACAACACACCCTAACATGAATTTCGGGTTATGTCCCACTAGGTACCACCAGTTTCCTTGAAAGCAAGTGGTCCCCACCCTAGGCCCCACCCACCAGCACGAATGGGTCATTTGAATAATGTTATCCCCTAGAGGCCATCACAAGTCCATTCTAGTGTATATAATTACTCACTCACACACACCCTAGGTAGCATCAATGATTTTCAACCAACATGATCACTACTCTAGGCCAAGAACGCATAACTATTGATTTATAATCAGTTAGGATACTGAAAAGGAAGGTTTAACTTGTTGAGATGAGTCATTTAATTAATCATTTATCCCATTATCATTATGGGTTAATACAACCATTGTACAATAAAGCATTTATGTTTTCTGTCATATGGTTATCCATTACCATTTTTATGTATTAGTATTATTTTACCACTCTATGGTTTTCAAAATGAATGATAATTTTTTTCATAAAACAAATCGTTATTTCTCTCATTATTTAGAGATGTTTTTTTTCTTCTAACAAATTTTTTTTATTAAATTTTTTTATAACAATATATAAAATGGTTTGGAAAAATTCATTTCTAAACATTTCTTTTTTTATAAGTATTTTCAATGGAAAATCCTTGTCTCATTTGGAAGAAGGAATTTTTTAAACTTTTTATCATGTAAAAGAAATATTCTTTTGAGACATGTATATATTTACCCATCCTCATTTCTTCGAATCCACCATTGCATTTTAAAATGATTAAATTTAAAATAAAACTTTTGTAAAATATTTTTCCAAGGAATAGTTTTTTGAATCTTTATTTTCCAAACAAAATCCTAATTTAATCTATAATGTTTTTAAATTTATTTTTCAATTTCATCAATGAAAACTACCCTTTATTTCAACTCTACATGAGATATTTTGTATTGATAATATCTTTAATAATCCTCAAGAAGAATTAGGATTTTTTGGACACTGATTTTATTCACATTTCAATCCTTGATTAATTTTAGTCCCCTTGAAATATTCAATTTCCTATGAACAATTTAAATTGAATTCCCCATGTTTAAGCATTACTTTTTTCATGGATAAGATTATTGTCTAAACTATACAACATTTATCATATAGAGTTTTCATTTAATTTTTTTTAGTTTTTTGTGATAGATTTATAATTATGTATCTTTTATTAAATATAGATATTTGATAATACATATTGTTTATTAATAATATCGATTACTCGATATAAAGAATTATTTGGAAATGAAATTACTATTGGATCCTAGAATTTATATAGATCATCGATGAATCGATTAGTTTTTATAAGAAAAATAATTTGTGAAAATTAAATAGGTTTCAATCCATTGGTTTAAACTGCACAGATGATGGATCTTGATAGTATTGGTCCTCAGATCCCAAAGACATGACATACAATAAACAAGCTCTTCCTTTAATGAAATTGTTGCGATCATTGTAATTTTCTATGGAATTATCATATTATTAAATCCATGGATGAAATTTATTCCAAATTAATTAATTAAATGTAATTTGTTTTTTAGTTTATTACCTTTCCATATTTATTCTTTCTTATCATGTTATTTAAATGTCACATGATTGTAGTTATTTCCCTTTCCATATTGATTATTCACATTGATTCCTTACTAATTCTGCTATACATTTCCCATACTCAGAATTTGATATCACCATTATTTATGCATTCTTCCTCGAAGAATCTAAGGTATGCACATAAAAAGATATGAAAGGATACAATAAATGGAACAAATTTATAAACAATGTTATTTATAAAGAAGAAAAAAAAGTTTTAATTAGTGTTTTATTTTCCCGTATACGTGATTGGTTTTCCAAGACAACTAAACTCTTTTTTGTTCATGATTTGATTCTTGGTAATCATGCTAATATAATTTATAGTAAAAGAGGACTCTGAGATATCTGGGGTTGGGTCAGTATAGTTGGTATCAAAGGTGCTTTATTAATAAACACATGAAATATATTTACGAAAACTAGTATTAGATAACATAAAAATAAGGTATGGTTTAAGGATAAGTATTGAATATAATCCATTTATTTTGGTAAGGTATAGATTATGTGGCAATTACTAGAAATATATCTATGTTCGGATAGTAGAGTGGACATGGCTCTGTCATATATGTACCTTGGAGTAACAACACTGACATGGTCTGTCAGTCGTTACTTTGTGTATCATGGTACAAGACAATGGGCCTTACCTCCCACCTAGTTATACCTTCCCATGGGATATTATTAGGATAATTCATAATTTTTTTACCAAAAATTATAAATTATTTCAATAGATATAGATTATTGATTGTCATTACTAATCCTAAGGTGATTTAGATTTTAAAATAAGGTTTCATTATTTAGATATCTTATAAATGATTATACATTTACCTCACCATGACTATTGTTATTGAAACAGTGCTTTCTAATTTTAGTTAAAGGATAGAAACTAAAAGAATCAAGTTTATGCAGAACCTGAAGGATGAGGTTTTGATAATGGGAAATTGAATGAGGTTTATATAGTATTTAAAGATATCATTCTTATGCCTAATCAATTTTACAAAAATATGATAAACAAAATGTTCCATAACCATCTTCTAATCTGTACATAGAAGAGAAATATGGAGATTTTCATGATCTATATTGGAGGAGACTATAAAGGAAAAAAGGCTACATGTCCCTCATACAAGAAATGAGAAAGGGGGAAACTAGGAAAGAGTATCAAAGGAATCCAGAGATGATTTCCTCGAATGGCCCGAAGGCCTTGATTTTTATGGATTTTTGATAGTCCACCGTTCAAGGAGTGAGGTGGAATCTTTACAATTCCCGTAGGCGTTAGTATTACATTTCCCATAGGCCTTAGAGGTATCCATTTCCCAAAGGCTTCAAAAATTACATACAACCTGGACTAACTACTTGGAACTACTCCTCCCCAGTATCTTCATCGTGAAATCAGATCCCCACCTTCACATGATGCTTGGCTAGGAATTCTCATACATGCACAAGCTTGTCCCGATGGCAGGTGTCATACCCTCTCATTCTTGCAATACATTTGGCTTCTGCTATGGTGAAATCTCCTTGCTCCTCCTCCTTCTGAATAATGAGATGATTTTTGTGTCATAAATTTGGACATAAAAGAAAACAATTTCCATGGAATATTAATACTATGATGGAAGGAAATGAATCCCATCTTTAGAAAATAATTAATAGTTATTTGTCCTCATTGTAGGGAACCTATTCATTACCCGAGACAGTTCCCTGTTCCAGATGATAAAATCTAAAATAAGGAAGAATCTATGTGGAAATAAGTGGATGATGTATTTATATATTTGTATTGTGATGAAATCCATTATTAAAAGGACTTCCATCATATTTATTTTTGGAGATTATATTAATATGGTTTTAGAAATGTAAAACATGTAATTTAGGTGACAACCAATCTAATTCGGAAATGTAATGAGAATTCATCCCAAGACCGAAGGATGATAATAGGTTCAAACAAACCACTAACATATGAAATATACTGGTTAATATGTCATTGTTTTTAGTTAATCAATTTGAAGTATAAATACTAACGATGAGCCAATAGTGTTACTTTTTTGGTTTAGAGATTAATTCATTGACCATATTAGTTTTGGAAAATAGTTAGAGAAATTTAGTTATACATTTCAGAGATTTGTGTGCATTATGATCCATTAAAACTATATTTGAGTGCTATAATCATCAATGTTAATTTTTGGATATCCATTCCTTGAATAAAGGGATGAATTGTAATTTGATTAATGCATAGACCAAAGATGGAATTGGTTACTTGAATTTAATACATATCATTTAAATCAATTCCATTATAAACTTAGGTAATAAAATAATTTCATGATATTATGAAAATTAATTAGAATGTAAATGCTCCCCTAGTACATTAATTTCTAATGAACTAATGGCCTTCTAAATCAACAAAGAATTATGTATTTGAGTCCCTAAAGATTCTATTTAACTTTCTATTATTTGGGATTGAGGATTCCAATCTCCCAAAAAAATATTTATACATTACCTCCCGGTATGTATCTCTACATTTCACTATTGTTCACAGACTTAGAGACCTAGTCATATGTTATTCCATGTGACCTTTGTAATTCTCATTATCTCTTTTCTAGAGGAAGTCTTACAAAACCCTTCCACAATGAGGGATTTCAAAAAAGTAAATATAAAACTATATATTACCATGATCAGGTTTAAATTGATAGGATTCAATTTAAATAAGGTGGGGAGAATATAACTCCCTGAAAATCTAATGCAGAAACACTTTTTTCAATACTTTGAAAAAAAACATAACACGAGGCATTTAAGGAAATATAATATCCTAGAAATTTATAATATTTTAAATATTTTAAATAAATTCAATATATTATAATATTTTCGAAGCCTTCCATACAGAGTTTGTGCGTGACATAAGAAATAACTAGTTTCTTTGATGACTTGCATTACACACAAGACTGTGTATTTTTGAACAAAAATATATTAAACAAATATTATTATTTAATATTATAATGTATAAACTTGTTGTTAAATTAGTTGTTATGAATAGTAATAACTAACTTGTGAAAATCATTGTAGAAACAAATATAAAATTAATTCATTGGTTACAACTTAATTAGAAATGAATATGATAATCAATTGAATATAAAAAGAATATTATTATATAAAACTGTTTACATGCCCACATTGTCGTTTTACCCAAATAAATTAAATTTATTACAATTATTGAGATATATTAATGTAATATAAATATATTATATATTCAATATAATATTTTTTATATTCATTAATTTTATTTTATAAGCATAAGATAATAACAAAAACAATTTTACACATAAAACTTATATTTTTATAAAGGCATTTCAACCACCTTTTATAAAGAACATATTTTAAATTATGTTATTGGAACCATTATATATTATATATGAAAATATAAAATTCATCTCTCATATAGAAACATAAATATTATCTTTGTGTAAATTTTTTTATTTTTCTATGATGTATAATTTTTAATGAATAGTGAAAAATATTGAATTTTAGTTCAAAAATTCTTTTTCATTTAATTTATTTAGAAGGATAAATTTAAAATTTAATTTTTTTTAAAGATTAATTATACAATATTTTTATAAATTAATCAAATTTAGTTCCTTGGAATCAATTTATCTTTGAAAATGACTTCAAAAATAGCAATCTTTTGGATGTTTTAACTTAAAAACCTCGCATTGTCATCCTATCAGTGAGATTAAATATTAAATAATTTCTTCTAATACATTGATTTATATTTGGAAAAATTTATTATATATTTTTAATTAGTCTAATTTATATTAAATATTATTTTCAAAATTTTTTCCCAAAAATATTGTTGAATGTTATTAAAATTCATTAAAACTATTAAGTTAAAATTATGTTTAATAAGGGACTATATCGTAATCATAAGGGACCCAATGACCTAGAAACATGTCCAAGAGCCATTGGATGGAAAAATTAAGACCCTAACAACAGATTTTGTCTACTTATTATCATTATTGTTTCCACATTCAATGTAAACAATGTGTATGTAATTCCTTTTTCAAAATATTACAGTTCTTCCACTCCTCCACTATAAAAATGCATCCTCTCGTCCCACATAAACAAATCTCTAATGACACATTGGTTTTACTAATATCATAAAAAATATCTCCTAAAAACCCCTACTGTAATCTTTATATACTATCCTTGGGAATAAATCTCTCCATGTAATCCTTTTTTTCAAACATAAAGGAGTTTAAAATTTATATATAACATCATTTCATATGATATTTAGTTTTTTTTCCATTCTCAAGTATCTAAAATCTCATTATTCCTTTATTATATAACAAATAAATTATTCTCAATAAACTATTATGTTTTTATGTAATGGATTCTTCCTACACATACACACACCCCCACCTAATGGGTAATGAACATAATGTTTATGTGAATGGAGAACTAGCACCTCACAATACAATGATTGTTCATTCTTCCTTTACCACCTCTCATTGTAGTAGTTTTGATGGAAACTACTTTTATATATGAGAAATATGAAATTTATTATGAATTAGGGTTATTTAATTCTATTAAAAAATATATCCTTATACCTTTAAGTTTTTGTAAATATGATAACATCATTTGGGGAAGTGTGGACTACTTCCCACTCAAAGCAATGTGATTCATTGCAACTATAAATGGAACATATAAATTATGGTTTGAATAAAAAATATATTAAATATGAAACCTCTATATGATAATAATTACATTACTACCTTTCTTGAAAAATGTTATATATATATATATATTTATTACACTTTCACATGCATGAAATGTGATAATGTGAGTCATGGACGTGTGGACTACCTCCTCCTCATCATGATGTGATTCCTTTTCCATAACATGAATTATATATAAATGTTTATATGATTATAAAATCTTTTATTTATTATATGATATCATTTTTTAATGTGATTATACTACTAAGGTTCTATCCATAATGTTCATTAATAAATTAGAACATTGCTCGTGCGTATCTACGACATACCATCTCCACGATCGTAAGATTAATTCATTTTTCATATCTATATTTAATAATTGTTTTTGAAAGTAAAATTTTTGTTTAAATTGTATAATAATGACATGATTATTATTCTATAGATGTTACATAATGACTCATTTTGAAAATAGTTGTCCAACAAATGATTTTTTGATACATAAATAGAATTTCGTCAAAACACCTGATATAAACATAATTGATTGTATACAACATCTTAATACATGAAATAAAAGTAATGATAAAAATTATTTTTTTTTAAAAGTAGATAATTAACATAATTTTATCATACATATATTTAATGTCTGTTCAACAGAGTGGAATCATATGGTAAGGGATTTTCATATAACTTTTTACATCTGTGAGATAAATGTAATGTTTACTAATTACATATTTTTTCTGGTGTATCTAATGCAAATTTTTATATATTATATCATGAATTTATTTATCTTCATGGTATTTAATAATTTTATTTAATATTATTACTTCATGTGTTTTATGATTAAAAATGATTTAAAGTGCTATGGAACACATTCAAATGTCTAAACATTATTTTCCTCAACAATAACTTTAATTATATTTCAACGGTATTTCAATTCAAAGAAATTATATCACCGTTATTCTATAAAACCAATAATTTTTCTCTCCTCTACACATACATGAACATTTCTGTTATTAGTACAATTTTCCCACTATTTGGTACTCAAAATGTTATAGAACTTTTTATTAATAATACCTAACATTATTTGTATCTTTAATCGGAGAACCTATTTTCATCTAAAAGCCTTTTTTTATTAAAATGTTTTCAACATTGTTTTTAAAATGATTTCAAAAAAAATTTTAAATTTTTTTCTTTTTCCAATGTCTTTAATGGAATATTTTTATCTATTTCTTAAAAACACATTTTTCTAACCATTCTACCATGAAAAAATGTTATTTTACACCTTGCAATAATATTCTGATTTCCATTACTTAAAATAATCGATTGAATATTTAAAGATAATTTTAAAGTATTTTTTAAAAAAATATTTAAAATCATTGTCAAAAGGTTTTTCAAATCAAAATGATATTTTACTCAATAATTTTTTTACTATTCTAATTTTTAATCAATGAAAACAACTAATTATTTCTACTCCACATTAGAGTTATTGTATTGATACCATCCATAACCTGCGACTATATGGTTTATGATTTTTTGGCCAAGTATGGTATCAATAATCACTTCCTGGATTAATTTTAATACTATTAAAATATTCAATTTCTTATCAATATTTGACATTGAATTCCCCCTAAGTGTCCAAATCATTTATCATGTATATGATTATTATATGAACCATATACAATTTCTCATATGGTGTTATCATTGAAATTAATAAAATTATTTTTGGGAAATATTGATAGTTTGGTATCCTTTATTCTATATGAATATTTGATAAGATTTTTTATTTATTAATTGGAATGATTACTCAATGTGAAGAATTATTTGGATATTCTATGATGAGTTTAGAAAATACATTATATACATCTTTGATGAATCGATATGTTATCATGAGTTATATAAGTTGTTTAAATTAAATGGGTTTTTATCTATAGTTTTAACTATCTAAAGGATGGTTCTAGGTCATATAAGTCCTCATGTTCCTTAGATAAGATTTCGAATAAATATGCATTTTTTCATATACTTTTTTGTGATTATTTTAATTATCTATGATGTTTTCCTATGATAAAAGAAATGAATGAATTTCAATTCATTCTCAATTAATTAAATAAATCGAATGTTTTTTTTCATTTCTTACATTTATATATTTTTTTATTGCCTATTTATTTGAATGAAATGTGTTTTTAGGTATGTACCTTTCCGTATTTATTATTCTCGGGGATTTATTATTTATTTCACTATATTCATTCTTTAATTAGAATTTGATCTCACCTTGATATATATTTTTTATTTTCTAAGAATCAAAGAGCTTTACTTTGAATGATAAGCAAGGATACTTAAGGTTTAATAATGTAATCTATGATGTTATTTAGAAGGGAAGAAATATGTTTTTATTAGTGTATTATTTTCCCATGTATATAGCTTGTTATGAAAAACTACTAAACTTTATTTCCTTTAGGATTTTATTTATTGTAATCATGATAATTTAAATTATAGCAGACATCAGCTCCGAGCTATATGGTGTCGGGATGCTATAGTAGGCATCATAGAAAGTTATTTAGAAACCATTGGAACTATATTTTAGAAAATGGTTGTTATATATTACAAATATAAGGTATAATTTGATGATAAGTATATAATAACATATGTGTATTTTGGTATGGTAGAGTTTATGTGGTTTTCCCAATGAATACACCAGTGTATGGATGTTACTAGTGGATATGGTTCTGGCATAGATTTATATCAGAGTAATAACTATGACGAGGTCTATCAGGCCTAACTCGGTGTAACCTGAAACATGTCAATGGTACTTATTGCACACATGCATTAACACAATAAATAATTATTACAAATAACTCACATCTTCTTTACAAATAATTATAAATTATTTGAATAGATAATGAAAATGGATGATCAAGGTTAAAAATAAGTTGTTTTAAAATTAAAAATAAGGTTTCATGATTTAGATATCTTATAAATGATTATACATTAACCTAACTTTGACTATTTTATATCACATTATGCACTTTAATTTTAGTCAATTAATTGAACCTGAAGGAGTCATGTTATCATTGTACATGAAGGAAAAGGTGGTGATATTGAGAAACCAAAATATTTTTTTATAGGAGGGAATTATTTCATGTTTTTACCTAATCATTTTTCCTAAAATATTTTTAACAACATATATATTAACCAACTCCATATCTAACCAATGAAGAGAATTATATTGTTATATATGAGCTTGAATTGTAGATACCATAAATAAAATAAAGCACTATTTCCCTCATGTAATAAATGTAAAAAGATATATATAGGAAATTGTCATAATATAACTGGTAAATTGCTCATGTGTGGGAAAGAAGTATATAATGAAAATAATTTTTGAGGAAATATGTAGAGTTTTATGGATGTAAATATAGATAATCCTAATAAATCTTTTATAGTAATTTCATTTATGTGTGGGGAACAATGATAATACCTAAGTCAATTCCCCTTTCTAAAGGATAATATCTAGACTAAAAAAGTATCTATGTGGAAATACGTGGTTGAAGTATCTATGCTTTATTTTTGTGTTTAAAATGTTTATAAAAATAAATTTTTTTGATTAAAGTTAAATGAAGTATGTCCATCATATTTATTTTTAAAAATTATATTTATATGCTTTTAGAGAAGGAAAACATGTATGCTTGGTGACAACCAATAAAATTTAGAAGATCCCTAGTACATGAAACCATGACTGAAGGACGATAAGGGTTTCACACCAACCACTGACCAACATAATGTCTTGGTTAATATGTCATTGTTTTTTGTTCAATAATTTCAAGAATAAATAGTAATGATGAAATAATAGGGTTTCATTTTTGGTTTGTAGATTAATGACTTGACTATATTTTTTTGAAAATAGTTTGAGTCAAATGGTTTGAATTTTGACTCTTTAATATTCCAAAAACTATGTTAAGAGTGTATTTTAGTGCTTTATAAGTCAAAGTTAATTTATTAATATCCATTCAATGAAAAAAGGAATGGATTGGAATTTTATCCAAGTACACAAAAACTATGTAATTTTACTCTTGAATTTAAAATATATCATGTAAAATAATTTCCTTATATTCTTAGGTAGTAAAATAATTTCCCCACATTAGTAAAATGACTTTAAAATAATGTTGTTTCCAAATAAATTAATTTTTTTGAACTAGTGGTCATATATATATCCTCACAGCTTTATAGATTTGAGGAACTAAAAATTATTTTTAATATTCACTTACATGTTATTGGTAGCCTCAATCACTACTATGAATATTTATTATATCTCTCTAGATACATATCTCTACTTTCAACTAATTTTCTCCTACTTAGAGACCTAGTTATATGTTATTCCATGTGACCTTTGTAAGTCTCATTCACTCATTTATAGAGTTTATTATACAAACCCTTCTCATTATTGTGGATTTAAACATAGAGAACATCAAACAATATATTACCTATATAGACATTAAATTTTGGGAAATAAATTTAATTATGTTTGGGATAATGTAACAGACAGAAAATCTAAATTATGAATGTTCAATATCCTATACTACACACAACACTAGGCACAAAAGGGAATATAATATCCCATGAATTTATAATATATGTGCTATTTTAAATAATGTAAATATATTTTAAATCATAAAATGATCATGATTCTCAGTTATCATGGGAAATATGCAACACCGAGTTTTTTCGATGACATTCATTATACTCAAGACCGAGTCTTTATGGACAAATATATATAAATAAAATAAAATTATATAATATGATAATATATAAAATAGTTGTTAAATTAGTAGTTATGAATATTAATAACCAAGTTATGAAAAAATATGGTTTAAAAATTTTATAATTAATTTGTTGGTTATATCTTAATTTGAAATTAATACACAAACCCATTGAATATAAAAAAAATATTTTTGTAGAAGCATATTTTTATGCATACATATCTATAACATAATAAATTAAATTATGTAAAAATATTTAGTGATATTAGATTAATATGTACAGATATATAAATAATCAATCTAACGTTTTTTATATTCATCCTAGATATTTGATAAGCATATGATAAAAACAAACACAATTTTATATTTACAACCCGATATTTTTATTAAGAAATTTCTACTGCTTTTTATTAGAGAACATATTTATAATATTTTTTGGAACATTTATAGATATTATAGTTAAATATAAACCCCATATTTGTAATATAAACATAAAAATTTGTTTATGATTAATATTTTGTATTACCCTATGATGTATAATTTTTTAATGAATAGTGAAAAATAATAAATTTTTGTTCAAAAATGTTTTTTCATCTAATTTATTCATAAGGTTTTATTATAGTTTTAATTGCTTTTATTGTTTAATTTTACAATATTTTTATCCTTTAATACAATTATGTTCACAGGAAAAAATTTCACTTTGAAATTAACTATAAAAACAATACATCCTTTTTGATGTTTTTACTTTAGAAACTAGCATTGTTTCCCTATCTGCGAGATTGAATTTAAATTAATTTCTACCAAATATGTGATTTATATTTAAGAAAATGGATCTATATTTTGAATAATAATAATATATAATTAATATTATGGTTTCCTTTTTTACCAAACAGATTAATGAATGTAATTAAAATTAATTTCAATGATTTAGGAAAAATTATGCTTAATTATGGACTAATCCTCAATAATATGGGTCCAAATGACCTAGAAACGTATCTAAGATACCTTAAAAGGAACGATAATGAACATATAACCACTTTTATATAATTGGGACCATTATTGTTTCAACTAACAATTTGAAAAACATGTATCGAGTTTCTTTCTCAAAATATTAAAAGACGCCACAGCTCTCCCACCATAAAAAGTCTCATCTCCCCCAACATAAACACACCAACCAATCCAGTATTAATTGAAAAATATATAGAAAAATAACTCCTCTACATCCTTCCAAAAATCCAAGAAGACTCCCCCTGGGTATAAATCAGTCCAAGGAGTCCTTTGGTTCTAACCAAAAGGTGTTACCCCAATAAGAGGTATCATCATTCCCTAAAATTGTTATTTGTATTTCCATTATACACATACTAAACACTTCTTATTCCATTATTAAATATCCAATCCAGTACCATAAGTATATTTGGATGTTTATATTTTAAATTCTCAACCAAAACATACAGACATCCTCATCTAATGGGTAATAGACATATAGCTTATGTGACAGGCATCTTACCGTGTCATGGAACAATGATTGTTCATTCTTCCTTTACCATTTATCATGGTAGTCATTATGATGCATACTATAGTTATATATGTTTTATATGATATATAGTGTTACAGAATATTTATTAATTATTTTACCACATAAACACTTATACATTCCATTTTGGGAAAATATGATAATGTTGTTTGTGGAAATGTGGACTAGCATGCCTTCATAGTTATGTAATAAGTTCACACAATTCATGGAATTTACAATGGGTGGTTTTAATTAAAAATATGTAAAATAAGAAAACCAATATATGATATTAATTACATAATCAAATTTTTTTAAAAAATAATATATATCATTTTCTTTATTACACTTTCAAACACATAATATGTGATAACGTCATTCATGGACGTGTGGACTGCTGCCACCTCAATATGATGTGATTCATTTTTTGACAAAATAATTATATTTATAATTACATATTATTCATTAATATTTTATTTATAATATAATTATAAATATGGATATATATAATGAAACATATGTTCTTTCCATTATGGTCATTGAAAAATTGAAACGTTACTCATGAGTACGTACATCAAACCAACTTCATGATCATTACGTTGATTCATTTTTCATAAACATAATTAACGATTATTTTTAAAAGTATAATTTATTTAAAAAATGATAATTATTTAATTATTTTCATTATTATTATCTTATATAATGACCCATTTTTATAATTGATTTTCTAAAAAAAATTGACACCTAAATTGAATTTGTTCAAAACATTATATGTAAACATAATTAATTGTATACAACAATGTAATTAGTGAAATATAAGTAATGATAATTTATTAGTCACTAAAAGTGGCTAATATTCATTGTTAATATCATTATATTCATTGTTCCAAAGTCTATAAACATTGTTTTTAGTGCATTACATAAATAGAACTTCATTTATCATATTAAATGCAATTCATGTTTAAAATGTAAATTTGGGCCCAATCATTCAATTGTTTGTGGACAATATTATATTAATTTTATGAATTTGAAATTTTGTGATATGATTGATCGCTTTTTCTTGAAAATTTTATCTTTTAGTTCTGATGGATGAATCCCAAGGGAGGATGGAGAATTTTTCACCTGAATACAGAAATTTGCTGGAGAAAGCATAATGGGCCTAAGGCCCATGAAACAAATGTGGGGCCCACAAACCATGCCAAATGAAGCTCAAACTTTTACAGTAGAAAGATAAAAATATATGTATCATTTTATAAAACTGTGTTCAGAGATAATTCAGAAGATTTCAATGAGATACAAGGGGATGAAGTTTAGAATTAAAATGGTGGGCCATAGCAGAATTCTCATAAAAACATCCCACCATTTTGAACATAAATCAAACACGGCTTAACCAAATCACCTGAAATTTTGGGAGATTCTAGAAGACACAACTAAAAAAAGATATTTTCAATTTATGAAACCTTCAGGTTCTGCCGTATGAAGTTTCAAACGCACACATCAAAAGGGGGGATGAATCTGGATGGTTTTGTGGTCAACATTGTAGCATTAATTTCCTTTTGATTCTTCACCCTCCTTTTGACTCTCTTAATTGTTGGGGGGTGAATTTATTGTTGGGGGTGGACCTAAGGCTCCTAATATTCCTATATAAGGATCTAGTGTTGAAGGGAATATTCATCTAATATTTTTCTTTGAATACATGTTTTTCTTTCATCCATTGTATTTCTTTCAATTGTAATTTCCTGCTTTTAATTTGTAATCGCATCGTCAAGTTTTTCCATGAATGTTTTTCTTTCACGTTTATTATTTTAATAAAATTTCTTATTCTTCTTCACTTTTTATTTTCCTTTTCTTCACAGGTTGATACCGTTGAATCAAGGTGTTAAATTATTCACACCAGCACTTGTGGATTCAATCACACAATGGTGGAGTGTTCGTTCTTTTAATAATTTTCTTCTTCTTCAATTCTACCCCCATAAGTCTACATCCCGCTTCCATTGATAGAATGGCATCAATGGAGGGATAAGCTCTTAAGGGTTTATCCAAGGGATTTGTAAGGTCAGGTATTGAATGTTATTTCATGTACTTAATATTCAAATCTATTCGTTATTTTAGGATTTCCTTTTGATGAGTTACATTCTTTCTCATCTCTGCCAACTTTAATGATGACACATTTTGAGTGCTAGTATGGTCTATTTCCTTGGAGTGCTCATTAAAGTTATCCTCAAAGTGAATTGGTGATTGGCCTTGGAATTGTGTTGGGATTAAATTGGTGAATGATTTGGAAGAATTATCTCAGTGTTTGGATATGTCTTGAATTAATGACATGAAATTTTCTAAGAAAAGAAATTCATCCAGTCCACCCCAAGGAAAACCCTAAGATCAACCCACCATCAATAATTGATTATTTCACATAATTTTTTATTATATGTTATTTAAATTATATCTTTAGTTCTCCAATTAAAATCTACCTCAATGTTGGCCACTTAATATCCAATCCATCAACAAATCATAGTGTCTCAAGGTTTCTTCTTCGGTCCTTGTGGATTCGATCCCTACTTGTACTTCAACGACCGCTTTTACCAGTAGGGTAAATTTGGGTGTAACCAAATTTTGGCGCCATCGCCGGGGACCCTAGTAAGTACCTTAGACACTCATCTTCTTTTCTCACCCCAATTTCTCTATTATCATCTCTGTTTCTCTTCGCTTTTCCCCTTTCTGTTTTTTTTGGTTTCTTAAAATCACAATTCCAAATTTCCAAATAAATACAATGGAGTTTAATCAAAAATATCCTTTCAAAAACTCAGGATGGAATCATTTAGAGAATCCACATTGGGAATCACCAATCTTTTTTAATTACTTTGATCAACCTTTGAATGAATACCTCATAACCGATCACATGAACAATCAATGGGATGCTGATTATTTAAGGGATCGATTTCCATTCCTCTCAAGGATGATTGAAGAGATAAAAATTAATGAAGTGAATGAAATCCAAGCATCTATCAATCCAAATCCTGAAAAAATTCTTGAACATTTGTGGGAAAAAATGGTTAAAATGAATTCAGAAGTCTTATCCATGAGAGTAGAACTACAAAGCATTGAATAATTTTTGGATCCCACTCTAACTTAGGTTGTCACTTCCACATCACTTATAAGAGTATCTCGTTTCCCACATAACTCATTTGAATTCAGTGAAGAACCCACTTTAAAATATGGGAAAACAGATTTGGATAATCAAGATAATTTGTCAGGCAATGTTGAAAGTAAATCCAAAGAACATGAGGGGATTATTAATGAGTGTTTAAATCAGGATGAAATTGATTTCATGAATTCACAAGAGGGAAATTTTTCTTCATGGATTGAATGCCCGGAATATTTCTCCAATGATAATTTTTTAGAAACACCAATCACTGAACCATTATGAGAAAGCACAAACATCAAATCCATACCCATTCATGAAACTCATCTAGAAAACATTGGGGTTGAATCTTCAATTCAGATGGAACCAATTGTGTTGGGAAATGCTGAAAATGAAATTGATTTTGATTCTAATTCCTTATTTGTGTTTGAATATCCTATCCAACCTGAACTCAAAATCAATTTCCTTACTTCCCCACCGAGGCACCCCATAATAGGTGATAAATAAGACATTTCAGTTGTCATTCATCCATATCAAGAAATCAATATTGTAGGAATGATCCTTGGTGTCATAGGAAAGACTATAGAAACAACTCGATCATCCATTTTAGATATTCCTTGGATTTTATGAATCATTGTAGAAAATATGATTTCATATGAATCAAATTTCAAAAAAACAATCAATCTCAATCTTTTTGATGTGGAGAAAGATGGGTCCATTAAAATTTTGAAAGTTGGAATTGGATAATTTGAGGGGTTTAAGTCAAGATAACGACGTTAAACAAAAGAGATGTATGGGAGGCAACCCATGGTTTTCATGTTTTTAATAATTTTGAAGCATTTTCTTTTTCATATAATTAATTATCATAGACTGTTGACTTGTTCTTATTTTATGAGTAAGGAAGGGTATGAAAGTGGAGCTCCATATTCATCTATGTCACGTGGTTTGATCTCTGAGTAATACCTTACCTAGAAATCTAAAAACAAGACAATGTATCATCAGTTTAATTTGTTTTGTTTTTTTATGTTTTTATAGGTTAAAAAAATAAAAGGACATGTCATAAGTCATAAGGAAAATCCATTCACCACCATCCATGCCACTGAGACTCAAATCCAGGATTGAAGGGAGACTATGGCATGCGCTATCATCATCAACCACCAGGTGACTTCATTCCATGATTATCATTTTAAATTTCTTCATTGAACTTTTCTCCTACCCCCCTTCTAACTTTTCTTTTCATTAAACTCTGGGGACAATGTTATTCTATGTTGGGAGGAGGTGAAATAAAAAATGAATTTTTTTTCAATAAGAACATGCACGGAAAGAAAAAATTCCATTAACCTTGAACATGATAACACACATTGCAAACTCTGAAATTGGATATCGAAAACTTTGTATGCTTTGACTCTGATTTTAATGCATGTTTAAGTTCATGAGCATAGTTTTTGGAATGTGCGGTTGTCTAATGTGATTTTTCAAAGTTTACATTTACATCCTCTTAATAAAAATGCCACAATGCACGTCTACTGGATCGTGGGTGTAAATTTGAGTCTTGGGTCCCTTTTATTATAGCATAGGGTTCTTGGGTCACATTTAGTTTAATTTGAGTATCTAAAAAAACAACAACAACCAAACAAAAAAAAATTAAAAAAAATAATGTCCACATAGAGCAATGTTTTGTCCAAATGCATGGAATCCGGCACTTGGGGATCGTGACTCCATAGTTGTCTTGCCCAGAGTTAGGATTTATATCTCTATTGTAGAGAATGGAATTGACAATATGTGTGGCGTCCGACACTTGGGGATCACGACTCCATAGTTGTCTTGCCCAGAGTTAGTCTTTTCATATCTATTGAGGTTAAAAAAACAAACAAACAGAAAAAAAAATAGATACTAATCTTAAGGTTTAATGTGATTCCCACCTAGCGCTTCCATTTTTTCCCCTTGAACAATAAAATGGGCCCCATATCTTTTTTGATGCACAACACTTTATCATGCTTAATTGGAATTGGATGAAATGTGGCGATGAATTTGGACAAAAGAATGGGCATGGGCTTGGGATAAGATTATGTACCTAGCTTGTTTTAAATGATTTTGATAGGTTTCATAATTTTTTTTGTATGAGGTCTTTGAGTGAGCAATGTGTATTAATTTTTTTTTGTAAAAGGGGATTTGAATTTCATATTTGTAATTTATTTGTCTCGGGACTAGCTAAACTCAAGTTGGGGGGTGTGATTAGGCACTGAAAGTGGCTAATAATCATTTTTAATATCTTTATATTCATTGTTCCAAAGTCCATAAACATTTTTTTAAGTGAATTACATAAATAAAACTTCATTTCTCATCTTAAATGCAATTCATGTTTAAAATGTAAATTTGGGACCAATCATTCAATTGTTTGTGGACGACATTATATTCATTTTATGAATTTGACATTTATGGATATTATTTATCACTTTGTTTGGAACATTTAATCTTTTAGGTCCGATGGATGAATCCCAAGGGAATATGTAGAATTTTTCACCTGAATGCAGAAATTTTCTGGAGAAAGCATAATGGGCCTAAGGCCCATCAAAAAAATGTGGGGCCCACAATACAAGCCCAATGAAGCTCAAATTTATACAGTAGAAATAGAAATATATATGGATCATTTTATTCAACTGTGGTCCTAGCAAATTCAGAAGATTTTAATGAGATACAAGGGGCTGAAGTTTAGAATTAAAATGGTGGGTCATAGCAGAATTCTCATAAACACAGCCCACAATTTTAAACATAACTCCAAACCGGCAAAACCAAATCACCTGAAATTTTGAGAGCATCTAGAAAACATAGGGACGAAGATACTTTCTATTTATGACACCTTCTGGTTCTGCTTTATGAAGTGCCAAACGCACACGTAAATATGAATGATGAATCAGGCTGGTTTTGTGGTCAACTTTGTAACGCTAATTTCCTTTTGATTCTTCACCCTCCTTTTTACTCTCTTAATTTGGGGGGGGGGGTGAATTTATTGTTGGGGGTGGACCTAAGGCTCCTAATATTCCTATATAAGGAGCTAGTTGTTAAGGGAATAATAATCTAATATTTTTCAATGAATCCATGTTTTTCTTTCATCCATTGTATTTCTTTCAATTGTAATTTCCTGCTTTTAATTTGTAATCACATCGTCACGTTTTTCCATGTATGTTTTTCTTTCACGTTTATTATTTTAATAAAATTTCTTATTCTTCTTCACATTTTATTTTCCTTTTCTTCACACGTTGATACCATTGAATCAAGGTGTGAAATTATTCACACCAGCACTTGTGGTTTCAATCACACAACGGTGGAGTGTTCGTTCTTTTAATAATTTTCTTCTTCTTCAATTCTGCCCCCATAAGTCTACATCCCCCTTACATTGGTAAAATAGAATCAATGGAGGGATAACCTCTTATGGGTTGATCCATGGGAGTAGCAAGAACAGGGATTGAATGTTATTTCATGTACTTAATATTTAAATCTATTCGTTATTTGAGGATTTCAATTTGATGAGTTACATTATTTCTCATCTTTTCCAACTTTAATGATGACACATTTTGAGTGCTAGTACGATCTATTTCCATTTAGTTCTCATTAAAATGATCCTCAATGTGAATTGTTGATTGGCCTTGGAATTGTGTAGGGATTAAATTGGTGAATGATTGGAATAATTATCTCATTGTTTGTATATGTCTTGAATTAATGACATGAAATTTTCTAAGAAAAGAAATCCATCCAGTCCACCCCAAGAAAATCCCTATGATCAACCCACCATCAATAATTGTTTAGTTCACATCATTTTTTATTATATGTTATTTAAATTATATCTTTAGTTCTCCAATTAAAATCTACCTCAAAGTTGGCCACTTCATAGCCAATCCATCAACAAATCATAGTGTGTCATGGTTTCTTCTTTGGTTCCTATGGATTCGATCCCTACATGTACTTCAAAGACTTCTTTTACCAGTAGGGTAAATTTGGGCGCAACCAATAATCATTAAAAATTATATTATTCTAGTAGATGATTAATATATGTTTATTATATTGGATGTTAATGGACATTCAACCAAAATGAAATTTAAGGAAATGTATTTTCATCTCAATTGTTACTTCTGTGAGTTAAATGTCTTGTTCACCACTTACATATTCTATGTAGTGTATGTAATGCACATTTTTATATATTATATCATGAATTAAATTCTATTAATGTTATTTGATATATTAATTTAATATTATAACTTTATGAATTTTATTATTTAAAATGTTTGAAAGTGGTATGGGAAACTTTGGAATGTTTAATGATTATTTCCCGTAATAAAAACCATAATGATCTTTCAATGATATTTCCCTTCGAGAATGGTTTATGAAAATAATACAATAAATCCATTAATTGTTATATTAGCTGGTTATCGATAAACCTTTTCAATTATTATTACCATTTTTCCATTCATTTGTACTCAAATTGTTTTAGAAATTGTTTTTCATAATACCTGACTTTATTTCACTCTTTAGTAAAAGAAACAATTTTATTCTACAAACAATATTTTATTTAAATGTTTTCAAAATAGTTTTTTTTAAAAAATTTGTACAGAAATTTTTTACACTTTTTTTAACCAATTTTATCAATTTAACATTATCATTAATTTCCATACATAGAATTTTTAAAACCTTTTACCATGAAAAATAAATGTTCTTTTAAAATATGTTCAGATTTACCCTTTGTAATTATTTCGATGCTTAATTAATATATTTAAATTTTTTTAAAGTATAATTTTTTATAAGTAATTTTCGATGAAATTTGTTTTCAAAAGAATAAAAAATATGATATTTTTATCAAGAACGTTTTTAAATTTATTATTTTATTTCATCAACAAATACAATCCTTTAAATCTACCCCAAATGGGATATGTTGTATTGATACCATCCATAACCTTCCTCTATTTGTTTTATGATTTATTTAGTTAGGTATATTATTCAAATTCACTTCCTTGATTTTTTTTATAATTTGAAATATTAAATATCATATAAACATTAAACAGTGTCTTTAACCTAAGTATCTATACCATTTTTCATGGATATAGTTATTTTCTGAACCGTATAACATTTCTAATGCGGTGTTTAAATTGTAATTTATTTAATTATTTAAGGAAATATTGATAATTATTTATCCTTAATTCAATATAGTTTTTTGTTAAGACAAATTTTTTATTAATTAAATTGATTACTCAATATGAAGATTGATGTTTACATGCAATGAAGGGTGGAGACCATACATTATATATATCCTCTACACATAGGTGGGTTCTCAAGAGAAAAATAGGTTTTCAATCTCAAATAGGTTTATATCTAGATTTTTAAACATTCTAGATGATGGGTCTTGATAGTACAGGTCCTCATGTTCCATAGACATGACACTTAATAAATAAGAACTTCCATTATAGACATTATTGTGATAATTATTATTATCCTTGATATTTTCAAATGATAAAATATATGGATGCATTTCATTCTAAATTTATTAATTAAATAGAATGTGTTTTTAGTTTGTTACCTATTTATATTTACTTTAATTGACCTAGTAATTTACCTTTACATATCGATTATTCCAAATTATTGATTATTATTTCTATTACACTATTCCCTTACTATGCATTTAAGATCACCATTATTTAGGTTTTATTTCCTCAGGATTCCAAGAGTGGTAAAAATAATGATATTAAAAGATACACTAGATGGAATAAAGTTTTCCTCAATGTTATTTAGAAATAATAAGAAAATAATGTCATATTCATTATATTATTTAATCATGTATGTATCTGGATTACCAAGACAACTAATGTCTCAGTACAAGGATATTTGAATCCTTATAATCATGCAAATGTAATTGAGGTGCCACTATATGATAATGTCCCAAGACATTCAATGTATTCCTCCTTTTTCATTCCAATTCCTCTATCCATCTGATCAAAAGAGAAATATTTCTGTATTATCCTACAGCCCATTTTAAAATTCAGCTTAATAATTACATGTTAAAATGCATTATCGTGATTGTGCCATTTTTTAATATGTTTTACAGTGAATCTCCAACTCACCAACATCTCCAAAAAGCACATAAGCAGTCACACATAAGAACCTTAACTTATCTAGAGATTCACTAGTATTACTAATATAGAAGCATGGAGGAAGGTATAAAATTTATTCCAAATGAATCTAAATATTTATTGATTTATGATTTGGAATACCTGAATGAAGTGATATTTTAGGTGTAACTATAACCACAACAACACCATACAAACTCTAATAGATACACCACCATGTTCCCGTATAGGCGAAGAACTATCAAATAAAAAATAAAATTTACCTACAATTAACTTCCTATTTTATCTCTTCTAACAGGAAAAAGGAAAAAAACATCAAAAAAAATAAGAAAGGAAAATATAAAGAAAAAAAATAACTTATTATAGTAGCAAGTTCACCCTTCATAAAAAATTCATATACTCTACATCCTTTCCAAAGTAGCACATCAATGTTGTAAGTCGCTCCAAGCCAAATAATCCTTCGTCGAACTCATACCCCAATGAAGACTCAACCTCAATAACTGTCTTCATGGAACATCATTTAAATACCTTCATTTCCAAAACCATAAAAAGAAAAAATATTATTAATGAATATACCTTATGATTGGAATTAATATAAACATGATGTGACACTAATCCATTATAAGAAATAAATTCCTAATCTAATAAATTAACATAGAACTTATTTTATCAAAATAAAATTAAGGATATTGATACCTTTATAATCCAAAAAATCCTTAATGTGACCATTTGATATTATATGTTTTCCTAATTTTATATGTGTGGGTGAATGAAGGACATGTCATAGTGAAAAATAAGTGAAGGAATCGACAATATATCATAATGTGATTTTATATCTAGTTATTATTTTAATTGTTCAAAAAAATATTTTGTAAACAAATATGAGTTTATCAATAAAAGTGTTAATAATAAAAGGTTATAGTATACTTTTGAAATTTATATTTATTATATAATTGAATAGAATCATTTTTCATTTTTTAATGTAATTTTTGTTAATATAGTTGTTGTGCGATGAAATCATAGTTTTTGGACATTGATTTGTTTATTAAAAAACATTATGTTATTAAAATATTTTATCAGAACTTATTCAAAATTTTCTAATTTTAGAAAAATTATGAAATGATTCCATACCTTGTGAATTTATGTAATAAAATTATCAAATAAGGTTCCTCAGAAAACTGTTTTTATTTTATAATAGTTAATCAGTAATGATTATATAGTGAGTTAAATATATTAATGAATGCAAGTAATATACCTAAATGAATTTTAAGAAGATAACATATGTTTTATTAATAAATTGTTGTTGTTGGTTTCAGAAGTGTAGGTGTTACCGCAATGAAGGATAAACTGTTTTTGAGAGCACTTGATTTTGAAATAGTTGAAATGAATTCCAAGAAAAGTTTTAATTGAAGATTAAAATCTGAATTGAGTAAAAAAAATATATTTTTTAAATATAAATAAATTATGTGTTCTATGTATGCAAAACTATTATGCATTAATCATTATGAAATTTTTAGCATAATCATTATATATTTCATAATACAAAATAGTAATTAATTATGAATGATGCATATTCCCTAGTGATTAATTCTCATAATGCCAAAATAAATTAAAAATTTACAATGAAAAAATCAAATGGATATTAAATAATGAAGAGGCCAAATTGGCCAAATTAAGTTCATATTTCTTAATGAAAAAATATTATGTATAATATATGTTTCTAAAAATGAAAACCTACTACATATATACCAGAATCAAAAGAATTTGGGTATAAGAGTATGATTTATGATATAGATATTAATTATAAGGTAGAAATTTTAAGCGACTAATATCAAATATGCAGGAAACTGATATAAAGCATAAAATCTTTCACCAATGTATAGATAAGTTGTTGATAGATTCTTTCATCAAGAATGATCTATTTGGGTCGGTGCATGATGATTCCCATGACATCAGGTATTCCTCTACATTATAACATCCTTAATTATCACTACGAAACAATCAAACTCGTTGTAATCCACCCGTGAAAATTTTTAATAATAATTAAATATAATGTATAAAAAAATACAAATGTAAATTCATAAATAAATCACAACTGTGCAAACTTCAAAAAATTACTCATAACGTGTTCTTGATAGGCTTTATACTATATAATTTAAGCCTTCATTTTTAGATATACAAAATAATTTTTTACATTCCATTGTATAGAAACATCAAAAAACCCAAAGAGTGGAATCATGGTTTTATAAACATTTTTTAAGGAATTATCTAATTTAGTGATTGTGTAATTATGTGGTCTACCTTGATGTCCTGAAAAAAAACATGGTTGACCTTTTCTTCAAATTCATACAACCCCTTCAGAAAAAAATGTATCATTTGTATCCCCCCCCCACAATCCAAACCTACACCCTCCCAACATGAACCCCTTCCCTACCTGCACCCACTTAGACCCAACCTCCAACCCCCCTCAAAACATGTTCACCCCCACCATACCTACACCTATCCACCTTGCACCCACCCCATACCTACATGCACCCCTCTCTCCAACTTTTAGCCCCCCTCTAAACATGTTTCCCCTCCCTTCCTACACAACCCTCCAAACCTACACCCCCCTACCTGCACCCAGCCCCTTACACCCCCTCCCTACCTCCACCCTCCCAACCTACAACCCCTCCCAACCTACACCCACTCCCTCCAAACCTGAATCCCCCTTCCCAAGAAACACACATCCCCCCTCCCTCCAAACCTACACCCCCCCTCCAATCCTACACCTTCCCATCCAACACCCCCTTCCTACCTTGACCCCTTCCCTCTCAACCTAAATCCCCCCACCAAACCAAATTCCCCCTCACCCCTACACCCATCCCCCTGCACCCACCCCCCCTACATCCATCATCCCACCAAACTGGCACCCTGCCATACTGCACCCCTCCCTCCCAACCTGCACCCCCACTCAAAACCCATTTCCCCTTTCCTACCTGCACCCATTCCTTCTAAAAATGATTGTGACATGATTGATTATTGGCCAATGTTGTAAAGAACAATAATGTAATCTATTGATATATTTTTAGAGGATATATTTATGAATATATACATAAAAATATGTGTAATTAAGAATAAGTTACTAATGAAATAAGAAATGGAAAAAAACCCACGGATTCAATGAATATTGGGGTATGTAAGTGATTAATCATGGTTTCCAGAGGAATAAATCCATATTTTTGGGAGGATCAAACCAGTTTTGTAACTAACTATCTATTGATTCATGATGGAAATGTTCAATGGAGTGAAAATAGCATATAGCGGGGGAACTATGACAAACGAGAGAACTCAAATATAAATGGATTAGTGATTTGCAGTTCAAAACATGTTTGTTACACATGCACTATTTATATATTTTTTCTATATGGTAGTGTTCTAGTTTTGGGAATTTTTAACTCCATGAGCTCCCACATATTCTACGTTCATAAAAAATGGTTGCAGTGATCCCTATCATGGAGTAGGAATATGTCCATACCATGTAAATCATTATTATTTAGAGTGGTGTGATTTGATTCCATTTTATGTACATTTTTTATGGATGTAATATTTTGTTTGATCAAGGTAATTTAGTATCTGATGTTTATAATAGTTTCATTGCCTTTATATTGGAATATGGTTTCTACTAGTTTAAAAAAATATAAACATTTTCTACAAGATGAGGTTCTATATGGAAATTCTAGATTTTTTTTTGAAATATCAATTCCAAAACAATGCCCTATCTCTAAAAAACATTGAAATCATTATACTTGAATCCAAAATTATATTTGACCGAAAACAGTAGTCTTGATGACCATAGATCACAGAAATTGCACATGAGAATGTAGAACAATTAATTTAGTCCCATTCCAAACCCCCATTTCATCCTTGATTATTCAGTAGTATTTTAAATATTGTGAAATCTTATACTTTATACATGATATACACATGGATATAGCTATAGAATTCTTACCCAAGTATAATAGTCTCACCAAAATTAACAAATTCCCCATATTATAAGGTCTAAGGAGTAATTATACTCTTCCCCTTCTTGTTCAATGACCCACCTACAACAATTTAATCCTATTATCTACTTCCTAGTTGTCTAAGATACTTATACATATATCCAAAAAAACACTAGATCAAAACATGAATATGAATTATTTAGTACATGGTATCCAATAATCCTGTAAGTATGTGGTTTCTTCACTATATGATTTCTTACTATGTCTTGTTACGATTAATTCTTTTCCTATGAGTCCTCAATCTGTATTTTTTAGATCCATAACATCCCTTTTATAGAGGGGGATTCATTTATGACAGTGTGTATACAAAATGTTTCATTATCTATTTCTTGGGAAAGAATTTATTACACATTGCTTCCATTATAATTCAACTCATTCGATGTTCATTTCATAGTAATGTATATATAATTCCCCTAAAAAGAACCAACCATTTGATATGAAAGAAAATATTTTTACAATAAATGATCATAAGTAGCTATCACACACCCCTTAAAAATTTCAATCCTAATACAATCTATCAAAAGTGTAACTACAATCCCAAATCCATACTTCCATGGTTCACCTGGCCTGACAAGATCAATCCATAATCAAAGCTTCGTGCAAAATTCTAAAATCTACTCTTATTTTACAAGACTACCTCACTTTATATACCTGCCATATCCAATAACTCCACTATTTTGACAATGGAATTTTTAAACTCAAATTGCACCATTACATATAATATGCATGATACATTAATACCCATTCTCTTTCCCACATAAAAAGAGAAAATAAAATGTCTATCACTTTGTTAATATCACATTACACCACCCATGAAATTACATTTCACATATCCCAACCATGAAACTATGAATTCATCACCATAATCCAAATCACATGTATCACACTATTATAAGACATTACACAATACCTATCCATTAAAATTATCCGCCCTCACATAAGGGGGAAAAATTTACCCAATCCAAAAATATGCATGTCCTTTTTTTGGGAATATTATTTTTTATCATATATCCTTGTATTATTCCATCAATTATTTATACATATTTCAAATTAATATATTTTTTTATCATAATTTTTCATTAGAAACAAAAAAATTTATTAACATCTTGAAATAGAAGATAAAATAACAAGTATATTTTCATTAGGGAAGCCTATTAGATCACTGTAGAATACATACAGTACCATTTTCATGTGATGTCTCTAATCTATCAATATCATAAGGATTAAATTAATTAAAATGGTATGATATGATGAAATCATACCTCATAGCTAGTGGGTGTTTTGTAGCAAGCCCACTGTAGTAGGGATTTTCCAGAATGTAGTCGAATCTTACCAGTTGGCAAGTTGGAAATTGTTTTTCTAATCATTCTACCACCTCACCCATCAACTAGTATGTGGAACATAAGCTTCTCAAATGATATATTAAACTACTTCCAAAAAAAAATTTACAACCCAAAAAACATAACACCTCCATAATAACATATCTAATCCTATTCAAGGTTCATTTTTAGAAATTAAAAGCTTCACAATAAAATAGAGCTAATATTCCATCATAATGGATGAAAATTAGACTTGATCAGGACATAAAATATAGAAAATATAATATTTGGTAAAATTCAAATGATTTTCAGAGTTACAATTCATATGAATACATTGTGTCAATATAAAAAATAAAAATAAAACAAAACATAGCAAGAAAAAAAAATCACATCATGAAAAACCCAAATCCAAAAACATGCCCAACTTCCTGTTATTAAAGTACAAGCATAATTATAACTAAAAAGTAAAAAAATGAAGAATATTAATATCCCCCGATCCCCAACTTCCACATGCCCATGCCCATGCCCATGCCCATTCTCAACATCATCATTAGTAGCAACCTAATCAGCATCCTCATCACCAAAAGCCGCATCAACAACATCCTCAAAATCAACATCTATATCACCACCACCTTCGTCACCACTGTGACCATCATTGGGGTCACCTAACACATCATTTAAAGAGAGAATTTATTCCATATAGCATTCAAAAGTAGCAGCATCCTCTAATGGAAGTGAATAACTCAACACTGTGATAGATTTTATGAAATTATAAGCCATTATATTACTTCTTTGATGCCACTCTAAAGTTTTATTCTTTTTATCAATTGCATAAGATCGAGTTATTTCCATATTAGAGGATTGAGTATCTTGGTAGGATCCTGATGAAAACTAATACCTAGATGTGATGATGTTTTTCCTCTGTTGACATGGTAGTATCCTCGGATTCATCTCACCAAACACCAAACATAAATGATCCTATGGCTGGTGGTTTCCATCTTCTTCACCATCGAGTGCCTCCAAGTCAAAATTTTGTAATTATGAACATATTAAATTATTAATTTTGTATAAATATTTAATATATATTTATATATTAAAAAATATTATAAACATATCTTGTGTTTTTGAATTTACTGAACATCCATCCCTTTTGTTTCTAATGTTGAAAAATAATTGGGCACGAGGTACAAGAACTTAAATTCCCAATATAGTTTTTAGAAAATGAGAAATTAAAAACTATAGATTAGAAAGACATATGGAAAATAAAAAAAATATAGCATATGACTATTCAATAATATTTTCAGTAGAACATCTTGTATGACATCACAACACCCTATTAATTTTCCTGGTGGTTCTAATTCGCAAGCATATTAGTGCACCCCAATATATAGAGATACATCATTGAATCTTTGTTCTCTGTGTTTTTCTTAAAAAAATCATACAAAATTACAATACAAGTAAAAATAATTAGATATTATATTAAAACCATTAAATATTTAGATTACCATAAACTCAATAGTAATCCAATGTGAAATCATTTTTTCATATGGACGTTTTGGACAATCAGGGAATGTGGGTACACCCTCTAAGATAGTGTGAACCCTTCTCATCCAAAAAAATAAAACTCATTCGTTTATGAGTGAAATAACTACTTAACATCCATCATCCTTGTAGTCTTAGAGTCCTCTATGTGAGTAAAGTTAATTCGACTATGAAACAAAGATGTTATTTCATTTAAATATATTAATAATATAGATATGACTTTATAAAATTTTCTTACCCATATTTGTACCCATGTGTTTTCCTTGATCTCTTTAATGATATGTCTCCATGAAACCGGTTCCACGGGAATGATATCATGATACTAGGCCAAAGTGTCCATGAATCTTCTTTTCTGCCTTCCATTTGAACCTACAATCTGATTTTTGAAATGTAATCTTCCATTAGCTATGTCTAGTGCTTCTAGGCTTCCTTCATCAAAGTATTCCCACATCACATAGAAAATGTTATCATTGAATATGAAATACATGAGGGTAGAATAATTATGTTGTGGTAAAACATGAAACAAATAATGTGATATTATTTGAAACATTTAGAATAAAAACATTTTGAAGGCTTCTCAGTAGACTGTGATGTATATGTGTGATGTCTTGGCTCAGCAGCCACTAAAGGATGTTTGTTTTAATGTGCATTCTTTGGGTGGACTTCATTCACTGGAGTGGAAGCTGAAGGATCAGACTCATCAGATGCACACCGTATGGTATGAATGGGAGACATTGTAGACATGGAAGATTATTGATAGTGTGATGAGGATACATCAATAGATAAAAATAAGGTAATAGTGGAAACATTTATAGATGTGGTGTATTTAAGGTCTTAGAAGAATATTCAATGTGAGATGATGAAGGCGTTAGTGGGATCATCCCAAAAGGTAGAAAAGACTTAAAATGTGAACATGAGGGTATTTGAAATGATTATGGAGTCATTAATAAGAACATCTCAGAAGACTTAATTGGTGGAAGTAATGGTGTGGTTGAAGGGGTGTCCACTGATGGGTGAGAGTGGGAATGGGTTTGATGGGTTCTATTTTAAGGTCTTGGAGCATCCCCACTCAGACCCATGCATATATGATGGAGAGTTAGATCTGGTGGAACTAAATGTCCCTAAAAAATTTGACAAATAATATTATCATGAAATTTTATTCATTGTAGATAAATATTACAAGTTAAGGTTCCATGTATATAATAGAGTGGTATGTGTCATTATAGTTGAAATATTCCATGATAATGTTATATTCCCATGTATTTATAGAGTCTAAAATAAAATCCCTTTTTAATATTTGTTAAAACATAAAAGTATTAATTTTCATAGCCATTAATCAAATAGAATTATTTTATAATGACCCAATATTGGGTCATGAATTCCTCCTACAATAACATCCAAAACATAGATGTGAACCAAGATTCTTATTATGAAGTGTTATATAGTACCTCATACAATCAGAAAATATAATTTATTTATAAGAATTAAAATCCATGTACTAAAATATAACCATGTATATTATGGTAGTGTGGTGACTTGGTGTGATTTTAGGATCCAATAGAGGTGTTTCACCAAATGAAAAGGTGATGGGTTTGAATAAGATGCAATTTTTATAACTTCTTCATTATATTTACATTGAACACTATAGAAATATTTTGATATAATACAATTTATGAAATATATGACCTTACCATGATGTACTAAAAATTAATTAAATAGTGAAAAATATTATTACATGCTTTACTCACCAAACAAGGAAACTTCTATCTATGATTGGTAATATGCGCCAATAATATTTTATACAATATAATTCAAATTTGTAACTCTATAAAAATTTCCCTAGAATATAGAATAGTATACTTTTCTATATTATATAATGAACAGAGAAGCATGGGCTCCCCTGTTCTTGATTCTAGACAATTGATAATTTAATTATAACATATATGTCTAATATATTACTAAATTATATTCTATTTAAGTTCTAGAAATTCAAAAAATATCAAATTTATGATTTTAAAAGATTGCATAAAATTATAATAATATATATTATATGATACATTCATATAATATGTATCCTATCTCATGTTGTTGGTTCAATTTTTTTTTTCTTCATGAACTATTGTTTCAATATTAAATTTAATGGAGTTATTTATTCTTAATGAATATTTATTTAAAAACACTAAAATAGAAATTTATTAAAACACACACTTCACATATAACTAGGATGTATGATTTCAAACATAGACTAGTGAAGACTGATATTATGCATATAATCATCAATTAAAACATTCTATGTTTTTTCATAAATAATTGTTCACTTATTATGTAATATTCACCTAATAAATTTCAAACATGAATACCACATTTAAATTTTGAAACACACAAATATGATACATTAAAATTAAAATGAGTTTTGAAGCTTCACTTAAAGCTATTGAAAATATAATTACCTCAAATATGATAGGTTAGCTATACACACCAGCAACAACCACAATTAAAAAGGTATGAGATTTATGAAAAAAAGATAAAGGCACCATAAAAATATTAGTAAGGGAAATATACAATTATGAATGTCATAGAGATACCCTATATTAAACCTCTAACCATGAATGAGGGTATCATGGGATCAACCCAAGGAATCATATGTGAGATGAATATATTTTTATAAACATGTTGTGGATATACATTATACATCATTGAAGTCCAATTCACAATCTATCAAACTTGTCCAAAAAATCAACATTTAAATTGAAACCCTTCCTATCCCAATCACCTAGATTTATTAGAGGGACACTAGTTACTAGTTAACAAACCTGTTAACATATGATTAGAACTCAACAGTAGTATCCATGTTTCCATATATATATAACAAACTAAAAAGAGTGATCACACAAGAAAATATCAATAAAAAATACAAATGTAATCATTTTCCCACACATCAATCACTGTATTAATGAATATCAGCAAACAAATCCTTTAACAATTGAAAAAATAAGAAAAATACCACATATGGGGATCAATATTAATAAAATAATTGTAAAAACCCTCAAAAGGGGAAAAATTAACCATGGCGGAATCAATAGGGTCACACAAGAATTAAATGAAACTCATTATAATGTGAAAATTTATGTAAACCCTTAAAACATGAATTAAAAACATAATCAATTCCAATTTCATAAAAATAGTACCTTAAACATCCTTTAGAAGTCAAATGAAACCACAAAGAACACTTCTATTTCATATCCACACTTTAAATCATGTGACTTTTTATTTCAAATAAAAAAAATTGTCCAATGAAACTGTATTTCCACCAAAAACATTTTGAAGAGTCATATAGGAAATTTTCACTTAGGGCATAACAAAAAATTATTTTAAAATAAACATTTTAAATAATCAAAAATACCCTTTAAAATAATTTCATTGTCAACACCACATTATAAAAAAATTATATATTTAAATAATTATTCTACCCTATAAAAAAAGAAATAATATTAAAATCCAACATACACAATTGAAACAATCTCAGATATCCTTATAAGTTTTTTCAAAAATAATTTTCATATTAAAAAACGTCGATATTAATCCTCAAAAATTAAATTTTAAATGATGAACAGTTTTTAAAGCTCAAAGTTATTATATATGTCTTAATAACATCACTTATATATCACATATATTCAAAATTTAAATAAAATATGATTTTAAATGATCTATAAAACATTGAATCGGTAAATGATTCTATTTCATTGAAAATTTTACTTGGAGGAAGAAAAAAAATCTAAAATGAGTTATATTCAGCAGTGTCCATACGAATTAGCGAGAATATCTCTTATATATGACAAAATAGACCAAAACCAAAGCATAGAACAATCACAATCCTAATACCTTGAAGGAATAATGAAATAGGGTTCTAGGAGGAAGAGGAAACCACTTAAATAATAATGGAAGAATAATGGAGGATAAAAAATTATAAGTAGTCCACATCCCACAAAATTTAAAAGACACATGCCAGTGTGTTATGAACCAACAAGTTTGTTCTTCAAACAAAATAATGCCCCACAGCTAATCGTAGAAATACAAGGAATCTTTCCAAATCCCTTTTCTTCATTCCATTTTTTCTTATATATGATGGCCAAATATAAAACCTCTAAAAAAATTATGTAATTTAATGTCAAACTATTACCAAAAAAAATATTTGATCCCATCATAAAATCATCAATGTCAAGATTTATTATCCCTGGACCAACCATAATTAGTGAATTTCACAGAATCTCTATAAAAACACAATAAAATCAATAATTGTATTCAAAATATATTTGTGATATATGAACTCGTCAACCAAGATGGGATGCACATTGGGTGAGGGAAAGCTAGGCAAAGGGAGAATGCATGACATGGGAGGGGATTCTTTACCAGAGGAGTATGAGGAGAGGTGATGTGCCCAATCTGATGGAGGAGTGGGGATGTCTATCATCGACCATAGGAGGAGATGGGGCTTTGGGTGAGGAAAATGTTGGGGGGAGGGAAGAGAACCGTGGGGGGTGGGGGGAGGGTGGTTATCTAGAAGAGTGAGGGGGGAGAGGGGTGTGGCGAAATAATTCTCCTCCATGAACGCATGGTTATGTAAAAAACATTGGTATTGATATCTCACACAAATCGTTTACTCCAAACCATGGGTATTAACAAAACTGAATAATGATATAACCATAATTTATAAAACATAGTGTATGGCTCCGTTGGGTTAGAAATTCTTTTCAATAGTTCTATGATTAGATCTCTAAACTTAACTTACCTCTGGTTACATTTATCCCCCATCCTAATTGTGATTTTCTTGAAAACATGGTCACTAAAATTGAACTCAAGTGATTGTTTGCATCTTTTTTCAAACATATACTATCTAGTCTGAGCTATCTACATTAATTTCCTAATCATCTAGACCATCTTTGTAGTCTTATACATGATACACGGTCCAAGCATATCATCTTCCCTAACATCTTTTCATCAATAAGGTGATCGATAATTCCTACCATATATGGCTTCATAAGGGGCCATCTTGATGGTATCCTGAATATTTTTATTACAAAACAATTATATATGAGGAATTTTCATCTTCAAATAACCTTTAAAATCAATGGTAGGTTCATAGATTTTGTCCTCTAGAACATGAATAGTATGCCCTATCGTTCAATCCGTATATGGGTGATAGGCACTTTTCAATAATACTAGCATACCCAAGGCCTTCTGCAAAACCTTCCAAAACTATGACATGAGATGAGAATATCTATCAGAAATGATATAACAAGGATCTCTTTGAACACTTATAACATCCATAACATAAAACCATACTATATCATCTATTATGAAGGTATCTCATAGAGGTTATAATTGTGTTACCTTCATCAAATGATTAATGATAACCCTCACTAGATCACTTCCATGAGGTGATTTGGGTAAAATAGTCATGAGGTATATTGAATCATCATCAAATTTCAACTCATTAATGTAAAATGTTTGTAGAATCCCAACTAGTTCCTGATGTTTTTCCTTCACCTAAATACTTGTGGAACACCGAGTGATGATGAAAAAAATATCATGTTTCTTACCTGGCCACGAATACTGATGATTTAGATGTTGGTACATTTTGATGACACCATGTTGAACATCCTATATTGAGGCATGATAATTACACTTCAGCACCCCCTATGATTTCTTTCAGGTCCCATACACTCCCATTAAACCGTAAGTTATCATCCCTATCCCCAATCCGTCCTAAATATATTTGAACATATGAAATTATTTCCCTCAGGATATGGACTTCATGATTAGAAAAATATCTCATCCATACTCGTTATAGAAAAGTAGAAGTCAGTGCTAATGTAAAGAGGATATTCTAACTGTGGTCCTATTGATCCTCAACATTCATCTCTAAGAATAATGAAATATGATTCCACTCACCATTGATATCATGAACTTCATGTTCTAGATTCCTTCAGATTAGAACATTGGCTACTTAATTCCCATTACTAGTCATATAGGAAAGCTCGAATTCAAATTAATGTAGGTACTCAACCCTCTTCTACTTCATGAGATTTAAATCACTGTTTGTAATGATGTACTCAATGAGTTTCTAATCAGTGGACAACACAAAATTATTTCAATATATATACTGTCTTCAATGGCATTGTGCATGAACTACAACATCTATTTAGAGGTCATGTGTGATGTGATTATTCTTAATAGACCTCAATTAATGAGACCCTTAAGAGATGACAGATTCGTCCTATATTAAATAGCTCCAAGCCCAATACATGTTGCATCATGGCATACAATACAACTCCCACCAGGATTTTGAAGAACCAATATCAATAATGAATTCCAATGCCCCATTAACTGTTGAAAGGTTGCTTCAAATGCTTCTAAACATATTAATTTCACACCCATATTTGTAAGGCCTCTAAGTGGTTCTATAAGGCATGAAAAATATTAGGAGAATTTTCAATAATATCTTGTTATCCTAATGAATATTCATATGTTAAAAACGTTATATGGATGATCCTAGGAAACTACCGCACAAACTCTCTCTGGCTCTACTGATATTATTGACTTTAAGATGATGTTACATTGGAAGTGGACTTTTCCAATCACAAAGTGTCATTTACTGAGCCTTTCATAGAGATGATTCTCTCCCAGTGTATTTAGAACGATCCCAATATGGTTATCATGGTTGTTCTTAGAGCTTCAATACACTAAGATAACATCAACAAATACACCCACAAATGAATCTAGATACTGTTGGATAAACATATTCATTAGATCCTCAACGAATTTAGGTTTATTAATGAGTATAAATGGCATAACTAGGTACTTGTATAAAGCATACCTACTTTAAAAATATTGTGATGGATGCCTATGTCCTGACACACACATGATTATAACCAAACCTCATTTATATCTTTGAAAGCACCTTATCACCATAGATCTAATCAAAGATTTCATCTATTCTAGGAAATGGATACTAGTAATTTACACTGAAATGATACAAATGATAGTAATTTACACCCATAAAAATGGTATTATCTACCAAATTAGATAAAATAAACAGTGAACTCTTAATGATAAGTGTTGGGGCATAAAAAAAACTCACCTAAGAATTTTCTATCTAATTTTGGATCCTTATAAGCACATTAATATCCTTCCAATAATGAGGAATTCTCAAAGGTGCTACTCCCAACATACGATCCATAGAAAAATTTATCTCTCACAGAAGAGATAGAGATGATAAGTGGTCATGAAATATGACCTTGAAATATTCCACCATAGTTGGAAAATAGTATATTGAATCCCCTAGTCATTGAAGAAAATGATGTTGATCTGAGATGTCACATTACTAAACCAACACTACTTGGGTCCATATATAGTAACCCAGACATCTCATTTACCAATATACACGTTCCTAATTCCATCTAGTTCTGTAAACATAACCTTATAACAATATTCGTCAATATATTATCTATATGGAACTAGAAAATCCATCCATATGATTACGTCAAAGAAATTCATGTCGAGGATAAAGTGATTCTGCAAGAAAATATAATATCCAACCTCGAGGGGATATTCCCTATAATGGTGAACATCCTCTAAATGGATACCTAATGGGGTGTCTAGAATCATAGTGCCAAAAATATGATTGGTCTCAAGTCTTATACCCTCAGCGATTTCCTCAGATATAAATGAATGAGAGGTGCATGTATCAAACAAAGAAGAAACAAATGTAGAGGTTACTAGAATAATAACTCAAACAATAGACAGTCTGGAACTTTTCTCCTCTCGTGAGTGATGGACTATAAGTTACTAGCCTATATTGTGGCCTTGAGTCACATCAGAACTTCCCTAAAAATTCAATCTATTTGGGAATTTATAATCATAAGTATAAATTAATTTTCATAGATGACATCCACTATCTGAATATATGGTGGTATTCTAGTGGTATACCTGTCGTGATCCTATTGACCCCGCTCTTGACCATGTAGTAGGTGAATATTCCGATTCTATAGGCACTGAAAGGATGGTACTACAGAAACACTGGACATTCCAATCCTTCAACAACCACTACAATTAGCTAGATGATGGGGGGATTGTTGTTTTGAATTCCTTGGCTTCCCACAATAGTGACAGATAGGATATCAATCAACACACAGATCCTTACTTCTAGCATCAAGGTGCCTCATTCTCCGAGAAGTCAAACCACTGATAGCTCTTGGTGTTGAACCACCCCAACTCACACCTTCAACTTACCTCATGTTTGGCTCTTTAATAACGGTCTGATTGATGATTTTTTGAATTGGCAGTTAGCCTAAACATGTATACCAATAATCAAATGGGAGATACCATCACATCCCCAAATATTTTAATGGTCATTAGATTATATACATATAGATTATGAATGAACCATTATTTTTATTGAATTGGAAAAATTATTTAATAACTAAAATGTTCCCTTACAGCATGTTCATAAACTGTCTTGCTTTATCATCCCTATTAGTCTTGGAAAAGAATTATTCATAGAAGATGGTCTGAAAATCTTCCCTTACCATATCATAATGCAGATCATCAAGGGTGATAACATCCCACAACCTCTTAGTCGAATCACGAAATATATATATACATCTATCATGAAACTCTTCCATTTAGGCATCTCTATATTCTTTAATATAGATAATATCACCTCAATCCATGACTCCACATCATGTGGTCTTCCATCCCCTGAGAATGTGGGAGGATTATGCAACTAAAAATTGTGAGTCAAATCTCCTATGCTCAGGGGATTTTAATCTACACCTTGCATCAACTATAGCATCAACTGTAGGATTCAAAGGAATTCCTCTCATTACTGTGTGTCACCAACAATATCAAGAATGTAAGAGTATCCATAGGTAGAATTTCAGGAGGAAATCCTTGAAGCATAGGGACCTCAAACCTAGACTCATAGTCATCACTTTCTTCAAGCCGTACAACTGGACGACATCATGGATAAGAATTATATAATTCCAAATGAATTACTTTGAAGATATTTAATCAGGTAAATAAATTATAGATATGAAAATATGATTGTTTTTAATCCTTTATATATTAATGATCACACCACTCTGCATGCTTAAAAATATAGGTTTATACAAAAGAAGAAACCATAGAATATCATAAGAACACATGACATACCCAGTACTTACAACAAACATTGAGCATAGCTCTTAGTCTATATGTTATTTGTATATATATATTTATACATTTAATATGATGGTTCCAATTTGGGAATCATGATCATTTATTATTATTTTTCTTTTTCCATTATTAAATAAAATTAGATGTTTGAATTAAATGTTTTTCCCATTCCAATCCATAACGGATCAAACTACATATGAACCAAATATGTAATCCATGTATCTCACACTATAAAATGCTCTATCTCGTGAAACTAATGGTCCATAGATAAATGTTCCATACATGAATACGTATGGTGACTTCTGAAACATATTCTAGAAAAAACTGTATAGTTAAGGGGTTGGAACATTATGTATCATTTGGGTATTCCAATTCCTTGAAGATGTTTCAGCACAATTTATTATATATAAAAGGAACTAAAAATTTGAAATAGGAAAATTCATGTTGAAAATAGTTGAGACATGGAAAAAATGCATCACATATTATCCTAGTGTGCCTAATAATGATTCATGTAACAGTTCTACATGACCACATATCATGGTGGAATGAATGAAATAAATCCTCAAATAGAAAAATAATAATTACTACTACACAACATTTGTGTCACCCAATAGTTAAAATTATATCAACTAGAATAGAAAATTTTATAACAATAATTATAATTCAGATAAATTGGCCTTTAAACCAAACATGTGTTCATGAGGCTAAAGAACAGATTATGACCATGATACATGAATTACCAATATCCAATCAATTGTCTACAAATTGTAAAATTAGAACAGAACTACTCTAATACCACTTTGTAATGTATTGACTTTGGATCCACTTAACATGTTCCCTGAAGCGGTGGGCCAGCCTCAGAAGCACCTCCTTGTATCCAAGATGCTAGAGACTAGTGTTAAGGGTATTATAGTAAGACAATGGGAGACTATAACCACTTATCAGAGTGGTACAATAGATACAATAAATAAAAAAATAGAATAAGCATATATAAACTGACATAATAGATAAACAGTTGCATAAGCTTAAACAAATAACAAAATAATTGAACAATGAATGATAACAAACTAAACAATTAATAATAATATCAAAAGCCTCTATGGAAGTGTCTGATAAATAGATACATTACATGTCATCACACTAAAAGGAAAAAGGATGATACAAACATGATACACAATAGTAAAAAAAAGAAAAAATACAAACCAGATCCAAGAATCATGAGACTATGCCTTATCCTCTACTACTAAGCTCCAAATAAAGCTAAAGAATGTCAAAGAGTAGTAGCAAGGTATATTCCCTTATAAGTTCATATAGACTGATAAAATTCTCAGGTATCAAAGGCATCAAAAGTAGGGCGTGAGATAAAAAATCACAGTATACAACATTAATGGTTTCGATATATAATAAAAGAAATTCTCATAACTAAATAGTGTGATAGTATAATATGAGAAGTAGAACAATGATGAAATACATAACCAAGTTGCCTTAGATTCTACGGGACACATGAAGGCTTTACCTACATCAACTCATTGTAGTATGGAAAGTCTAAATTTTAACTATATATATAGTAGCAACATATATGTATATATTATAATTATATATATATATATATATTTCTTCCACCTACATAAAGCATGCAACTTAAAATGTAAGTGTCCATATAACAAGAAAAATAGTTCTAGATGGATTGGAGTGTAACTTAGACTGTCATGACCCGTCCTCGGGACCGTTTTGGGACTACCCCAAGCTTGCCTTCCATCGGCCAAGGGCTGGAGACTAGAACCAAAGGCGTAATTCCCTATGCTGGGAAGGAATTTCCTTTATAGAAGTATCACACACACAAATAGAGTAATATGGAAATAATGAACTAACTGAATGATGTATACAATAAGTTGTATTGAAAGTTAAGGGGGCCGGATATACAATCCCAATAGAAATTTATAGGTACAACGGAAATTAATTACAACTGAAAAGCTAGTATAACTACAGTAAAGTAAAATAATAACTACTGAGTCGTCCTCTGGGAACCCCTCCTGAAGGGTGGGTACAGATGGCCTCCTCTACACCTCTGGTCCATCTGTCTGCTCCATGTACGTCTCACCACGTGGTCCACCTCCTTGTACAGTCCAACTCTACAAGTCTTTACATCGATCAGTGATGTCCATCATCTGCATCCTACACAATGTAGTGCGGCCATAGCCCATGCAGGGGTGAGTATAAGATACTCATTAGGAACCCCAAGACCCCAAAGGTCTCTCAGAATGCATGAAGGTAAAAGCACAGAAGAAATATTCAACCATGATGTATCAATGAACCCTACTTAGGTATATGCCCATACTAATAACTAAGTTATCAATCACAGTTTGGCTCCAACTATCGAGCCCAAGCACAACCTATTCTACATCGGAAAGAAGTCAATCAAATAGATGAAAAAGATTGAATGTCAAGACTCAGCTCACACATGTATAAAAGTTTCGTATAGAAATAGAGATGATCAGATGTAGTCACTGATTCATCTATACTATCGGACCCACACAGGATACAAGACCAGGTAAGCTGTCGGACCCAGACAGGATTAAAGACCAACTACTCTGCCAGACCCACACATGATACAAGTATAGAGGTCAATCTTCTGGACCCACACAGGATAAATGAGCAGTAGTCATCATCGTTGAACCCATAGAGGATTCTAGTATGGTTGTCGTCACTATCGAACCCATAGAGGATTCCAGTATAGTAGTCGATGCAGTCGTAGCCAACTCTAGGGATCCAGCACAAAGAACGCTCATTTCTGTGAGGGTATTCTCCTCAAGAACAGGTGGGTTGATACATCAACTATCACGAAGTCCAGATTTGATGTATCCTGAAGTTCCGTCTCGTCAAAATAAACCCAACGTGATAGACGGCATGTCAGTTGGACACCTGGTCTGAGAGTTATTGGCTTTTCCGTTCCAGGGGCCTAATTGAATTATGCTCATTCCAAGCCCAGCCTTTTTTCAAAGTAATGCAAAACTCACTTAGAGTTTCGTATAATAACCTCCTCATCGTAAGGGTCCTAGTGCCACTGATGGTGCGTCGATCACCCACACAGTCAGTATGTTATACGCATTTAAGATAAACGGGCCCAGCCCATCAAGCCCAGTGGGCTGGCGGGTCAGCCAGTCCTGGAACGATAGGTTCCACCTGGCTAAGGGCTCGGCCTGGCTAGATGGGGCACGGCCCAGCCCAGTGGGGCGCAACTTGACCTAGGGCGGCATATCTCAACCTAGCTGGGCGTGGCTGGGCCTGGCCGAAGCAGCTAAGCCTGCAGGCTGAGCAAATGGGGGGGGGGGGGGGGGGGGGAGGGGGACCCCTAGTTTCCCGAAAGGGTGGCCCCATGCCCACTGGCCTCCTGTCGGGCAGGCCAAAGCCGGCCTGTCGTCCCGGCGTGAGCGGCCTGCTCGGGTCGGACGTTGTCCTCCGCACGCGGCGCTTGGCGGCACCGCTACCTTCAACCCGACTGGCAGGCGGCTGCCGGTTCTATAATGACCCATACTTTACATACATTGTTAATACTTCAAAATTGAAGTACACTTATTACAACATATGAGAAAACCACAAAGGACCGTATAGGTATAGTGTCTATAGAAACTGGGAAACATAAACAACTGGTTCATAAATCTTCTACAGTGTCTCCCATTTATTTCATCATATCTAGGGTCCCTTTTAGCATATTCTACTTAATATCCATCTTCCTGACCTGGGGAAAAGAAAACATAAAAGGGTGAGCTCAAATGCTCAGCAAGGGCAAATAAAGGAAATAAAAATCATATCATATCTTTTTGAAAATTATAACCTGCAAAAGAGATCATAATATCTTAACATGGAACAAATCATAGAAGTGAAAATGAGATCCCCATAATAATAACATAAAACTTGAAACTTTGTGGCATGCACACATAATCATGGAAAATCATTTCTTGTTAGTCATGAGTCATTGCCAAGACTATCTTAGTGGACAAAGTCCCTTTCTGAACCGAGTCACCATCGTTCCAGTCCTGTTTCGCTGAGCCGGTATAACCTACCTTTCCAGCCATTTCTATCTCATGAGATATAAAATCTTTACCCAATGCATTGGAGGGAGATATAGGTCCCACCCATCTTATAATGAATCCTTTCTTATGTGTGCCACATAATCATAAACCATACATCATAACGTAACCCATGTTAAAAAAATGGGATTCTTAAACAACATGACATCATAAAACAATTCATATAAGATAAAGGAATTCATAAAAATATATCCATCACAACATAATCAAATCCATGTAATAATTGGGATAAAAACAGAACCCTTTTATTATCTTAGATGGAAAATAATTTTGATAAAGTACTTGAACTCCATTCTTGAGGAAAATATCCTTTCTACTTCAAAAACATTTTTCCTTTCATAACATGTCATACAACTTTAAAATAAAAGAAGTTGATTAAAAATAAACTTGAAAACTTGTAAAGGACGCTTCTTGGAAATAATGTTTTAAAAATCCATTCATGCCGTATAAGTTAAAAAAAACATTCTTCGTACTTTTGTCAGAAAAGTCAAAAAGTACCTTGTACGAAAAACGACAAAAGATTCCTTTCGTATCTTTTACTAAAAACTCACTGAAGGGTAAAATTGGATATAAACTATTGTAGAAGGATGGAAATAATATTACATATTGAGGGAACATGTATGTGGATGATAAAATACACACTGGTAATTACCAAAGTAAAAACAATCTCGGATAAAAGTGAGATTGTGATATTTTCCCCTACCTTAGGTCCGATTTTCTTTGTACGTGTCCGAAGCTCCTATATAATGGTTTAAATAGTGTTATTGACTTATTCCAGAATCATACATATTGATATGATATCATATATGGTCATATTCTTAGCTTCTTGTTAGAAATATTTCATTGTTACTTGTTACTCGGGTCTTTATTGCCTTTTGTTCTTATGCGTGTTTTGCCGAATAAATTCTTATTCTTCTTTTAAGGTTATTGATACCTTATATCCATAATGGTATTAGTGTAACATATATCATATTTATTCATTCAATTCATTTATATAATTGCTATGTAATGATTATCATGTAGAACGAGTCAAATCACATCGTGGAGACGGTATTCCGTACGTACGCACGAGTGATGATATCGTTCCTATGATCATGGAACTATATTGGAGTATATATATATATTATTTCAGTATCAATATTACTTTATAATAATAATAAGTAGTTACTCATTACACCATTATACCCATCCTTGTAATGTGATGGTGGAAAAATAGATTACACCACGGCGTGGAGACGGTATTCCGTACGTACGCACGCGCAGTGATTTCATTTTTCCGTAGGATGGATAGAAGGTGAATTAGGGTTGTTTCATATTTATAATAACATATCAGTATGTAAGTAATACTGATGTTATTACTTTATCATGAAACAACTAAATAAGAAGAAGTTGAAGAAGAAATAAATTGAAAAGATCGGTAATGGATATTACCTCTTCTTTGGAACGCCTCTTTGAATCCTCCACTTAGGGAACTACGATTGGTCTTTGAAGAAGGCCAGGACCTCTAGGATTATTCTAGGGAAGTGGAGAGGAGAAAATGGCAGGGGTTTGCCGAGCTTGAGTGCTCAATTTGGTGTGAGGAGGAGGGGGAGGAGGTTCCCTTTTATAAGGGAGGAGAGGGGCACCTTAGGAATATCTCAAAATATTATTTTATATTAAAGTCAAAATCGGTTTATAATGGTTCCAAAGGGTCTTATTTAGAAGCTAAAGTGGGGATGGGTCGAAATCCTATCAACAAATAAGATTTAGACAAGTTTAGGGTGTTATTTTAACCTTATCAATTAGATTTAACTCTAAGTTAAATAATTTTACTTTTACCGTGTTTTTTTGTTTTCTTTCACTATATGGTTAATACACTTACTATAACATGCCAAACGAACCCAAAATTGTTAATTATTAAAATATATATCCTTATCTAAGTCATTTTGACGAACCTTATATTTTTAGGAATAAAATAACAATTAATAATATAATATTTGATTTAAAAACTATTTTGTGTCAATTTTGACACTATTTGATATATGATTTTTGTGAAAGTCATAACAGAATTATATGTTCGAACCAAGTTGATTAAATCAACAATAATATATCATAGTAACCTAGAAAATTAGTGGAATTCATAAAAAGTCTAAAATTATATTTATTTTGGTGTTTATAACATCAATTATGTCAATATTTCATTATTAAGATAATTACTGCATCATCATTGTGTCATAAATAAATTTAATTATTTGATGTCTAAAAATTACAAATAAAATACCATCATGTAGAAAATCTTTTTATCTTTCTAATGAATATTTACAATATAATTTATCTTATGTATAACCCCATATTAAAAATGATTTACTTATTAAACTTTGATTTTAACTATTTTAACCCTTCTTTAAATAAATTAATAATAAATGTCCTAATCTAATCCAAGTGGGCCTAAATGGTCATATTTTATTCCTAAGTTTGTTTTTGGTCGAATTACACTTGTCCAATAGATTTAGGACATGTGTTAGGATAATATTAATATCATATTTACCCTTAGTTACCCTATTTACTATTAACCGCGGAAAAAAAAGTAAAAAGTTACTATTCACCAAAAAATTATTTTTATCTCATTGAACCACATTTTACTTACTGATATCAACCGTGTCTGTCAGATTTTCGAAATTCCATTCACAGAAGCGGTAAAATTAAGTTTTATGCAAAATTCAGTTTTTTAACCTACCACTTAGTGGTTTCACTATTCATCAAAAATTGAAAGTTTTCAGAAAAATACCAAAATTTCACCCTAGGATAATTTCGATATTATGAGTCCCAAAATGAAGTCCATTTTGAAAAATAAAATTTATAAAATTTCAAAAAGTGGTTATTACTATTCATAACGGCTAGTTTTAATAGCATATTGTTATTTAGTGAAACTCGGTATTGCGTACGACGAAAGCTATCGAGGAAGGTCGCGATTGCGTGTAAAGCAAGCCAAGCAAGTGTTGTGTAGAAAAAGATTCCTTTGATGATTTATATAACATAAAATTCTCGGGTGTTACATTCTACCCCCCTTAAAAAGAATTTCACCCTCGAAATTCGTCACTTTGCAACAAACAGATGAGGATACTTCTCCCTCATCATATCCTCAAGCTCCCATGTAGCTTCTTCAAGTTGGTGGTTCCTCCATAAAACTTTCACCAATCGAGTGGTCTTGCTTCGTAGGACTTTTTCGCTGCGATCCAGAATCTCTATCGGCTGTTCTTCATAAGAAAGATCTTGCTCCAGCGGTACAACTTCTGAGCTGAGTACATGTGAAGGATCTGGTATGTACTTTCTCAGGAGAGATACATGGAACACATCTTGAACTTGAGAGAGATTCGGTGGAAGCGCCAATCGGTAAGCTACCTTCCCAACACGATCCAGTATTTCGAAAGGACCGATATATCTAGGGCTCAACTTCGCCTTTTTTCCAAATCTCATAACCCTCTTCCAGGGAGATATTCGTAAGAACACTTTATCACCCACTTCAAACTCTAGATCTTTTCTTCGGTTGTCGGCATAACTTTTCTGTCGACTCTGAGCTGCTCTTATGTGTTGTTGAATAGATCTAACCTTTTCTGCCATTTCATCAACGAGATCAGGTCCTAACAGCTTTCTTTCCCCAACTTCATCCCAGCAAGTTGGAGTCCTGCATTTCTTTCCATAGAGAGCTTCATAAGGAGCCATCTGAATACTAGAGTGAAAGCTATTATTATAATAAAATTCCACCAAAGGTAGGTGTTGATCCCAACCTCCTTTGAAATCCATAGAGCAAGCTCTCAACATATCTTCTAGGGTTTGAATTGTTCTCTCAGACTGACCGTCTGTCTGGGGATGATAAGCAGTGCTGAAACTCAACTCTGTATCCAGAGTCTGCTGAAGACTTCGCCAGAACTTCGAGGTAAATCTTGGATCCCGATCAGATACAATAGAAAGTGGCACTCCATGCAATCTTACCACTTCCTTTACATATATCCTGGCAAGCTGATCTAGAGAGAAATCCTCTCTAATAGCAATGAAGTGTACAGACTTTGTAAGACGATCAACTATGACCCAAATAGCATTATTGCCTTTGGATGTTTTAGGAAGTCCTGTGACAAAGTCCATAGTGATGTTTTCCCATTTCCATTCGGGTATGGGTAATGGTTGTAACATCCCCTTATACTTCTGTCTCTCAGCTTTAACTTGTTGACAAACCAAGCATCGAGAGACATATTCAGCAACATCTCTTTTCATGCCATCCCACCAGAAGTACTCTTTCAGGTCTCTATACATCATCGTGCTTCCAGGATGAATAGAGAATGATGAACTATGAGCCTCATCCAGCAGCTCCTTCTTTAATTCGGGGATGGGAGGAACACAAACCCGATTCCTAAACTTTATTATCCCATCACAATCAAGGTTTAATTCAGGAACATTTCTCACCTTCTTTTGTAACTCGACATCTTCTTTCTGTTCCTCTTTAATCTTCACATGTATAGATGGTTGAACATTCATTTGAGAAAGATAAGATTTTTCCCCTTCCATTATAATTCCAAGATCCATCCTTTGTAAATCCATAAATATTGGATCTTTTGTGATCCTCATCATGGATAAACTAGCATGGTCTTGTCGACTTAATGCATCTGCCACCTTGTTTGCTTTCCCAGGGTGGTAATGGATTGGGCAGTCATAATCCTTAATCGGCTCCAACCATCTTCTTTGACGCATATTCAGCTCCTTTTGTGTGAAAATATACTTTAAACTTTTATGATCAGTATAAATATCACACCTTTCACCATAAAGGTAATTCCTCCAAATCTGTAATGCAAAGATTACCGCAGCCAACTCCAAATCATGTGTTGGGTAATTTTGCTCATGGATTTTCAACTGTCGTGAGGCATAAGCTATCACCATATCATTTTGCATAAGAACACACCCCAATCCCTTCTTGGATGCATCACTGTAGATCACAAAACTTTTTCCACTACAAGGCAGTGTGAGCACAGGTGCACTGGATAACCTTCTTTTCAACTCCTTGAAATTCTCTTCACATTCCTCTGTCCAAACAAACTTAACTCCTTTCCGAGTCAACTTGGTGAGTGGATTAGATAATCGTGAAAAATCTTTTACAAAACGTCGATAATATCCAGCCAAACTAAGAAAACATCGGATCTCAGTTACTGTTGTTGGTCTCGACCATCTTTCGATAACCTCTATTTTTGCTGGATCCACAGATATCCCCTCTTTTAAGATTATGTGACCCAAAAATGCAACTTTTTGAAGCCAAAATTCACACTTGGTAAATTTGGAATAAAGCTTCTCCTTTCTCAGGGTCTTCAATATAATTCTCAAGTGATCTTCATGCTCTTCCTTTCTCTTTGAATAGACAAGAATATCGTCTATAAAGACTACCACAAATTGATCAAGATAGTCTCTAAAGACTCTATTCATTAGATCCATGAAGATAGCAGGGGCATTAGTAAGACCAAATGGCATCAATATAAATTCATAGTGTCCATAACTTGTACGGAAAGCCGTCTTTGGTATATCCTCCCTTTTGACCCTTAATTGATGATACCCTGAACGAAGATCAATCATGGAAAAGTATTGAGCTCCGCGTAGTTGGTCAAATAAGTCATCAATGCGTGGGAGAGGATATTTGTTCTTGATAGTGATCTTGTTAAGTTCTCGATAATCAATGCAGATTCTCATTGATCCATCTTTCTTCTTAACAAATAGAACAGGTGCTCCCCAAGGTGACGCACTAGGGCGTATGAATCCCTTATCAAGATTCTCTTGGAGTTGCTTCTTCAATTCCTGCAACTCAATTGGGGCCATTCTATAAGGTGTCTTTGAAATAGGCAAAGCACCCGGTACGAGTTCTATTGAAAACTCAACTTCACGATTTGGTGGAAGACCCGGTAATTCATCTGGAAAGACATCATCAAACTCCCGTACAATGGGCATATTCTTAATCGTGAGTTTCTCACCAACCATTTGAGATAAATAACCTTCATTTAGTGGAATCAATACCCATAAAATGGAAGAAATTTCCACTGGAAGGTTATGTTCATCCTTGCATTGATAGACGATCATAGATTGATCTGGAATATGAAATGTGACTTCCCTTCTTTGGAAATTGATATGAGCTCCGTATAAAGAAAGCCAATCCATGCCAAGAATCACATCAAATTCCACTATAGGAAGGATTACAAGATTTGCAGGAAGCACTTTCCCACAAACTTCGATCGGAGAAGAATTATAATCTTTTGATGCGATTGATGTGCCATTAGGTGTTGTCACGGCTAACTCAACATCTAATTGTTGAGGTAGTACGATGATACCCTTGCAAAATTCTTCAGAAATAAAAGAGTGGGTGGATCCAGAATCAAATAAAACATTTGCTACTTTAGAGTGGATGGTAAGTGTACCTTTCACCCCTTCGTTATCGTACTCCACATCGCTGATAGAAATTGCATGTGACTTTCCTTTGTCTTTAGCCTTAAGATTTTGTTGACGTCGACCATCATCATCAACCCTTGGATTTGGGCATTGATTGGAATAATGCCCCATCTCCTTGAACTTGAAACATTGAAGTGTAGTAGGTTCATTTTGTGTATCCCTTCCTTCGTTTGCATCATTAGACATATTCTTCCCATTATCACGGCATTCAAATGCCCGATGACCTTCCTTTCCACATTTAAAACATTTACTTGTCCCTTTAAGACAACTCCCTCCATGTTTCTTTCCACACTTTGAGCATAAGGAAAAGCTCATCTTCTTTTCTGTGTGCTCTTTAGATTTTTCTTTGAATTCCATCTTCCTCTTCTTATCAAACCCATGTGACTGATGGGTTACTCCAATCTCCATCTCGACTTTGAGAGCACATCGAACGATTTCCTCGTAGCTATTGAAGTCCCTTATGGCTAACGCCCTTCGAAGACTTGGTTTTAAGCCACTAAATAATCGATCGATCTTACTCTCAGGTTGGATAATAATACCAGAAGCGTACCTTGCAAGTCTTGTAAAATTTGCTTCATAGGTACCAACAGATTCATCATCCCTTTGCTTCAGTTCAAGAAACTATTTCTCCATCTTTGTTCGGAGAATACGAGGGAAGTACTTATTGAAAAATAAGTTCTTGAACTCGTCCCATTCCATAGACTCAATTTCATCCCTTTGCCTCGTATTCTTAATAAGATTCCACCATTGATCAGCATCTCCTTCCAAACGATACACTGCTAGGATGACTTTATCATGTTCAGAACATTGAAGAACTGAAAATATCTTTTCAGTAGTACTAATCCATTGTTCAGCAACTAATGGATCAGTAGACCCGCTGAAAGAAGGTGGACGCTGCCTCATGAAGGATTCAACAGAATGTTTCTCCTTCCTTTGCTCGTTTGGAAGTCCTGCATGATTCATAGCTTGAGAAAGTTGTGTGAGCATGGCTACAAGATTTTTCATTCCATCTCCCATATCGTTTGGTTGCTCAGGGGGAAAATCATTGCATTGCCCATCGCATTCCGCATTAACACGGTTCCTTCGGGTTCCAGCCATTGACTAAAACCAAGAAGAATAGTGTGAGCAACAGTAATTATTATAGGAAAACCACATAATTCAAGAATAAAATTTTCATTCTTAAGGTCTTATCCTAGGTTATTCAAGGCCATTTCTAAAACACTAAGATTGTGTTCTATGCTTAGACTTATCCTTAGGGTTCTTACTAAGGCTTTCACATCCTAGTTTCCAAAGGTTGACTATACCTTTCCTCTGATACCAACTATAATGACCCATACTTTACATACATTGTTAATACTTCAAAATTGAAGTACACTTATTACAACATATGACAAAACCACAAAGGACCGTATAGGTATAGTGTCTTTAGAAACTGGGAAACATAAACAACTGGTTCATAAATCATCTACAGTGTCTCCCATTTATTTCATCATATCTAGGGTCCCTTTTAGCATATTCTACTTAATATCCATCTTCCTGACCTGGGGAAAAGAATACATAAAAGGGTGAGCTCAAATGCTCAGCAAGGGCAAATAAAGGAAATAAAAATCATATCATATCTTTTTGAAAATTATAACCTGCAATAGAGATCATAATATCTTAACATGGAACAAATCATAGATGTGAAAATGAGATCCCCATAATCATAACATAAAACATGAAACTTTGTGGCATGCACACATAATCATGGAAAATCATTTCTTGTTAGTCATGACTCATTGCCAAAACTATCTTAGTGGACAAAGTCCCTTTCTGAACCGAGTCACCCTCGTTCCAGTCCTGTTTCACTGAACCGGTATAACCTACCGTTCCAGCCATGTCTATCTCATGAGATATAAAATCTTTACCCAATGCATTGAGGGAGATATATGTCCCACACATCTTATAATGAATCCTTTCTTATGTGTGCCACATAATCATAAACCATACATCATAACGTAACCCATGTAATAAAAATGGGATTCTTAAACAACATGACATCATAAAACAATTCATATAAGATAAAGGAATTCATAAAAATATTTCCATCACAACATAATCAAATCCATGTAATAATAGGGATAAAAACAGAACCCTTTTATTATCTTAGATGGAAAATAATTTTGATAAAGTACTTGAACTCCATTCTTGAGGATAATATCCTTTCTACTTCAAAAACATTTTTCCTTTCATAACATGTCATACGACTTTAAAATAAAAGAAGTTGATTAAAAATAAACTTGAAAACTTGTAAAGGAAGCTTCTTGGAAATAATGTTTTAAAAATCCATTCATGCCGTATAAGTTAAAAAAAACATTCTTCGTACTTTTGTCGGAAAAGTCAAAAAGTACCTTGTACGAAAAATGGAAAAAGATTCATTTCGTATCTTTTACTAAAAACTCACTGAAGGGTAAAATTGGATATAAACTATTGTAGAAGGATGGAAATAATATTACATATTGAGGGAACATGGATGTGGATGATAAAATACACACCGGTAATTACCAAAGTAAAAACAATCTCGGATAAAAGTGAGATTGTGATATTTTCCCCTACCTTAGGTCCGATTTGCTTTGTACGTGTCCGAAGCTCCTGTATAATGGTTTAAATAGTGTTATTGACTTATTCCAGAATCATACATATTGATATGATATCATATATGGTCATATTCTTAGCTTCTTGTTAGAAATATTTCATTGTTACTTGTTACTCGGGTCTTTATTGCCTTTTGTTCTTATGCGTGTTTTGCCGAATAAATTATTATTCTTCTTTTAAGGTTATTGATACCTTATATCCATAATGGTATTAGTGTAACATATATCATATTTATTCATTCAATTCATTTATATAATTACTATGTAATGATTATCATGTAGAACGAGTCAAATCACATCGTGGAGACGGTATTCCGTACGTACGCACGAGTGATGATATCGTTCCTATGATCGTGGAACTATATTGGAGTATATATATATATTATTTCAGTATCAATCTTACTTTATAATAATAATAAATAGTTACTCATTACACCATTATACCCATCCTTGTAAAGTGATGGTGGAAAAATAGATTACACCACGGCGTGGAGACGGTATTCCGTACGTACGCACGCGCGGTGATTTCATTTTTCCGTAGGATGGATAGAAGGTGAATTAGGGTTGTTTCATATTTATAATAACATATCAGTATGTAAGTAATACTGATGTTATTACTTTATCATGAAACAACTAAATAAGAAGAAGTTGAAGAAGAAAGAAATTGAAAAGATCGGTAATGGATATTACCTCTTCTTTGGAACGCCTCTTTGAATCCTCCACTTAGGGAACTACGATTGGTCTTTGAAGAATACCAGGACCTCTAGTATTATTCTAGGGAAGTGGAGAGGAGAAAAGGGCAGGGTTTGGCCGAGCTTGAGTGCTCAATTTGGTGTGAGGAGGAGGGGGAGGAGGTGCCCTTTTATAAGGGAGGAGAGGGGCACCTTAGGAATATCTCAAAATATTATTTTATATTAAAGTCAAAATCGGTTTATAATGGTTCCAAAGGGTCTTATTTAGAAGCTAAAGTGGGGATGGGTCGAAATCCTATCAACCAATAAGATTTAGACAAGTTTAGGGTGTTATTTTAACCTTATCAATTAGATTTAACTCTAAGTTAAATAATTTTACTTTTACCGTGTCTTTTTGTTTTCTTTCACTATATGGTTAATACATTTACTATAACATGCCAAACGAACCCAAAATTGTTTATTATTAAAATATATATCCTTATCTAAGTCATTTTGCCGAACCTTATATTTTTAGGAATAAAATAACAATTAATAATATAATATTTGATTTAAAAACTATTTTGTGTCAATTTTGACACTATTTGATATATGATTTTTGTGAAAGTCATAACAGAATTATATGTTCGAACCAAGTTGATTAAATCAACACTAATATATCATAGTAACCTAGAAAATTAGTGTAATTCATAAAAAGTCTCAAATTATATTTATTTCGGTGTTTATAACATCAATTATGTCAATATTTCATTATTAAGATAATTACTGCATCATCATTGTGTCATAAATAAATTTAATTATTTGATGTCTAAAAATTACAAATAAAATACCATCATGTAGAAAATCTTTTTATCTTTCTAATGAATATTTACAATCGAATTTATCTTATGTATAACCCCATATTAAAAATGATTTACTTATTAAACATTGATTTTAACTATTTTAACCCTTCTTTAAATAAATTAATAATAAATGTCCTAATCTAATCCATGTGGGCCTAAATGGTCATATTTTATTCCTAAGTTTGTTTTTGGTCGAATTACACTTGTCCAATAGAATTAGGACATGTGTTAGGGTAATATTAATATCATATTTACCCTTAGTTACCCTATTTACTATTAACCGCGGTAAAAAAAAGTAAAAAGTTACTATTCACCAAAAAATTATTTTTATCTCATTGAACCACATTTTACTTACTGATATCAACCGTGTCTGTCGGAGTTTCGAAATTCCATTCACAGAAGCGGTAAAATTAAGTTTTATGCAAAATTCAGTTTTTTAACCTACCACTTAGTGGTTTCACTATTCATCAAAAATTGAAAGTTTTCAGAAAAATACCAAAATTTCACCCTAGGATAATTTCGATATTCTGAGTCCAAAAATGAAGTCCATTTTGAAAAATAAAATTTATAAAATTTCAAAAAGTGTTTATTTCTATTCATAACGGCTAGTTTTAATAGCATATTGTTATTTAGTGAAACTCGGTATTGCGTACGACGAAAGCTATCGAGGAAGGTCGCGATTGCGTGTAAAGCAAGCCAAGCAAGTGTTGTGTAGAAAAAGGTTCCTTTGATGATTTATATAACATAAAATTCTCTGGTGTTACAGGTTCCCCAACGAAGTAGCCCGCGGAACGTGGGCCAAGTTCCTTTGCAGTGTAGCTCCCTCATGGCACTGGGGTTCCTTCGGACTGGTCAGCTTTAGCTGGCCGATACTTATTCGGCCGAGCGGCCCATAGTTGTGGGCCACGGTCTCCCTTCCGCACTGCACTCGGTGTCGCCGTCCTATTCGGGTCGTCGCGCAACAACCATTTCTACCGCCTCATTCAGTCATCACTGCCTCTTCCAACATCTCCTCCATCATAAATAAAATCAGAAAACATTGGAAGGTCTTCAGGAAATGTTTGTTCGTCCTGCATCGTGCACGCTAGGTGGTAGCATTTGACCGAAGACATACCAAATATTCAACATGAACAATATAATTTATTCGTGTAGAATTATACAAAACACCTACCTCATATATAATGTTCCACATCATCGAGCAACTGAAAGTGGATTTGAAGATGACGTCGGGGTGTGCCCGAGGAGGAAGCATAGTTGACGTTCCTCACAGGCGATGTATTCTCCCTTGACTCGGAGGATGATGAAAGGATGAATTTTTTCATGCTGAGAATTTTGTTCGTCAGGTTCTTCACATTCCTCACTGGATAAACAAACCCTCTCCTCTCATTAGTTCTCCCAAAATTCCCCCAAAAATATTTTCCATGAAAATATAATAAAAAGGCCCTCCAATAATATAACATTGAAATGTTTTTCAAATTAATTCTAAATGAAAATTGAAATAATTAAGGCATTTGTGTTGGAAAAATTAATGGGAGGGAGATGGAGAGGCTTCTCATTTAAGTGGACATCCATAGGTTAAAAGTGGGTTTAAGGGAGTTAAATAAGGAGTTGAAGGGTTAGGGGCTCGTGTGGGCCCCACCCTTAGTTATATCCTCCCTAGGAAAGTTTTGTGGGGTGTGGTCCCCACCACTAAATTCCCATTGGAGAAAATAACCACCACAAAAAATAATTTTTGTAACACAAAAAATTATTTTTATTATTATGAAACCCCAAAATAAAACTTCTCCTCCCGCCCAAACACAACTGCGTTAAAGGTCCCCTTAGATGAATAATAACACTTGAAGTTCATTGGTGTCCTCTGATTTCAATTATGAGAACCGGTTCAGATGTTTGAAAAACCCCGCTCGTATGTTTACTGAATGTACCCGAACAGAAATTCAGAAATTGATTCTGGGCACACTGGGCCTAAGAATCAGGCACCATCAGAAATTGTGTATTCATAAAATTCCAAAGTATTTATGAAAAAAATTTCCTCGAAATTTCTGGGTCTTTAAATTACCCCCACATCAGGGTTTTATGTCCTCGAAAAGCTACACCACACACTGGGGGAAAAAATGTGGGTATTGAGGACGCATTTGGGCCTCCCGCTCCGAAGTGCTCTCATGGAGGTCCTCGTAATTCCAGCAAATGTGCACCAGAGAATCGACCATCCATGGAGGACCTACTCCTGCAAATCATCGATCTCCACCAGGGCCTCCATAAATGTCTCCCCATCATCGATGTCAATCTCCCCATGATCGATGATGTGGGTCGGGTCATGAACGTATCTTCTCAGCTGAGATACGTGGATGAAGTCATGCACCTGATGCAACTAAGGTGGAAGGGCCAGGCGGTAAGCCTCCTCGCCTACCCTACTCAGGACCTAAAATGTTATGATAAAACATGGAGATAACTTGCCGCCCTGAACAAATATTTGTATTCCTTGTCGAGTTGAGACCCATAGGAATATGGGGTCGCCCTCCTCGAACTCTAGTGGTCTCCATCTCCTTTCGGCATCTGACTTCTCTCTGCTCTGTGTAGTCTGAATCCGCTCCAAGATGATCTGAGCCTTCTCCATCGTAGCCTAAACCATCTCTGGTCCTACAAGTGCTGACTCCCCTGGGTTAGTCCAGCATAGAGGTAATCTGCAGGGTCGGCCGTACAGTGCCTCGTATGCTTCCATCCCAATGGTGGAGTGGTAGCTGTTGTTGTTCGAAAACTCTACCATGGGTAAGTGATCTTCCCAACTACGACCAAAGTCGAGTAAACATGCACGGATCATGTCTTAGAGAGTCTGAATGGTCCACTTAGTATGACCATTCATCTGAGGATGGAAGGCGGTGCTCAAGCGAAGCTACGTCCCGAAGGCCTCTTATAACCCCTTTGATAACTGGGATGTGAAACAATTATCCCGATCATAGATGATCATCAATGGAAGACCATGAAGCCATATGATTTCCTAAACATATAGGCATCCCAAGCTCTCTACTGAGCCCTGCTCTCTGATCGGTGGGAAGTGGGCTGACTTGGTGAGTCGGTCTATGATCACCCAGATATAGTCGTGTCCTCTGGATGTACATGGAAGCCCCGTCCTAAAATCCATGGATATCCTATACCACACCTACTCTGGGACCTTTAAGGGATCTAACAAGCCTGTCAGAACCTAGTGCTCTGCCTTCACATGCTGACATGTGGGGAATTGTGAAACGAACACTACTACATCCTTCTTCATACCCGGCCACCAGTGCCATCATCTGATGTCCTGATACATCTTTGCCACACCTGGATGAACCTCTACAGGGGATGTGGGAAACTCCCTCAGCACCTCTTCTTTTAGTGAAACATGTACCATGGTATGTCCCCTAAAGACGATGACATGCTCCCCTCATTCAAAAAATCCATCAGGTGCCTACCCTGAGGATATATGAGCATGTCGCTCCTCGCAATCAACGTCCCCATGTTGCGCCTCCTTGACTCGCTGATGTAGTGTAGATTTGACTATGAGGGAATGTAGAAAGGCAGCTGCATCTCTATCGACGAAGGATATTTTCCAGGCGGTTAGCTGCTCTGTCATATCTTGTAGCAGCTGAATGCCTGATCTCCTACTGAGATCATCTACTACAACGTTCCCCTTACGAGGAGTATAGACTATCTCTAGTTCATAGTCCTAGAGGAACTCATTCCATCGTCACTGTCTGGGGTTCAGGTCCATATTTGAGAATATGTACCGGAGACTCTGGTGGTCAGAGTAGACTGTAAAGTGCTCGCCCATCAGATAATGACGCCACATCTTCAACGAAAGGACTACTACTACTAACTCCCGGTCAAGGGTAGCATAGTTCTTCTCGTGTTGTCCCAACTTCCATGAACCATACGTGATCACTACTCACTCCAGAATCAGGACACACCCAAGTGTGGTCTCTGATGCATCACAGTAAACTATATACCCAACGCCCTCTTCTGGTTGCCTCAATATGAGCAAACTATTCAACCTCTGCCTCGTCTCCTGAAATCTCTACTGCCATCTATCTGACCACACAAAGAGATTCCCCATCTTCATCAAAGTGGAAAGTGGTGCTGCAACTCTAGATAAGTCTACCACAAATCTCCAATTGTACCCAGCAAGAACTAGGAATCTCCGAACCTCAGTCACACTCCTGGGTGGATCCCAAGCAAGCACTGCCTTGATCTTCGCTGGATCCACTGCTACCCCATCCTCCGAGATGATGTTTCCCAGGAAGTGAACCTCTCGATTCTAGAACTGGCACTTCGAAAGAATACCCTAAATCTGGTGGTCTCATAGTGTGTCCAGTACTACACACAAATGGAAGGTGTGATCCTCCACAGTAATCAAGTAAATAATTATTTCGTCGATGAATAATACGACAAAACGATCGAGGTAAGGCTGGATGATCCAGTTCATGAGACTCATGAACTCTGCTGGAGCATTGGTTACACTGAAGGGCATAACCAAGAACTCGTAGTGGCCATACTGACACCTATAGGCCATCTTATGTAAATCCTCATCTCGAACACTGTGCTGGTGATATCCTGACATGAGGTCTATCTTCGATTACCATCGTTCTACCTTGAGTTAATCTAAGAGTTCATCAATCCTTGGGAGTGGGTACTCATTCTTCACGGTCACCTGATTCAGGTGTCGGTTGTTGACACATAGTCATAAGCTCCCATCCGCCTTCTTGGCATACAAAATAGGAGAAGCCTATGGTGAAACACTAGGTCGGATAAATCAATTTCCTGCAAGTCCTCCAGCTATGCCCGCAACACACAAAGCTCGGTGGGGGCCATCCGATTTCCTAGAGTAGATATCGTTGTTGTCCTGAGGTAGAGTTCTATGTAGTAGTCTACCTCTCTGTAAGGAGTTAGTCCTAGAACATTGTCAGGAAAACATCCGCATATAGATCCACCACAACAGAAAAATCCGAACTCTCCACATCAACCACTCTGAGGATTAGACTAGCCAACTGATGTGTGATCAGCTACCCTCTTCTATGAGTAAGTCCATCCTGTGCTGCAAAGGCACCCTTCTTACCGGTGAAGGTGAACCTAGTCCCATCCGTGTAGAAACACCGAAAATTGTGCCTAATACAGTAAATATGATCATGGACAGTAGATAAATAGTCCATACCCATGAAGATGTCGTAATGCCTCAACGTCGCTACAAGATGATCCTAGAGAAATATCTCACCTACTAGTGTAAGATCACAGTACCGGTACCAGTGCGTTATCGTCGAATCATCTCCCGTAGGGGTCTCTAGACATAAGGATCGAGCCAACGGCTCCATTGGAATATCCAATCTCCGAAAAACGCCAGAAGTAATAAAATAATGACTCACACTTGTGTCTATAAGTATTGCAACAAGGGTGGAGTAGACCAGATAGAACCTCTAATCATCTCAGTTGTGCCGTAGTCGTAGGCCTCGACTGCCTGGAGCTAATCCTGCATCTTCCCACCATCTCCAAGGGGTCGGGGGGGACCACCTTTTGGTGGTGGTGGTGGATCCTCGAAACGTCGTCCACCACCCACTACTAGGCCATCTCCTCTTCCACGTCCTCCATCTCTTGACGGAACTCCATGGTCGAACCCTTTCCCTTACCTAGGATATCACATTATTGTTTGTTGCTTGTCTGCAAAGCTATTCAGGCAGTCATGAGCCATGTAGCCCCACCCACTGCATACATAGCACTGTCAGCTCCTTGTAAGACTTGCTCTGTTTTGTGTGCCCTGCACAACCGATCATGTATCCTGAGGTCGCCCACCGGATGGTCTACCCAACATGGACATCTGTGACACCTGTCTACTGCCGGCTGCCGAAGACTCCGCTACATGTCTCCCTATGGTGGGTCTCTCTACTGTTGACTACTGAATGAGGATACTCTACACCATAGGGGCTCCCTCTAGCACCCCCGCCTATGTCGGAATACTGATGGGAATCATCGAAGCTCTGATCTCCTACATGAGTCCCTGCTTGATTGTTCGAGCCCTGAAGAAGGGGTCTTGCACCATATCTTTGGAGTAGCATGAGAGGTCTGTAAACCTCACTGATTAGTGAACTACTATCATGTTTCCCTGCAACATATGTAGTAACTCGTGAATCTACATCGCACGAAGAGTGGCTGGAACAGACTCCGAGAAGAAACGAATCTTGAAGTCTGTCCAATGTAGTGATACCTCGTCATGAACCTGGAGCATCAGGATCTACCTTATACCTTCTGCTGTGAGTAGAAGACTCGTGGCAAGGATCTCCATAAGGTCGACTTGTGTCTCTACCAATCTGAAAATTCTAACGATAGCCTATATCCATTCCTCACCTACCTATGGGTTCATCTCTCCACAGAACCTAGGCGGCCTCTGTCATGGGAACTCATGCAACGCACTCAAGCAGCGTTTATCCTCTGCTGATGGGGATGGTGGTATCAGTGGCCCACCGAGTACTGGTGTCGCTGGTTACTCTGCTGTGATGGGGCCCTGCACCGAGGCCTTATCGTTTGGTGGGAATCCATCTCGTACGTAACTCAGAACCCTAGCTAGTTGCCTTCGTGGGGCCATACTGAAAAGAAACAGCTGCGCCACAATCAAAATAGTATACCTGGTGATCTGACTCAAAATAATCACAAAGAAAACTTTTAAAACACACAAGCAATCAGTTTTTTCATGCACTATGTTGGAAATCAGAGGTCAGGGTCCTGTTATATGGATACGTCGGCCGCCACACCAACACTGAACTCCCTAGACTGAAAACCACACAAAATACTATTAACTCTATTTCATCATAGATAGAATTCCGAGTTTATGTTATATGGTTGAACCGACTCCACTGATACCAATTTTTCACGACCCATCCTCTGGCCTGTGGCGTGACTACCCCAAGCCCGCCTTCCATAGGCCAGGGGCTGGCGACTAGCCCCAAAGCTGTAATTCCCAAAGCATGGAAGTCATTTCCTTTATAGATATATCAAACACACAAATAGAGTAAGCTGGATGCAAAGCACTAAGTGAATACTGTATACAAAAAGTAGTGACGAAAGTAAAGGGGGCCGGAAATACAATCCCAACAGTAATGTACGGGTACAACGGAAAGCAAGTAAATCTGAAAAGCTAGTACAACTAAAGTAAAGTAAAATAGCAACTACTGAGTCGTCATCCGAGAACCCCACCTGAAGGGTGGGTACCTATGGCCTCCTCTGCACCTTCAGTCTGATAGTCTGCTCTGTGTACGTCTCACCAAGTGGTCCTCCTCTGGGAACCATCCAACTATAAAAGTCTCAACATCAATTTGTGATGTCCATCGTCTGCATCCAACATAACATAGTGCGGGCATAACCCATGCACGGGTGAGTATATGATACTCAGTAGGATCCCCTAAACCCTAAAGGTCTCCCATAATCCATGAAGGATAAACCACAGAATCAAGATACTGCCACGAAGTATCAACGAACCCTACCATGGTATATTCCCATAGATATACCTAAGTTATCAATCATAGTTTGACTCCAACTCTCGTGCCCAAGCACAACCCAGTCCACACAGGAAACATGTCAATTACATCGATGATAATGATTGAAATTCCAGACTCAGCTCGCACAAGTATACATCATTCAAATAGAAATATATATGATCGGATGTAGTCACTGATTCATCTATGTTGTCGGACCCACACATGAAACAAGACCAGCAAAGCTGTCGGACCCACCTAGGATAGAAAACCGGCTACTCTGTCAGACCCACCCAAGATACAAGTATAGTGGTCAAACTACTGGACCCACATAGGATACAAGAATAGTATACATCGTCACCGAACCCATAGAGTATTCCATTATGGTAGTCATCTTTGTCGAACCCACGGAGCATTCCAGTACATTAGTCGACACAGTCGCAGCCAACACTAGGGTCACTGCACACAACACGCTCGATTTCGGGAGGGTCTCCTCCTCAAGCAAATGGGGTTCGTTACATCAACTATCATGAAGTACAGATTTTATGTATCCCAAAGTTATATTTCACCAAAAGAAACCCAATGTGATAGACAACATGTTAATCGGATGCCCATTCTGAGAGTTATTGGCTTTTCCATTCCAGGGCCCTATTGAATTTACGCCTGCTCCAAACCCGACCATTTTCCGAATTTACCCAAAAATCACATAGAGTATATCAAAAGATCCACCTCTAAATAAGGGTCCTAGTTTAATAGGTGGTGCGTCAACCGGACTTACAATCAAGAAGTTATTCGCATTTAAGTGAAATGGGCTCAGCCCATCAATCCTGGTGGGCTGGCGGGTCAGCTCGTCCTGGCTCGGCGGGACCCACCCAGCTAAGGGGTCGGCCCATCACGATGGGGTGAGGCTCGGCCTGGTGGAGCATGGCCCGAACCAGTGGGGCGCTGCCCGGCTCAGTGTGGGGCGGCGTGGCCCGGCCCGGCTGGGCGCGGCCCAGCCCGGAGGGCCGAGCAGATTGGGGGGGGCACCCAGTTTCCTAAAATGGTGGCACTGAGCAGTGCCTCCCTCCTATCCGACTAGCCAAAGTCGACCGGTCTTCCCTGCATGAGTGGCCATCTCGGGCGGGCCGTTGTCCTCTGCACGGGGTGCCGTGTGGCGTCGCGACCTTCAAATCGGTTGGAAGGCAGCCAAACGGTTTTATGAAAATGCTGCCTGTGGTCCTCCTCATCGTGGTGCCCTTATGTCACCACATTTCATTTGGCATGGCTGGCTTTAGTCGGCCGGTTCTTCTTCGGCCGAGCGGCCCGCGGTTGTAGGTCGTGGTCTCCCTTCCGCGCGACAACCAGTGCAACGGTCCTCTTCAGGCCGGTGCGCAGCCTCCATTGTCGCCGCCGCCTTCAGTCGTCACCTCCACTTCCAACACCACCTCCATCGCGAATAAAATCAAGAAACATCGGAGGGTTTTCGGGCCGTGTTTGATCAGCCCGTGCCCTCCGGGTTAGGCGGAATCTATTGACCACAGACATTCCAACGGATTCAAAATGAACATGATAATTTATTCACGTAGAATTATACAAAACCCATAACTCGTATATGATGTTTCACGTCATCAAGACGCAGAAAGAGGATTCAAATACAATTTCGGGGTGCGTCCGAGGAGGAAGCGTAGTCGACGTTCCTCGCAGGCGATGCCTTCTCCCTTGATGCAGAAGAACAACAAAGGATGAAGTTCTTCATGGAGATAATTTCATTCTTTGTGTTCTTCACGCTCCTCACTGGATGAAAAATGTAGTGACCCAAATCTTGATGTACATAGACATTAAATTACTTTTATTGAATATCTAATACATAACAAAAACAGAAACCAATGGACCGTAATAGTTTAGTGTCTTTTGAATCTCAGAATATAATCTTCTAATCTTGGTTAATGATCTTAAACATCTCCCAAAAAGATCTTATTTTTTTCTTACCTAAATCCATTATTTATATCCTGGGGAAAAGAAAACATATAAAAGGGTGAGATCAAATGATGATTAAGGTTATACATGGAGAATATAAAACAGACCATATACAATTGACCAAATAAAACATGAACATAATGTTTAAACATCGAAATCTTGACCAATGACATAAAACATGGAAGTACTTAAAGCATAGATCATAATGGAACTTCAATAATTATAAAATTGCTTGGAAATAAGACTTTTAATTATCAAAAAACATTAAACACATGATATGATTTCCGTAGTATCCAAGGCATTGCTACCAAGACCATCTTAGTTAACAATGTCCCTTACTGAACCGAGTTCACTCCTCGTTCCAGTCTTGTATCACTAAACCAGATTACCTTTCCATTCTAGCCATGTCTATCTCATGTGATATAAATCTTTAACTAATAAATTGGTGGTAGATATAGGTCTCACCCATCTAATAATGAAATCAATCTTACTAGTGCCACAAAATAAACATAAATCATTCATCATAACCCAAAGAGGTAAATAGTTTTCATAAACATTATTCCATTATATCATAATCCATATAGAACAAATGGATATCATTTAATAATAAGAAATGTGAAACCATTTATATCATAGAGAACATATACTTGAAACATACACATATGAAATAATGTCATCTTAGATGGAAAATGGTTTTGATAAAACACATGAAATGAATTCTTGAGGAAAAAATCCTTTCTTCATAAAAATCATTTTCTTTTCAAAAACGTCATGAAATTTTAAAAGAAAATGATTTTGTTGAAAATAGTCATGAAATATTTTAGAGTATGCTTCATGAAAATAAGTCGTTATGAAACCGTTAAAATCTGTTCATGCTGTATAAGTTAAAAAACATTATTCTCGTACTTTTACCGGAAAAGTCAAAAAGTACCTCGTATGGTAAACAAAAAAAGATTCCTTCTATACAATGTGGTAAAAGTAAAAAAGGGTAAATATGACTTTAAACATACATGGAAGAAAAGTAAGAATTTTTTGAAAACATTTTGAGATAACATGGACATGGATAATAAACATAACACCAGTAAATACTTACAAATAAACAATTTCTGATAAGAATGAGATTGGAATAATTATCTCTTACCTTATGTCCAATTTATTTCGTATGTGTACAAGAATCTTGTATAGTGGGTTTAAACATGTTATTAAATTGTAACACAACCATAATAATATTTATGATATTATATATGATTCACTTACGACTTTATATTATCTATTTATTTGTCAATTCCATGTTAAAGCAGCGTTTTGCATAAAATCGTTTCATAAATCGTCCGTGTTTTGACTTGTAATTATTAATATGACTAAATAGATCATGATTACTTAATTCTAGAATATAAAACATGATTTATATATAATATATATTCAGAAGATACATATATATAATAGATCGATAAATGGAATGAAATACACCGTTCAGGGAGACGGTAGGCCGAACATACGCATGAATGTTGTTTTTCATTTCCTAATTGAATTGAATGGAATTAAGTAGATGAAATACATATATATATATATACATAAATCCAGTAGCATTATTATATCATATATTTCATGATTACCTATTCTATATTCTTTATAATCATCCTTGAATTGTTAACATGGAAAATGAATCTCATCGCGTCGTGGAGACGGTAATCCTTTCATATGAACGAGTGATGATATCATTCCCATATTTATTAAATGGAATTGGAGTGGATGATATAATATATTAGAATTAGTATGATTTTATAATAATCATATACAGTTATTCTTTAAAAAATTATACCCATCCATGTAAGGCGGTGGAGGAAAAACTGATTACACCACAGCGTGCAGACGACATTCTGTACGTACGCACGCGCAGTGATTTCATTTTCCATAGGATGGATAGAAGGTGAAATTGGGTTGTTTTGTAACACCCCGAGATTCCATGGTATGCTTCTCTTTTAATAATACAGTAGCATGTGTTTTATGCAACTTCGAGTTCTAACACACACCACGACCAATCAAAGTAGTCATTATGAATAGTAATACCTAATTTTTAAAATTATAGAAATTTTATCTATCAAAATGGACTTCATTTTTGGATTCGAATTATCGAATTTAGCCTAAGGTGAAATTTTGGTAATTTTCGGATAACTTTAATATTTTGATGAATAGTGAAAATTACTAAATTTTAATTAAAAACATCTTTTTAATCAAAATAATTAATAGTTATAAATTATGAATTTTAATGGTTTTAAAGTATAATAAGAATATATTTTTTTTAATTTTATCCAATGGTGTTCATTAGAATTAATTTCACTTTAAATTGGATATAAACAATTGTCAATCTGTTTATATATATGGTTTCTTAAAAACACGCTATTTGTTGTGACAGCGGGAATTAATTATAAAATTAATTAATGAAACTTATATGTTTGGAATTTTTTAAAATAGACATTATTTTTGAATTTGGAATATAAATTATAGCTTAGGGTGAAATTTTGGCATTGTTCTGAAAAACATCAATTTTTGATGAATAGTGAAACTACTAAGTGTTAGTTAGAAAACTGAATTTTTCATAAAACAAAATTTTACCACTTCTATGATTGGAATTTCAAAAATCCGAGAGTCGTGGTTAATATCAAGGAGAAAAATGTGGTTCAATCAGATGAAAATAATTTTTGGTGAATAGTAACTTTTTACTTTTATTTACCACGGTTAAAAGTAAATACGGTAATTAAGGGTAAAAATGATATTAATATTACCCTAACACATGTCCTAATTCTATTGGAAAAGTTTATCTCAGAAATAAACAACCTTAGTAATAATATATTATCATTTAGGTCCACTTGGATTAGATTAGGACATTTATTATTATTTAATTCAAAGAAGAGTTAAAAGAGTTAAAATCTATGTTTATTTACTAAAACATTTTTAATATAGGGTTATACATAATATACATTCGATTATAAATATTAATTAGAAATCTAAAAATATTTCCTACATAATGATATTTTATTTATAATTTTTAAACCTTGAGAAATTTAATTTATTTATGACACAATGATGATGCCATAATTACCTAATTAATGAAAAATTGTAATAATTGATATTATAAATACCCAAATAAATGTAATTTGAGACCTTTTATAAGTAAAAATAATTTTCTAGGATAATATGACATGTTAGAATTGATTTAATTAACTTTTTTCGAAGTATTCATTCTGTTATAATTTAAAAAAAATCAATTATTGAATAGTGCCAAAATTGACATAAAAGAGTTTTTAAAACAAATATTATATTATTAATCGATAGTAAATTCCTAAAAATCTAAGGATCGGCCAAGAGAATTATATAATGATAGGTGTATCATTAATGGACCACTTTGGGGTCTCTTGTATTTATATAGTATGTTTATTAACCATATAATATAAAAATACAAAGAGACATTGTAAAAGTGAATCTAATTAACTAAGAGTTAATACTTAAAGATAAGGTTAATATAATGACCCAAACCTGTCTAAATTCTATTGGTTGAGTTGTTTTAGACCCATAAATACCTTAAACTTTAAATAATATACTTTGTAGAAATTAGAAAACGAATATGAATTTATTATAAAATAATATTTCTAGTTTTTTCAAAGGTGCCCCTCACCCCTCTTATAAAAGGGCACTCTCCCTTCTCATTAACTCACACCGTTAAATAATTTTGGTTCAGAAAAAATCTGACCAAATACTCTCTCAAATTCCCTCACTTTATCCTATAGGCCTTACTTTAGTCAGAAAGCTAACTTAAGGATCCCTTTTGATCAAATCAAAAGGAAGAACCTGAAGAAGAGGTAATGATTTCACCACCCTTTTTCAAGTTCCTTTCATCTTCCACTTCTCCTTTCTTTGTTATTAACATTCTAAAATAATGAATCCAGTATCTCCTATATACTGTAATATTATTATAAATATGGTAAAACCATATTCAGTATTCTATCCATCCTTTGAATGACATGTCACTATACGTGCGTACGTACGGCTTACCGTCTCCACGTCGTGGTGTAATTGTTATTCAATATATTATTATTTGGATGGGTATAATAATGATTTGTAATTCATGTAAATAATAAATATAACAAGATAACAATTCTGTATATATTATATAACATCCAATTATATATTATTTTAATATCAAAAGAATGATATTTTCACTCGTGCGTACGTACGGATTACCGTCTCCACGACGCGATGAGATTCATTTCCAAGTTAACCATTCATCGACGATTATAAAAATATATATTACTAATAAGTATGTAATATATGACATAATAATGCTACTGTAGATATATATATATATAAGGATTTATGTACTTATATATATCTTATTCATTTACTTCCGTTCAATACTATATTAAAACAGAAACAACATTTATGCGTACGTACGGACTACCATCTCCATAAATGGTGTTTTCCATTTCATATATATCTGTATTATACATATTTATATTCTAAATATATATGATATATTTATCATTTATTATATTCTGGATTTATTTAAATCATGATCTATGTGATACAACCAAGAGTGACAAGTTAAAACATGTACGATAAAGAAAGTGATTATTACCCAAAATGTTAACATAAAATGGAAATTATTATTATATGGGTAATATAAAGTCATAAATGAATCTTGTATGATATCATAAATATTAATATGGTTCTGGTATAATTTAATAACATACTACGATCTTTGTACAGAATGTTAAACGTACCCTCGACTATAGGAAAGTGCAAGGTAAGGGGTTTTCATCTCACTCCTTATTCCCGTGAGATTCATGCCATATTGCCACTATAACCTTTTGTGTGGTGTATGTACTGCTCATAATTGTATTATTTGTGTAATAAAATTTAATTTATGTGTATTTAAATATTCATTGTATGATACCTCTTTCATGGGTTGTATGTTTTGTATGTTACCAAATTGGTAAGGGTTAATTCCTCAATCTCATCTTTATTCGAGATTGTTTATGTGTAAGTATTTACTGGGATATTTTTATCATCCATGTCCATTTTTCATAAAAATGATTTCAAAATGATAATTTTAAGGATTTTGAATGGTAACCTTTATCAAGATCAAAATTTCAAATGTTTCAAAGATTTATCTTTCTAAATCTTTTCAATTAATGTTCATGTTTTCAAAATGATTTTAAGGATTTATTTATATGGATATGAATGTTTTGAAATGATATTTCTTTAAAAAAGTTTCAAAGTGGTATGGGACACTTTGATTCAAAAATATCTTTTAAATTACTTCCTTTATAAATGTGTGACTTCTCAATGATTTCAAGAAAAGTGATATTTCTCTCAAATAGATTTGATTTCATCTATGTCAAAATCCTTTGATGGATTTTAAGCTTATTTGATGTTGATTTATTATGATACAATACTTTTGTATTGTATTGAAGGTTTTGTGATATGTTTAACTGTGAATGTGTTATTTTTATACCATTCATGGTTTATGGAGAAAGTATTGACATTTCATATGCTATTTTTAATACGAATGTTTATGTTATGTTTAATCCTTTTCATATGGGAATGCATTGGACTTAGTAAGTGATGGGTGGAGCCCACTATAGCTCCTCGATGCATCGATAGGTCTCATGAGACAAACTAGTGTCTTGGTACAAGGCCTTGAAAAAATCTTATTTGTATTCTTGGCACGATGCCTTGGCTATGTGGTTATGATAGTCTGGCATTATGCATTCCATCATTATGAAAGTGGTTAGTGGTATTGCATATGATTATTCGATTAGTAGAATATCCATGTGAATAAGTAAATGGCATTATTTCATTTTATTTCTTCCATATTATGCTAAAGTTCTAGTTTAAAAGGCTTTAGTTTTAGTTTTATACATTGCCTTAAATTTGTATGCTTATTTTTGAAAGTTTCTGCTGTATTGGTTACCCATACTGAGCATTTGGGATAACAACTTTCTATGTTTTATTTTTCCCAGGATTCCAAGAAGTGTAATGTGATTGATATGCATGGTTAAGACAAGGGAATAATGGCATTAATAAAGGATTATTTTTGTTGTTTTGTATGTTATGAAGTTTAATGTAACATTCATGTATGTAATCTATTTTCCAAGACTGTTAAACTAATCGGTTCTTCGGGAATTGGTTCCTTGTAATCATGCCAATATATTAAAATAATGCAACGACTATGGGTCACTGGGGTCGGGGCGTTACCGTTGGTATTTGAGGATGTTTATTTCAAACCTTGGAAACTAGATTTAGTTAAACCCTGATTAGAGCACATATCCCTAAGATAGACTTTGGGGATTAGTATAGAATAACTTCCTAGAATTTTGGTATAGTATATATTTTGTGGGTTTTCCGAGAAATATATCCCTATCTGGATATGAGCAGGTAGAGGCGGCTCTGGCACAGATGTACCTAGGGGTAAAACCCGAAAACACCGCTTTGAGCTAGACTCGAACGGGAACTGGTGCATGACAACAGACCTTGCTACACTCTTGGTTACAACACTCCTGGGGGATATGATTAGGATAATTTCCATTTTCTTTACAAAATATTATTAAGGGATTATCAGTATATAATTACTCAAAGAAAACATTTTTATGAATATAGATTATATCAATAAACTGTTCAATTCTTGTTAGGTATTTTACAAGTTTGGTAATTATTCATTCCAATTCATAAACTGAACTAGTTTATGCTATTGTATAGAAATGGTGCCTAGTAGAAGGATGGTGAACTCCCATAATATGTATGATCTAAAGAGTAAGAAGGATTATATCTTTCGTGGTCCTAAGATAGATTGTAGAAGGTAAATAGTTTCCCACGTATTATTATCATATAAAGAAATAGTATCATGTGTCGATAAGATGAGTAAAGAATTCTCAGAGTCTTATGTCTTTGAAGGGAAGCAAGAGAAGAAAAGGATGGAAGAGAGAAAGATGGATAAAGGGAAGAGGGAAAAGAAGAATTTTCCCATATGTGATAATTGTGGGAAGAAACACCCTGGTACTTTCCTGAAAGGAATGGGAGTTTGTTATAATTGTGGAGGAAAAGGGAAAAAATTACGTGACTGCAAGGGTAAGAAAATGGTTTCAAATATACAATGATTCATTTTCAAGGAGTTTGGACACTATGCGAACCTATGTCCCAGTCATCAGACTATGCCGAAAATGATTCTATTGGAAAATAATCAAGTTATGATACTACCACAGATGAAGAGGAATGATTGGAGTTCTTATGATGATTATGTCATTTTATTGTTGCATCAACAATTTACTTGTTATAATAATTATGGAGTATATAAGGATGGTACTGTAGTACTATTTCATTAAGGACTTGAGATTGTGTGGAACAAAGAAAAGTGACTCAATAGCAGGTAAAATTTTTTGGAAAATATATGGTTGAGAGAAAGATAAACCATAATATGGTTCTGATACTGAGGTAGTGATTTTAGAATAATACAAGATTTATTTGGATAAATTATATTGGATATTGTCGACTACCTTAAAACTGATTAATGATTTGTATATTCCATCATTGTTGGGGTTTAAAAAAATTTTGGATTGAAGAAGTATATGTATTATTCATTATGGAATAAGGGGTCAGGAATATAATCAATAAGGATTTATGGTAATTCAGGATGTTGCAGTGTTTTTAAAGAATATATAATGAAGGTGATCACATGTTATTACGCGAAAAAAAGGATCTTCATTGTGTTTACCTTCTTTATAAATTTTGGACTAAAGTATTTTGGATAGTTATATTTTGGTTTATTTTGGATTGCCATAAAAGGACAACACGGAGGTCAGGCGGCAACCCATCGTGTCTGACAAGGATGCGAGACTTGAACCCACAACCGAAGGGTGACAAGGGTGTATCACCTACCACTGACACATGAGATGTCCTGGTTTGAATAATGTCATTTTTTACTGGTTCTTCTAGATGAATTATAAATTAATTTTTTTAACCCTATATGAATAGGATAAATAGAATTTTATTTTTAAGCTCTATTATCATTTAGAGTGAAATATGAGTTTGTGGTAGAAATTTATAAATGGATAAAACTATAATTATAATGTAAGTATATCTCCTTATAATCTTATCCAATCTCATAAAAAAATTCCTCAACATTATGAAAAGGTACTTAGAACAAAAATGTTGTTCTAGATGGTACCTTAGATCATCACTAATTTATGGCTTTGGGATTTTTGGCCTTTCCATAGCCATGTTCTCTACCACTCTCCATCACATAATTGATGGTTAGATTTCTCTTCTGTATCCATATTTTCCTACATGGAACCCTAGAATGTGTTATTTTCGGTAATATTAATACTTTCCACTCTTTATTTTAAATAGAGGCCTCATTAATTCATTTTTCAATGTGGCATTTCAACTAAGATATTTTGAAACGTCAAAAAAGTGTTATCGTAATACCTTATGTTTTGTTGAACTGATGGTACTGTAAATCATCATAGATTGATGAATTTAAGGACCTCAATTTTAAACTTGTTTGTGATTGATGACCTCAATCACTACCTATAAATATTTACATTTTTCCTCTAATTATATGTCTATAATTTCCACCAATTTCCTCCTAATCGAGATCATAATTTTGTGGTCACCCTTTCATTCCTCTTTTCATCTTGTTAAGACTAAATTTTATTAACCAAATTTCTGATGTGGGTTTTTCCACAAAGATATTTTCTATTTTAAACCTTTATTTTCAAAGAACAATATCAAATTGCGAGGACACAATTTTTTGAAGGAGGGGAGAATGTAACACCCCGAGCTTCCATGGTACGCTTCTCTTTGAATAATACAGTAGCGTGTGTTGTACACACCATTGAGTTCTAACACACACCACGACCAATCAAAGTAGCTGTTATGAATAGTAAAACCAACTTTTTAAAGTTTTAGAAATTTTATCTTTCAAAATGGACTTAATTTTTGGAATCGGAGTATCAAATTTAGCCTAAGGTGATATTTTGGTACTTTTCGGATAACTTTAATATTTTGATGAATATTGAAAATTACTAAATTTTAATTAAAAACAAATTTTTTATTAAAAAAATTAATAGTGATAAATTATTAATTTTAGTGGTTTTAATGTATAATAAGAATATATTTTTACAATTTTATCCAATGGTGTTCATTAGAATTAATTTCACTTTGAAATTGGACATAAACAATTGTCAGTCTTTTGATATATATTGCTTCTTAAAAACACGCTATTTGTTGTTACAGCGAGAATTTTTTATAAAATTAATTAATGCAACTTATATATTTGGAATTTTTTAAAATAGACATCATTTTTGAATTCGGAATATCAATTATTGCTTAGGGTGAAATTTTGGCATTGTTCTGAAAAACATCAATTTTTGATGAATAGGGAAACTACTAAGTGGTAGTTAAAAAATTGAATTTTTCATAAAACATAATTTTAACACTTCTGTAATTGGAATTTATAAAATCCGAGAGACATGATTAATATCAAGGAGTAAAATGTGGTTCAATGAGATGAAAATAATTTTTGGTGAATAGTAACATTTTACTTTTATTTACCACGGTTAAAAGTAAATAGGGTAATTAAGGGTGAAATGATATTAATATTACCCTATCACATGTCCTAATTATATTGGACAAGTTTATCTCGACCCAAAACAACCTTAGGAATAAAATATTATCATTTAGGTCCACTTGGATTTGAATAGGATATTTATTATTATTTAATTCAAAGAAGAGTTAAAATAGTTAAAATCAAATCTTATTTACATAAACATTTTTAATATAGGGTTATACATAAGATAAATTCGATTTAAAATATTAATTAGAAATATAAACATATTTACTACGTAATGATATTTTATTTATAATTTTTAAACATTAAAATATTTAATTTAGTTATCACACAATGATGATGCAGTAATTACATAATTGATGAAAAATTGGAATAATTGATATTATAAATACCCAAATAAATGTAATTTGAGACATTTTATAAATACCAATAATTTTCTAGGATAATATGACATGTTATAATTGATTGAATTAACTTTTTTCGAATTAATAATTCTGTTATGATTATTACAAAAATCAATTATTGAATAGTGTCAAAATTGACATAAAAGGGTTTTTAAAACAAATATTATATTATTAATTGATATTAAATTCCTAAAAATATAAGGTTCGGCCAAGAGACTTATATAATGATATTTTTATCCTTAATGGGCCACTTGGGGGGTCTCTTGGATGTATATAGTATGTTTATTAACCATATAATATAAAAATACAAAGAGACATTATAAAAGTGAAACTAATTAACTAAGAGTTAATACTTAAAGATAAGGTTAATATAATGACCCAAACCTGTCTAAATTCTATTTTTTGAGTGGTTTTCGACCCATCCCCACCTTAACCTTTAGATAATCCACTTTGGAGCCATTTGAAACAGAATATTAATTTATAATAAAATAATATTTCCAGCTTTTCCAAAGGTGCCACTCACCCCTCTTATAAAAGGGCACTCTCCCTTATCATTAACTCACACCTTCAAATCCTTTTGGTTCAGACAACCTCTGCCCAAATACTATATAATCTTCCCTAAATTCAGACTAGAGGCCTTCCTTTAGTCATAAATCCAACTTAAGGAGCCCTTTTGATCAAATCAAAAGGAAGAACCCGAAGAAGAGGTAATGATTTCACCACCCTTTTTCAAATTCCTTTCTTCTTCCTCTTATTCATTCTTTGTTATTACCATTCTAAAATAATGAATCCAATATCTCTTATATAATGTAATATTATTATAAATATTGTACATGAATATTCAGTATCCTATCCATCCTTTGAATGACATGTCACCATACGTGCGTACGTACAGCTTACCGTCTCCACGTCGTGGTGTCATTGTTATTCAATATATTATTATTTGGATAGGTATAATAATGATTTTTAATTCATGTAAATAATAAATATAACATGATAATGATTCTTTATATATGATATACCATCCAATTATATATTATTTTAATATCAAAAAAATGACATTTTCGCTCGTGCATACGTACAGATTACCGTCTCCACGACGCGATGAGATTCAAATCCAAGTTCACCATTCATCGACGATTATAAAAATATATATTACAAATAAGTATGTAATAAATGAAAAAATAATTCTACTTTAGATATATATATATAAGTATTTATGTACTTACATATATCTTATTCATTTACTTTCGTTCAATACTATATGAATACAGAAACATCGTTTATGAGTACGTATGGACTACCATCTCCATAAATGGTGATTTCCATTTCATATATATGTCTATTATACATATTTATATTCTAAATATATATGATATATTTATCATGTTTTATATTCTGGAAGTATTTAAATCATGATCTAAGTGATACAGCCAAGAGTGACATGTTAAAACACGTACAATAAAGAAAGTGATTATTACCGAAAATGTTACCTTAACATGGAAATTATTATTAAATGGGTAATATAAAGTCATAAATGAATCAGGTATGATATCATAAATATTAATATGGTTATGGTATAATTTAATAACATACTATGATCTTCGTATAGGAGGTTAAACGTACCCTCGACTAAAGGAATGTGCAAGGTAAGGGGTTTTCATCTCACTCCTTATTCCCATGAGATTCATGCCAAATTGCAACTATTACCTTTTGTGTGGTGTATGTACTTCCGATAATTGTATTATTTGTGTAATACACTTTAATTAATGTGTATTTACATATTCATTGGATGATACCTCTTTCATGGGTTTTATGTTTCGTATGTTACCAAATTGGTAAGGGTCAATTCCTCAATCTCATCATTATCCGAGATTGTTTATGTGTAAGTATTTACTAGGACATTTTTATCATCCCTGCCCATTTTTCATAAAAATTATTTCAAAATGAAAATTTAAGGATTTTTAAAGGTACTGTTTATCAATATCAAAATTTCAAATGTTTTAAAGATTTATCTTTCTAAATCTTTTCAATTAATCTCCATGTTTTCAAAATGATTTTAAGGATTTATTTATATGCACGTGAATGGTTTGAAGTGATATTTCTTTTCAAAAGTTTCAAAGTGGAATGGGACACTTTGATTCAAAAATATCTTTTAAATTACTTCCTTTATAAATGTGTGACTTTTTAATGATTTATGAAAAGTGATACTTCTCTCAAATAGTTTTGATTTCATCTATGTTAACATCCATTGATGGATTTTAAGCTTATTTGAAGTTGATTTATTATGATAAAAAACTTCTGTATTGTATTGAAGGTTTTGAGATATGTTTATCTGTGGATGAGTTATTTTTATACCATTAATGGTTTATGGAGAAAGTATGGACATTTCATATGCTAGTTATAATACGAATTTTTCTGTGTTATGTTAAAACCTTTTCATATGGGAATGCATTGGACATAGTAAGTGACGGGTGGAGCCCGCTATAGCTCCTCGATGCATCGGTAGGTCTCATGAGACAAACTAGTGTCTTGGAAGAAGGACTTGATAAAATCTTATTTGTAGTCTTGGCAAGAGGCCTTGGCTATGTGGTTATGATAGTCTGGAATTATGCATTCCATCATTATAAAAGTGGTTAGTGATATTGCATGTGATTAATCAATTAGTATATTATCCATGTGAATAAGTAAATCTCATTATTTCATTTTAATTCAGCCATATTATTCTGAATTTCAAGTTTAAAATGCATTTTTTTTTAGTTTTATACATTGCCTTAAATGTTTATGCTTATTTTTGAATGTTTCCGATGTATTGCATACCCTTACTGAGCATTTGAGCTCACCTCTTTCTATGTTTTATTTTTCCCAGGATTCCAATAAGTGTAATGTGATTGATATGCAGGGTTAAGACAAGGGAATAATGGCATTCATAATGGATTATTTATGATTTTTTGTATGTTATGAAGTGTAATGTAACATTCATGTGTGTAATCTATTTTCCAAGACTGCTAAACTGATCGGTTCTTCGGGACTTGGTTCCTTGTAATCATGCCACTGTATTAAAATAATGCACCAACTCTGGGTCACTGGGGTTGGGGTGTTACATGTTTCATATTCATAATAACATATAAGTATATATGTAATACTTATGTTATTACTTTATAATGAAACAAATAAATAAGAGAAATTAAAAGAAGAAACAATCTTGAAAGAGTCGGTAGAAGAGATTACCTCTTCCTCGACGCACCTCCTTTAAACATCTTCTTAGGGCACTAGAGTTGGTATTTTGAAAAGACCAGAACCACTATGATATAAATATAGAGGTTTAGAAGAGTAATTGGAAAGGTTTGGACGAGCTTCGAGGATCAAAAGGGTCTGAAGAGAAGAGGGAAGGGGTTCCCTTTTTATAAGGTAGGAGAGGGGAACCTTCAGAAACACTTGAATTATTATTTTATAATAAAGTCATATTCAGTTTATAATAGCTCAAAATTGATTTATTTCATAGCTAAAGTGGGTATGGGTCGAAATAATCTAAAAAAATATGTTTTAGAAAGGTTTAGGTTACTATGTTGACCTTATCATTTAGATTTAACTCTATGTTAAATAATTTATCTTTTACTGTGTCTTCTTGTTTTCTTACACTATATGGTGAATAAACATACTATAAAAAGAAAAATGACCCATGTGGTTCATCATTAATATATATAACCTTATCTATGTCATTTGTAAGAACTTTATATTTTTAACAATTAAAAATATAATATTTGTTTTAAAAAATATTTTATGTCAATTTTGACAGTAGTTGGTAATTGTTTTTGTGAAAATCATAACAACATGATTAGTTCAAAAAAAGTTAATTGAATCAATAATAACATGTCATATTAACCTAAAAATTAGTTTAATTCATAAAAAGTCTAAAATTACATTTATTTGGGTATTTATAACATCAATTATGTTAATATTTCATTAATAAGGTAATTAATGCATCATCATTGTGTCATAAATAAATTAAATTATATAAGGTATAGAATATTTAAATAAAATAACATTATTTAGGAAATATTTTTATATTTGTAATAAATATTTATAGTCTAATTTATCTTATGTGCAACAAAATATTAAAAAAATAGTTATTAATATTTTTTTAACTATTTTAACTATTCTTTAAATAAAATAATAATAAGTGTCCTAATCTAATCCAAGTGGACCTAAAGGGTAATATTTTATTCCTACGATTGTTTTTGGATGAATTACACTTATCCAATAGAATTAGGACATGTTTTAGGGTAATAATAATATCATTTTTACCCTTAATTACAATATTTACTTGTAACGGTGGTAAATAAAATTAAAAAGATACTATTCACCAAAAATTATTTTTATCTTATTGAACCACATTTTACTCCTTGATATTAACCATGTCCCTAGGATTTTTAAAATTCAACTCACAGAAGCGATTAAATTAAGTTTTATATAAATTTTCAAATTCTCGTAAGAGGTGGGTAAAAGATGGTGATAAGTTCAATAAAATTTTTATATATCTAAAATTACGATAAAATGACTCAAATGAATTAAATTGAACTTATATAGGTATTATGTATCAATTTTTACCTAAAATAAATTTAAATAAATTTAAATAATTATTTAAATAAAAAGTCGGTTTTTAAATAGTAACAGAGTGTTTTCGCTATTCATCAATAATTGAATGTTTTCAGAAAAATACCAAAAATTCACCCTAATATAATTTTTATATTTCAAATCCAAAAAGTAAGTCCATTTTGAATGATAAAATTTATAATATTTCAAAAAGTCGGTATTACTATTCATAACGACTAGTTCATAATAATATTATAATAATATCTTGTTTAGTGAAACTCGGTATTGCGTAGTACACACGCTATTGAGAAAGGTCACAATTGCATATAATGAAACCCAAGCCAGGGCTGCGTGTAGTGAAAAATCCGTTTGGTGTTTCGTGTAACATAATAAAAAATTATTTCATTTATACATTAAACAAAATTTGTACTTAATGATGCGTAGAATAATTTCCACAAAATGAACTTGAAATTGTGTGTAACACGAGCCAATAATAGTGTTGCATATACAGCAAGCTAAAATGGTGTTGCATATAGTACAAGCTAATTTTTTTGGAGTTTACGACACAAGACATCAATGAGATTATAACGAATAATTCTCATAAAATATCGGGTTGTTACATTCTACCCCACTTAAAATGAATTTCACCCTTGAAATTCATCAGGGTTATAAATGGTTTAATACATGAATATTTCTTTCAAAGAAACCCACATCATAAAAAGGAATACCAAAAATGAACTATAAAAACTAAATTATGAAATGTAACAGTTACACAAATTAACTAATCACTGGGTTTCCACATATGAGAACATAGGTGAAAATATGGATATGGAAGAGAAATCTAACCATCATGCTCTGATAGAGAGTGGTATAGAACATGGATCTGAAAAAGCCAACAATCACAAAGCCATAAATTTTTGATGATCTAAGGTACCATCCGGTTCATCGGATATGAGGGCACTAGGACAACAATTTTGGTTTTCAAGATCATTTCTGTAATATTGAAGAATAATTAAAAGAAATACTTACTTGATTTTGGAAAAATATCACTGTTGTTTGTGCCTTGAACATTTTTCACATCATCTCATAAATAATTGAAGTTGAATTTGGCTTTCGTGAAGTGTTAGTAGATCATGCGATAGAATGATGGGTCATTCCATCTGTCTCAAACAAAAGGTTAGAAAAGGTTATTAAATATACATAAGTCCATATATGGTGAGGTTAATCGTATATGATTCCAAAAATGGACTTATACTTTATCTATCGTACCGCTTAATATAATAAAACTAGTTTCTTCTAAACAAGGACTTCCTGTAGGCCAATTGTAGGCGATAAAGGAATGTCGCACTTCGATTGTGTGTTCAATTCCTGCAACCTTTTCCGACGCGATGGGTTGTCGCCCATCATGTAGGTGGTCCCTTTTTCTAAAACTACACTATTATAACATTCCATAAATAATATCAAAAAAAGTTATATACTTAAAAAATACTATCTTATGTCCAACATAATCCATTCCAATCTTTAGGCTTATCCAAAATATTGAAAATGATTACTTTAAAGGTCACATAACAAGCATGTGAATACCATCATTTATCCCCCATATATCATAAGATTTATTTTTTTTGTCACATTCCAAACATGTTAAAACCTTAATCATGTATTAGCATAGAAACTTAGTGAAAAAATGAGTGATGTAAATAGTTAACTCTTTCCACCTACCAAAATCCTAAAATTTCTATTTACTCAAACCATGATATCACTTTTCCCTTATATCAGTCATGAGCTCATTAATATTATTTTCTCCTTATCCCTTCAATATGCGCATATCATCGGCTTTCCAAAATATTTGAATTACCTTTCATGGTTACCAGAACCATTCATCATATACATTCAAAAACTCAAGGATAGACAACAGTGTAACAATCCTTCGATTTTTCATTATTCCATAGTACTATACATTTTTATTGATAAACATACAATCATTCCACTACCTTCTTAAACCACTTACCGAGCTTCATCATTTCATTGATCTTATATATCATTTTTAGTCTCTTCATCATAATCCACATAAATACTACCCATATCACCATGCTGATTCTCTTCAAGTGATTTTCCCTTAGGGAATTGGGTTTCATAATGCCCATACATTCTACATTTAAAACATTTAATCACAGTTGATGTTGTAGAAATACCATTATCCTTGTCCATGGTGTTAACTGATCCTTTTCCATTGCACTTACTGGCTTTGTGTCCTTGCTTTCCACACCCAAATCATCTTTCAGTTCCTTTGAAACATTCTCCTTGATTCCTCTTCCCACATGATTTACAATAGGGAAATTGATCTTTCTTTCCTCTATGATCATCATGAAACTCCATCTTTCTCTTATTAGAAGAGTCTAGATACTTACCAATGTTGATATTATTGATCATATTGTGATTTTTCTTATTAGGCATAATAATTATGTTTTGACTTCAAAATCCAGTTTCATTTGGTTGCTCAGGAAGAATATCATTCCATTGTCCGTCATATCCTCCAATATCGTGAATCTTCATGTTTCCTGCCATTTTCTAAAACCCAAAAATAATAGTATAAAAGGAAAAAATAATGCTAGGAAAACAACATAATAAAGGGGGAGTACCATCAATATATAAAATCTTTGTGTTAATTCTAAGATTGTTACCGTAATTCTAGGAATATAACTTATAATTATACAAAACATTAGGGACATCGCTAGACATACCTTAGAAATATCTCTAGGGATCTCACTAATGTTTTCGCAGCATAGTTTCCAAAGGTTTACTAAAGCTTTTCTCGGATACCAACTGTAGAGACCCAATGCTTGACGTACATATACATTACATTACTTCTGAGTAATACCTAATACATAACAATAATAGACACCATAGGACCGTAATAATTTAGTGTCTTTGGAAACTCGGAATATAATCTTCTAATCTTGGTGAAAGATCTTCAATATCTCCCATAATGATCTTTTTCTTTTTTTCTTACATAAAACCTTTATTTATATCCCAGGGAAAGGAAAACATATAAAATGGTGTGCTCAAATGCTCTATAAGGGTATGAATGGAGAAAATAAAACGAACCATATAAAATTGAACTTAAAAACATGAACACAATGTTTAAACATCAAAATCATGAGCAATGACTTAATTCATGGAAGTACGTAAGTCATAGAACATAATAGAACATTAATCATGATAAAATAGCTTGGAAATAATAATTTTAATTGTGAAAAAACATTAAGCACGTGATATGATTTCCATAGTTTCCAAGCCATTGCTTCCAAGAACATATTAGTGGACAAAGACCCATATTGAACCGAGTTCACTACTCGTTCCAGACCTATATCACTGAACCGGATTAACTTTTCATTCCATCCATTTATATATCATGAGATCTAAATCATTACCCAATGCATTGTAGATAGATATAGGTCCCACACATCTCATAATGAAATCATTCTTACTTGTGCCAGAAAACAAACATAAATCATTCATCATAACCCAATTAGTAAAATGGGTTTCATAAACATCATCCCATTATAACATTATCCATATTGAACAAATGGATATCATTTAATCATAATAAAAGTGAAACCACTTAAATAATAGAAAACTTATACTTGAAACATACACATATGAAATAATGTCATCTTAGATGGAAAATAGTTTTGATAAAAAACTTGAAATGAATTCTTGAGAAAATATCCTTTCTTCTTAAAAATCATTTTATTTTCAAAAAATGTCATGAAATTTTAAAAGAATAGATATTTTTTGAAAATAATCATGAAAAATTTTAGATTATTCTTCATGACAATAAGTCGTTATGAAACCGTAAAAATCTATTCATGCTGTATAAGTTAAAAAAACATTCTTCTCGTACTTTTACCAGAAAAGTCAAAAATTACCTCCTATGGTAAACAAAGGAAAGATTCCTTCTATATGATGTGGTAAAAGTAAAAATGGTTAAAAATGACTTTAAACATACAAGGAAGAAAAGTAAACATTTTTTTAAAACATTTTGAGAACATATGGACATGGATAATAAACATAACCCCAGTAAATACTTACGAATAAACAATCTCGGATAAGAATGAGATTGAAATAATTATCTCATACCTTATGTCCAATTTCTTTCATATGTGTATGATACTCCTGTATAGTGGGTATAATCATATTATTAACTTGTAACATGACCATAATAATATTTATGATATCATATATTTTTCACTTACGACTTTACATTATCCGTTCATTTGTCAATTCCATATTAAAGCAGCGTTTTGGGTAAAGTCGTTTCATTTATCGTCTGTCTTTTCACTTGTAATTATTAATATGATTACATAATTCCAGAATATAATTAATGATTTATATATAATATATATTTAGAATATACATGTATATAATAGATTGATAGATGGAAAGAAATACACAGTTCATGGAGACCGTTGGTCTTACGTACGCATGAACGTTGTTTTTGGTTTCCTTATTGAATTGAATGGAATTAAATAGATGACATAAATGTATATGTACAAAAATATGTTAGCATTATTATGTCATATATTTCATTATTACCTATTATATATTTTTATAATCATTCATTAATTGTTAACATGGAAAATGAATCTCATCGCGTCGTGGAGACGGTAATCCGTACATACGCACGAGCAATGATATCATTCCCATATTTATTGAATAGAAATGGAGTGGATGATATAATATCTTATAATCTGTAAGATATTATAATAATAATATATAGTTATTCTTTACACCATTATACCAATACAAGTAAGGTGGTGGTGGAAAAATAGATTACACCACGGCGTGGAGACGTTATTTCATACGTACGCACACGCGGTGATTTCGTTTTACTTAGGATGGATATAAGATGAAATAGGGTTGTTTCATATTTATAATAACATATAACTATATAAGTAATACTGATATTATAACATTATAATTAAACAACTAAATAAGAGGATGTGTAAGAAGAATGAAACTTGAAAGAGTTGGTAGAAGATATTACATATTCCTCGACACACCTCCTTTAAACTTTATCTTAGGGAACTAGAGTTGGTCTTTTGAGAATACAATAACCTATAAAATATAACTAGAGAGGTTGAGAAGATGAATTTTCAGGGGTTTTCAGAGCTTCAAGGCTCAAAGGGGTTTGAAGTGAAGAGGGAAAGGGTGCCCTTTTTATAAGGGAGGAGAGGGGAACCTTTGGAAAAGCATAAATTATTTTTTTAATAATAACTCATATTCAGTTTATAATAGGTCAAAATTGATTTATTTAGAATCTAAAGTGGGTATGGGTCGAAATCCTTTGATCCAATAGGTTTTATACAAGTTTAGGTTACTATTTTAACCTTATCATTTATATTTAACTCTAAGATAAATAATTTAACTTTTATCATGTCTTCCTGTTTTCTTACACTATATGGTTAATAAACATACTATAACAAGCCAAATGAACCCGATGAGGTCATTATTAATACATAATACCTTATCTGTGTCATTTGTCCGAACCATATATTTTTAACAATTAATAATATAATATTTGTTTTAAAAACTATTTTATGTCAGTTTTGACACTATTTGGTAATTGATTTTGGTGAAAATCATAACAACATTATTAGTTCGAAAAAAGTTAATTGAATAAATAATAACATGTCATATAATCCTAAATATTATTTTAATTCATAAAAAGTCTCAAATTTCATTTATTTGGGTATTTGTAACATCAATTATGTTAATATTTCATTAATAAGGTAATTACTACATCATCATTGTGTCATAAATAAATTACATTATTTAGTGTCTAAAAATTTTAAATAATATACCATTATGTAGGAAATATTTTTGTCTTTCTAATGAATATTTATTGTCGAATTTATCTTATTTACAACATAATATTAAAAAAAATTATTTATTAAACTTTTATTTTAACTATTTTAACTCTTCTTTAAATAAAATATAAATAAGTGTCCTAATCTAATAGAAGTTGACCTAAAGGGTAATATTTTATTCCCAAGGATTTTTTTGGTCGAATTAAACTTATCCAATAGAATTATGACATGTGTTATGGTAATAATATTATCATTTTTACCCTTAATTACCCTATTTACTTTTAACCGTGGTAAATAAAAGTAAAAAGTTACAATTCACCAAATATTTTTTTATTTTATTGAACCACATTTTACTCCTTGATATTAACTGTGTCCCTCAGATTTTCTAAATTCCACTCATAGAAGCGGTAAAATTATGGTTTATGTAAATTTTCAAATTCTCTTAGGATGTGGGTAAAAGACGGTGAAAAGTTCAATAAAATTTTTATATATCTAAAATTATTATAAAATAACTCAAATGAATTACATAGATCATATATAGGAATTATGTATCAATTTTGACCTAAAAAAATTTAAATAATTTAAATAATTAATTAATTACAATGTCGATTTTTAAATAGTAACCCTGTGTTTTCACTATTCATCAAAAATTGAAAACTTTCAGAAAAATATCAAAAATTCACCCTAAGCTAATTTCGATATTCCGAATCAGAAAATGAAGTCCATTTTGAAAGATAAAATTTATTAAATTTCAAAAAGTGTCTATTACTATTCATAACGGTTAGTTCATAATAATATTATAAAAATATCTCGTTTAGTGAAACTCGGTATTGCATACTACACACACTATCAAGGAAGGTTCCAATTGCGTGTAATGAAAGCCATGCCCGGGATACGTGTAGTGAAAACTCCGTTTGGTGTTGTGTGTAACATAATGAAAACTTATTTCATTTTTACATTAGAAAAAATCTATACATAATGTTGCGTAGAATAATTTTGACAAAACGAACTTGAAATTGTGTGTAACACGAGCCAAGAATAGTGTTGTATATACTGCAAGCTAATACGGTATTGCATATAGTACAATCTAATTTTAGTGTAGTGTACGATAGAAGTCATCAATGAAATTAAAAAGAATAATTCTCATAAAATCTCGGGTTCTTACAAACAATCCTCCTCCTCTCCATAGATGTCCCAAAATTCCCCCTCAAATATATTCCAAGAAAATATAATAAAAAGGCCCTCAAATAATATAACATTTCCATGTATTTAAAATTAATTCAAAATGATAATTGAATTAATTAAGACATTTGTGTTGGAAACGTTAATGGGAGGGAGATGGAGAGGCTCCACATTTAAGTGGAAGTCCATTTGATAAATGTGGGACTAAGGGAGTTAAAGAAGGAGTTGAATGGTTTGGGGCTCATGTGGGTCCCACACTTAGTTATATCCTCCCATGTGAAGTTATGTGGGGTGTGTGCCCAACTTACAACATCCCTATGGAGGAAATAACCACCACATAAAATACTTTTTGTAACACAATTTTTTTTAAATTATTATGAAACCACAAAATATAACTACTCCTCCCGTCCAAACGCAATCGTTGTAAAGGTCCTCTTAGATGAATACCGACGCTGCGAGTTCATCAGTTTCCTCAGATTTCTATTCCAAGCATCAGTTCAGAAGATAAAAAATACCGCACGTACATTTACTAAATGTAGCTCAACAAAACTGCAGAAATTGATTCCGGGCACACTAGGCCTCAGAATCAGGCGCCGTCAGAAATTGCGTTCTCCTAAAATTCCAAAGTATTTATGAAAAATATTCCATGAAATTTCCCGGGCTTTACATAGACATCCATTACAGGTTTATTGGGCCTATATTCTCATGAAATATGGTGCATTCCCTACATCTTGATAGATTGAGAGATGTTATGAATGAACACATGGGGTGACGAGTGAACCATCATGGAACCAATCTAATCATAGAACACAGAAGATAATTAACAACACCAATATAATATAATTAGTTTAAGATATCATACACAAAACCAAATGTAAGGGAGCGTTATACCAACATGCCCTATTGGCCCATTACCATTGTGTCAAAAAATCTATAATGGTGCATTAAAATTAAAGCTGGAAAGGGCGTTACCACCCATCCATCATGTTTACAAAGCTGTTATATATAAATAATGCATATTTATATTTATAACATAACACACAAGGCAATAACTCCCATATTCTCCTTCAGTATTTTTTAATTTGATTCATTCCATTATAATTCAATAAAATAATGATTAAAGTCATGGGATTACCATTCTATATAAAACATTATATTAAATTAAACCGATTGGTTCATTTTGTTCTGGGTAGATCAAATCATCTTACATAATCCCTTCCACATTGATCAATTCTATATATCACAATCTATTTACTAAATCATGGAAATAACATTAAAAAGATCAAAAGGGGGTCACTTAGGAGTTGACATGGTCAATAACAGAATATCCTACATTGTAAATTCGAATTTTAGGTTGACCCACCACTTGGGAGTCACACATGGTTTAAAAAAACATTCATATTTCATGATAAATTAATTTCAAAAGATAATTTGAATACAATGGTGGAGAATTGTGAATATACACATTTAGCAAAAAGGTACAATTATACTTGGATCACACAAGGGATGTCAATAATCGATGTAACCAGCCTCAAAATTAAAATATAAGATTTAATAGGTGTTTACTAATCTCAAAGGTTCACATATACATAAAGGAATCAATATAATTGGTATGTTCTGCAAAAGTTAGGATACAAATCAATCACATAATTACGAAACAACCAAAACATGATGGTAAAAAAACATGGCTGCCTACGTCAAAGCTATAGATAATGCCTCATTCGATATCATCCTTGGATTAAAATTAATTATGAAGAGATATGTGAATAGTCTGATGCACAAAAAAAAATATGGCATATGATCCTCTACCTAAATTGGGAAATAGATCGGAAGGAAAACTTATATTAGATGTAAGAGACTAGGGGAACATACTAAGATGGATCCAATGCTTCTAATGGATTGAAGAATAGACACTGGAATCATGATTTATCTCAATGCATAGGTAGAGGGAGTTCATGAGCTCAAAAGGGATGGAAAACCAAAGTTGGATGGTGATGGTAGAAGATGAAAAGTTAAATAAGTCTTAACATTAAATGTAATGTAAAATATAATTTCACCCCAAAATATCAAGGAGCATGGTTTGACAGCACAATTTAGAAAAAATATGGGAAAACCATGCTTAGTTCACTGCTACTCAGGTCACACTGCACGGTTAGGCACCTGGTGTAACTAACTAAGAGAAAACGGTATCAAAGGGATGTATCCCATATCTACAACTGGTCATATAGTTTTACACCATGGGTTACATGTTTTCAGACAAACCATGTCTCCAAGTATATTTTTCCACCTTCAGATATCTATACTAAAAAATACCCTATATATACTCGGGACCTCTATGACTTGATGAGACATATTTATTGGGACATTTATGGTATTCAAATTAAAAAACATGTGATTATTACCTTCATTGAAAAGAAGGTTTTTTACACCATATATTGTAAAAATGAGGGATTTGATAACCATATATGATTTATATGATATAATAATTACTATTTGAAGTTGAGTTATTATTTACCTTTCGTTATTTCAATCTATCAAAAAATAAAAACAATTTTCATGCCTATATACAACCTAACTTCTCTATAAATGGTGTAATTTATTATTGAATCTATAAATATTATTGATAACTATAAACATAAATATATTGAATATATATGATATATATTTATATATCATGATAATATTATTAGGACCGAAACAACAAAGTGAAAATATACATGGAAAATGACATAGTTATTACACAGAAAAGTGGTGTTACCACATAATTTTTAATAAATGGATAATAAATGAACATAAGTAAAACATATAAGGTATGATATATATGAATATGGTTATATAATATATTTAAAGTAATTATATATTTACTAGGATTGATTATTGGACACATATGATAGAATTAAATCCTAAAGGGGTTCTCGTACCATATTTAGTTCTACGAGACATATTTCATATTCAATGTGTATTTATTTTGTGTGGGATATATACTTCCCATTTTATATATTATATCATTACTGTATTTATCAAAATTTTATTTAATGTTTCAATAAATTTTATTTATCTCACGGTGGTTATGATTAAAATGTTACTAAATAGGTATGTTTTTATTTCACAATACTATAATTATACATGATTGTTTATGTTTAAGTATTTATTGGGGAAATTAATAATTTTTTATATTAAAACGACTTTTTTTCCTCTCATTTGGTTATTAAAATAATTTATTATTTTTTCTTTCAATTTTATCTCTTTATTAAGTGATTATACTGAATGGATTTTTTCTAATAAAATGGTCTTCATTTCTATCTTTTCGTTGCAATTTTTTTTTATTCTTTGCCGACATTTTATTAAAAAAAGACAATGTTTTTAATATAATTATTTTATTGTTAAAATTAATTAATAAATAGGTTTTAATTTTTAATAAATGTTATAAAAGTAATATTCCTATCATTTTCTAAATGAGTTAAATTTTGACAATTTACTAAAAATGTTAATATAATCCTTATATTAATATACATTATTTAATTGGAATATCCCACCATCATGGAAACTAATTTATTTGAAGATTACATTACAAGATTACATGTTTACTATAAAATATAATGCTTTTTCTATAATTCGAGAAGTAATTAATTTTAAAATTTGATTTTCAATGTGGAAGGGGTCTTTTCCTAAGAAATTTTTTAATGAAAATTTTATTATATTTCTATTCATTAGAAAAAAAAACTCTATTTTTACTTTTGCCTCATTGAAGGTATGTTGTAATTATACTATCCTTGTTATTTATATATATGTTTTATGATCAATTTTACTAGAGAAGTATTATTTTGACACCATTTTTATATTCATATAGATGTTTAATGATTATGTTTATTGATTGGGGAAATTATTAACATTTCATAAGCTCTATTTTTAATATGAATGTTTACATTGATTATGTTTCTAAAAACTCATAATACGAATTAATTATACTTATTATGTTATGGGGATTCCTAGTATTTCCACATGATGTATTGATAGGTCTCATTAGAAAAACTGGTGTGGGTATTGGATGAAGCCTTAACTATTTATAAAGGATATCTTGGAAAGAGGCCTTGATGGTATTTTTATTGTGTATGAAATTATGAATTCACTCATTATGTGATTATTTATTGATATACATGTGAATATTTGATTATTTATGATATTCATAGATATGATTAAATATCAAGTGATTATTTTTCTGAAATTATTTGGTCATTTTTTATTCCGTCCATATTATTCTTCAGAAAATGTTATAGATTAAATGGAATTTGTTTGTAGATATTTTCCATTATTTATAAATTTTTCCTTATGTATTTATGATATCTTCCACTGTACATATTCCCTTACTAAGTAATTGAGCCCACCCATTTAATATGTTTCCATTCTGCAGAATTTTATGAAGTGTATTATGATTGATATTTAGGGATATCTTTAAGGGGATAATGGTGTTCTTAAATAAAATATTATGTTTTATTTTTTTTATTTCAATTTTACTATAATATTTTTGTTTCTATATGGTCTTATAAGACTACTAAACTACTTAGTCCTTTGGGATGTGATAAATTTTATTTATCAGTAATTTAATAAAGAAATTACTAACTATATGATACTAGTGTTGGGGTCGTTATATCTTGAATACAAGAATGTTTATTAGAAACATTGGGAACTAGATTTAAAAGTCCTTGATTAGAGAAGATAACCTTATGATTGACATTGAGGATATGTTTCAGTATAATACAATATTCTTATGTTTTGGTGTTGTAGAGATTATTTGGATTTCCTAAAAATACAACCTTGACTGTATAATACGAGTTGATGTTCTTTTAGAACATTGGTAAATATGATAAATAATGTCGAAAATGGTGCATTTTTCATCAATTCAATCATCACCCACTACATGAAAAAATATCTTTGCATCACACATAGATTAACACTTCAGGGGATACGATTTGTTTAAATAAAATTATCCATACTAACCACAACTATGTATATAATAATAAATATATGATTTGAGAAATTCCCAATGAAACTAATTTATTATTGTTCTATTAGCTATAAAAAAAATTCAATTAATGTTATGAGTTTCATTAGTTCATGGATTATTAATTATGATTAAAAATGATATGATGTAATCTTGTGTATGTAGTTGTTTTGAAATGGTTCCTAGTGGTTTAAATTGGAACCATATAACAACATGTAAACCATGTATAGATTTCCCTCAATAGAAAAATATTGAAGCTGGAGCTGTAGATATAGCTAGAGTTCCAAAAATTATAACATTATTGGGGAAGATGAATTTGGTTATGACTAATAATATGTATCATATGTATCAACATATATATTCATAATGTGTTTTAAAAATGTTAGACCACTTAATTCAACAACAACCTCCATCATTTAATGGGACTACAAATCCATTTATACCTTCACATATGATAAGTTCCCAAGAGAATGTATTTCACAATTTTAGAAGAAATTAAAGGGTTTTTTTCAAAGAAATTTATTTTCACTCTAGGTATGTGGATCATTTTTAGTAATTAGAACAGAACACTAATAATGAGGAGGAAAGAGATAAAATGTAATGGAAATATTTTAAAGGAATTTTCATGGAAATATATTATCCTTGGGAAAAAAAGTGTATATGGTGATATTATTCATGTGTTAGAGGAAAAAAGAATATGAAAATAATTATATGTTTGAAACTAAATTTATAATGTTTTAGGGAATATTGTGGAATACATACATAAAATATTAGTAGCATTGAATGTTTCTATGATGGGATAAAACCAATACTTCAATGTGAAATAGTCCCCCAAACATTCCCAACATATATGGATATAGAATAAAATTCAATCAAGATATAGATATAATTATCCAATACATATATAGTATAAGAAAATAAAGACAAGAAGACTATGGTAGAGAAGAAATAGATAATGGGAAGAATATGAAGATAGATTTTCCTATATGTGATAATCTAAGAATGAAACACAATATGTAAGAACCCAGATCTTCATTTATGGTATAGTTCTTTCGTTTTTAGTTTATACATAATTAAATGGGGAAAATAGGTCATGGATTGATGTATGCCAATTAAAAATTGTGAATGGGGCATATATGTTGTGTATATTTATTTACATACCATTTATAGATGGATACACTCCATGTAATCCCTATATACGACCATTTAATGGTCTGACTAGAAATTGTATGGACCCAAATTCTTGTTTAATGTACATGCTATGTAATTTTTTTTATTAAGTCAGGCAGTAGCATTGTTTATTTATGATGGGCATAAATGAGCAATTTCAATGAGCAGAGTGCCCATGGAAAATATGAATGGATATTTTTCTCCTGTTTCGTCTTCTGAAAACCAATTCAAACACTGTCGAATCTGTTGAAACCCTCTCAGTGGGTTATCTATTCCTATTGAGCCAATATTTCTTATTTCTTACCTCAACCATGTTATTAAGGGTTTATCATTATTAGTAATTTGGTAAATCCAATCTAATTAAAGTCAAATTGATGATCCACACTAGATTAGGAGAGTCATACAGACATGATATAAGTGGTCTTGTGCTATTAGTTGATTATCGAGTTCATTATATATGTCAGAGTGTTGCATGCCCACTATGAGTGTGTCATTAGATTGAATATGAACCTTTTTATTTTACTATTATGATTAGGAAATTAATTTTATAATTTTAAAGCATGTTTAGAGTTGTGATCCTAGATTTAGGGCCACCCCATGGGTGTGTTTCCCTTGGATGGTCATTTGGATAAGAATTCCTATGAAGCTTGAATTGAATTCCCATTCTTGGGTTGTAAAAAATTTATTTCTCATTATTGAAATTTCCCACATGATATAATTATTTTTTAAATCTATTTAAATCATTAGATTTTATAATAGTCTTTATATATATATTTCTAATGTGAGTTATCCATTTTTGGACATGTAATGGTTTAATTTACATGTGCTTGTTTTTATGTAAATTTTTCCCATGTGAGTTGTTTATGTTAAATACATGTGATAGATTAATCCACATTTGATTATTTTGAGATGGAATGCGTAATTCAATTAAATTACAATAACTGTTTATTAGAAATGGGTGATACACAGTCTCAGATAGAAGACAAGGTCGAGATCATGTGTCTAATAACACCTAATATAACTTTGGTGAACCATTGTTTACATTAAAAGGCAATGGGTGAGCTCCATAGTTTAATTATATAAAGGCCATGAGTATTCCATGGATTGGGTTGTTGGGATCATTGAGGATTACATACAATTCCAAGAAAAATTTTGATCCATCGTTGGATATCCATGTCGGGATCTATTGGAAAATGATTAATTGATTATTATGTCATGAGTTGACAGTTACCTTTATACGGGGATCATCAGGCCTAGGCCGGATATAGGGAAATGTATATAATGCAAGGAACATTATTAATTTAATGGATGTCTTATGGCGTGTCTTCGAAGAAAGAGTATAATATTGGATTAGATCATCAATTATACTAGTTTACATTGTCTTTTTGTGACATCAGTTTTTTCTTGATTTTGACTACCCATAGTTTAATACATTCACTACATTACTCTAACTAATATATATCTCCACTAACAAATAATCATAGACCACGGGTGGTTGCATATTTTAATTTAGTCTCACACTATGTTTGGGTCATTGTTTTGGGAACAAATATGTTATTTGATTAATGGTGTTGAGCAGGGAAAGAACCCTACTGTTGGTACTTGATATGATGTTTATGAGTATGAGAGCATGGGTTCGAGCATGTCATGAGATGCTTCCTAGTCTATTTTATTATTTTTTTGAGACATATATTGTGTATTATTATAGTGTACTTTTCTTATGTTATTTTTAGAACATGTGATGGGAATAATCATCTTTTGTATGCTATGACTTCAGGTTATCATTATTATCAGTCTTTTGTTGTTTCTTTCAATTGATTGTTATTTACTGATTTTTCTATTATACATTATTTTTTTGTTATGTTATACTCTTCCAATGAGGGCATACTATCCTAAATAACACACCATTTGCCCTCAATGCTAGCCTACAGCCTCTGGAATTTGGGAAAATATGCTTGTGGCCATGTGACCAGACAAGTATGGAGCACAATTTGGGGCATTCGGATCTGTGATGTTACAAAGTAGTATCAAAGGTTGTTTCTATTATGGTTTTCTTTATTATTTGGTAACATTAATTAAGGATAGAAATTTAATGGGATTTGTTGTCAAGTTATGCTCAAGATTTACTACCCTACAAATAGGGAAAGGAAAAATTTCTTCGATTGGACATGTTATTTTCAGATTTTGAGTTATAATAGTTAATTTGATTTCACCGTTGGGGGATGAAATTATTTTATCCTATTAATATTGATATTATAGGAATTATATTTTTTGCAACACGTTGAGATGCGGGTATTCCATCGCATGCATCATATAGTTATTTGTTAAAAAATCACATGTCATGCCATACAGGAGCATTAACGATCACATGTTGTTGTGATAGATGTCATGATATATTGGCATTCTACTGTGAATGGTACCATGACAGATATAACTACTATTGTGAAATGTGTATTGATACATGTTATGGTTCGAATTGGATGTACTCCATGCTTTCAAGTAATATGAGTATGGGACCTCCTGGATTGAAATATTTTGGATCATATATCGGCCATGAGATGAAATTTTATGGTCATGTGATATATGGGATTCCAAACATTGATTCTCATGGATTATGGGCACCCATGTATTTGAATTCAACACACAATTGTTTAAATTTCAAAAATAGGGGGTTCTAGGGATATTTCAGAGGCTCACTATCTGAAAACCCAAACAACACGGCCTATGGGTCCATGAAAAAACACCATGTGATATTCTATTTGGGAAGAAATGTACTTCTTTAAGTACACTTAATTTACTATTATTATACAATGTGTAAGGTTTATAGACACTGTGTACTCCTATTTTGTTAGCCTTTGATGGTTTCCTTCTGATGCTTAATTCTTGTACTCTTCAACAATGAACCTCAATGATAATGAATTTAGGTCTGTGTTCGACCTTGCAGAGGCATACCCCTTTGACGACATCTAGCTATGCACCAGTAGATTGAAGATGATCATTTGGTGGTGGTGTTAGTCCATAGTCTTCCAATGGACACTCCAATCAGGATAGTTTCAGCACAAACTGTTATACCAGATGCAAGTGTTGATGCATTGTTCCGTGATGGATTTTTGAGGTTCATGAAAACCATTCAGGGAGCACCACATCCTCCCACATCTATGGAAGAATCAGAACTAATGTTCTAGAAACATCATTCACCCAATTTTTTTGGGGAAGGTGGGCCACAGGATGAAGATTCATGACTAGCGGCCATGTTATCGATCTTCGAGCATCTTGAGACACCTCCTTAGAGGAGGGTGAAGCCCGCGACTTACATGTTGTGTGATTCCACCAAGAGGTTGAAGGATTTTATGCCAATGACATAGCATCATCAGGACATGGAATGGGTGGATTATCATACTATTTTCTAGGAATACTTATATCTTGAGGCAGTATGGGACAATAAGGCATGTGCATTTTTTCGTCTAGAGCAGGGTACTCTATCAGTCATGGAACACTCTTCCCACTTGAATGAGATCCAAAACTTCACTCTTGTTTTGATGGGTGATGACCATTCAGAGTCTATGAAATTAAATGATGGTATCAGGTACGATATCTTGTAGAAGGTTAATTTCTTCTTTCTGAATATAGTATATTCCATAAAGAACTAGGTGTTGTTTTCCGAGAGGAATCAGAGGGAATCTGGTGGTTCGAGCCGGGGTGGTTCAAAAACAATATCTGGTAATGATTTTCCCAATAGTAGGAAGCATATTTCAGAGATTACACTAGGAAAATATAGTACTCATAACGTATTATCTGGTAGACAGGTTAAGTGCCTCTATTAAATATGAATTGGGAATAATAAACCTCAGTTTCTGATGGTCCCAGCCAAGTGCTGGTGTAGGGGATGGATGGGCCATTTATAGCGTTTCTGTAGGGGTTTTCCACCAGCATCTATTGAGAGAGGGTCTTCACTAACTCCATGTTCCAGAAAAGGGATAACATCTTCCCACGTGATAGGGAACATTAATATTTTGGGTCGATCATGGTGAGGTGGTGGTCATGGAAGTGGTATCTAGACCCCAGGATCTTAGTGAATGTGGGGAGGGTCAGCTTTGGGTAGCCATATAGTGTCTAAGGTCCATGTTATAGGCCATAGTTATGTAGTGCATCAAACCCTGCTGGAGAAGGATCCTGAACCTTCTACTATCAGAGGTACTATTCTATTCACCTTGGTTTTAGCTTCATCAAAATTTTTATATAGGGGATTCACATAGATTCATATTTTACCAATTATGGAGAGCATATGGATCCATGTTTTTACTCATGATGATATTAGGAATCTAGACACTTCCTTATGGATTAAAATGGAATGTGCGCAATAGTGCAAGTGGTGCCCCCTTGAAATTTGTGGGTGTCACTTTATTTGGGATCCCTATGTCTTATAGAGGACATGCTTTGATATCATAAATGGAATGGACTTGTGAGTCTCCATTCTAGAAATTGCCATTTTCTATCACTATACGGTGAGTTTTACATCACTATAGGGAAAATAATTTCTAATAAAGGATGAATAAGATGTCCATGTGGGATGAGATGGACTCGAACATTGTGGGATGAGTGGGATGATAACAAAAATTACTTGTTTCTATCTAGATGACCATGGGACACATCAGATGAATTATCCTCTGGTGGTTGTTTATTTCAGGGTCGTCTTTCTGGATGAATTTTCAGGTTTACCTCCAGAAATATAGTTAGAATTCTCTATCAATTAAGTACTAGGAGGTGCATGAAACTGATTCCTCATTATATGATTTCTATGATCGATTTTCACTAACTTAAGAGGCATCTAGATGATTTGGAGTCTATGGGTTTCATCTGACCTAGCACTCCTGCATAGGTTTTTCTAGTCCATTTTATGAAAAAAAATCATATGGTACCCTTAGGAAATTCATTGATTATTAGAAATTGAACAAGATTACAATTAAGAACTGGCATCCCCTTCCGTAAATAGATAATATCATTGATCATCTATGAGAAGCACGTGTATTCTATAAGATCAATTTTTGATCCAATTATCATCATGTGCATGTTAGATCATCATACATAACTAGAATAGTCTATTATAGTAGTTATAATCTGTATTAGTATTCGGTCTTGCTGTTTGGTCTCCCAAACACACATTTAATCTTTATGGCACTGATGAACCATGTGTTCTATCCTTATGTTTACTCATTAGTTTTGGTTTCATGGATGTTATCGTGGTGTATTCATTTAATAGACATGACCATTTCACCTATCTTGAGATCAATTAGAGTACACTGAGACTGTCACTTATATGCTACGCTCACTAAGTGACACATATGGATGGATCAGATTCAAATCATAAGTCACTTCATCATAGAGGTAGGAGTATCAGTGAACCCATAGAATGTAAGAAAATTAGTTACCTATGAGTAGACCAAGAATGTATTTGTGGTGTGGATTTTTATAACGATGGATTGTTACTAAATGTATTTCATACAGGACTTCTCATGATTACAGCCACCAATGACGGACTTGAAAATGAATATTGTGAAGTACTAATAGTAATATTCTTACATGATGGGATTTTAAGAGTTGAAAGGGAGTTTAACGTTATCAAAAATATTGATTCTTTTAGTGTCGGGTTTGAGTTACACTATGTACTGTAACACATCCAGTATCGGACAGGGAGTAGTGCTTATGTATGGGGATTGAGTCACTATATATGGGTCTCAGAATTTGAGGGCACATGTGAGGAACTACCCAATGCACAAAATCACATTAGACTTGGTTGTTTTTGCCTTACACTTTTGGAACATTCTTAATTGGTGGAGTGTATTGTGGTATACATAGAATAAAAAAGTCTCAGGTACATATTTACTCAACATAATGTAAATCTAATGCATCGATGGTGGGTGGAATACCATCAGTATTTCAATATAAATATCACCTACACCCCTAGAAAATGCAATGCAATGGAAAATGAAATGAGAACGGGAATTCAGATATAGTCAGTACAACATTCCAGAAGTGAGTGGTACTTTATGGAATTGTCCTTGGAGATGCACTTGGAGGTTCTCGATAGTCAGGGATAGAATTTCCTTGCATCCATTGTTTTTACCTCTACATTACTGGATGAGTGAATATGACACAACTATCAGATTCTGAAGGACTAGTTTTATTTAAGTGTATGTTAGGTGAGGACCCTACTCAGGGTAGGGCCATTGATGAGGATGAATTCATACGGTTTTACGGTATATTATAGGTTTCGGAAGACATGTGTAAAGATATGATGCACGATTTACATTCATTAGTATGGATGGTGGATCTTGCTGTCACCTAGATATATCATGATTTACATCTTCAGTACCAGTGTCTACGTATAAAGTGATCTATATTTTTTTTCATAAGATGTTACACCTGCCAGCGGCTGAAGGCGGAACACCAATGACCAGCCTATTGTTCCGGTGGCTACCCATTCCTGAGTGGAAATAGAATTAAATCTCTATGGATTTCATAATAGGTTCATTGAGGTCACCCAGGGGTATTGATGTAGTAAGGGTTGTGGTTGATAGGATTATGAAGGTTTTAAATATCCTATAAATCAAGGATACATTCAATGTTGATGAGATTCAGAGGTTTTACATCAGGGAGATTATACGACTACCTAGGGTTCCTAATTCTATCATTTCAGATAGGGTCTCATATTATAAATCTTGGTTCTAGAAAGTGATACATATGGATTTGGGTACATAGGTTTTTCTAAGCACAGCATACCAACCCCACACAGATGGACAGTAAGAGTCCACGATTCATGTGTTGGAAGGAATTTTTTGGGCAAGCATCCTGGATTTCATGGGTTCTTGGGAGAAAATCATACACCTTTTGGATTTCTCCTACAACAAAAGATTCTATTCTATTATTCAAATGGAACCATTTGTGGCTTTTTACGATTGTCCATGTCGATCACCCCTGTGTTGGTGGTAGGAAAGAGAGGTAGTGATGTTAGGAAATTGTCATGTCCAAGAGACCACAAAGTTGGATCAATTGATTCAGAAGTGGATAGATACGGAACAGTCTCATTAGAAAATCATACACAAATATCCATAGAAGACCATTGAATTTTGATGTCAGGGATCGAGTTTTCCTACATTTCAAACCAAGGCTGGGAGACAAGAGGATTATGAGATTGTGTAATAGTTTTCCGAGATATGTCGGCCCCTTTGAGATTTTGAAGAAGGTCAGTCAAGTGGCCAATAGATTACAGTTACCTCAATGGTATATGGATACACAATACATCTTCCCCATTCTTAGTTGTGAAAGTACTTTTGGGTCTCATCTCACAACTTTGATCCTGAGGAATTCAAGTTGCAAGAATATGCATCCATTGAAGAGAATCCATTTCATATTGTCGATCATATCACAAATGTTCTTTGTGGACAGTCTGTTTCTTTGGTGTGGTTTGTATGGAATAATGACAAAGTGTTGGATGATACAAGGAATAGGGAGTCAAATGTATGATCAAAATGGTGGGATTTGTTCTTAGATATTTCATTATCACCCTTTGATGGGGAATTCAGGGATGAATTTCTTTAAGGAAGGATGTTTGTAAGAACCTGATTATTTCATTAAAATATTAATATTTCCATTTTAGATTATACATAATAAAATGGGGGGGGAAAGTGGTAAAGGGATGTCTGTAGGCATGTTACATGATGTGATTGGGGCCGACCGACCATGTACTATTATTTAAATTCCATATATAGAGGGATACATGCCATGTAATCCCAGTACATGTCCATGTAATGGTCTGGCCAGAAATTGTATAGACATGGCACGTATAGTCAAGTACATGAATTGTTCATTTTTTCAGTTGGGTAGTATCATTGTTTTTGGAAGACATAAAAAATGGTCCATTTCAATGAGTAGTGCATCCAAGAAAAATCAGAACAGGAATTCGTCTACCATTTCATCATTCAAAACCTGATTAAACACAATCGATTCTTTTGAAACTTGCTCAGTGAGTTCTTGATTCCTCTTGATCTTTTATTTCTGATTTCTACTATTGAACTAGTTATCGAGGGTTTATTGTTACCGCATTTTGAAGATCTACATCGATTGATCTGTAATAGAAGAAAAAAATTAGATGAGGAGAGTCATATTAACACTAGTTAGGGGTTCTTGTGCCTTTCGTTGATTGTTGTGTTGATTATATATGTTAGAGTTCCATACGTCCACTTTTAGGGTGTCGCTTGATTGAGAAATGAACTCTTTTGTTTCATATTTATGATTATGTGATTAATTAGATTATATGAAAGCATGTTTATTTTTTTGAACCTTGATTTAGGGGAAACACATGGGTGCATTTCCCTTGGATGGTCGATTGGAAGAGAAGGACTATGAGGCTTGACATTAATTCCCATTCGTGGGATGTGAAAAATGTATTCCTCATAATAAGAATTACCCACATGAGATACTTATTATGTTAATCCGTGTAAAATTTTAAATTTCATTATAGTTATGTTATATGTTTTTCGCATGTGTGTTATCTTTTTATGTCCATGTAATTTATTAAATTAATGTGTTTATTTTTATTCAAATTGTTCCCACGCGAGTTTTTTATGTAAAATCCATGTTATAGTTTAATTTACATGTGTTCATTTTGAAATGGAATGGGTAATTGAAATAAATAATAAAAATTTGGAATAGGAGAGCCATAATCTCAGTTAAAAGACAATGTCGGGCTCATGTGACTAATTGCACCATATATACCTTGGGAGATCAATTATCTCAGTTAAAAGAAAATGTAAAGACTTAAGAGCTTAATAATGTAAAGGTTGTAAGTGAGCCATTGATAGGGTGGTCAAGAATAATTCGGTTATTTAAACAGTTGAGACAACCAAGGATCCATTAAGCGATACCCAGGTAGGGGTCTATTGGAAAATGATTAAATGGTTATTATGTCACGAGTTGCTGGTTACCTATATACAAGTGTTATTTGGTCTAGGGTGGACCTTGATGATTTTATATAATTCAAGGAACATGAATAGACAAAATGGGTGATTTATGATGCATCTTCCAATCCAAATCACAAGATTGCATTCAGTAATCACATATACTAGTTTACATTGTCTTTTGAGTAATCTATTTGTTCATGCTTTTCAGTACCCATATTTAACTGATTTCACTATTTTACATTTCATGTTATATATAAAAACTTACTGATTGTTATAGACTTCGAGATTTTCCTATTGGGATTTAGTTTCAAAACTAGTTTGGGTCAGGCTTTTGGGACCATAAAGATTATATTATTGTAGTTTTGATCAAGTAAAACAACCTGTTATAGGTACATGATGTGATACTTTGGAGTAGGAGAACATGGGACCGAGCTGATGATTGTGAAGAATCATGTTTTTTTCTGTTTATTTTTTCTTTTGAGATATATATTTTGTATTAATACAATGTACTTATTTTGTGTTCACTCTAAGAATATGTAATATGAAGCATCATCTTTTGTATGTTATGACTTCTGGTTTTCATTATTATCAACTTTATATTGTTTCACTTAATTTTATGGTATTTACCACTTCCTCTATTTTATATTATTGTTCAGTTGTGCAAAATTGTACCAATGATGACATATTTTCCCCACTATCACACCATAGGTCCTCAAATCAATTCTTCTAACTCCGACATTTGGGGAAATGCACTTGAGTCCACATGACCAACTAGGTATGGAGAACCATTAGTTGAATCCAAATCTTGGATGTTACAAAATAGTTCTTGAAAGAGGGGAATTATATTTTTCTTCAAGTTCAGAGGGAAAGGGCATTAATAACATGAATAAAATCATATGAAACAATCCGTTATTGTTTATTGGTTCAACTAAAAGAATATGGATCACTTCAAAAACTAATTCCACAAATATCAAGGGATTATACCATAAAAGAAGCTAAGGGATCAAGGATAGGATTATGTTATTAATACATATAAAGTGGAATAATGTAATTTTGTATATGAATTCATGAATTATGTTGTAGAAGTGTTTTATCAATAGTATATTTTTTTAATAATAAAAAAATATAAAAATTTTATCTTAATATTTTTTTCAATTTGGATTTGAAATCATGTGTTGAATGGTACTAATATACATGTGAATTAATTTAGTGGTAATGTGATATTTTGGGAGAATAAGATATAAGGGAATGGATAAACCTTAATATATTCTAGATGAGGAGTTAGAAATGTTTAGTTTGTTGAATGATAATTTTAAATTTAGATAATTAAACTAGATATTATTTGAAACCATGCAAATCATTTGTGAATTGAAGATAATGTAATTTAGGATGGAGTTTACTGCATTTTTTGGATTCAAGTAATATACTTTATAGACTATAATTTTATTAACATTTTATGTTTATTTAGGATACTATATTGTTTTAAAAGAATATTTGAACATGGTATTCACACAATTATTATGCCACATTATGAAATAATTTATTTTGTTTGTGGATAAACTCTTAATCATGTCATTAAAATTTTGGGATTTTTATTTGGTTAACTATATATTGCGGGATCCTATAGGTTAACTATTTTTGGAATGGATTAATTATAACATTGAATTTACTATTGAGGGTTTTTAGATTAATGCTTGATATTATATAACCTGTGTTAACATTTTTATTTTTGTTAAATGTTTACTGTTATATGGAAATACATTCAACTCTTTTATGAACACCTAGATGCAATAAAATTTAGTTTTAGTGATTTTATGAAAAAAATCATGTTCAATATCCATATTTTGGAGAAATTAATGAAGTTGAAATTAATCAAAGCACAACCAAAAGAATGAAATCGTACTTTTGAAATATGATGATATACAGAAATTATATATTCTATTATTCTTTATAATGAGAGTAATATAATCCAGTTACATTCAGAAAATGTATCATGAAATAAAAATACTTTCCTATTACCTTCATTTACCTGGAATATTTATAGTTCTATGGATTTTACATTTCACCTAAATGAGTTTTCAATCACCCTTTATTTATCCCTGGGTTTTAGTATTCTCCTCCATGTGCTTATTTTCACATCTAACAAATTGATTCTAATTTGGAAGCATATTTTTGTGTTATTAAAAATGCCATTCATTTTTTCCATATATCTTATAAATAGTATCATTCATTTCCAACTTTTTACGATGTGGTTTTTCAAAAATGGATATACTGATGATTACTATTGGAACCAAAATATGTGAAAAGGGAAAGGATGTTAATAAGAAACATGTCCCTATGGGGATCCCTCCCGATGCCCATTCACAGAGCCCATTAACACCATGTCATTTGAAGAGCCCCATAGCATAGTGGTCAATGCGAAGCTGAACGCCGTTTGTGGTCACCGTAGAGTAAAGAGAAAGAAGGCTCTGCGGTTACAATGCAATTAACAGGGTTCTTCATGTCGCGTAGGGAGCTGAATCAACCTCCGTGAACCCGTCGAAATGGATGGAAGCCTCCATGAGTGCAGCAAAGAGAACCCCAGAGGTCTCTGTGCTTAGGAGGGGATGACAGTTGACAATTTGGTTATGAAGAATTTGAAGCAATACATAGCTGATCGCAGAGCACCACGTGGCATCACTCCATGTTTTCCTTGCTTCCCACTGCCCCTTGATTATAAATATTAGGACCCCCTTGATCCCAATGACTAGATAATGTGACCTTTCACCTTCTCTACTCTGAAATCATGAATCATCTTTTTTTTGTGAATCCTTGATAGAAATAAACTATTACATGTACATGAGCATGGAAAAGTACCCTTCCCTTTGATAAAAAACAACCCCTCTTCTAGCCAGAAATCCATTTGCAAATCACATGGTCCACCGCGAAGGATGTAGATCCTCAGGGGGACTTCAATCTTCACAAAGCACTCATGCTTCATGAAGTACTCTCCATACACATGTGAACCATATGCTAAGGTAGGTTCATTGTTCTTCGTAGTGCTAAGCAATGAAAGTTACCCTTACTTCATGTAGTCCTACTCCGGGAAACCCATTACACATCATGAAGGAACCTCCATATGCACGTATGCCCTATACAATGGATGGGCTACCCAACATTGCAAAGTTTACCCCTTTTTGAATACCCTCTACTACATTGTTCACCAGAGCTTCACAAGGTCCCTTCTTGGGTACCCATTTTCTTTGCAATCCCTTCTCTCGTACGACCCTCAAGGTTAGTATGACGTGCTTTAAAGGTCCTTTGGGAGGTGCCTTACATTCTATTTCTTCGCCTTATGCTTCATCACATAGGATTGCCAATGGCTATTACTTAATTTCATAGCCATGCTGACGTGAGCCGCTCAGTGGATCACTCCACAATACCCCTTCATTGTGGCCTTTATAGTGTCTTCCCTTCACCAACTGTTAAATTCCACCAGTTTTGTAATTCCTAGGGGTGGGAGTGAACCTCCCTCATCCGAGCTACATGACTTTAAACTATAGAGAACCATCTTATCTACCACATGAAGTTAAAATGGGGGATCTCCTTGGGAAAAAAATGTAGGGCGCCTCATATCAGACATTCCCCATACCCTCTCGTCTCCATGTGAGTGAGAAATTCCTCACATGGAATGTGATCCTCTATGTTGGAGCAGCATCTATCTGCGGGGAAGGGAAACCACCTTGGTGTAATAATATAGCTTTTCTTTCGGTAGGTTTCACCCCTACTCCTCCTCTCCTTTTCAATTACAAAAACTAGAGTAGATATGGGCACAAGTACCATCATTATCTATTCCCCCTCCATATTCCCTTTGTTTCCACCAGTCCCCCATCATGAAGTATCTCCCAGTCTCTCTATCCCTGGTTCAATAACCATTCATAAGCCCCTATTTCCACTTTTGGCTGCTAACCACAGGTAAGCCCCATTTCACATATCATGGAATCACTTCTTACGATGAGATCATCATGTCTATGATAAATCTAGTTTCTCACACTGAGCATGAATCGTGTGAGCGTAGAGTAAGCACTGATCATGGAATCCTTCATGGGCCTCCTTAGCGTGTAATCCCCAAACCCATTTGAACTATGTGTACATTTATCCTCGTCGCCTAAAATAGGTATGTAGGAAGCCTCCCTGAGGTTCAAGACCATCACCCAATAGTCCCTACCACATCACATCAGTTCACCATCATCCCACAAGTCATTAAAATGTATCCCTACATCCTGAACTACATGGACATTGACCCTTGTCTCCTAGGAAATGTACATTGGTTGCCTCCCTGAGGTTCAAGATCAACACCTACATGTTCCGACCCCTTCATGTCGGTTCACCTTCATCCAACGTGAAGATAAACTGTATCGACTAATCTGAACTACATGAACATTGATCCATTTCTCATAATAAAAGTACGTAGGAAGCCTCCCAGAGGTTCATGCCCATCACACATTGGTCTTCACGACTTCATGTCGATCCACCCTTAACCGGCATGGAAATAATATTTATGTACATTTTTGTCCCACAATATTTTAAACTGTACCCATTTGAACTATATGGGCTTTGATTCATTTCTCCTAGGCATGGAACGTAAGATACCTCCTAAAGGACCAGTCCCAATCGTGGTTAATCCATTATGTTTCCCAATCGATGGATTGTAATTGTTTTTCCAAATAGACGGTAAGCCACTATGATCCCCAATCGAAGGTATGTCATAGGGTTCCCCAACCAGCGGTAAGTCATTGTTGTTTGAAATCAACGATAAGCCATTGTAGTCCCCTATTTTGGGACCCATAACATTGGTCCACTCCTATGGAATCAGGACCAAATTGTTTGATAACCCTCATAATCCACATTATGTTATCAGGTTACAGTCCTGAACACACACCTCGATCCAATTCCACCATCCCAAATAACGTAGAATTTGATCCTTGTCTCCTACGCATGGTACGTAGGAAGCCACCATAATGTTAAAGCACAACACCTACTTGTTCGGACCCCTTCATGTCATTTCACCTTAATCATGCATGATGTTAAATTTTATCCACCATCCCGAACTACATGGACAATGATACTTGTCTCCTAGGAAAGGTACGTAAAAGTCCTCCCTTAGATTCAATCCCAACACCAACTTGTCTTGACCACTTAATATGAGTCCACCTTTGTCATGCAAAATGATAAAATTAACCAATTCAAACTATGTGGGTTTTTATCCTTGCCTCCTAGACAAGGTACATAGGAAGCCTCCCTAAGGAACAACCATAATCAATGATAAGCTGTGGTGATCCCCAATCAGTGGTAAGCTGTTGTAGTCCACAATCGATAGTAATTCGTTGTATCCCTCTTTGTTCGGACCCATATATCTGGTCCCCCCCATGGCATCAGGCCATCCCAGGCTACTTACCATGTGTAAGCCCTAGTATGTCATCAAGGCACTCTCCTCTACGTAGACCCCAATTATATTCCCCTATCCTGATTTATTTGGACTTTGATTCTCCATTAATGGGGATACGTAGGAAGCCTCTTTAAGGATAAAGACCATAACTCGTGTCTCATCATATTATTTACCATGAACCTATTTTTTATAAATATGGTTATTCCCCTACCCAATGGTTTCACTTCCTTTAGGTCCCATCGATACGTCCATTCTCATGGGTCGCCTCCTTAGGTGCCCCATCAACCCACCAATCCATGTGGACTTTGATTCCCTGCAACAAGGATACATAGGAAGTCTCAAATATGTTCAATCACAACATTATTTTCACCCTCATGTCGAATCCATCTCACTCTCCATCCACTCTAAACAATCCATATCCATTCTGATTTTTACCCGAGACACCACATCTCGGTTAGATCATGTCACACACTTTCTTGCCGATCCTAGTAGTAATTGGGTAATTTACCATGCATTAGACACAACATCAGTGATCCTTCCTGTGGTTTCACCCATATGATCAACTCCCATCAATTTCTTGATCAGTTTGATCCATCAATGATATACATTATTCTCATAGAATACCCTTTGTTAAACATGGCAAGTTGAGGAAAACCTCAGAGACATGCCTATGGAATAAAATTCCATTCACTCGATGTGGGATTCCTTAGTCGTACGCACCCTTGAGAAGACCTATCATAAGGAGAAGAAACCCAGACACACCAATGTTCCACCATCCAAACATGCCAATGATTTCCAATGTGACTACTCCCCCGATCAATGTTTGCTTCCATGACATGACCCCTTGGAATGTCCTGATAGAATTAAAGTAATTAACCAATCTCTATAAGGATATGGCACTGGGAAGAGTTTCACAAACAATGTCTTAAGTCTATGTGGCAAAACCCTGAATATGCAACAAGTTCTGAGGAGGAATCCATGGTAGGAGGAACTAATATTCCATCATCCTGTTTCAATTGAGGAGAAATCATCCCTGAATAAGTGATGGATGCCACCTGGCTTTGGAATGTGGGAATGTAGGGAAAAAAATCAGCATGTCCTCCGAGAGATTGATGTGCGCCCCATAAAAAGCATCCGAAACAGAAATGGTGAACCTAAAGTGAAGTTATTCTCTAAAATGTGGAGATTAGTAGCACTGGATACATCAGTGGATTAGCCTATCACCGTATCCAATTATACAGTGCCAGGTCCCACCATGAAAATAGGGGGCCTGGTGTGAAACTCCCCCAAAATTGGGGCAGTTGAATGTTGGACATCTCAGTCAGTGACATTATCATTTTTTATCATTCTTAACAACCCTGGAATAAGGAATGATGATGGGGAAATGGACGTCGCATTACATCTTTTAGCACTAATAGTTAAATATCTCTTTTTTTCATGACCCAAGATTTCATGATAGTAATCCAATCACCACCAACCCTATGATGCAGTGTATGGAGCAGTGTAAACACAGATATATTACTCTTCCTCATCTCCCCAATTGTAGCCTCAACATTTGTGGCTGCTGGGCACCCTCGCCCCATCAATCCTTTTGAATTCAGTCAGAGAAGGGTAATTAATGAACGCGTTTGACGATAGGAGGAGGATGGGATTATCCCAACCCAGGATATAGAATTACAAGACCTAGAGGCTTCTGTGCCTCATTTAACCATTTCCCCAAAGTCCATCCTAGGATCCACTACTTCCCACTCCGAAATATAATCATTTCGGGAGCCTCTCGACACAAGCTTTGATGACATCATCCCCTACTTCAATGTGGTGTGGGATTTCTATGCCAGCCCTATTGGAATCCCATCCTAGCGGCCAAAAAATCGGGCTCCCACCATGCCACGTCAGTGCGGCCACCCGACCACACTATTTGAGGATCAGGAAATCTATGTGCTTACACCACCAGCCACATTCCGATTAACCCTACAACTTTGTCGGGCATATGCTGAGGAGTACGCCTGTCGAACAGCATCAACATCAATAGCTATAATGCCACATGCCATCGATTACTTGTAAAATCGGTCCATTGTTTTTTCCAAGCATGGGGACTCATATGCTTGGCCTGGATCGAGGCCCCAAACACCCCACGGGCAGGATGGGTCAACTCTCCTAGTCGCAAACACAGGTGGTGTCTATCACAGGCCAACCAATATCAATGATATTGTGTACGGAGGTCCTCCTCAAACCATCACAAATGGGAGTGCATTCCCTCCCCGCTCTTATGCTAGACCTGGAGGTCCTTCCCATGCTGCATTCAATCCAAGTGAAGGTCCTCCCCATAGCATTGACACCCTATACAGAATCCTCTTCCACACCCATGGACATAGGTATGGAGCTATTCCTCATATCATAGGACGTCGATGTGAAGATTCAACTCAACCGATCACATGTAGGCATGGGGGTATTCATCATGTCCTTATGGTAACCAACATAGGTCCTCCACATCCCATAAATTATAATTGAAGTGGTTTTCCATGCAACATTGTTACCCAAAACGGAGGTCCTAACCATGTTCTGCTCAACCAGTATGGGGAGATTCCTTATACTGTTGTTGATAAAGGAAAAAATCATGGAGGTCCCAAACTCCCTCTAGAGATACATCCATGAGGTGGAATATTTGGTGTCTTTCCAGGGCCTAGTCATGTAATTCTTCATATCACCAACAAGTTCATTCCCTACCTCAACTAGAGATCATTAATATATATTTTGGGGACCGATAATGAAATAACAAAAGCATGGCCCACCATCAATGAACTCATCTCCAATTCCAGAAATCGTGTTCTCCATCCCATTTTACCAAGATTTAGTAGCTCAGTCATCACATTAATCGCAGGATAGCCCGAGATGCGCTGGCTTGTCAGCTACTTCGCTGTATTCTCCATCGGCCAGTCTATCGTCTCAGCAGTCTGCTTCTATGTCATTACTAGTCCCCTAGCCACTCTAATTTCAAGACATGGGTAACCAAGGGAATGATCCTGAATTTGAGCCAAGGTGATTTTGTGACATCCTTGATATGGGTCATTTCCTATAGATGTTCTTTCCCATTGTGACCGTAAACTTTAGTGCACCAAAATCTCATACTCCGGAGGATGTCGTGTTCTTCCGCCAAACCCTCTAGTTGATGCACTTCCATCTCTGTTATCAATGATTTTATTACCCCAAGATTTATTCACACTTTGAATATATTTACCATTTTTACCATTAATTTTGTATGGTCAACTTGGACATTCCCCCTATGGACCTGCATCCTGAGACACCCAGTCACCGCCGGAACCTCCAGTAATGATGCGTTCAATGTTTTAATGTGCTCTGCAGAATTATAATGGCAGATTCCCACCACATTCAGGCCTATAGTTGGGGGTTGTATGCTTCCCTCCATTTCTATTCGATTTGGCACAGACCCAACATTCCAAGTGATATTGAGGATATACCTCTTGGTAGAGTCATGATTAATAAAGATGATCTATCAAAGGGGGAGAAAAATATAGAGATCCTTGAAGAGAATTTACCCCCAGGGTGAGTGCCACAATTATTGGATCTATTGGGAAGAGTTACTCGACAACATAGAAATCTATTGGGTCTTCACATGCCCACAAAGGCATTGGTCCTTTATCAGGATCCCAATAAGGATAATGAGAAACATGGGGTTTCCAAACACTGTGACCCATTTGAGTCAGTTTAGAAGAAGGAAGATGAATTCGAAAAATATGATTTTCTTCAACATATCATGGAGCTCAAGAAGACGTTTACTGACCTCCTTTCTAAACAAACTACGAAGCAACAACAGTATTATAGTGATCCTTAGCTGGGGCAGTTGGGGTAGATACAACTTTTCCCGTGCAAGTTTCCCCTCACTGACCCTAACCATCTAGCACATGTAGATACGATAGAGGCTAGAACTTATTGTATGATTGCATGGTATATGTTTCCAAATCCACCTGAGCGACATGATAATCATCAAGACCTAGCTCAGGTTCCCCTAACCACTCTGCATGTCATCCCTACAACCACTCCATGAGTCGCTGGGCATGTTTATCATCTAGAAGAACATACCAATTTTTTTTGGATAGGGACATCATCAACAGAACAATCCCCACCCCGGATGATCTGATGGTGGAGCTTATTGCTCTCCTTGGGGTGTTGGAAACATGACAGGTGGAAATCCTTCATGATGGCAGGTCAAATACGGTGTTGGTAGATGATATGACAACACCCCAATGTTTCAAAAACCACTCAATTTCCCCATTTAATGGTACGAGTTACCCACTGTATCATCTGAAAAAATTCATCTCAAAGTGTGGACGCATGTGGGGAACTCCGACATAGGAAGAGGCCTACAAACTCTGGTGTTTCATACAATCATTGGAAGGGCATGTGTTTGTCAGGTACAACCATCTACCCATTCGGTCAGTCACCGACTAGGAATATCTATAAAGATAGTTCCTTTACCAGTTCATCTCTACCACTAGAAGTATGAGTATTTCATACCTCTTCTAGTGCAATTAGATTCTTGATTAGCGCATCACGTACATTGCCGCCCTGTTGAAAGTCCTTACCTACTCCTTGAATATGATGCTAACTCATGAATAACTTCTAACAATGTGTGTGGGGAATTTCAAAACTGACCACGTCCCTACTTTAATTATTTAGAATAACCCTTGGGGATTATGAGACTTCTCTAATAAGGTCAATCATCTGGAGTATTCTATTCACTAGGCCAAGCAGGCACGTCTATTGCATCCGGCAATTCCCATGAGAAGAACTTCTAAGGTTTATCCCAATGTAGTTGAACAAATAGAGGACCCTAAGAAATTGTATTTATTACCAGAGGATCTACCTACATAGCCTTTCAGAGGCCCACCAAGTTAGGTGTAGTATCTGACCCAGTAGCACCCCCATAAAATCAGCAGGCACCCTCATGTAACATGCCACCACCACCTAGGCAAGATAACGAGGTTACACCTCCTAAACGGGCTCCTACAGCCTCTCATTTGGGATAGGCTCCCAATTACCCCTTCCCATACATTTTATACTTATCCTAATCAATCAATGAGGTTCACATCTCTAGTAATTTAAGAAGTGCCTTGGAAAATGGACTTTTATTGTTTCCTTAATGTTGGATGCCCGAATAAGCGAATCTCATTGATAGACCCAATTACTTCCTCTATCATCAGATTATGGGGAACTCCCTAAAATTGTGATATGTGATTAATGACTATATTAAAGACCATTTTCATGATAGCATAATCAGGTTAGGTCTAAATCCAGCACATGTGACATTTGTAATTGTGAATCCAGACAACGGTAGTGACAACGAAGGTGAGTGTCCTCATGTTCTGCACCTCGGGTCTCAAAAGTATAATAACTGGATTTATGATAATGAATTATTCCATGTCCATGGTATTATATATGAACTTTTGAAAAGACCTAATCCTTCCGAGCAAGGTGCATCACTCACAGAGAGTACTTCTTCGTCTACGTCTCAGCCGTCCTCTTCCCAGAAGAGCTGGCATCGGTGTCACAAGGTTAAAGAAAGTCCTCCAATGACGTCATCATCATTCCATACACATGGAGAATTCATTCCATAGAGATAGAGATTACCTCCATGATATATCCAGTAGTGGAGGATTCTTCAGGTGATGATAAAGGGTATGCTTCCATTAACACCATGGAGTTGGTAAAACCCAACATGATTTCTGGTGGCGGGGAGCGCCAGATGGATCCTCCCAATGTCAACAGTCGTCGCCAGCATAGACATGTCTGTGGCTATATGGGTATTCAATGTTACTTGGTGATTACTTCCAACCAGGCTGCACATGCAACCAAAACTAGATATCAGGCCCAGCACAGAGCTCATCATGCACAGCCTTCTCATACGTTGCCAACAGGTCCGTCTACAATGTTGGTTTTGTTACATGATCCAGCTGAGCAGCCTCTTTTGTGTCGTGATCAACCATACATTGTTATAGACCAGCGACATTCATCTGACCACCATACTGTAGTCACTCCACTAGCAACTAGTGGTGAGCAGCATGATATTCACAACACCAGTTAGTTTCTAGTTTAGCCATACGGGCCTGTCATATCACCTACCGCAAAACATCCTCCTATAGGAAGATGCTTAAGCATGCCAAAGAATTATGATGCCCTAACGCATTTTTATAGAATTCATATGAGGCTCTTTATCCATGGATATCTTCACCTGTCAGTGGATATGCATGAATACCTCACTGAAGCATTAAGAACACCCCTCTAGGTTTATATGGAGGTAGTAGTTTTAGAATACTTACATGATGACGTAGTCGAGCATGCTAAAATTTAGGCCATTATCTCCCTCTCTGGAGAAAGTGAAGGCTCTCCCATATAAGGGCACATCTTCCCATTGTACATCACCAACCACTTAAATATTGTAGAGGTTTGTTGTTGTCTAGTAGACATAGGCTAATTGTTCAACCTAATCCCAACCCAGACACTTCAAAAAATGGGATTGTCAAAGCATAATCATAGTCCCAATAACAAAAACAATCCAAGGTTGTGATTGGGTTAAGCAGACATTGGATGGTAAGATCTACCTAATGACCAGTTCGATGGTCTGGTACACAACACCATGTTCATGGTGGTCTCATAGGACACCACTTATAGTGTGTTGATGGGTAGTTCATGTCTCCACCTACATGAAATGGTTTCTTTATCATTTAACCAATTCCAAAAGTATTCAATTAATGGTATATTGGGCATAATATAAGGTGACACATATTCCTTTTCCTCTTGTGAAGACTTCTACCTGGATGCGGACTGTTTCAAGAGCAAGAACAAGAAGATTCATGCTAATGAGGTTGAACACACTATGGTTGTGACTGACCCGTGGATAGACCAGGATGATGCCTACATTTTTTGATCCACTGATTGGATGCTACAACCACGTATCTAGGGAAATTCTTTGTTGTTTCTGGAATGAGGGGGAAGAAAATTCCCATGTATATGTCACACCAAATGATCCCTTCATATTCCTACACATTTTAAGCATGGGTGATCCTAGAGCTCCTTACCCCATTAAGGTATCGAGATATCCACCTCATGGAAATGATAATACGCCATACTTGATTGATCCTCCGGGCTGGCGTCAACCAGCTCAATTCGATGTGCCACTATTACTGTTATATCGTTAATCATGTCCCCTTGGGCCTAATACTATATGGGATTGGGTCTCCATCCTTTATCGCTATGGGTTTGACTGCATAGGAGTCCCCCAATGTGGTGTCTATCATTGTTCAGTCTAGTACAAACATCCCATCGGGATCTGTTTTCTCAAAAGAATTTCCTCCCACAAAGTATTTATCCTCTCTATGTGAAGAAGAAGAATTATAAAATAAACCTCCCTCTTTTGAAGAGGGTGTCTCCACCTCGGTTGAAGAACTGGTGCAGGTGAACCTCAGTAGCGAGATGAATCAAATACCCACATTGATAAGTGCCTCTAGGCATGGCCAAGAAAAACAACATTACGTTTACATCCTAAAGAAACACTATAATATATTTTCCTACTGTTAGGTTGAAATTACTGGACTATATCCTTAGGTAGTCCTCCACCACCTCGGTGTCCCATCAAATCATTGGGGGGTTAAACATCCTCCTAGAAATATGCATCTCTCACGGGGCCATGGTCAAGGAAGAAGTTGATAAGATCATCATAGACAATTTTTCCAATAATGTCCAATACCCCAGATGGTTTGCAAACATCATGCTCGTCAAGATGAAAAATGGAAAAATCAATGTTTGCATCGACTTCCGAGATCTCAATCATCACTGTATAAAGGATTATTTTTCCTTCCTTTTACAACTTTGTTGATTGATACCACCACTGGATTTCTTGCTCTCTCATTAATGGATGGGTATTCTGGGTACAACCAAATTTGAATGGACCACAAGGATTAGGATTATATAGACTTCAGTGAACCATAAGGTATATTTTTCTACCAGGTAATTCCATTTGGTATAAATAATGCAGGTGCCACCTATCATCTTTATATGCAATACATATTTAAGATAATCATCAGGAAATTGTTGGATTTCTATGTGGATGACCTGGTAGTAAAATTCCACCATCGTATGGAGCATATCTAGGACATTGAGAAAGTGTTCAGCCTTCTCTGTTCTCACCATCTAATGATGAACCCCTTGAATTGTCCCTTTGGGGTCATCTTTGGAAGGTTTCTCGGCTTTATTGTGAAATATAGAGGCTTCATGATCGATCCTTAGAAGATTAAGGCCATTAGTCAGATGTCGCCTTCGAGAATCATTTCGGAGCTTCGAGGCATTCAATACCACATGACCTACATATTCTGATTCATCACGAATTTGGCAGAAATGTGTAATAACATTTCATGGATCATGAATGAAGAAAATTTCTATCAATGGGACGATGAAATTTCATAAATATTTCAAGGAATCCAACCAGTATATGTTATATCATCTGGTCCTGATTCCACCCATTTATAGAAATATTATGGTTCATTATTTTACCTCCCAGGAATGATCTCTTGGCACCCATTTAACAATGATGAGCAATGAGAGAATGGAGAAGAGCCTCTTCTCTCTCATCCACATGATCATCAATATGGAGAGCATATACCCCTCTATAGAGAAAATCTACCTTGCACTGGTATTCGTAGTGCAGAAATTGTGACATTAATTGTTGCACCATGAGATACAGTTAGTGTCTCGAGTGGATCCACTAAAGAACATCCTAAACCACCCAATTTTAATAGACTATTTAACTCTATGTGTAGTAATTCTCAAATAGTTCAACATAAGGTTCATCACCCAGAACAATATTAATGGGAAAGCAGTGGCATACTTCCTTTCTACCCATCTAGCACCCACATACCAGTCTTTAGATCTTGAATTTCCAGATGAGGAAAATATCATGGTAGACCAAGCCATTCTGTGTTTCCAAATTCACATTGAGTTTGATTACTGAAGACCTAATGACAGAAGAAACAATTATCCCTGACTCAATAGGGTGGGCTATGGTATTGTCTTCACCATGCTAGCACAAGCCATTCTTATAAATTCATTCCTATTACCAGAAGTTTTTACCAACAATGATGCATAGAACCAGGCTCTCAACACTCACCTCGAGTTGTCCCATGAGATTGATGTTCCCTACCTTCATGTTAAAGGGGACACTGAACTAGTCATCCAACAGATCAATGGTGACTATTTTTTTTAAGAAAACAGATCTCTTACCACAGTTAGAACGTACCCTCAACCTGATGGCACAACTCTAATGTCAGCTAGATGTTACCAAGTCCCTCAATCCCAGACGAGTCCAGCGAACACCTTGTCCATCCAAGATGCATCTCTTGTGGAGCATAATCAGGATTATTTGATTATTCACATGTCACATTAGAGATTTATCACCCCCATCCCTCTAGATGTTGTTGATAGCATGTAGGTAATCCCCCTAAACACTGGTGCCTCCATGTAGGGACCCACAGGTCCCCCCAAATGTAGTGCTATAAGTGACTCCCGACTAGAGGACCCCATTAAATGAGTACCTCCAAAACATTAATCTCCATGATTATTAAGGTGAGTGCGACAAAATCTGGGGCCTTGCATTACAGTTTACCCTCTAGAGTGGTCCTAGTCATTGGAATATCCTATTCAAGTGTGGGTTTTATGGTTTTCTCCTCCATTTCATTCATGGAGTGAAATTTATCAGGTAATGTAGGTGTGTCAGGCTGAATTCTACGGGACTCATTAGATCGAGTCAAAACAATCTCACCAGATCATGAGGATGGGGTATTTTTGGCTCTCTATGATCCGTGATTGTATTGGGTTTTCAAAGTGGTTTAATTCATGCCAAATTCTTGTTAACTTTGTGCATCGGCCACAAGAGACTCTCCAAACTACCATGTACTCTGGGTCCTTCGCGGTCTAGGGATTCGATGTCCGGGGACCATATCCACCAGCGACAGCTCACCTCTGTAGGTCCATCCAGAAAACTATGGATTTATTTTCCATATGGGAATAGAAAATTCAGATCGAGGATGTCAAGGCCCATTCTATCAATAAATTTTCGAGGTCCAACACCATCAACCGATTTGGAGTCCCTCACACTATCCTCACAGATAACGACACCATCTTCCGGCCTACTGAGTTGAGGAAATTGTATGGCCAGTTAAACATATGTTCTAATCATACCACCCTCTATCACATGCAAGAAAATGGGGAGATCAAGGAGATAAAAAAATCCACTCTAACATCCTACAGAAGTTGGTTGGTCAGAACAAGAAAATAAATCCGTAAAAACTCCCCAATGCCCTCTAGGCCTATTGGACAATGACTCGCAATTCTACACAAGTGACCCCATATTCCCGGGAGTATTGAACAGATGTTGTCCTTACCATTATGATTTTGTTTAGATTATTACTAACAATTTTCGATGATAAGAATTCACCAGATATGTTAGATTAAATCCATCTTGATGAATTCGAAGCGCTTGACGAAAACAAGCTCCTTGCCCTGCACAATTTGAAAAGCTACCAAAACAAGATTGCTAGATCATTCAATAGGATAGTTTACCTCCGCTCATTGTTTCAAGGTGAAAGTTTTTTTCCCCTGAGAACACCAATGATACAATGTATGAAACCCCCAAAGCTAAAACCCTAAATGGTAAGGACCTTACATCATTCACGGGGTTTACCGCATTGGCGCGTACTCCCTAGTTACCATGGATTGTGAGCATATAACTCATCCTGTCAATGGAAAATTACTCAAGCAGTAAATTACCATAGTAAGTGAGGATCCTACATAACCATAAACTGTTATTTCCCATATGATGTCAAGCTTCTTTTCCATCCCACATGATGATAAACTATAAAATGATCTATACTCTATAACCATAAAGTAATATCTACGTGGCCCTATATGACCATAAATTGTTACTCCCTGAATGTCATTAAACAACATTGTTGTCCCGCATGACATTAAATTGTATGTCATACCATTTGATGGTCATCTGTATTCAGTCCCACAAGAAGTTAAGTTATTTCAACATTGACACATGACATTAAAAATGTGATTCATCCAAGATGAATGACGTAAAACTACTCAGCACTCATCCTGGATGACATTAAACTGCAAGAGATAGATGTAAGGTTATGGTCTGAGCTCTACAACCTTAAACTAAGAACATCCTATGGGAACATCCTTAACGCATGATGTGAAACTGAATGTCCCTTTAAGAACTACTTATGTCTTGATTCCCACCCTCATGGGATATGTACGAATGCTTGGACGCCTCGTCTTAGTGTCTATTCCCAAACTCTTATCTTTGACTATACTCCGTTATGTGTAGTTCTCTTGGAGGATCTATAATGTTTTAGTATATGATTCTTTTCCCCCACACATTTTGGGGCTATGATTATCTCACCATGTGCCTCTCCTTGTTCCTCTAACATCCCTCATCCTCACTGCACAATGTTAAAATTCTTGGCCATTTTTAAACTATATATGGCTTGATTCCGGTCTTCATTGGATACATAGGAACTCCTAGTGATTTTTTCTGTAGGCCCAACCCCAAATATCAGCATCACCCCTTGGGTCACAACACATGGAGTGGTGTATGAATTTTACCCCTTTCAAATCAAGTTCTTCATGACCCCACCTTATATCCCTATCCCTAGTGATCTCCACCTCTTTCCTCGTCCTGCATGATGTTAAACTATACACGCACATTCACTCTTCACAAATTCCCATTATTTGGGTAGTCATCACCTTTTCACATCCAAAAGGTTCCTTAATAGACTATGATTATAGTAACATTGTCTCTCCTACCATTTCTGGCCAATGTCCAAAAGGATCATGAGTGATAAATTGATACATGTCCCAAATTGTGAAAATGGTCAGCAGTTGAAGCTTGTTTGTTGTCCACATTCTAGGTCACACGATGTGGATGTTGTGTTTCAAATGCAGTCAATGGTGACCCTCTATCATTTTCACCACCATTAGTTGTCCCAAATATAGGGGGAAGTGATTCATCTTGTCATGTTATCCCTTAAAAAATCATCCTTCCTTGGGAAGGTGTGTTGGTCTGGTTTTCATACCCTTATATGTTGTACGGATCCTGATCCCATTCCTTGTTTCCCTCATCAAGAATTGGTCAATAGGGATTAAGAGATTTGGTAAGGGAATACCCACATTAGTGTTCATGTATCTATAGTACTTCCCTATGACCTTAATCTAAGATAACATTCATCCTCACCACCAGATTTTAAACTAAAACCTGGTTGTTATTTACCATATGTGGCCCATCCTCAGTTCCGTTAGCCTTTCTGGGCCCCTGACCCATGTTCTCACTTTGGATTATGGGGTGTGGTGTAGACTTTATGTCCTCGTTCACGTCAGGATATTTCTGTTGCGCCGCGTATATCCACTTGAGACACTCCCCAATCTTCATCTGGGCTGTAAGATGTTAAACTGCACAGGTCCCATCACGCATTTCGTGTCCCCTCATTTAGGTTTCTACTACTGTTTTAGGCCAACATCCCTGGGGATTCTAGACGACAATTTTGTACAAGTCCCACATATCGAGTATAGTCAACGGTTAATGCTCATTGCATATCCCCATTCAAAAAAATATATAGATACTATGTTTCAAATATTATTTTCATGTATCCTCAATCACTTTTTATGTCTTGTTGTCTCTTACATAGTGAGCACAACGTTCTTCCCATTCCACCCATTTATCCCTCACACATGACATTAAAATGGGCATCTACGGTCTGATCATTATGTCTATAATCTAATATCTACAATGTCTTGGTCGCATGATGATAAACTGAAAAACATCTCCTCGAACACTGCTTTTCTAGATTCTCATCCTCATGCGATACGTAAAAAAACGAAGATATTTTTTCTATGGGTCCAACCCAAGATTATATCTTCTTCTATCAGACACCTGGTCCGAATTCTCTCTGATAATTGTGAATGGTATGGAATATTTTGGCTTATGTCTGAATTCAAGTCGGGTTACTCGCCACACCGTACAAATTCCTTATCACGTATTTATCGCAGGATATTAAACAACACAAAACATCCAAAAATACATGTGACGTGATTCCCATCCTTATTGGATATGCATGACTTCCTGGACGTTTAGTCTTTGGGTCAAGCCCTATTTTTTATAATCCTCCTCATCTTTCTAGCCCCCTAGACTTAGTTTCTTGGACAGAGGTATAGGGTGTGGTATGGGCCTCGTGTCATCATTCACGTTGGGTTTGTAATATCCTCACCACGTACCTCCCCCTCATGATAACTCTTCCATCCCCTATTTTAGAATCAACTTTTTGAAAATGTTTTCTATTGATTTTGGCCCCTCATCCCTCATTGGAAGCTCACCAATGTGCCCAGGAGTACTATAGTTCTGGACCTATAGTGTAGGATTCTACATAGACATGTTATCTCCCATTTTTAGGATTCATGTTCCCCATAATTTTGGATTTCATCATATTTCACATCCAAAGGGACACCGAATGTTATAGATTCTCATCATAAGGGCTATCCAATCATTTTGGGCCAATGCCCATGATGATCTCGAATGAAAAATTGGTACAAGTCCTGCACTGTTAATATAGTCAGTGGTTGACATTCATTTGTTTATCCCATTTCAGGTCACACGATATGGATGATGTGTTTTGAACATAGAAAAAATTTATACTCCATCTTAACACCACCCCCTCATGCACTAAATATTGGATTCATGATTCACAACCTTTTCAACTCCATCATATAAAATTGTAATTTCGAAACTCCTAGTATTATCTCTTATGGTGCATATGCACGTTAGGAGGAAAATTACACAGTGAGGATTCATTTGGGTCTCCAAACCAATTTATCTTTTTCTTATATTTAATGTGTTGGAACGACCTTCTCCACCTTTGTTTCTGAAACTAAGCATAACTCTCAAGGTCTTAGGGATTTTTTTAAGGTTTTCACCTCTTTGGGAGAGTCTCGCTTCACTGTGATCCATGTTCTAAGACCACAAATCTAAGATCACTTTGTATACTTTTCGCAAGACAATAAACTACATGGCACTTATTGAACTATGCATATCTTGATTCCAATCCATGGGATATATAGGAATTTCTGGACATCATGTCCAAGGGTCCTACTTAGGATACATTAATTACCTATTCTGTATGGCCTTTTGGCTATGAATTTTATAGGATTGGGTGGTGGGGTACGTATGGGCTTATATCCTCATTCATGTCAGGTTTGAAATGTCCTCACCACATACTTCCTTACCTAGAGCTAGTCTCACCGCCCATTTATACAACATGACGTTAAAGTTCACCATTAGAACAACATACAACTTGATTTCCATCTTCATGGGATACATAGGAACGCCTAGATGATTCATCCATGGGTCAATCCCCCATATTCTCTGACATTTTCAAGGACCTTGGCCTGAGGTTTCTTTCCAAAAATTACGCAAGGTGTGGAGTGGACGTCATCCTCAATCACGTCAGGTATACTTTGTCACACAATGTGGATTCACCCTTAAACCATGTTTCTTCATTATGTTTCTAATACATATGACATTAAAATATTTTGTCTGGTCCCACATGACATAAAATAGTTTCATCCTTATTTCACGATGTTAAAATTTATTTTTTGGTTCTATCAAATGACCCTAAACTATCACATTATAATCTTGGACACATGAAAAAAACAGCACTGCATTGTGATGTCTACAATTGAGGGGACCTCATGTTTTGGGGTGGTTGTCAATTATACCATTTGTTAATGCCTTAACATGGATTGGTTCATGTATCAATGCCTAGATTCTCTGTCCAAGGGTTATCTCTTCAAAAAAACACCCATACGACCTACAGAAAAAAATATATCAAATGACACTTCTTTTGGTGTGTGGGATGGACCAATGATAGAACAATGACCCAGGCATTGGTTACCTACTATGACACTTCTAGAACTAAGTATGTCTTGATCCACATTATAATGGGGTTTGTAGGAACACCCAAGAATTTTTCCATGGGTCCATAACAACATTCATTTTCGGTCAATCGACCAAAAACCACCTCAGGTAGCACATGATGTGACAAGGACTCCAACAATCCTATTTCGCATCAGGTTTTTGAAATTTCCACACCATGTGTCTCCCTTCCTCCTTTCACTCTATGGTCTATGTTCTAATATCATTAAACTATGATCTGGCTATACTTATCGCATGAACCAAAACAACGAGACTTATTTCAAAACTATGTGTGTCTTGATTCCCATCCAGATGGGATATGTAGGAACACCTGACCACTTTTCCTCAAGCCCAGCCTAACGTTCACTTTTGGTCCCATGACCTAAAAAACATCTTTTTCTAATTCATGGTGAGGTGTAGACTCCATATTTCCTCATTCATATCAATTTTATTACTACCACATCCCATAATCCCTTTTTGAGATCTTTTTTTTCACCCTCAATCCTATAGTATGATGTTAAATTACATGAGTCCACATGACCTTGATACATGACATTAAACTATGGTTCTACCCTAGACTAGTTCAGGATGACCCATGTTAACTATGGGATGTGTTAGCTTCCTCTCTATTGAGGGTTCCCCGACCAGGATTGGTCTCTAACCATTTTGTTCTTATGAACTATGCTTGGATTTATTTCCATCGACATGGAATACGTAGCAACATCTAGGATATTCACCTTGGGACCATCCCTAGTTCCATTAAACTATATGCGTCATCCTCACCAAATGACATTTAAGCTTTGTGGTTATCATCCTTATTGGTATAATGTAAAACTATATAGCATTCTAGGTCCTTAAAATAGACATCTTGTCTTTTAGAAAGTGTGATCTCAAATCATTCTAATGAATCCACCAAATTTTTTTCAAACACAGTGAAATAATTTCAAGGGTGTGTACACCATTGAAACAACCCAAAAATCTACCCTTCGTACTTTGCATATCCTTTATTTAAACCCTCATCTGATTTCACATCTAAAGGAACCCCCTAATAGTACAGATTCTTTGCCTATGGATTGCATACTATTTTGGTCCAACATTCTGGAGACTAATGGGAATCATTTTGTGTCATACCCCATGTTTCTAACATGGTCACCTGTAAACCCACTTTTTTCATCCCCATTTCAGTCGAATGAATTATAGATTCTATGTTTTGAAATGGGACAACAATTATCATCCATTGTAACACCACCCCATAGTGTTCTGATTTTTGGCTATCAAAATTCAGACTTTCTACTACCCTATGTTAGGAATGATTTTAACACCTCTAGTATTACCCCGGTCATGCACCATAACACATTGGGAGAATGTAAATTTGACAGTTCTGAGAACCATATACTTCAGTTTGGCCTCCATTTTTCTTCTTTTAAATCTTGATTGGTTGTTGAAACCCTGGATGCCCAAATATTGGTTGGCACACTCATATTCAGATGGAATAATGATGTATTCATCCATTTTATCTAACAGGTGGAATGACCCAGATGAGCATAGGGATATATCTCTATATATTTGATGAATGTGATTGAAATGTAGTAAACCAAAACAAAAAATGGAACTCATTCATGAACCATAAACTATCAAAGAATGAAGGTGCATTTAAACATTTTCATTCATTACGACACCCATGGATTAGCCACTCTCATGGATGGTTTGACCTCTATAATAGAGAATTCCATCTCTACCATTCTCTTGCTTATAGAGTCTAGGATCTGTTGTCACATTTTTATCCCCTGCCCCTTTCTCACCAGCGATGGGGCATAGTTCATCATCCACAATTAGGTCCCTCTCCTCGTCGGTTAGAATGATAAACATCTCCTCATAGGCTCTCTGCATCCATTCTTCGGACACTGACTTATGGGCCATTAGGCTCGATAAGAGACCTGATTGAGCTTCAAAGATGGTGAAGTGCTCTTTTTCCCAAACCCTAAATGGTAATATCTCATCTTTAGATTCTTGGATCCTCTTGATGTTCATTGATTTCCTCCATTACCAACTTAATACAAGTCCATGATTATTCTCCCAAATCTTCTTAGCCATGATGTCATTAATGAGCATTTGAGGATATTGGGCATCCACTCCCCAAACACATAGCTCGCGCAACTGGGAACAAAGCCTCCCCATATGATCTATCCATTGCACTTGAGGGGTATCCCAAATGAAGCCCCTGATTAGCTTCCATTACCGATGAAAAAGGATTTTTCCATCCACTTCATCAGACGTTGTCTCATCCCAGTCTATGGGGTCGGCAAGTACATTGGTATGGAATGACTTCAAGAACACATCAACAAGATCTTTATCATGAATTTGGTCGGGTAGTTCAGGACCCATGTCGTCGTGTTGATCCTCATTGTCTGACTTCACCTCAATTATTTTGGGATCGTTCCTACTGATGGACCAACCTGTGATTGGGAGAGCTGCAGTTTGTTTAGCTCGGGAGTCCACTTCCACGACCATTAGTGTTCCCCTAGGAAAGGCTGTGCTAGGATCTCCTACCAACCTCACCAAGGACACCCACACCATTTGAACAACTATGCATACAAGAGGATCATGGACATCAGTTAAACTGATCAATGGATGACAGTTACGAATTATGTGATGAATACATACAAAGATCAAAAGGCTGGTTTCTCTCCGGATTTTTTACCATCAGAACCCCGAGGTGTGGACCTCAATATATTTTTTAGACGTTATAAGGCTCCAAGATGGCCACCCTGAGTGTCGAGGCCCTTCCAGGCATGATGATTTCAATAGTCGTGGGTGTCGATCTTTTGGATCCCGCATCTCCATCTACTGTGAATGGGTGTGTGTTTTATGTATGATTCCCTCCTTAACAGGTAAAATTTATGTTTATAATTCTTAAAAGACCCATATGGAGAATATAGGGAAGTGGATTAAGGATTACCTCAAGGGCCTCTTCACACTCTTCTATCTCTAAGCCCGAGTTTCTAACATCACCATCCCCTAGAAGGCTCCCCCACCAGTCTCCTCCCCCTAAGAGGACTCATCTTATTCTTCCAATAGAGGGAATTTCTCTCTCAATTTGGTGGTCAAAAATTTTGAAGGGGCCACTCGATCATGCATAACTTTTTCCCGATCCTTCAGAGGGCCTGGAGCACCCTGAGAGTGAAAAAAATTCTCTATCATGGAAGGTTAATGCTCCCCCTCTGCCTGGGATATTACAAAACAGTCCTTGAGAGGACCAATCCCCATAAAATTCGTACCGAGATTATTTAGATGTTGCCACATCATATAATCGTTGAGTAATTTTTGGTTGACATCCCAGATGTCCTAATCCTCTTGGAAAATAGCATTATCAGACATATCTATGTGGAACAACCTCCTCCTTAGAGCCTAGGTGGGTATTTTATAAAAACTCCCGGGTGACCTCCCCTCTGGATAACGTTTCTCCCCTAGGACCTCCAGGTCTGTTTCTATTTCTTGCCTCTCTATCAGTGTAGGTCTCACCTCTACTGCATCCCCTCCACTAAAGGATGTCTTCACCACCTTTCTTCCCCAACCTCAAGGTTGGGGAGGCACTCTGTCCCTGACAAGGATGGTATTTTGTTTCATCATTTCCACCAAGCAGGCTTCCTTACAGCTCATGGGGTACCCCTTCAAAATCCCATAGACAACTATAGGTGGAGCCAAATCATTTTGCTTCTTCCCATACTCTTGTGTGAACATGATCCACAACTTCCTTATCACACACAAGTGGTCCCCATGGGGCCAGCCACTACATGCACCTAAACTACCTTGCAATGTGGTGTAGGGTGTATGACTCGTAGAGATGCTCGCAGTCGACCCACACCACTAGGAATCCCCCAAAAAGGCTAGTAGGTAGGAATGATGCTCTCCAATTCTTAGTAAGTCCTTAGTAAAAATACTTATTGGTAATGGGAATGGGTTGGAGTTGAAATTTTCCACCTTCTAGACCCAGTTCATCACTAATTGTAGGTTCATCTTGGGTGGAAAACACCCCATCACATTCAGTATAGATGATAAGAATTCCAATCCTAGAGTGGAAATGGGGTTAATATATTCATAGATTTACCAAAAATGAGATGCTATCCACCCATACAGAAGTTGGAATAGCCCTCATATCCTCAATATCTTTTTCCCTTCCCAAATGTGCCACAACACCTTATACAGCTTGGTGAACATCGGTATTCCCTTATTGACACGCTCCCTTGTCGCCAATGTGGATGCCATGATGAATGTTCTCGGTTGTACTACCATGTTCATGTCCCTCACAGGAAAAATACAGCTATAAATCAAAGCTGAGATGAATACATCCATCCTATCCACCGGTTGGTGGTCAATACTGACAATGAATCTCCATATCTTCCACTAGTTGTCCTCCAAGAGTAAAGAATATGAGTTCTCCTTGTTGCACCCAAACCCCTTAGGGAATATCTAAGGCCTCTCCATAAACATTGTCTCTTTAGGGAAATTGAGGAATTTCTTGAACCACCTCTTAATGTGGACATACCCCCACCGACTGTTGTTCCTCCTCTAGTACAAGGTCCATCAATTCCTTCTCTTCTGGGAGAATCTACTTCGAGCATTCCCATGAATTTTCATAAAGGAGGAACTTGTCATACATTTCACCAAGTATAAGGACCCCTAAGATCTGGTACATATCCCAGAGGTTGTTACCAACCTCCACATAGTGAATATGGAAGGTTTCATTCCTTGACAACCACCTACTCAGTAACTCTAGCATCAACTACTTCAGATGGTAGATGTAAAATTGGGAATCCCAAGCCACCTCATACTGGAACACTCGCCTCAGATCCACCCTGAAATGCTCGAACATGGAAACTACTTAGTAGGCCCATGACCAATCGACTATGATGTTGTCGCCCTAGAAAAAATCCCTCTCATCAGTCAACCTCTTTTCTGGGATCCCAATGGATACCATAAGAATGGTGTGGTACATCGGGGGATATACGTATGTTTTCAATGACTTTCCATCAACATTGTTAACAGGGTTATAAAAACATTCATTGTTGAATGGTGTGAAATCCTCCCAAGTATGGTTGACAGCCTCCCTATTCCAATAGTGTTGGCATAGTGTACTCTTTAACAAGTAGGCCGACTCATCTGTATTTTCATCATGAATGAAAACATCATCCCTTATACCAAATCCATACAGAGGCTTCCTTTTCCATAGTGGGAAGTTCTTCTAACTTTCTTACAGTAACTCTACTAGAGACTCATGGACTGAATGGCTCTGTACATGTTCTTCGATACCTTTTTTATTCACCAATTATTCCCTCTAAGAAGCATCTATAAGGACCCCCCTAGTATCTCCCTAGTGATCCATTCAGTCTTCATGTTTTTTTATTGAAATTTTTTCCAGGATCATGGAGCTCGATTGAATAGCTCAATCGGGAAGCTCAATCACAACTATTGATCATAGAGACATGTCACATAGCCCTTCCACTGGTCTTGTATTCAAAAGTCACAAAGGAAAAACTCATAGAGTCGAAGGACTCGATGTGCGTTGCAAAGCAGAAAGACCAAATTTGCAAAGATCGATCGTGCAGCATGAAGAGATTTTTGAATCAAGATATCTGGACCCAAAAAAAATGAAGATTAAATATGAAAAAATAGAGTTAAACCTCCCCTATTTATAGGTGATTACCCCATGTGCTTTGCGGTGCATCTGGCTGCGGTGACCTTCATAGAACTCCCAACCTGTGTTTCACTGCTCTCCATCTCCACCCTACATCGCGATCATGCTTCGAGATTTCCTTAAAAATTTTGGTGATTTTCCCAAATGTTTAACCATCTTTTCCTCCATGCATGAATGTCTAAGGGGTGTGGTCAATTTTTGGCACCAATATATGTGCAGAACGAATGTATGAAAAAAAGAAACCCATCCCAAAGGGGCTTCCTCACGAATCCCATACGTGGAGCCCCATAACACCACAATATTCATCGAGCCCCACACATCACATCCAACACGAAGATGAAACCCCCTATGTGGTCACTGTATATTAAAAATGTAGGATGCTCTATGGTTATGAATAAATTGACTTGGAGATTTACACCATGGAGGGATCCAAATCGACCTCCACAAACACATCAAACTAGACAGAAGCCTCTAAGAGCGCCACAAATAGCACCCTAGAGAGCTCTATACTGAGGAGGGGATGCCGGTTGACTAGATGGTTATAATGAACATGACGTAATTCTCATCCAATAATGGAGAGCCATGTGACTTCTCATTGATCTATCACTAGTCACACTACCCCTCGCCTATAAATAACAGGCTCCCCTTGAGTCTAAAGGACATATACTACATCATTTATCCTTCTCTTCTCCCAATTCACGAAGAAACTTATGATTTTCAAAATCATGAAAAAATGAGCTCTTCCATGTACTTGAGTATTGCATAACACCCTTCCCTTATCTCAAATACAACCCCTCTTCATGTAGGGATGCCCTTAGTGGACCCCATAGGCCACTGTGAAGTAAGGAGATCCTCAAGGGGACTAGGGAGTTTGAAAAGAACTCATTATTTGTGAAGTACTCTCCATTCTCATGTGAACCATATACTAAGTCAATGTCACTATGCTTCGGGAATCACATTACTACATAGTTCAAGACATTGCATGGTAACCTTGCTTTGTGAAGCCCGACTTTGAAAAATCACTTCCAAATTTTGAAGCACCCTCTATATGAACCTTTGGCCTATGCCTAGGCTAGGCTACCCCACTTCCCAATGCATACCCCTTTGCGAAGTCCTTCCACTACATGTATCACCAGAGCATCCCAAGGTCTCTTTCTTTGAACCCATTCACTTCAAAAACTCTTCTCCCATACGACCCACCAGGTTTGTACGAAGTGACTACAACGTCCCTTGGGTGGTGAATAACCTTGGGTGGCTTAGCCTTATGATTCTTCTCATATAAACACTCATGTCTATTTCTCCTTTACATCACCATGGTAACATTGGCCCCTTAGTGGTTAACTCCACAACACACCTCATCAGGGAATTGTTGGTGTATTCATTCCACCTAGGGTTAAATTGAACAATTTATGTAAATCCTAGGGGTGCAGAGTTAACCCTCCTTGTCTGAGCTCCACAATGTTAAACTGCCAAGAACCATCATCCTTATCATATGAAATTAAATAGTTCCTCACTCCATGAAACACACGTGGGGCACCCCATCTCAAAAATTCTCCTTGCCCGCTCATCTTCACAAGTGTTAGATCATACTCACATGGAATAAGATCCTCTTTTCTGGAGTGGAGTCTATCCATGAGGAAGGGAAATCATCTTCGTGTAATCCCCTCACATTTATAATAGGAGGTAGCACCCTGGCTCCTCCTATCATTTTAGGTGCCATAAACTAGAGGAGATATGGGCACATGGACCTTCATTATACAGTCCCTCTCCCTTGGGGATTTGTTAACAATTGGCCTCCATCCTGGAGTAAGTCACAATCTCCATCTACATGGGCCTCTCACCACTCATTTTCCCATGTTTCCTCTTTGGGCCACTAACCACGTGTATGCCACATTCCACTTCTCAAGGACACACCATTATCAACATGATCATATGGTCTTTTTTGCCTCTTGTTTCTCACATTGTGCAAGACTCACATGGCCTTAATGTAATCATTTACATGGCATCCATCATGGGAAACGTTACCATGTAAACCCAAAACTCGTCGAAACTACTTGTACTTTGATCCTTGTCTCATAGAAAAGGTACATATAATGCCTCACTATGGTTCATGACCATCACCCATCAGACCCTACTAGTTCACATCAGTTCACCATTATATTGTATGAAATTAAATTGTATCCCCGCTTCCCAAACAATGTGGACATTGATCCCTACATCCAAGGAATGGTACGTAGGAAGCCTCACAAAGCTTCAAGCCCAACACCGACATGTTCTGACCCCTTCATGTCAGTTTACATTCATCCCACATGACGTTAAAATTTATCTACCATTCTAGAATATGTGGACTTTGATCCATGTCACCCAGTGAGGGTATGAAGGAAGCCTCTCAGTAGTTCACGCCCCGCACCCGTCGATCCCTACGAATTCACGTCGGTCCACTCTAGTACTGAATGGCATTAAACTGTACACCCCATTTTGTACCACAAGATGTTAAATTCTACCTATTATAACTATGTGGGATTTTATCCTTGTCTCATAGCCATGGTATGTTGGAGGCCTCTCTGAGGTCCTTTACAAATCAATGGTAAGCTATTGTGTTTCCCAATAGAAGGTAAGTCATTTTGTATCCCAATAGATGGTAAGCAATTGTGATCCACAATCTATGGAAATCAGTTGTGATACCAAACCAGTGGTATGTTGTATTCCCTTTTGTTGGGACCCATATCTCTAGTCCTCCACTATGGAGTTAGGAAAACCCATGAGGCTAACCACGTTTAATCCCCAATATGTTATTGTGTCATTGTCCTCTACACACACCCCAATCATATGAAACTATAACAAACTTCTTTACATTGATCCTTTTAACATTTTCATGGTAGGTAGGAATCATCCCAGAAGTTCAAGAACTAAACCTACTTTTCCCAACCACTTCACGTCAATTCACATTCATACCACATGATGTAAAATTACATCCACCATCCCAAACTACAAGGAATTTTATCCTTTTCTCCTAGTAAATGTATTTATGAAGACTCAGAGCCATTCAAGCTTGACACCTACTTATCATAACCCCGTCACATCGGCTCACCTTCGTCATGAAAGATATTAAACTATACTCTATCGAACTACCTGGGTTTTGATCCTTGTTTCCTAGACAAGTTATGTTGGAATCCTCCCTGAGGACTTTCTCCAATCGAGGGCAAGCCATTGTGATCCCCATTCGACAGTAAGTCGTCATGATCCCCAACAAGTGGGATGCCGTCTTAGTCCGAAAATGAAGGTATGTCATTCTATTCCCCATTTTTGGGACCCATATTTCTGGCCCTCCCCCATGGCATGAGGAATAACTGGGATGCTAACCATGCATAATACCTTGTGTGTTATAGTGTCATTGTCCTCTGTGCACACCCCAATCCTATTCCCCCTCCTGAAGTATGTGGAAATTGATTATGTACCGTGTGGATAGGTAGGAATCCTGCATAAGGTTCAATCCCATCACCCATGTCTCATCCTGGTCTTTCCATCAAGCCTATGAGTTTCAGGAAAGACATGCCCCAACCTAAAGGATAAACTTCCTCTGGTCACATCAATACGTCCATTATCATGTGTCGCCTCCTCAAGTGCCTCATCACCCCCATCGAACTACGTGGATGTTGATTCCCTGCCACGAGGATACGTAAGAAGTTGCTTCGAGGATCAAGCCCAACATCACCTTCACCCTCGTGTTGGCTCCATCTCACTCTCCAACCACTCTCAACAATCTGTATCCATCTTGATTCTTACCCGGGCTGCCACATCCATGTAAGATCTTGTCACCCACTTTCTCATAGCTCCATACAGAAATCTAGTAATTAACCATGAGTTAGACCCAGCATCAGTGATCCTTCCTAGGGTTGTACCAATATGATCCACTCCAGTCCATGTTCTGATCAGTCTGATCCATCTCCTATAGTCATTAAACAGGCAGCATAACAAGTGTTAAACATGATAAGCTAGGGAAAACATATGAGAAAAGCCTATGGCATAAAATTCCCTACACTCGACGTGGGATTCCTTACGCTTCCTTGACATCGAGAATACATATAATAAGGGGAAGAAACCCAGATGGCCCAGTGATCTAGTGTCCAGAAATGCCAGTGATGTCCAATGTGACAACTCCCCTGGTTGATGTTTTTGGACATAACATGACCCATTGGAATATCCTCACAGATTCAGTGTAATTAACTGGCATCCATGAAGACATGGAACTTGGATGAGTTTCACAAACAACATTTTAAGTCTATGATGGGGAATCAGACTATGAAATAGGTTCTGAAGAGGAATTGACATCCCATCATATCGCTTTGATAAAAGAGTAAACTTCCCTGAATAAGTGATGGATTTCACCCACCTACAGAAAGTGGGAATGTGGGGCACCAGATTAGTGCTTCCTCTGAGAGACGGATTCATTCCCTGACAAAAGCATTGGAAATAATGATGAAATTGGGTTTTTAGTGAAATTTTGTTTCTACGTGGTGGATTGTAAAATCTTGATATTTTATAATATAATCATATTTAAAGGAATTTTATTTCTTTGACAGCATATATTAAATTCAGAACCAAGTTTAATTGAACTGCAATATACTATTAAAATATTGTTATATAATATCATAGTTGTCACATAGCCATTGATTTGGTGGGTTGGAATATGAAAAACTTAATTATGGAAAATATAAGGTTTAAAAATTTATAAAGAAATTAATTTCATACCAATTGATTATTAATGAAAATAAAGAAATTATTTGGAAGTAAAATGTATGTTTTTAATAGGGATTTTTTGTAAAAGCATTTTGTTTTAATCTTATTGAATGAAATTAATAACTGTTAGATAATTAATAAAATGAAATTTATATATTATATATTAATGATTTTTTTCATTCCCCTAATATTTTTTTAGCAAGCATGGGATACGAAAAAATCCACATTTATGCTTAAATTCAACATTTTTTTAAAAAAAGTGTCTGCATTCCGTTTTGTACAATTATATTAATATAATTTTATTCATCTTTTATAAATTTTATTTTAAATAATAAACATCATTTTTTATATCTCATGGTAAAAATTATATTATGGTTAATGTTTTGGGTTTTTTAGACAATATTATTTTTTCATGAATAGTGAGAAATACTGCTTTTTGTTGAAAACTGTTATTTTGATTAATGATTTATTTAAATTAAATTTTGTTTAAAAAGTGAAATAAAAATTAAAATTAGTTAAATTATATTAATATTAATTAAATTCATTTCTGTTTAATCATTTTTATGTAGAATATGGATATATATATATATATAAACTTTTTATACTTAAGAAATCATTTTCATTGGAAAACCACAATTTCATAACCCTTGTTGGTTTAATTTTAAATTAATTTGTGGAATTTTTTTGAATTGAATTTGGTTAAATTGGTTCCATATTATGAATCATAATAATTAATTTTATGTAATAATTGAAACATAATTTTTTTTCATAAGTAATATTAATGATAATAAAAATTAATTATCGTGGTTAAGGTGAAAACATTATTTTCTGTCTTAAATTTTTCTCGGTTAAAATTAATTTTCCACACACATAGAAATTTTATTTGATAAATTGGATTTATATTAATAAAAATTTGATTTATATTATATAATAATTATCATTTATTATTATTATTAATGGAAAAATGACATATGTAAACAAAAATACCTACTTACCGTGGTGAAAACCAAAATTATAAAATAATGAATCATATTAGATAATGGAAAACATGTTTATAAAGGATTCCTCATAAGTTATTAAGGTATATATAGACCATGAAATACTGTAACTATATTATTTATCATTATTTTTGAAATTGGGAATTGAGTTACTTCCCATTATTGAACTGTTGGGGTTGTTGGAAAAAATGCCACCCCTACTCAAATATAATTGGGCACCTCTTACCCATACATAATCATTTATATTAAGACATTAATCATAAAAAATGTACAAAAATCTATTTCAAATATCCTTAGACACATTAATGATCTATTTTTTATTCTAAATGACTATCAAATGGGACATTAATTAGAGATCTAATTGATGTTTTTCTATGTGAAGTAAATAGTCTTCACCAAAATCTTTCTTTTTACATCTTCCTTGACCCCATTCACTAATGTATTAATAAATAAAAAATAAAAAATAATTTGTACCATTAAATGAGATCTTATTATTTAGATTCATTAACATATCTCCATCATTCATAAAATGAGAAATGAAATCATCATTCCTATGTACGGTGGACTACCGTCTCACGAATCGATAAAACATATTTTCCATCTACCACTATAATGACTAGATATAGTGGTTTATTTAATGTATATATATATGTATATTATTTTTTTCAAATAATTGTAATTATTTATTTATTTATATCAGATATCTTGATTAATTTCCAATCTGTTTGAAAATGATATTGTTTCTCGTGCGTACAAGTGGTTTACCTCCTCCACACACGAAGTGATTCATTTTTCACATTATTTTATTATGTATTGTATTAATGATAAATTTAATTCACATATAATAGTATTATTTTATAATAATTATTTATTTAATTTCAATTAATATAAATTTTTCTTTCCCTACACCATTCTAAAAAACAATAACTATGTTCATGCGTACGTACAACCTATCGTTTCCATAAACTGTTTAACTCATTTTTCAAAAAAATTATATACGACTCTAAATATATATCATGAAAATATATTTTATTTATACAGATATTACAACATTTTATAGGATATCACCATGATAAATGTATAATTACCAAAATGAAAAAACCAAAAAATGTATAAAAAATGAGGCATTTAATACCTAAAACAGCAATTTTAAAAAAAGAATTGTTAATAAATTGGAAGAAAATATAATAAGTAAATATTAAAAGGTAGGATATATATGATTATGGTTATTTAATATATTTATAATAAATATATATGTATTACATTACATTTTAGAACACATATGATGGAATTCTGACTTGAGGTATGAGTTTCTCGTCTCACATTTAATTTTGTGAGACATATATCATATTCACTACTTTTTTATTTTGTGTGGTTTATATACTAAATATTTAATAATTTATAATATAAATATATTTATCATAATTTTATTCAATGGCTAATTTGATGATATTTCATTAATGGGGGTTATGATTAAAACGTGACCAAAGTGGATAAAATTAATTTTTACGATTATAATATGATGTATAAAATTAATTTTTACCCATTTTATTTATTTTAACAAATAGTGTTAAATGCCATATTCATAGTAATTATAGAATTAAGTAATCTTTAATTTTTTTACTGAAAATATAAAATAAATTATTGTTCTAATGTACTCAACTAGAACCAAATTTCCCCTACCTTTGAAAAGTCATTGATATGAATTTTACATTGCAATTTTACAATTTTATTTTCTACGAAACATATTTCCTAACATTCTAGAAATTTATATTCTTTAAAATCAGTTTTTTAATTTTAAAGGATATTTTCTTTAATAGTGTTCTTAGTGAGAATTTTATGGTAATTCCGTTCATCAACATCAAAAACCCTAATTTTACTAATGCCCTATTTGGGTATATTTTGTAATGAGACAAACCTTTATATTTATTTTAATGTAATTTCATCATCTTGACTAGGGATGTAATATTTAGATAACATTATCTATATTTATTTAGATTGGTTTTGTTTTATATTATTAATTGGGAAAATTATTATCATTTTTCATGCAATATTTTTAATATAAATGTTTAAATTGATTATATTTCTCTCATTGAATGGTAGGTATGTGTTAGAAATATTATGTGATAGGAAAGGCCCACAATATCCTATCGATGCATCGATAGGTCTCATGAGAAAACTAGTTTGTGTATTTTGCTGAATCATTACCCATTTACGTAATATATTTATACATGGGTCGTTGGAGGGATGTTTATAATTTATGGAATTATTTTCCCACATTATTATATTTTTTATTAATGTTTATGTGATTATTTTATTAGTTATTATATTTATGGATTATTTTGGAGCTCATGTGATTATTTTTATGGAATTATTTGATCATCATTTATTCCTAACATGTAAATATTCATATTTAGGTTATTTATTAAATGAAATGTGTTTATAGTTATTTAACATTAAATATTTATTATTCCTTATGTTTTCGTGAAATATTCCACAATAATCGTACACTTACTGAGCATATGAGCTCTCACATTTCTAGAGTTTTATTTCAGTGGGATTCGAAGAAGTTTATTATGATTTATATGTTGGTATATTCTGAAGGGAATAATGTTGTTCTCAAATAAGATAATTTTTTGTATTTTTATTATTCAATTGTAATGTGATATTCAATTATGTGTCATTTTTTCATAGACTAGAAAACAGTTTGGTCTTTTGGGATGTGATCACTTATATCTAAAATATGTAATAAAGTAACCACAAAATAAACGATACTATTTTTATGTTTGTTAAATATTTCATTCATTGTAAATATATATTTTATTACATTATTATATAAATCCACATTTAATTTTTTGAGTGCAGTCCATTCATAATTTCAATATGACTTTGGTAGGTTTACTATGGTCAATGGGTTTATTGTTCTATAATACCCACAATATTAATTAGGAAATAATTATCATATGCATAAAATAAATTAAAACAACCATGAAATGATTACTTGAAAATAATCATTTTACTTCATGGAGGGTATAGTATACACGTTCTCACAAACGAAATTTTCATTTTTAAATAGATAGAAATGTAAAAAATAGATCATGTCTTATGTTTTATAATATTTAATTATACCATGAATGACATATATATTAATTAAATACATCATAAAAACCATTATTGTGCTACGGTTATGAAAAAATATATTTCATCATGGAGGTGGTGATCCAGATATATATATGAGAGATGTTTTCATTTGCCATATGATGTAAAATGTGATGAAAATGGGTTTACAGACAAAACCATTTGTAAGTGTATGGAAGATATTTTTTATTATTTAATCATCATTAAATATTATTTTATGGTGGTTGAAGAATAAATAAACATGAAATAAGTCATTAGTGTTTATACATTCTCATTTGTTAGCCTTTTTGGATATCTCCATAGAGATTTTCGAAATGTTATTTCGGTAATATTATGACCTCTTGGAAGGGGGTAGGGTTATTTGAGAGGTAATTGGGAATGTAATTAAAAATTTATATTGACCAAATTTTATGAGGAAGATAAGATTTTAGGTGCACTATATAAGTGAAGGGAGGTGAACCCTTTGAAATCCTTAATTTAATATATTAATATAGTATTATTTTTTTGGGTTAAGGTGTCACAAAATTCATATGTAGAGAATATAATATGTAAATGATTTTGAATCATCACGTATAATAATATTTAAACAAGTATATGTTCTTTTTTAAAACATTCTCATAGCCTTATATCCCATTATACCGTTGGATGGTCACCATGATACAAAGGTTTTGTAATTTATACGAGTCAAAAATTTTACAATAAAAGTTATATTTACTCATAAGAGGAAAATGGATGATATTTTATTGTAGATATCATTCAAATATACAATGATGTTATTTATATAATTTTGATACCATTAAACAAAATCTTATTTGACCTAATATACCATTAATATAATTTTTCATACTATTCACATAGTTTGGATATAATGATATAAATATAGTTATATAAATAAGATTTATAAATTTTAAAAATCATTACTATTTTATTCGTTCCTATAAAATTAATTTAAAAAAATAATTAATAAATTTTTATTTATGTAAATATTTTTCTAATTCAATCACTTGATTTTCCTATTACATGAATACTAATATTTTCAGCATTTCATAAGTATTTACGGTAATTATTCCATCAATAAAAATATAAAATAAGCTTCCATGAAATTAAAATTTCATTAAATTTTCAAATAACAACTTATATCCTCATTGTAACCAAATGAATGAATATTATAGAAATCGAAACAAAATGACCTTTTTTATTAATTATTTCAATATATTTTAAAGTAATTATCAATGCCATGTGGAAATAAATTTCATAAATTTCAAACCAATGAGGATTATGTTATAAAAAATATTATTCAATAAAATAATGACATGTTCATGAGATATTTATAGTCATTATCTCAATGTTATAATAGTATTATTCATAGTTTATATTAAATAAGATGAAATATTTTCACTATAGTAACAATTCATATGATTAAAAAAATTACCTTTTTAAAAAATATAATCATTATGATTCAAAATTAGGATTTTTTTTAATATTACATTTTTTTATGTGGAATATGTTACTTTAATATAAACCAAAAAAACATAATAAATTTTTTTAAAAAATATATTTTTATGATTACATAAGAACGTATCCTAAAATTATGTAAACTAATTATTCTTATGTAATTAGTGAGTTGATTTTACAAGAACTGCATTTTAAATTATATACTGAAAAATAAATCATTTCCAAAAAATCCCCAAAATTTACCATAATCTAATTTTTATATGATTAATTCAAAAATTATTTATTATTTATCAAAAAAAATTTATTGATGCGGAGTAAATTATTTATAATATTTAATAAGTAATCAATTATTTTATTCAAGAAAATATACTTTTGAAGAATAAAAACATATTACTAAAAATTGTGTTCTCACTTTCAAATAATTAATACATGGATTTTTATTCAGTAGGTTCATTTTATATATTTTTCATAATTCAGTTACTATTATTCCAATTTGCTAATTAGATGGATATTTTATAACTATCAAATTTAAATAATAATATTTCATTTTTTTGGATTAGGGTTATCTGTTGTATACACTACCTAACATAGTGTTCATTAAAAATTATAGGGTAATATATTCTCCCCATGAATAATTAATAGGGTCCTTAAAATTTAAACACGTTCCCAATAATCAATGGATTATTATTTGAAAATAAAATTTTTTAAAAATGAGACTGTAAAAATGTTTAATAAATAAACCTTTTAAGAAGACAGAAAGTTAAATATGATGGTCATGAAGAGTAAAACATAACTAGGATTCATCAAAAGGATAACGTTGTAGAGAAGTGAAAACATGGACTTTAAATGAATACCCATTTAAAATATAATGTTATGCTTTATGAGATGAGAAGAGGCTATAAATTCGTCAGAAATGATCATAAATGGAAAAATATCACTTCAAGATCATTTTAAATGTTTTTAGGGATTCTTTTACCATCTGGATTGAGGACATGAGAAAATATACTTACTTGACTTATTTTTTACTTCTTATGAAAAATTTCATCCATTAGTTGTGCTTTGATCAGTTTCCTCTTATATCACATCAATTATTCCTTTAAATAAATATTAATGATGAATTTCTCATGCATGAATCACTAAAATAAACTCATAAAGGGTCACATTATCCACAATATGATGACATGTTACTCCTTCTATAATTAATCATTTACCAAAAACAAAATGGTTCTCACAACGTTATATAATGTCTATTATGATGAATTACAACATTAATATTAAAATCCTCAATAAAAAAACAAATTTAGAAATAAAATATTCAATAAATCACTAACTATAGAACACATAAAATGATTTCTGACCAATTTGAAAACCTAATAATGATAACAATTTGATCATCTGTTCATCTACGATCAACTTCAGAATAGTCACCAAATAATAATAATCACTATTAATTTTGAATAATATATTCACCAATGTATTATAATCTACCAAAAATAAAAATAATAACCATAAATCCCAATATGATCATAAATTCTTCCAAAAATATTTTCTATTGGATTATTTTTTCATTCCAAAAATATTTCCTTCAGAAAAATTTTGATCACATAAATCACATAATGTTCCCAAAATGTAATAACCTGTAATTATTCAACAAAAAAGATCATATTAACCATAGTGTTTTTTAATATCATTCAAATTAATTGTGAAAAATATAAAACCACTCAACCTTAAATAATTATTAATGTTAAATCACATGATACACCTCTGGGTTACTTGTATCTCAATAGAAAAAAACATCTCCCAAACATTTTTAATCACAATAAAATTATATAACTAATAACCAATTAGGGTAGTTTAGGAATATTGAATAAGAGATAATATTAACTTATATAACAATGAAGCTATTCTGAAATCTTAAGTTAGACTGACATGAAAAAAATTCTTAAACAATAATGTTTTCTAAACCCTACATTAATACCAATTATCATAACCTTGAACCCATACTTCCAGATCTGGTGAAAAAAGTATTGTCTTTATATTTTCATTATTCATTTTGATAAATGGAAAACAATATTAAATATTAATAACAAAAATATCCATATCCATCATTTATTCACTAACATACCATAGTCCTAATAGGTTTTGTGTTATATTGAATTTTGAAATCACTTTTATAACATTACCAATTTCATTAATTGTATAATTTTTAAATTTTTCTATGAATTTCTTATGTCCTGGAAAGTAATTAACATCTCCCTTAAAATTATCCACGTTTTAATCCATTCTATTATTAAAAAAAATAACACAATTATTTATTAACTAATAAACAAGGAAATATAAGAATATTGATCTCAAATGCACTATATGTATAAACATTAGAAATAAAATTCAAATTCATCAGTGATAGAAAGAGAATATTGGCATGATCAAATATTTCATGTTCATGAGAATAACATAAAGCAATTCAAGCTCAAAAAAATGGATCAAAAATCATGAGACATTTAATAAATATATAACATAAAATGAGATTCATATAAGTAAATAATCTTGGACAATGTTAAAAAAATTATTTTTTCAAATAAACCATTTGAAATCATATAAGGAATAAAGAGTCTTTTAAGTAATCATGGAATATTAAATTTATATATTCCATAAAAAAATGTTTATAATAACTCTTGAAAAATAAATAACCTACTATTTTTATTCCAATATACTTCAATAAATAACATAAACCTTACCCAGTGCATTAAAGATATATTTTGGGATCACCCATAATCATTAAAAACACTCATGAACTATAAGATTAACTTAGTATGTTACCATTTATTGTATTATAAAACCCATATAAAAATAATTATTCTTTTTATTACAAGATTACCTTGTGAAAAAGAAATAATTTTAACTACAATCTCTAAAAAAAATTATTCCATCTAGATAAATAATATTGATGGTTCAAATGAAACATATCCCCATTAGAGAATAATAACACAACAAAGATGTGTCTATATATAAATTGTTTATTTAATACAAAAATTAACACATCTTATGGATAATAGTGAAAACATAATTTTTTTTTGGGAAAAATTATTAAATAAAAACTTCAAAATATTGAGAAAAAATATTTTCATTCCAAAAAAATAATATAAACTGATAATGGAATCTTTAATTAATGTAGGTTCTTGATGGTGTAAATTTTTGTTCATTCCATATATGTTAAAATAAAACATTTTTTCACACCTTCGTAATAAGTCAATAATGACTGTTTCGAGATATGTTTGTTTAAAATGATTTCATTTAAACTATTATAAATAAATTAAGGATGTAAATAAAATTTATCATTGTAAAAATTTCATTTATACTAAAAATAATCCATGTGTATATTATTAAAAACATAGACATAAAAGAAAAATTTCAACAAAAAATCGGAAATATTATCAGAATTTTTTTAAAAATATCTCTCAATAATTTTATGTAATAAATATTGTAAAATTGTAACAATACATAAAAATTATTATATAAAACATAGGATAATGAAATATATTTTCATTAAATGATAAGATCCATAAAACATCCCTCAATTGAAATTTATCATTGTCAATCCTGAAAGGAAATGAAATTTAAACATAAACCCTTTCACCATTTTGGTAAAGTTGAATCAAAATCATTTAAAGTGAAAAATGTGATATCAGTATATAAATTATTTGAATTAAAGAATATGTTTTTAAATAGTAATTCATAGGGATTTATTTAGACTAAATTAAATTAGAACATGATATATAACTTGAACTATATCTCAAATAATTGAAATTAATACCATAAAACCCTTCTAATCTTTATGAAATTTGATTAAATATCTCATAAAAGAGAAATTATTGAAATAAATTCTTTAATATAATTATCAATGGCTAATTAATGAAATAATATCATAATATGAAGACTATGAACATTATAAAATTATGTTGGTGCATAATATGAGACTCATCTCAAATACAAAATAATGGGATGAATAATCAACAAAAAATGTATCATTTAAAATAGAATTTACCTAAAGCGTTAAATATGGTTAAAAAAATTAAAACCACAATAAGTTAAAAACAAATTAATAAAACCATATTTCATTTGGTACATAATTATTGAATAACATAGTGAACAATGTATAAGTATAACCTAATGAATTGAAATTAAGTTATGAAACCCCAATACCTGGAATCCTAATGCGCTACGTATATCCTAAATTTTTTATATATATAAAAACTAAATATTTATATTTTTTATATTTTTTATAGTTTTATTATATTATAATTAATATTTATGTGTTTTTAAGACAGATTTAATTAATTAATTTGTAAAATCTACATATGGTGTTTGATGATGTTATATACATAATTGAGAATTTATTTCTATAGGTTAACCCTGGTCAACTGTGTAATTTATCCATCATATCCATAATGAAAATATTAATATAATTTTAATTTATATACATAAAATAATATTTTAAAACAATACATTATAAAAATATTATAAATGATTAACATCACTTAATGGATGTGGTTCTCTACACGTACACTAGAATAAGATTGCCATTTTTAATTGGATGGAAGGGTAAGAAAACAAAAATTATATTACCTTTATAGAATAATAATTATATAATATAATATATATATATATATAATATTAGAATACCCATAATTTTTAGATGGAGATGAAAAAAAAATCGCTTTGGGGAGGTTGTAATCTACACGAACACATGAGTGATTATTTCATATCTAATATGACGAAAAATTAGATGAAAAAAGGTTACAATATTATAATTATTACATATACATATATTTAATATTGTGATTTTTCATTTCAGACTAGTTTAATATAATAAGAAGTTGTTATATGAAGTAATAAACATTAATTATATCAATTATAAGTTATTCCTTATCCTCGATAACATCTTTTTCTTACAAATTTCACATTATAGGTTAAGTGTATTGGTGAGATCAGGACCTATTGAAAATTTATAAGGGAATTTAGATATATTTAGGGGAAAGTATTAGTGAAATTATATTTCTCAAATTTATTAAAGAGGAAAAGAAATATGGTTCCCAATAATTATTGAAATAAGTGTCACCCTAGGAAAAATATAAAGTATTAAATTAATATAAATTAATTTTCATGTTTAAGTGGAACTAAATTGAGATAATTTAATTCTCGAATTGGTTTTTGTTGAAATAATTTTATATAATAAAAGGAAAAAATTTATATGTGATATGTTCACCCTACTCACAAAGTATTACCTCATTGTTATATATTTCGATGATTACCAGGATGTCATTGTTGTCTACATTATCATAATCATGAAAGGCACTATAAATTGAAAACTAGTTCATTAGTGTAAAATTCATGATATTTTAATCCATATCCCATCACATCAATGAATAAATAATATTTATTACCATTAAACTATTTAAAAAATATTATTTAAAATAATATACCAACAAATTCACTTTCAGGGCTATTCACATTGTTTGACATTAATGAAATAAATATAGTAAATATTATAAAATATAAATATTTAACACATCAATAATATAATATGTCTTTCTAAAATACATGTGGAACACAATATTTCATAAAAAAGTATATATTTGAATTCTTTAAAAAATAATTGATTTTTTATTTACATGAAAAAACATTATATTTATGTTTTGTAACAATTTAAATAAATTATTCCAACAGAAACAATTAATATTATATTAATATGATAATAAAATTATTCAATGTTCCAATAACCATTTATAATTGATGATAATATCTTTTAATCCATGTCACAAAAAAATTTAGATATTAAAATATCAAGTGTGACATTTAGTTTCTATTTTATAAATAAAATTATATTAAGGTCATTATTAAATGAAATTGGAATGAATTTTCAACCATTTTGAAACAACGATAGTTATGGTAGATATAAAATTTTCCAAAAAATAAATAAATATGTTAACAAGAATTCTATTTATCTTCCCATAATTTTCATATTGTTTTTCACATCTTAATTGTAGAATGACGATTCCAATGAAATTAATTGTATTTTTTCAATATAATGAATAAATAAGGTAAACTAATATCAAATTGAAATAATTAAGGTAATATTCATTGAATAGAAGAGACCATTTAAAAAAATCAATATTTTCGTTATTCACAAAAAAATCAATCTTACGAGAAAAATCAAAATTTTCACAGTAATATAATATTTATATATTCATTTTAAAAAATTTCTCTTTATAAAATATAATTTTTATAAATGATTGAAATTAATTATAACATTCATGCACAGAAATTAATAAAACCATATTTGAAGAAAACATATTTTTGTTACATAATATGAGATTAATCAAAATGGAAACTTAATTCCAAGGAATTAATCAATAAATTTTTATTTATTAATAAAATTTTATATATTATTTATAAAATGGTTACTTTTATTAATATCTTATAATTCAAAATAAAAGTTATAATGGTCGTATATAAATAAAAAAAATTTGTTAATTTTTGTGTGGTTGTGTGTGTTGTATTTGTTCTCAAACAAGGTGTTATTTTATTATATTATTGTGTAAAAAATATATTTCTCTAAGATGCATAAAATGGATTATAATTTTTTGATATTTTATTTAAAATTATTTCATTGATTAATTTATTTCCATTTGGGTATGATTTATTTCTAATCCTCAAAGAAAAAACTGAAAAAGATAAAAAATTTATGGGTTTTAATGATTCCCCCTAGACTATTGGATTAAATTCAGTTTTATCCATTATTCAGAATTTTTATTTTATCCCATGTTTTAAAAAAAATATCATAGGTTTCATGTATGTGTAATAATATAGAAGTGGTCATGGTTAAATTCATAAATATTTTTCAAAAAATGAAAATGCGTGTTCATTTTACAAGGATTATATTATGTGAAAAAATGTATACTGGGTGAATTTTTCCACATTAAAATAAATTGTTTTTTGTACCCTAGATATAGAATTCTCTAATTCCAAAAACCATATAGATCTTAAAATTTTTATAAAGTGAATTTATGTCTAAAAACTAATGATTTTCTCAGGTTTTCATGTTTATTCCTTATAGCTCATATCAAAGGAATGTCAAGGATGTCATCTAAGGATAGACTAATATTAACAGGATTCTCATGAGAGATGCTATGTTATTATTTTGTGGAAATGAAATAGAATTTTATGATTAACATGATTCTTAACGTAATATATTTCAGTTCATTATTTTCTTTCCTTTAGAAAATGGGGAAATTAATATAGGAGATTATTAATAGAAAATAATCATTCAAAATCAAAAACACGAAATAGTTGGAATTTGAACATAGTAGTTTATTTGAGTGAGGGATAAATTAAAAGTAGATTTAAATAGGGGTATCATCCATTTCATAGGTAATCTTGATTTTACAAATAATAACATATCGATAGTTTAACATTTTATAAAACATCAGCATCCATCTTTTGGTGTAACCATAGATCCAATTGATACTAAATGATGGATCCGGGCATCAGAAAAGATATTTTATGTCATAAAATGTTTATAAAATCAATAGGTAACTCTTCAACATTATCATAATGTAGGTAAAGCATATTGATAGTGGTAATTGTTAAGTAACATCTTATATAGAAGAGTGATTGATGAAATTGAATGGGACACATTTAAGAATATTTTCCTAGATACATATTTCCTAAAGGATGTTCAACTCAAAATGGTGAAATAATTTTTTGAATTGAGGAAAAATTATTAGTATACAATAACAATGTGTGAAGGAAATTCTGAAATATTCTCCAATTACTCACTCAATTTATTTCAGTACATTGATATTAAAATTTATATATTTTAATTAGGATTGAAACCATGTTAAAAAAGGTATCAAACATCATGGGAATATAAAAATTATAATAATGATATTCCTTGTGTGGATAAAACTTATATAGACTTCACTGACACATAAGTGACTCTTTAAGATAAGATTATGAAGCATTAAAGGTAGAATGAAATGCATATGATGTAAACTAATAAATTTGGAAGTAAGCCCCCTGCATTTTCCAAGTGTAGAAAAAAAATTAATGATTTTTTTATAGGATATGGGAATTGTTACAAGTGTGGTTTGTTTGTCCTTATAGATTGTCATTATAATGAAATGCTTCTTAATAAATCCTTAAATTAGGGAACATTTAGCCAAGAAACCCTGAGATCTATTAATTTTAATGCGTTAGTGAATTTTTCGAACATGATTTCAAACATAGTTACTAATAGTGGATATTAACTGGTTCGAATGAAAAAATGCGTGTAAAAATAATTTTATACTAATATCGTTGATGATAATTCATCTAATGATGGGTTGAAAGGTGTATTACATGTTTATTTTCATTATTTTAATTCCATTATTTATTTTAGACCTTCACATTCATTCATTTATATAATTTTTCATAAATTTATAATATCATAAATTGATAATAAAATATAACATTTTATGAAGGTGTATGTATTCACAAATCCAAGATTCATTGGAATCACAATATTTTTATTTATGGGATGGATTTTCATAAATTTCATGTTGAACATCTCATAATAGATATTGATATTATTATGTGTATATATTTTATTTCATTTAATCATATTAATATATATTATACATCTATGAATTTTATTATAAATTATTTTGTAACTTTTATGAAATATCAATAAGATGATAAAAATTATTGAATTGAAAAATATGTTATAAGTGTTATTTGATAATGGTTCCATATTTTCTAAACACTTTACCATAGGGTTCGGCAGTTTTATTTTTCAGAAAATAAATTAATTTCAATGTGGATTTACATTAATAATTGATCATTAAAAATCATAACTATCATGAACAATTTTTTTTCTCCTAATGTTACTGATTTTTTTATTATCTTCATGGATCACAATAGTTTTTGAATATTTATATCAAGTGATGGTATCATCATGTGATGTTAAATGAGGAACATATTTTGATGCCAAAGATTCTGATTATATATTGGGATTATGATCTTCTTGTTATACACTCTTGGTTATCTAATTATCTAGGTTTATTTAAGGATCTTATGAATAGATATTTCCATAACTATTTGGATTAATTTTTGGTTATGTTTATTGATGAAATTTTTCTATATTATTAAGTTTATTGGAATTTTAAAAGTTTCTTAAGGATTTTTTTTATAAATTAATTGAAAAGATATTGTATTAGAAATATAGTGATTTTTATTTTTTGTTGGGACAGATTTATATTGTTTCTAATCATAGAATAAATAATGACCATTCTAATACCACTATGGTTTATAAATTTTCATGACCTATAAATGCCTTATAAATTCATATTTTTCATTAATCAGAGGTTTAATACTAGTGTTTATAAAAAAATTCTAATTTATTAGTTCCTCCAGGTATGTTACTTAAAAGGAGTTAAATTCATATTTAGTAATACGTGTCATTATTATTTATAAGGATAAAAAAGAATGTAGGTGAATTATCTTGTTGTGGACCGTCTGTCAAGAAATATGGAATATTTAATATTTATAGATGATTTATTTAAGTTACATGGTTTTGTTATAATGTATAATTATCAGGTAAATACTTTTATATCATGTCAACTTAAACCTGATGAGCTAAATTATTTTACACATGATCAATCAATAACGAATAATTTTTTATTTAAAAATATGGATTCCTCATTTATATGGATTAAAATGTGAAAAATATATTAATAATTGAATTTTGAATTATATATAAACTCATAGAGAGTAGAACATGGGGTAGAAAATGTTATCGTAAATCATAAAGTACTATATTTTTGTGATTCATTATTATCCAGGAAAAGAAACCAATGTAGGCGATTTTTTGAGTTTAAAATATAATGCCTAATTATATGTGATACATATATAAAATTAAACATTGGAAAATAATTTATGTAATAATATCCATGAAATGGTTCTTATATGAACTTATATAGTTTTATTTTTAGTTTTGGTGCAGTCATATTTGTCTAAATAAAATAAGATAGCTTAGAAGGATGACTATGGTCTAAGAGTAAAGTTTGATCTTATAAAGAAATGTATCTTACCTAAATTGAACATTTTCAAGGAAAGACCTTTTATGATTTGAAAAAAAATTTTGTGAGAAATTTATCTCCCAATTAATATTGTATTGGTTAAGAAAATCTCATAGCTCTACTTTTTTTGTTCATTATTTTATTAATAAGAATTATAAAGACCATTGAAATATTATTGGTGTGATATAAAGAATAATGATATTTCAAAATTTACTAAGATAATTTTATAATATTCAACAGGTTAAAGCATAAATAAAATTACCAAAAGTAATAATTCATTTTTTTGTGGTTCCATATTGTAAAAGGGAAAATATGTCATTTGATATTACTGTAGGGTTGTTGAAAAAATCTCATGGTTATAATGATATTTCGTTTATTATTTATCGATTGAATATATCATCACATTTCATTCCTATTCAAGATAAAATTTCATTATATTATCTTTATTAACTATTTCAAAAGGACATATCTATGTCACATGGAGTTATTATTTCTATTTTATCTGATTTTTCTCCCATGTACACTTCTAATTTTTATAATGACTAAAAAAATTGCTACTAAATTTAAATTCAGTACAAATTTTCATCAAAAAAATGATGGATAATTAGAATGAACGAATTAGACATTAGAATATAGTCCTTTACATTATTTTATAACTCTCCAGGGATTTTGGGTTCTAAATATTTCATTTGACATAATTTTTTATAATATGAGTTCTCATTCCATCATAAAGATGGAACCTTCTAATGAATTACATAGAATGTGCTATTGGACTCTATCAATTTGGGATAATTTATTTTAATGGATGTGGTTTAGAGTTTTTTTTAGGGTAAATGGTTAAAAAGTTAATAATTATTTAGCATCACATGTGGGAAAATCAATGTATCTAATTGAGTTATGTTGATAACTATAGGAAAAATTATTCATTTGAGGTAATTGATCATGTTGTTCAGAAAGCGACTCTGGGGAATTGTGTTGTGAGTTTTAGTAAAAATGGAAAGCTTGGTATATAGCTCGTTGAACTATAGAAAACTAGAGAGAATTATGGATCTATTTCTTATTGAGTGTCTTTACCTACATGTTTAGTGTAGGTATATGATGTGTTCCAATTTTTTATATTACTGATATATATGTTATATTCTTCCCACATTTTGAGCCCTGGGGTATTATAGATAGAAGACATACTTTTAGTTAAAGAACATTCAATTTATATTTTTAACGATATATACTAGGTGTTTTGGAAAAATATTATTAATCAATTTGATTTTTCTTTTAGAAACCTAAAGGATTGTAGAAGCATAAAGGGAATTATAAAATACTATGGAAGTAAAATTCCCCCACCTGTTTAATTATTGAATAAATTTTCAAGGATTAAATTTCCAAAATTGGGGAAGAATGTGACAAACCAATTAATAGTAATTGAAATTAATTATATATTAACATTCCAGAATTTTTTTTATATAGAAATATTAATTATAATAATATTAATGAATTATTCGATCAAAAAGAAAATTATTTTATTCTAAAATAATTTTTATCTGTTATATTATTTTTATAAAATAATAATAAATAAATTTTAGTATTTTAATTTAAAAATATTTTTTTTTTAATGAGCAAGTAAAAATTATTATTGGGTGAAATTTTCAGATTTTTGTTAAAACATTGATTTAATTAATAGTGACAAATACTAATTTTGGGAAAACTATATTTTCTTTTCATTAAATCAATAAATTCAAAAGAATAATTATATTTTTATATTTTGGATAATGTAAAATAATGATCCTTTATTTATATATAATCCCATTAATTATATAATAAATTTAATTATACATTATTTTTGTAGATGTTAATTAATATTCTTAAAACAAATATTTTTAAAACTATTTTTCAATGCTTTATAAACAATTATATTGGATTTTATTACAAAAACATATAGAAATAGAAACATAAAAAATATATTTTTAATAAGTAAATAAAAGGGTAAATTTTTTTAAATAGTCCCCTATATTTTTAGACATTACAAATTGTAACCATTGTGAATATTTGTTTACTTTTTAATGAAAAAATTGGTGAAATGAGGTTATAACAATGAGATAAGTCTTAAAAATCCATTAAACAACTCATAATTTTTATTTATAATATTTTCTACATCATAAACATACATGAATCTAAAATGTGGAAATTTATTTGCTCATTCTGTTGATAATGACATTAATATGAATTTAGATATATAATAAAAACAAAATTTTACTCTCTTTGTCTTCATATCTCTAATATCAATTCATATGGATAAAAAAAGTTTTTGTTTGATTCTAAATTTTTATTTTATGTAAAAATTCTATAAATGGTAATTTATTTTCAATTTTTAAATATAGAATAATTTCATTAAGTTCATACACAATGCTCAAATATGCTTCATCAAGTAATATAAAATCATGTAAATGAAATTTTAAAACATTAAATGAAATTATATTTTAATTTTTTATATTGATATATTAATTAAGTATTTAAATATTACTTATATGGGACATGTAAGATTTTTATATTCAAATTCCATTATTATCCTGATGTCACTATAGTCAATCTATCTAAATAGTCCCATAAATGACTATTGTTGTATATAAGGATAAATAATATTATATTTAGGGATTTAAGATTCCTAAACTTACTTTCATTACAAAATCTAATCTTCTATAGTTGATAATATCATTAATTTTACATTTATTGGTCACATTTTCTTTTTTGGAATCATTTTCACCCCATTTTAGTAAAAAAAATTCATACAATTGTAATTGTCCAATGGGTTAATGAGGGTTAAAACTAATATATATGGTTGAAAAAATATTCTAACATGTTGAAATATTTTTTATTAGAATATTATGATTCATTATCTTCATATATTAAAAATATTTCATTTTGGTTCCACATTTATATGAATGTTAATTTATATTGATTTAATAAATTATGTAATTTCAATGGTTCCCCTAAATTCAATTAAAATATGGAATCTCTTATCCTACCTTAGTAAAAACATCCTAACGATGTATTTTTTTCCAATACCAAACTAATTTTAAACAAAAAAATCAATCCCCATCTCCTATATTTCATGGTCTCAATTACAGTTCTAACTTAGAAGGAATATGGTGTGAGCTAGAGGGGTAATTTGAGGAGAAAGTGTGAGTCCTTACCAACTTATTTCATATTTATTATTCTTGTACCTCCATCATATATTATTTAACCATTATGAAATAAAAAAACTGTTTCCTAAATAAACTAATATGATATTATGATTATATTAAATCCCATCTATATATCCTTTTCTATACAACAATAAATTAAAACAATTATTGTGTATATATCCAGGATACCATAAATATGAAGTGGTATGTTTTTTTTTCATCGCCGCCACACAAGAATGGATTTAGTTTTAGACCCAAATAATCTATATGATATTCATGAATTTATTATTATTATAAATAAATAATATATTATATATTTATAACCTTTCCGTCCATTGATAAATATTAATTTCATTAATTCATATTTGTGTACATCCACCTTCACAAAATGATTTCATTTTTTTCAAGTACGCATATTAGGGATTGTTATAAAATGTTATTTAACATATATAACATATATTCATTTCATGAATAGTTTTACTTAATATTCTAGATCATTGAGACCTTTGAAAATGGTCGACATACGAGAGCTATTTTGGGTTTATGATCCACATATCCCAAAAATTTACAATTTAAAATTAATTGATTAAGTAACTAAATAAAACATAGTGACATATAACAATATGGATAATGATAATGTAAGGAATATTAATTTATTTTAATAAATATAAAAAAATATAAATTTTTATTGAGGACTTAATAAATTTATGATGGTAGATGGTATATAACGTAAGGTATTTTTTGTTAAAACCTTTTTTAGAGTGTTCAATTCATGTGTTTTTCATATATTATAATGTTATTTAAAATTTATAAAGAAACATATAATGTAAAATTCTTTGTATATAAAATTTTATATTTAAATACCTCAACCTTCATTAAAATATTTAAAAAAGAGTCTTTATATCATTTTCACAATGATGTACTTTTACCAATGTTGTGAATTGAATCATTGTTTTTACATTTAAGGAATAAATAGAATATCACATTATTATGAATTTTTATTTCATTGAATCATTATTTAAATGTTTTGATGTATATCATAAAATATTATCATTTCCTTAATGTAGTGTCTTAGGTCATGTTCAATAAATAGTAACCAAACCTAAGAGACAATCAGCCTCTTGCGCACCACTAAGAATGTAAGAGGCTGCCAACTAGTAATGAAGATCTGTGATGATATTATGGGGAGACTATACCCTCATGTTATACTGGAGCACAATTGTTAATAAAAATTATGTTCTAGAAAGATGATACAAAAGAAGAATCATTTCATTCATAATAATAATTAACAGTAGAATAATATCTCTTAAAATCAATATGCTGGAAAAAGCAAGGGCATAACCATATCCTATATTATATTTAAATTTTATTATCGTGTCATTAAATTAATAAATTGGGAGATTCATAGGGAATATAGAAATAGTTATTTACAAAATTCTATGCAAAATTATCAAAATCCCCAAAATCTATCTCTATTATCATAATGATAATAAGATTAGTCCTCTCTCCCATACTCTATCCCAGAAAAGAAAATCATGCATCGAATGATGAAACCTTACCATTGTCCCTACTTACATATGTAATGTTTTCCTGTGTTCCAGATGAAGACTAGAAAAATTAATTATATATATTTAATTAGTCACCAACAATGATGTCTATAACAAATACAGTTTATTTATATAAGCTATAATAGTTTTCTAGTATAACTGGAATATGTCTATAATTGATAAGGTAATATAACAAAATCATCATGTATATTTTATGAAAGGTAGTCTCTAAAATAAATAAATGTATAAAATAATAAATAATTAGCTTTGTCATTCACCAAATATACCAATTATCAGATCCACAGGGGCCAAGACCCATATACATTGACCAAGGTGTCCAATTATAGTCCATGGAGCTCAACAATATAAAGATTAGTAAAATTTAGAACTTCATTGTCTAGGATTCAAGGCTATTAACATGGGAATCCCCTTCGAGTCTATTGATATCATCAATATAAAATTTAGTATCACAATATGAGGATACCATGGAGTAAATCAAATTCAGTCAAAGAGATCTAGATCCATGGTAATAATCTATGGCATCCAATGTAACAAATTTTTAAATTAATAATGTGATAAAGGTGTTATAAAAACATATCAATCATTTTACATTTTATAAATGGATTCAAGGGGTTATGTTAGTTTCTCTTCCCCTAATAAATTTTATTCATCATAGGCATTTTATAAGTTAATACATTTTCATGTAACAAAAGGTGGGCCACGTTAGCGCCCATGCCACCTTACCAAACATTTACATTAACATCCATAATCCAAGAGATTATCCATCTCATTTTCTAAGTCCATATTTATAAATTTCATTTCCCTATTAATTTAGAAATGAAAAGGCTGAATATGTTGTATCTATAATTATAATTCCATTTTAATTGAAATATGTATTCCTAAGGGGTGGCAAGCTCAGCTCTCCCAATGGGGTTGTATAGTCATAATAATTCAAACAAACCCACATCAAGGTGGAGTTCAGGTTTAGTATGGAAACGTAAAATCATTTTATTATAAAATTAAACATCAAAACATGATTTATAACTTTTAAATTAAGGTTTAACTCATCTTGGATGAAACTTATGGAGGGTTCTGTGTGAGGAACTACGTCGTCGGCTATAAAAATCAATACATAATGGTAAAAGGAATACACCACCATCCTTGTATGGGTATTAGACTATATATCCATTATTATCCTCTAATCCATTTTATAACGCAATAAATAATTGAAATATATTAATTCCAAAAAAATGGTCACATTAGATTGTACAGGTTTAAAATTCCATATGGTAAGATAAATAATGGAAAGAAGTTGGTTGAAGTGATTACCAAGAAATATACCACTTGACAGACAACACTTGATTATGAGCTCAAACATAGTACATATCAAAATACCTAGTATATAAGAGGGAGTACTTCATGAATGGTGTAGAATTTTTGAACATTTTTAGGTGAAATGAGTGAGATATACTTATGGAAAAGGAGTTAAAATGGAAATTTAACCCATTTTTAAGGGTGCATGATGTTTCTATATGGTCATCCAAACAATGTTCTAACTGTGAAAAATAACATCTAAGGGTAGACCCCCCCAACACACGCACAAGGCTAGCTGAACAGTTTGATAAACCATTTATATCTTCTATTCATTCTCTTTCCATGACCCCTTAGTTGAGAAGATAGTTAAAAAAACCATGAGAAAACCATGTATTTTATCTCTATAATATATGTACACCTTTTTTCATATCCACTTGACCTCTCTTGCATGTTCTACAAAACTATGCACCTCCTCATACTGGGCCACATAGTTGAGCTACACCGGTACTATTAACCATGCACAAACTGTTCAACTCAAGTTTTTCTTCCAAAAACTACAACTAAAGGCTCCAAACAAGCCATGTGTACATCTAAAATATTCCAAAAGCTATTAAAAACATTCATAATAATTATAAAATAAGTTAAAAAATAATATAATTTTTACCTATATGAAAATTGAAGTCATTGCAACCTCCCCTTCTTTAATTTACTCATCCTTTCGATTCCATATCGAATGTGGAAGAACATCATCTATGAATAATTAAGACCACCGAGAACATAAGTTATCCTCTCTATCCTCTTTATCATTATGTAAATCATTGATCATCCATAGCATACAAACCAAAGGAACTAACATACCTCATAGAGAATATGGTCTCTATTCAACTATGAACACTATATAATCCTATAAAATGCTTCAACATCCAACTCAATTTCTTCACGATGGAAAAACATGTGATATATTTGAATAATAATGTGAAAGATGTGAAACATTTAAGACGTTGTGTAGAGCATTGTACTTATAAGGTAGTGGTAAATGGTATTCTACTAACCGGACTCTCTCTATAATCCAAAATGGTCTATGGAACATAGTTTCTAGCGTCTCTTACCACCTAAAAAATTGATTCAATTATTGAGTAAAAACAAAAAACAAGACCTGATCCCCAACCTCAAAATCTAGATGTCATTAATGGTGATCAACATAACATTTTCTTCCTAGACTGAGTTAAAGTCATTCTATTCATAATAAGATATACCAACCTCAATTTGACCTGAATGAGACACAATATCTGTATCATTGTATTTCCTACCTCTAATAGACATAAAGGTGAATGGTACATCCTACAATATAGGGCCTCATAATTTGATATTTGTATAGTCCATTTTAATATATTTTTATAAATGAATTCAGAAAGAGGTTGTTGTTTCTCCTTAGAACCGTAAAAATCATGGTCGGATGCTCAAATCATATTCTGTAAAATGTATATCATATTCTTGGAATTTTCATAAGATTATGGTGGAAAAGATGTACTCAAAAGTTCATAAGAACTAAGAGACCATTTCAACACCTTCCAAAACCATGAATTTAAATGAGCATCATTTTCTAATAACATAGTACCTGACACTATGCAATGGCATATTTCCTCCCTCACAGATACCCTTACAAGTTCATCCACTACAAATGTCTTTCGAATACGAATCAAGTGAGAGACCTTTTTCCACATGTCTATGATCTCCCATACTATTTCCTTACCTCGAGGTGACCTCGGTAAACCCATAATGAAATTTATGGTGTTATCATACCATTCAGACTAAGAAATTGGTTATGATTGTAAATTTTCTACTAGTTGTAGCTGTTCTACATTCACCAACTAAAAAGTGGAACACCATGTAACAAAGACATATATATCCTTATTAATCCATGGAAAGTAGTTTTACAAAAATAAGTTATAATATATATTTGTAATACTATGATGTACATTCCATGAAGAGGCAAGAGTCCTTTCATCAATTCCTCGAAAATATATATGGTAACCTATTCACATCCTTGAATTTTCAAAACCGAATCCTCTCCAATGATCCAACTAGGTGGGGTTTCCACACCATAAATTCTCTCTCATATGACCATGACCTTGGGATCAAAAATATTCATCACATTCACGCAATCAAAAAGTGAAGTGGTAATTGAGAAAAACACAATTATTTTCTTCTTGAAAAGGTCTTATGCCTACAAAAGAAACTAAGAAAACAAGTCCATTAACTTCCACTCACTACAAACATTCTAAAATTCCAATGAGTAAGTCTTCTAGCTCTGATAATTTTCCATGGAATATCCCTTACTAGGCATATATAAAATCTCATATTCAAATTAATGATGGTATTCAACACATATCAATTGTCTGATATTCAAGTCACACAATGTAAGTATGTTATAAAGGATCATTGAGTATATATAATCCATAAAACATTATCTGAGAAAGTAGGTACTCTAATAATTTAAGGTGTGCACTACACATGATAAATCAAATCCATGTGTTGGGTAACTGTACTCATGTGGCCTCAGCTTTCACGTCCCTTATTCGATGACTTGATCTTCCTCCTTCAAAACATCTCCCTTCCTAATGCCTGATGCAGCACAATAAAATATATGTCATCTACCATGATCATATTAGATCATGATCATTAATAAGGTAATCCTTACATTCAATTATATCAAGGATACTAGAAATGTATCAGACCATGTAAACATGACACCTTAGTTGGTCAATCATGTTAGTGGTGCAACAAGATGTGATAAATCTAATATAAATAACTTTAAATATCCATAAAACACCAAAAAACACCATTTTTCAAAGACATTCATGGGATCCTCTCTGGTCCCTATGACCCTAACCATCACTATTTAAATAGAAACACGTGATTTTAAGATAGGTTGACCCATAATGTGGACATTATCTCTCCAAAAGTTCCTTTTTGTGACATTGGCATAATGATGGTTCTATCTTAGAAAACTAAAAATGATATCAAGGTGGTGGGAATGTTTGTGTGGAGTATGTGAGTACACAATGATATCATCCATGAAGAAATCCAAAAATGAATCTAGATATGGCTGGGAAACATGATTTAATAGTGCCATAAAGTCTTCAGGGGGATTCATCTGACCGAACATCATTACCAAATACTAGTAGAATCCATATATACTATGGTATATAGTATATGTTATATCTGAGAGTCTAATATGAACATGATGGTATCCTGGCCTTAAATAAAACATGGATAAATCCCATGATCCTCATATCTAATAAAAAATTATTTTATATGATGCATTGGATACTAGTACATGAGGTAATGGTGATTCAACCAACAGTAATCTATTTAGATCCTATGTGTCACATTCACCTACATGGTGAAGATCATGGGTGAACCCAACGCTAATGTAATAGATCATATAAATAAAAAAGATTCCATATCCTATAGATATCTCTTATGCTCTAGTACATTAATATTATCCATCATATAACAAAGACATGATACATGTGTTTCTCCCTGAAATATCAGAATAGAAAAATCCAATTCTCTCTTAGGTGGTAAACATGAAATGTTTTTAGGAAATATGTCCCATAAATGATGTTTTAAATGAGATAATTCTATTCATCATATTTATAGATCATATAGATATATATACTATAAATTGGGTCTATCACTCCACCCATCCCTTGAATCTCTATTCATTCATGAATTTCTATGACATTACATTCACTCTTCAATACATAGAAATTAACTTTTTGGTATGTCACGTCCATGTTTTTTAACTGGTCATTTTCTAGGTAATTTTGAACTTTTGATTTTGGTATTCATACCAACATATATTCATTGAATTGGAGGTTCATTTTGAGAGTTTTTTACCTTAGGGATTTTTTTAGGTGTGTTATATGGTTTGGTTTATTTTTTGGGTGTTCAGTTGAAAAATAGAGGTAGGATAGATGGATAGGCCTTTGAAAATTTCTTCATTTAAAAATACACATTGCATATAATTTACATGATGTGGAATTAATTTTCATGATTTGATGAAGACTATGAATGCTCTGTGGGTCAACACAAGGAATGCATGATAAGTAATGATTTTACACATTCTGAACTAAAAATAAGAAATGTAACTGGTAAACATGTTTTGATAAAATACAATACGTGTAATATTTAAACATCGTGAAACATATAGGATATGTTTTTTAAAATGGGCATGGGGATCATCCCCCACATTAATCATTCCCTCCTTCTCTCATATTTGATCGAGTTCTCGGGGGGGGGGGGGGGGTCTTGTAAATCTACCTTACCCTCTCAATGGGTTTTATTAATTATTATCTATCTAAGATCTGACTTGATCTTCTTCTTTCTCTTTTAGAGTGTTGTGGTTAGTCATTTAGTCCGCTTTATTCAATTAATTTTTTATCTAACCATAAATAACGCTATATCCATGGGAGATATTTTTCACTATTTCAATGGTGGTTGATTGGAACTCCAATTTCTCTCAATACATCTTTGATTATTTATTGGTATTTGAGGAGTGGGTTACTACTAGCATAAGGTAGTTGGTATATATATTTAGATATATTCTATAGGTGTTTTGTGGTGCATGATTAAATATGAACAATGGGTTGATTGAGTGAGACACATAATAAATTAATATATGCATTAAAATTAATTTATAAATGTCATGGGATACCATTGAGCCTTCCACAGTCATTATACATATGCTAATCCATGTATGGAGCTTGAGACCAAATGGGTTGGTTATTCTAGTTATGTGTTTTTAACTAATTAATATTTTTTTGATTATAATGGTTCCATAATAATGTGATGGGAATTACCTGGGGATTTAGGTGATTTTTATAACCTAGACTGGGGAAACAAGGTCAACAGGTTGAGTCCATGGCCTTAGATACATGGGGTGATTTTGATCACCAGGTTGAGATGACATGGTCATTAGTATTGAGGTGATGAGGTTTCCATGATTAGAATGTGGATCTTAGGAATTGTTATGTCATTGGTCATTAGGAATTTGAAACAAAATTATAGGTGAATGAGGTAACAAATGATATGGCTTAGTACAAGTTTGTGAATTTCTCTCAGAGTTGTTTACTGACGCATCATCAGAGTCATGTGAAATCAGATAAGACTCGATTGAGGTGGTCTTGACCACTCATTCTGAGTGGAAGCCACCATAGATTATTCAAGTTAAGTGATGTTGTTGACAATTAGATGTAACTATGGACCACACTGTAGAACACCATGTGGATGTTAATTGACCACAGGGATTTTTTGTTGAGAACATAAATTGTGGGATGAGGCTTTCTGTTATACTAGATGAAGATGGGATGAGTTATTTGTATTAAGTGTATCATATGGCCTTAGGAGAACAGGTGTTTAGCACATGGTGATTATAATCTATTAGGGGATGTATATCATCATTCATTTGAATTCCGATCTTCTGAGAATACAATGACTTTTTAAGAGGATATCAGATGGACCTTGGAAAATTATATTGTCATGTTGTTAAGATGTTGGATACTAGAATTGTGGTAGGTGAGGTGTCACATGGAATGAGGTGCCAGTGAATATGTTATGGGTGGTAATGGAGGTTTCACTTGGTATGATTTTCTTCATGGGATGTCTAGGCATTATTCCATGGGTCCTCACCACTATAAATATGTATATATACAAACATGCATTATATTAAATATATATTTGGGGACATGTGTTTAGAGATATATCAGTGTTTTATAAAAGAGGAAAATACAAATTTATGGTTGTTGAGCACAAGGAAAGTGGGATAATTGATAAATGTGTGTGTGTGTTTCATGCTTTTCAGAATTTCACATACTATATATAATTGTGGATGTAAGAGAGGAACACATTGCTGGTTGCCTAATGAATACATACTCACCTACTACATGAACCCCTATGTATTAATGTAGACATCATATCTTAGATATCAGGTAAGGTATCAGTCCTGGGAGATGAAAATTAGTGATCATATATAAAAATCTTCTTGTGATGGATGGAAGTTGATCAGGTTCTTGCTTTGTATCAAGATGGCTCATATTTGGATCATTAATATATATGTCCTTATATGGTCATCCATGGGAGTCCATACTTATCTATTTATTGTATGACCAATCTTGTAGTGATTTATCATCTACAAATGGTATTAATATTAGAGTTCATTATTATTACTGCTATATATTTATGCTTCTAGTGAGTATGTTTTATGATTATTTTGTTATTATTGGACCTTAGTCTGTTGGGTTATATACATATGGACCATTATTATTATAATAATTAGAGGGTATTATCTCTCCACTATCACCTAACTAAACCCTCATTTCATGGTTGAAGAGTTTGGCTTATAGGGAGTCACTCCTATGTCCTAGTGGACAACTGGTTCGAAACACATTCTATTTGGAAAACTGGGTCAGGGTGATAAAAATTATTTGTTGATTATTTCTTTTTTTTTTGTTTCCAAATATCATCAAATTTCCTATTTATAAAATAGTAACTACATTCAACTATAAAATAATGGTATTAATGTAGTTTCCTTTCCTTTTTTATCATACTAGTTGGGCTATATTTTACCATAAACTATGATATAGATGAAAACATGAAAGGAAATAGTGTTTTGGTTCCTGAAGACCCATAAATTGAGGGATATGCTATGTTTATAGTTATGTAAAATTGATTTTATGTTTTTTGATTTAAATATGACTGATTCTCCGCCATCAGTGACACACATTGGTGTCATGATATTGTATTATGTTGTTTGAACCATGGCCCTTTATAGAAAGGGATATTTTTTCTTGCATCATAATAGAAACATAGACACATGATATGTGTTATAATTTTTATTTTCATACAGAACCAATAATGCAGAAAGAGGGTTTGGGGTGTTTATTGTGTCAACAAAGATGGTAAATGGTGTTTTCATGGTTAGCCTAATTGGCGACATTCTACTCAACTAGGATATGTATATAGTTCCCAATGAGATCAAATATATATATGTGTATATAGTTTCTATAGTCCTAAATGTGAGATGATTTTGCATGGATGATAAAAATGGAGTTATTTTTTAAAGTGTCAACGAAGAAGCTAAATAACGTCTTCCTCTATAGCATTTTCTGTGGTATTTTACTCACCAACCCCAGATTTATGTATGATATATGTGATTTTGACCACAATAATGTTTAATAAAGGGGACAAGAGGATGTATTTCAGTTGATTATTAACACTATTATGGGCATCAAATGGTCCGTGAGGTCGGATGATATATGATTCTTAACTATGTTATGGGTAGGTAAGGGTCCATGACATTGAATGTCATGTGAAAATGGTGTGGTAGAGGTATTGATGGTGGATAGATGTGCTTATTATTACAACATTCCCTATTTGTGATATATATACTATTTTTTTGTTTAACCATGGTATTTGGTATTCAACGTGATTCCACAAAGACAGATTTTGATGAAGCATCAGGAGGACGGTGGTATAGTTTCCCTAGAGTGTTAATGATATGAGGTCCTGGAGGTTCATGATGATTTCCTTTAATATAGAGTTGACTAAAATCCACTTCAACAAGATCTGGAATTGGTGGGATGTCCATGGAAGATGGAAAATTTTGGCAGATGGATTTCTGAGAAACTCAAGGCGAGTTTGGTTCATGTCATTCAATGCATTGGTAAGGAAGATACGAGCCATCTATAGAGTATTTAACTCATGAGTTATAATAAAAATACAGACCATTATTTTAGGATGAGGGTGGACCATATAAATCATATAAATTGATAGAATTAGTCTACATGATTCTTGATCCTCGTGAGACAACCTCAGGTCAGAGGGTGAAGCTAGTGACCAATTTGCTCAGAGGATCGGAAAAGCGCTCGTGGGATTTTCCAGTACAGGTAGGCATATATGAGGGACTCTATTGGAAGGGTATTGAGGATATGTTATTTGAGAAATTCTTCCTAGATACACTGAAGGAGGATAGATCCTCTATATTCCTGAACCTCTATATGGTAGATATATCTATTATGGATTACGGATAAAATTTCATAGACATATATTGATTTTTACCAACCATATTAGGTGAAAATATCTCTAGGGTGATATATTTTGAATAAGGCTTGTCACAATTGATCATGGTTTAGATGAATATCATTAGGAAAAGATTGTTCTCTAAGGTTGTTAATCCTATGCTAATAGCCATGGAAAACATGACAACCCATTTTACACATCATGAACCTAATAAATGGTGTGCGACTTGCTTACACATCAGGAAGCTAATACATGACATGAAAACTTACACTTCATGAAACATGATGGTAGGTTTTTTTAATTCATCTGTTCATTATACACCTCATTCTCCATTATCTCCTTCACCCATAGATGTAGTAGTCTTTAAGGGGATATAACATCACCTCCCATCCCTTCTCCTAGGTTTCATTCATTATTCTCTATCTGAGATCTTATCCAAGCTCCAACTGTCTCATCCCAACCATAGAAGTATGCATTTAAATATTGTTTCTTCTATTCCATGATTATCTCATAATATTTAATACTAATCCTATTAATGATCTAATTACTTATGTTTAGATAAATTTTCAATAATTATGATTTCTCTTAATATTGCTCAGATTTTAGGCCAACATTCAAAGGTTGAGCACCAACTATCTTATTGAATATGGTTTCAAGTTTTCTCATTAATTTTATAGGTTTTTTGGGATTCATAATTTAATACTCAAATTGGGTTGATCAGGTAAAACCCTTAACAAATTATTTATTTATTTTAAATTGATTAATAATTTTTATGGGATTCCTTTGATTATGCTCGTGTCTATATACATATGCCAAACTGCGTAATGGTCTAGTTATCGATAGTGTAGGTTATGCAGAATATTTGTTTTTAAATTATTAAATTTCTCATTTTGATTGCAATGGTTCCATGGGAATATACTAGTATGGTATGAGAATTGAGGTGATTTTTATCGCATGGATAAAGGAGACAATGTTTTAAAGCTAAGTAAATGGCTTGCGAAATTTAAAGTGATATTGAACACAATTTTTAGGTGATATGGTCATTAGGATTGAGACGATGGGTTCATTAGGATGAGGGTATGGCTCTCGAGAATTTGGATAGAATTGTCAATCAGAACATTGTGACATTTTCATTGAATAATGAGGTTTTAGATGATGTTTCATTGTCATGATGGTAATTGGAAGATGCCATTTTTTTATCATGCTCGATTGGAGTTATGCGCACATAGATAGGACTCATTGAGGTGGTGTTGACTAATCATTGTGGGTGGATACCTCCTTAGATAATATGACATAGGGGATAGTATTAAATATAGTATATATTAGCGGTGATCACCATAGAAATCCTTGTGGATGGTGACAAATTAGTATGAGATAGTGTTTAGTCCATGGTTTGGGGAATGAGGCTCGCTGTTACATTTGAGGCCAATGGGATGCATTATGTGGAGGTTAGGTATCAATGTGCTATCAGGTGTCAGTAATTGATCCAATGATAATTAATATTGTTTGGAGAAAATATATCAACATTCCATGGGATGTCAGAGGTATTTAGATGATGTGGAATTTTTTATCTAAGGTCCACGTGACATGGGAAAAAATGACTAGGAATTTCATTAGGATGAAGAATACATGATTTGTAGAATGTGAAGTGTCGGGTAGCATGAGTTACTAGTGATTATATTATGGGTGGTTCCAGAGGGTTTAGCAGGTATGAAATTATTGCAGGGGACACCTGGGCCTTAATCCTCGGGTCCATTCTATTGAAAATATATATAATGAAAAGAATACTATTCTATATATATATTTGGGGCACATGTTGAGAGATATACTAGTATTTTCTGATGAAATTAAATCATTCCTTATGGATTTTGAGCATAAGGTAAGTTGGATAATTAATTAATGTATATGTGTTTCATTCATATCTATGTTTTAGAAAAACTGTATAATTATAGATATAAAACCATCATATATTGGTGTTGGCCTACTGGGTTTGTAATCAAAACATACATGGTCCCCTCTAGATGCGTCTAGACTTTAGGTCTTTGTGATCAGGTAAGGGACCAATCTTAAGATCTAGACCACATTAATCATTGATGTTCCATTTCATGGAATATATGTAGGCTGACCGAGAGGTACCTCTATACCTAGTTAGAATGTATTTTGAGATATAATATCTATGTAAAAATATGGTCATCCATCGGTGAACTTTCTTGTCACTTTCTTGTATGAATTTTCAAGGAATGCTTTATCTTTTAAAATTGTTATTATCATTCCAGCTCATTATTACCATTGTTTTTTATTTAGGATTAGGTTATGTTTGTTTTATTATTATGTTGTTCTTGTTGGATTTTCTTCAGTTGTGTTATATAAATGTGGATTGTTATTATTATCATCCCCAATTGGTCTAGTCTCCCCATAATCACCTAACATGACCCATTCAACTATTCAACAACCTTTTCGTAAAGGGAGGAACGCCTAAGTCCCCATGGACAACTGTAAAGGAAGATTGTTTAATTGGAAAGGAATTTTGTGGTGCTATAGGGGATATTGAGATAAAATCAAGTGAAAACATTCAGTTTGGGAATTATAAGGAACTATCCAATCCACCTCATTAATTATGTAAAATCCAGTCATCTCAATGGTTAGGATGTACCATACAAAACAATTGTCACCTACCTCAAGGGGTAACCATTTTCATTGGTCTAAACTATTCGATTGAATCCCCAATGGGGTATCAAGTGTTATTACCCTACAGAAACACAAATTCCTAAACCCAAGACTCTCCACAGTTTTTGTAGATATAAAAAAAGGGGAAAACCCTATTCCATATATAATAGACACTAATGTTTGAGGATAATAAAATTGTACCTCGCACATTATATAGACAAGAACTCTTCTCCTCTGGTATCAGATGAAGTCAATCTATCTAGCTTGATCTATGGACCTATGATATATCCTAATAAAACTGAGTAAACCTGATCTACTGGTGTTGTAGTTCATGTGTCTAGATCGCTCAACCATGATCACCTCCTCGTCCGGAATAACTGATATTACTCCAGTTGACCTCATGGGGAGGAGATATATATCCCACTCCAATGGGTGGTTCTAGAGTGGATCCTATTTCAATATTTATTGGTTTACATGTAAGAAATTCCCTATAATGGTCGGAAATATAATTGTAATCTCATCAATCAACTAGATATCTATCATAGTGGGGCTTAATTTGACCTAACATACCACACCGATGACAGATCACATGGTTGTTTGTGTGTACAAAATAACTACTATTTCCTACTTGAGGAAGATAAATATGATGATTAATATCACAAGATGAACTACTACTCTGATGAGGTAATGTACTACCATTGCCTTCACCATTATCTTTATTAATGGAATTCATGGTGACGATGTCCTAGATTTTTATTCCAGTTATGGTAGTCAAACGAAACATGTTCACCTAAGATATGATGTTTTATAGAATCCCTTTATAAAAAATTATTGCACGAAACGTCTCATCACAAAAAAGAGAATGAAAAAAATACATCTCCATAATACGAGAAAAATATTCCTTCACTACTTAATTTCACCACAATATGTGAATAAACACAATGTGGTGGTTAGATCTCAGCATCATAGAAAAAAAATTTATAAGGATATCTCGAAATCCACTGAATCATAACATGATTTTGTTCAGCCTTTTTCAAATCACCCTACCATCTCATAGATAATTATTTATGAATATATGATGCAAGAATTATCCTCCACTCTAGAGGTTTCTCTAGATAATCAAGGATATATCACATTCCCCCTAGACGTAAAATAGTATCCCGAGGACCACCATCCCCAGAAAACATAGGTGGATTCTTATACTAAAATCCTTATTCCAAATCTTCCATTTTAATGGATTGTCTCCTGGATCCCTACATGATTTGCATGATTCATAAAATATAATCATGGAACAAGGAATTATTTCCTAGATTAGTAGTAATAAGAGATTCCATAGGTTTCACGATTAGAGGTATGCATAGTGGCTCATGTCCCAGCACCTCTAGAGCATACTCATCACCACCCTCCTGGAATATAAATTGATGTCATCATGCGAGAATATCTCTACAAATTCCACGAACCTACCTCAAAATGAAATTTGATAAAAAATACTATCACATTTGTATGTATAGTCCAAGTACATGTCCTCATCCAAGAGCCACTTCCACTGCCAACTCATAAATCAAGTTCATGGAAATTTAGAATCTCATAATTTCCTCAATAGACACTACCTAATTCCTACTACTATGTTAGTGTCAAAAAAATGTTCTTTGATTCACATCAATTATTCTAGTATTCAATGATTCAATTAATATTTACAGTGGACGACATCCCTTATGTTACAATTGGAATCCCTATTTAACAGAATTCATTTCTTTATGAACTCAAATTCAACATCTTATATATTTATATCATGGTCCAGTTAGATGTGTCTTACATTCTGGGGTTATAAATTCCTACACTTTATAACATTCAATTGGTAAAACATGTAATTTAATCATGTATTTTATGATGGATAAATTATATATATAACCATTCCAAGTTCATTGAATCCTACAAACTCTTTAAAAAACAATTGGAATCTATTTAATTGAGAGCACAAACAATTTAGCCAATGAGTCAATGGGTTCCATGGATCAAAAATAACATAATTATCCTGTAAAGGTTACAACATCAAGATATATGAAAAAAATCATTTATGTTTATACATGTACTTCAATTGAAAAAATTTTACCCTCATTAATCCTATATAAATGTTATTCGAAAAAAAACAAGTCTTTAAATCACTAAAAAATGTTGTAAGAAATGTGTGTAGTAAAATAAATATGTCATGATATATGAATGACATATAAATCCTTACATTCCTAAAATTATTCATGGGGAAAACCACCATGTAATACTGACCAAAGGGAAAATAAGTCCATATTAATAATTTTATCTCAAAAAATCATGGGTTTTAGCCAATGTTGGATCTCAACAACTGTAAAAGGATGAAATAATCGCATCAATTCCCATACCTGATAACATGGATTTTTCTAGTACGGGGGTGTTTTTGAAACTTTCTTCAGGGCACGTTTGTCCCTCTTCTTGAGTATGAAAGCCAGAGTTTTGTTGCCCCGTATTCCTTCTTACAAATGGCGGGTGGCATCCAATACTTGTTTAGGGATGTTTTGTCTTTGATCTAAAAGAGATGATGGGATGTCGATTCATCCTTCCATGGATTCCTCCTCGGAACTCGTCACCTAAAAAGGGTCTCCCACATAGAATTATGACGTTGTTTTTGAAACTCTTCGTAGTGCCATATCTTTAGGGACATAGGTTAATTACACTGCTTATATTCGGATGTTCCAAATTGTCCGGTCAGTGCAAATAACATTGGTTAGGGGAGTAGTCATGTTGGACAACACTAGAATGTCTGGGAACTGGGATACTAGCATGTCTAGGTTTCTTCCCATTATTATAGGACATATCAAGGGCACATAAACCCATCACATCCCCCATCTAAGGCGGGGAATCATGTTCTATGGTCATGTAACAAAGGTTTTCCTCATCTTCACTTGTTTAACATTGGGTATTCCATATGTTTAATGTCCATCAGAGATGGATCAGACTGATTAGAACACTAACTATAGTGGATTAGATAGGTGAAACCCTTAGAGGGAAAACCAATATTGGGGCCAATGTGTGGTTGGATTCCCGAATGATATTAAAAGGAATGGAGAATGGGGTGGCATGATCCCACCGGGATGTGGTGGCCCGAGTAAGAATCGGAATCGATGACAGAAGGTTCGGTGAAGTGGATGGTGAATGGGATGGAACCATCATGATGAAGACGATGGTTTTGGGATTGATCCTCAAAGAAGCTTCCTACTTATCCTCGTGGCAGGGGATCAATGTCCACATAGTTTATTTGATGGCATCGTACCACCGATTAATGTTTTTAATGGATTTTCGATGGATGGTTTCGCAACACCTAACCTTTAGATAAGAGTATCAATAGTGTACCACTATATATGGTCATAATGGCTTACCGATGGATGGGGTTGAACGAACGTGAAGATGGTCGGGATGACCTGTGGATGGTGGGATTGAACCTCAGGGAGGCTTTCTATGTACCCTCCAATGGCAAGGATCAAATACCACATAGTTCATTGACGATTTTTTGTTCAACAATTTACCACTGACTGGGGATAAAATGAATTACCCCTGATAGGGGTCCACAGTTTAATGTCATACAGGACGGGGGAGAACCGACGTGAAGTTGGTTGGAGCGACCAAGTGTTGGGCTTGGATCTCATGGATGATTCCTACATACATTGCATTTGGAAGGATCAATGTCCACATAGTTCAGAAGGGGAATTTGGGGCTTACGCTCAATGGAAGCACAAAGTGTTGGTGAACCGACACAAAGGTGGTCGGAATGACCGTGTTGGTTGTCTTGAACCTCATTGTGACTTCTTATGTACAATGCCTTAGTAAGGATCAAAGACCTCTTAGTTCATGGTTGTGGTTGGTGGTTACACTCATGGCTGCCAAAGGTGCTTGTATGGGTCGGTTGGTACTCTAAGCCCATGTGAGTCATACTCAGTGTGAGAAACAAGAGGTAGCATAGACCTGATGATCACGTCTTGAAAGGTGCGTTTGTATGGAATGGAGTGGGGCTTACACATGATCTAAGCCTAAATAAGAACCGGTGTCTTCCGCGTGGACCGCATCCTCAAACTAGAGATGGGGACTTACTCTAGGGCAGAGGCCCGACTGGTGACAAAGCCCAGTGACGAAGGGACTGGGTAACTAGGAAGAGAGGAGGAGCGTGGGTGCTACCTCCTGCAAGAAAAGCTCTAGGATTATACAAGCTTGGGTTCCCATTCCCTGTGTAGGATGCTTGGGGAAGTCACAGTTTAATATCATGTTCTAAGGATGAAGGTGCTCGGCAGTTTAATGTCATGTAGCTCAAACAAAGTGTTTTTACTCAACCCACCTAGGATATACATAACTGGTTCCATCTACAGCTTGGTGAAGGGAAAGAATCAGAAATTTTGTGGCTAGGGTGTTTCATGGAGAGAACAATTTGGGGGGTCCACATTATCATGGTAATGCCATAAAGAAATAGTCGTTAGTGTGCCTATGTGAGGAAGCATGAGGCAAATCAATGGAACATGCAGTGTCATCATAGGGACATTGAAATTACTTCATGTGAACCTAGGAGGTAGCACGAAAGATAGATATATAGAGAAAAGGTGTTTATGTTTAGAGGCCTCGTAGAGATCTGGTGCTCCAAGCAATGGAAGGTCTTCGTGAAGGTTTGGGCTTTGCGAATTGAAGTGGCCTAGATTAGGCATAGGGAATAGGTGCATACAATAAGTGCTTCATGAAGTGGAAGGGAATTCGCAAAGAAAATGCTGATGAAGAATGGGTCCCTCATGAATTATGTTCCTCTGAAGCAATGTTCTTTGCGAGGCATAGTGAATCTACCTTATCATTTGAGTCACATGTGCATGGGGTGTGCTTTGCAAAGAATAAACACTCCATGATGACCAGAGGCCCCGTGAGGATCTCCTTCCTTCTCGAAGGATCATGGGCTTTGTGAAAGGCATCTCTCTCGAAAGAAGGGGAGAAAACAAGGAAAAAAGGAGGCACTTCACAAAGAAATGGTACCTTGAGCAACTCATGGTTCCTAGAGAAAAAAGTTCTTCGTGATTTGATAGCCGAGAAGGTGAATGGTCGGATGATCCATCCTTTGGGCAAGGGGGATGCTATAATTTAAAAGCAAGAGGCGCAGTGATGTAGATCTCACTCGGCGCGAAGATGGATTCCACTCTATGGAGAGATTTCAAATGTCAAAGGGGCTTGCGGAGCATCAAGCCTCTAGGCTTAACGGTGGGATCATGAACATCAAATGGCTCCCAGATCATCCTGCCTCCTTGCATTGTAGTAGGATCGCGAATGTCCAACCAGCTCGTTGATAATTTGGCATCCTCGCTTCGCGGCGGGCACATGAATGTCAAATGGGCTCACATAGCATCCTGCCACCTGGCATCATGGCAGGCTTACAAATGACAAATGGTCTCATGGGGAATCCCACCTACTGGCTTCGTAGCAGGCTCGTGAATGTCAAACAGCTCACAGCGCATCAAACATCCTCGCATTGCGGTGGGTGTAGGGCCATGGCGCTCTGAGAAAGGTCTTCATGAGGAATCATCAGAAAATTTCTTATTATCATTCTCCCTTCATATTTTTTGTGTTAACAAATTCCCCCCCGCCCACCCCCTCAGACTCGGAGATGAGGAGAAATCAATTATCAAAGTTTTAGGGTACATTGCAAAAATTCCTTTCCCGTTCGTGAAGCTGGCTCACGACGGAGGATCGCCAAGACAAAATGCAATGGGTCGGCGAGGCGTGCCATGAAGCTCGCCACAGTCAAGATGTGCCATGAAGCTGTGAGGGTCATCGCCTATAAATAGAGAGGATGACATCTATTTTGTACTATATCACTTTCACAATTTTTCAATTATACTCTCTCGATTTGTGATGCTCTGTGCACTCCGTTACTGCTCTCCGTGAATAGGGATTTCATCTTCAAATTTCATCGTGAGTCTTTGAATTCACATTTGTGTGCTTCGCGACTCCGTGTTCGAAGGCTGAGGTAGAGCTCTACAAACAGACTTCGCAAAAGCACTCCGTGAATGAGATTCATGAACTGACACAAATATAAACCCAAATATAAATGATAGAATGGATCGTCAAGAAGATGGCACGAGGTCCATGAAGATACTTCTCTAAGGGATGAGTTGGTGAACAATCTAGGTTTAGGAGATCTAATTTAGTGCCACTTTGACCATGGTTCTTTGGAGGAGATTCTATTGGATAGACAGAGGCAATAATCTTATGTAAGCGGTTTGATTTGTATGGATTTGGGCTGAGGGATGACGTATTCCTTTCATAAGGTAGTCGGGACTAACTAGATTACTGGTTCAGGTGCACGTCATGCTGCTGCTGATGGTTCTGTGCGGCTGACGCCCTTGCCGGGGAGGACTTCACACCTGTCATTTCTGAATACCTATACAACCACCTGAATAATGTTGATGGGAAGGAGTTAGAGCTGGAGATGTCTCGTCTAATGCATCAGATGATATAGAAGGTAGCTCTAGGGAACACCGAGAGGGGGTTATCTGAGGAGTGGGACCTGTGTCTGGTTGGCTACTTCACAGATGATTGGGCCTGGGGCTATAGGGTAGGCGCCTCATGTGAGGAGTTTAGGGTGGAGCTAAGAAGTGTGGGCATGTATAAGGAAACTTGGGCCTCCCAGTTTCATATTTACCATCTGAATTAGCTGACGCTAGAGCTATTGATCTTGTGGTCATAGAGGACCCAAAAATTCCATTTTCACTACACGTAAGTCGACATCAGCTTGTGGGACGTCCACCAGATCGTGGGTTTCCCGATACATGCGGTTATGTATGATGGATTCCTCCCCGTCATGAGTGCGTGGGAGGACCCAATGAAAATTCTGCCGTTGGCAATGGCTTTGATGGAACCTATGCTGGGGGAGGACAAGGAGGCAGTGAGGGATGTCCATTTTAGGAAGTGGTTCAAACAGTTCTTGAATTTCCCGGAGGACAGACAGTTTCCAGCAAGGCCTCGAACTCACCCGAAGAGGGCCCGAAGTAATGAGCACTCATACTAGCGACTTTTGGAGGATAGCCGGTGGATAGAGTGGGGATTTAGTGTCATCACCGAACAACAACTGATAGTCAGGCTGGTAACATTTATCACGTCTCCCATATGTGTTTGGATGCTATCAGTGAGGGACACCAACATTGGAGTGAAAACAAGCACATTTATTTTGTTGTTTTTTGTTGGAGACAAGAGGGAGGGTCAACCTAAGGATCCCAATGCTCGCCAAGGAGTATAAGATGTTGTATCATATCATCTAGGAGAAGAGGCCACATAGAATTTTAGGGTCATTCCTCCTTCTGCATGGGTAGATAGAGAGACCGGTCAGGTGGGATTATGAATACCCAAACCCCATTTCCCCTCTGGAATGGATCTTTTGTCAATCCATCCTAAACACTTCCAGGAGCTTTCTAACCATGATGACCACACTGTTAGTTCTGAACCGAGTGTGGAAGGTGGAGGAGTTCAATTTCCTCTTATTTCCATTGCTGAAGGGAGTATTCCATGATAATGGTCAGTGGAAAGAGGATCAATGTTCCTATCTCTTGGCATTTATAGGTGGAGTTTTGGTAGTAAGGTTGGATCGTGAGCCTCTCTACGAGTCTTTCACCCCAAACCGATTTGCTCAGAAATTATCGTCCATGCAGTAACTTACCTGATAGTTCTATCTCAGGGTGCTCTATGAGGAACACCCATGTGTGATGAGGCAGTTGTGGCTCATGTTGGCATGGGAAGATCGGAAGATGTGGAACCAGCAACTTCCTTCAACTATTGTCGTCGTGTTAGTGAAGGAATAAGCCAAGTGTTGAGAGGCGGCCCACCTAGGGGAAATGATGAAGAAACCAAACATTTGAGTTGATGATGGCATGCCTCCCGAACCTTGGTTCCATGACCGGAAGTCGAAAGGGTCATCTTGTGGTGGCGGGGCTGCCGTTGCGGTGTGACTTGCACATGATGAGGGAGAGGCAGTAGTGGAAATGTACTTGGTGGTTCCAGAAGAGAAGAGCTATCCGGAGGGGAATCCACATAGAGGGTTCTGTAGAATATCCACTCAGGCTCCATGGAAGCAGTTGCGCCACATAGATATGCTATAGAATTCAATCTTCATAGAGGCCTGTGACATCTATGATGTTATCTGGAAATTCCACAACCAGTCAAAGATGTGACAACATCTGAACCTTTTAGGGATGTACTTGCCGATGATAGGCCCTATCATGGCCTACTTTATGGTATCTCAAGAAGAGGCGGAGCAATACCTAGTCGAGCTAGAGGACATTGTGCACTCATGGTGTACCCCGTATCTGATGACAGATTGAGTCAAGGTGTTTTTTGATTGCACATCTCCCCTGCCGTTGTCAGCAGCTGACTTAAGGGAACAGTTCCCTCTATCAGAAGAATCAGATGAATCCTACTGGGGAGACGAGGCCAGGAAAGGGAGCTCGTTGGAGGAGGGTAAATTCCGGGATTAAGACTCGAATATTTAAGAGTTCACTGAGGCCCTTGAGGTAATGATTCCAAACCCCTTCATCAGGGCCCACTGTCAGGTTATTCTCGACTCCTTGATAACATCTAAATTTCGCTGGAGGGGCTTGTTCACATAGCACGTTCTCGCCCATCAAAAGATAGAGATGCTGGACCATCGGGGTCCACACCTACTTCTGGGGAGATTAACATTTATGGCAAGGACAGAATGCCTGAAGTGGCACCCAAATCTTTAGACATTGCTACTCTATATGGAGGTCTATGCTTCGGGGTCTAGATGGTATCAACCAAATAACGAGATCGAGAATTTGATCTTTGTAATTATCATATACAAAATAATTAATGTCATCCATAGACCATTTTATCTGACATGCATGCTCACTTTTTGGTATGCACAGTCCTCCAAAAGGCGTGGGTTACCTTGGTGACATCTTTCAGTACCCCTGGCAGCACCTTTCCTTTGGGAATTTCGGTGACTGTGGGGGTGGGGTTCTAGGATGATTGAACAGTGGCGCTCTCGATCACTAGTGCGACCATCATTGAGGCTGAGCCTATGGTCATCGAGGTGGGTTCCACCTATAAGGATCGGTCGGACAGCCCAAGTCCTGCCATGCTTTGTAAAACACTGGATGCGGACGCAGCTAACGAGTTCCAGGGGGAATTCCATACATATGAGCCTTCCAACCGTGATGACAGGGATGAGAGAACCTCTGATGAAGTGGAAAATAGAATCATCCACCATTGATCATAGAAGTTGATCAATTGCTTCATTGAAGAAAACCCCAAGAACTATGGATGGATGAGATGTATAGACATCGCTCGCAAAGACCAAATTCTGTTCTGGGGGGAGTGGATGCTCAACGTCCTAAAATGCCCGTCCAATATCATATGGTGTATAAGACTCGAAAGCATGATCATTGAATCAGTATGGATTGGAAGTTCCGGAAATAGGTGAACATCAAGAGCCTCTAGGAGGCTGAAGATGAGGTCTAGCAGCTGTAGAGTTTTGCGGACGAGCACTCAGCCTCCCTCAATGCGCAATATCAGCAAATATTGGGATTGAAGTCCCAATTGGCTGAGGATGAAGAGGGAATTAAAAAATCCTACGATGAAATGATTGTCATCTGGACCGGCATGGAGCAAGCCCAGATTTCTGGTGAAGAATTGTGCCCCATCACTGCCGATGAGGAGTCGGTACTATACAGGCAGTAGAAAATCCTGGACGCCACCAGCCAGAGGATAGAAGAACCTCCACACTCATTTGACATGGTCAACCAGTCCATGGGAGGGGTCGATCCTAGGGTGTTTTGATTCCCGTTACCTTTGTACACACATTCATGCTTTGATTATTTTATGACAACATTATTCATGAGTTCGTTTATTTTATTTGGTTAATTGCATTCTTGTGACATTTGTGGAGCATCCATCGGTCAATCCCTATGATCATGTTGGTCGGGCCCGATGTGAGAAACAAGGGACGAACACCTTATTATTATGTTCAAATGTTGGAGTGCAGACCATGCTTCAATAATCTGGGGAATTGAACAACCAATTTGAATTTCCGAGAAGAAAAGGGAGAGGCCCGATCAGAGGATAAGGACCTCAGAACAATCAACATGTCATGTTCCCAATGTGCTATTGTGCATGAGTGGGGTATCACGAGGGGTGTTGGAAGAAAATCCAAACATAAGGGAATGGAAAGTGTAAATTACAATACCCAAAATTTGGAACACTATGGCGATAGTGAAATAATAAAACATAACTATTGATCATGTTTGAAACACAATATCTATAGTTTGTTAGCCTGAAATGGGGATGTCATATGAGGGCTGACAGCTGACCTTGTTCAAAAACGGAGCCTGATTCAGAATGTCATCGATTAGCCTTCCATAATGTTGTCCTAGGATAGTAGGTGAGACATAGTCTGAGCTTCCAAATAGATATGGGGTACCTTTAGATGTGAGAGAGGATGAGGTTCCGAATAAAGGGCACAGAAGGCATGGAATATGGAGTGGTGGGTTTTTCCTATAGAATCTGACACTCTTGTTATTATGCCACTGTTTTGGGAATGCACCAGGTGGATACAACAGCCTGATCAGGGATTAAAAATACTTCTGAACAAGACCCCACTGATGATGAAACTATCGCCACCAAACCTTTATCATGGGGAGTCCCAAACATGTTTTGGTTAAATCAGTAATTTCATAGTTCCCCAAAAGAGCTCAGGTCAAGGGATCGAAAAAAGAGGGGGAAATGAGAATTACGATTACTGGTGCCGGACCCGAAGACAGATGTCTGGTGGTTCATACATATCCCATGAGAATGGGAATCAAGGAAAACATAGTTCTTGGGGAATAGTTTGGTCAGAGACCAACACTGGTAAAGAGAATTCTCTCTATAGAGGAAACTGATGCATCCCATGATAAACATAGGGCATCCCGAACTTGTTTGGGGTAGAACGATAATTTAGTGTCATGCATTGAGGACATATGGACTTAGGTAGTTTAACATCATACTATATGATGTGGAGTGAAAGGGAAGATACTATGGAGTATGTGGTGCGTAGCTATAAACATGACTTGAATGAGGAATTAGAGTCCGGATCACACCACATATCCTCGGGGGAAACACTTCAGGTCAAGTGACAAAGATTGAAAATCAGGCTGGGCCAGAAGCAAAGTGGCCGTGCATTTCTATGTACCCCATGAGAATGGAAATCAAGCCGTACATAGTTCTAAGGGCACAGTTTAACATTTTGTGGGAAATGGAATGGCATGTGAGGCAATGGATGCACCAATACACGTTCTACTATAACTACTAAGCCCACGTAAGTTCTTCTCAATGTGGTAAACAAGAAGACGTGATGTGACATTCCTAGCAAAAGGAGGAATACATTAGGTATGATGGGGGGTTATGTAAATGACATCCCATCGATATTGCCCTACCTATATAACACACCAAGATGCACTGAAGAGGAAAGAAAAGTATGTGGGAATTCCACATGGACATAAGAAAGTTGAAGTATCTGAGTTATGATGCTCGATATCTAGATCGCAATGACTGTGGTGTGAAGATAGGGGATAACTGTTGACCATGTTCAATACATTGTTTCCATATTGTGTCAGCCTGGAATGGGGGACATATTGAGGGGGTCGTCCACTACCCATGTTCGGACCACATGACCTGTCACTAATGCTGTCTGACATCTTTAGGGACGTTTTCCTAAGATGGTAGGTGAGTCGAGGTGGTATAAGACTAGGCCAAAAAGGGGTCCCTTCAGACACGAAGGAGGATGTGGATCCAAATGATGGGATCACGAAGCTCAGTTATGGGAAGAGGGGAATGTCCCAGTGAAGATTCCATACTTTAGGATCTTTGTCAAAAAACATCTGAATATAACTATAAGATGTTTTCAAAAGAGGGATTTGAGTTCCTGAAGAAGGACACGTGTCTGGGGGTCGCATGATTTCAACATAAGGTCCTACTATGGACCCTCAAAAGGGATTTATTTAATTGAATGATCTAAAGGCATTGAAACAACAAAAAGTGACGTGCAGTTCTCATAGGGAGGTCTTAGTTTTGGGTCATAGAACACAGATCATGCTGAAAAAAGGTATGGGAAGATCATGGTGTGGCTATTAAATACCCCAATATGAATGAGAACCTAAGAGGTAATCTCCACACCAAATATTCCCATGGGAGTTCAGACCTAGTGGATGAAAATGATGGGACAAGATTTGTAGATTCATGGGTATGGACCCGGAGACAAAAATACCTAGGCGTTCTTATGTATCACCTGAGGATGGGAATCAAGCCATACATAGTTCTGAAAGATGTCATGTAGGTTAATGTCATGAGGAAAGGACTTGGAGTGGTCTTAGTTTATGGTCCTAGAGATGGAACCCTGGATGGTATGAAATGCAGGAGACACATGTTAGATTAATTATAAAACCCAACTTGAATGGGAACCTGGGGTCCGGATGCCCACGTTTTCCTTGGGAAGGTTTTTGGTCGAGGGACCGATAACATATGTTATGTGGGGCCCGAGGAAAAGTTCACGGGCGTTCCTATGTACACCACAAGGATGACGATCAAGCCACACATAGTTCTTAAGATTGCATGGTGGGATACTAATGCCAGGTATAATAAGGTTGTGCGGGTTTGTCCCATACTAAAAGAAGTGTATTTGATAGGACTTGTTTCTCTTTTAGGATGAATGCTAGTTTTTTTTGTGAAGTGATGGGCCTAGAACGGATAATCTAGGCATCACAACAAGAATCAAGCCACATGAAGGAATTGAAAAATGGTGTGGTTTTTTATCGATACCAAACATGATGTCCCTTATGTGAGGGCACCAAATTTCAGTTCCATTTTTCATTGCATAGCTAGGACAATAATATCATAGTTTAGGGTCATGTGATGTGACCATCCATGAACTTTAATGTCGTGCAACATAAACGTAATAGTTTAAAGTCAAGTGGGACATTGTAGTATAGTTTAATGTCATATGGCATGACATTGAGATGAGGTTCCAGAGGTAATGAGCATGGGGCATTAAAGCATACCTGATGGGAATGTGGACATAATCACATACCACACTGCTCGTGATTCCAAGAAAGAAACCTCGGGTCGTGGGGCCAATAAATGTTAAAATGTTGAAAGTAGGAGATACTATAACTCAATTAAGATCGACTCGAAGACGAGATTTCTTGGTGATCCTATGTATCCCATTAGGAGGGGAATCAAGCTACACGTAGTTCTTGAAGGTTCCTTTTAATGTCATTCATGACGGCATACAGTTTAATGTCATGCAGGATAGTAGGTAGGAGGGACTAGATCAATGGAGGGGGTGTATGTGGCATGGCTATTGAAAACCCGACGTGAATGAGGGAAGAAGCCCATACACGCCACACCGTTAGGCCCTATATGGATGGGGCCCTAAAAGGTAGTGTAGAGGAGATAAATTAGCAGAACTAAGATTGGCCTAATGAAGAGATGTCTTGGAAATCCTACATATCCCATGGAAGTGGGATCAAGCTTTATGTAGTTCTATAAATGGGAAATATGAATGTTTGTTAGTTTATGGACTTAGAACATGGACCACAAAAAATCGGGACTATTCCAAGTATGTGAGAACAATAATTCGATCCCTATGCATATGTGAGTCATGCTCAGTTTAGGAAACATGGGAGGATCAGGTATTTGAAATATGTGAAATACACTCATAGGGGAAATCCGTAGAGTTCCCCGAATGATGCTTTATCGTGGATTTCTCTTCCTAACATGTGGATGCACACTGAGGAATAGTACCAAATGATTTGAAGTTCTACATCGACATGTTGAGGTGGAGAGGATGTGAATCATGTAACTGACATTTTGGTCTTAATGGGGTTAGAGTGATGATGGAGGATAACTATTTACCATGTTCGAAACACAACATCCATATTGTGTTAACCAAAAATGGGGAAAAACAAATGAGCGTCGAAAGCTGACCATATTCGCAATGCGAGGCTTGTATCGATTTGTTGTTTGAAACCCTCAATGACATTATCCGGTAATGGTAGGGGATCCCTTAGGCCTAGAATCCATGCCATTTGGGGTCCCTTTGGGATATCAAAGGTGATCGAAGCCATAATTACGGGGAACACGAAGCCTATGAAATGGGTGAATGCATGTCCAGGTAGAATCTGACATTCCATGGAAAAAACCAGAGTACCCTTGGGCACATTAGTGAATCACTAAAGAGGACCAAAGGGATCATCTTGAGGGAGACCAATTGGAAAAGTCGAGTAAAGTGCAAGGGGATGGAGAACAGTTAGGAGAAAGAGGTAAATGGTGGGGTTGATACAAAACCCAATGTGGATGAGGATAGAATCCCATACCACACTATATATTCCCCTCTCTAGTGGAATTAATGCCAAGGGGCTAAGATGAGAGAGATCTTTCAAATATATGAGCATGGACACGAAGTCTAGATGTTTGGGGGGTCCTACATACCTCATGAAGATGAGAATCAACCCACATGTAGTTCATAGAGAGAGTAATGTGCAGTTAATCATCATGCAGTAAGGACGCAAATGGGTAAGATACCCAACAAACAAGAGGTGTATGACTTGGTGAGTAACCCAAAATGAATGGGGACATAATCCCTTACCACAAAGTAAAACCCTATGTGAGAACCATGGAAGGGGGGATGATAATGAAGAGGGTCCTAAGGCTTGGCCTCATATAGAAAGGCCTGACTAGTTTGTAGTTTAATGTCTTGCAGTGTGGATGAAGAAAGGGGTAAGATACCCAAAACAAGGGAGGTGTACGATGTGGTGAGTAAGCTGACGTGAATGATGACATAATCCCATTCCAAAACATACAATCCCATAAGATTTAAGACTTGGGACGGGGCCCTGAGATTGGGCACATGAATCATGGCAGGGCCTGTGCTCGCAGTATGGAAGATAAATGATGGGAGAGATGTGTCAATGGGATATGTGTTGTACGGTGAAATAGATTGACGTGAATTATGACATAATTCCACTCCATAACACATAACTCTAAATGAGAACATGGGCCAGTGGTCGGAATAGAAAAGGGGCAAGAGGAGGCCACAGGGCCTTAGTATAGTCGTCCTAGACAATGGTAGCCATACGACCTCTTGTGCAGTTTCTGCCTCATCACAACTCCTAAGCCGACGTGGTCAGTGCTCGGTGCGGGATATAAGGAGTCAGGCTCATCTCTCCCAGTCATATTGGGGTATAATAACTGGAATCGCATGAAGGGAGTTCAACTCTTGATGATACAATAGGGAATAATGAACCACTACACTCAATGTTTGCGAAATAATGATATGGTTTTAACAAAAAAGGATATCTGATGACCATGTTCGAAACACATAATCCCTATAGAATCTTGTTCCAGCAACAACAATTGGACATCGACCATAGACCATATTCACAATGTAGGACATGTATTATTTTGTTGCTCAACATCCTCGAGGGTGTTGGTCCGAAGCGATATGGGAGCCCTTGGGCGTAGCATCCCTACCATTTAGGGGCCCTTCTGAATGGGAAAGATGATGGGGTCCCAATCAATGGAGATGGTGAAGCATAGATTTAACCATTTGTGAAAGTTGTGAACACCGCCAGGGAGTGGGATGTGTGGAAGGATCGATATGATCTCAACATGGATTGAGGTAAAAGTCTGCACCACACCATAAGTCTGGACCTAAGGGAAGATTCTAGAATTTGTACTGGGCCAACAGTTGAAATGTACGGGCATTCCTATCTATCCCTTGAGGATGGGAATCGAGCCGTAGATAGTTCTATGGGTGCAATTTAACGTCTTGCAGGATTTCATAAGGTTAAACGTCATGCGGGATGAAGCGGTTTAGGGTCATGTAGGACCAAAACAATATAGGGTTATGCCAGACCAACTGGCTTAGGAAAAGTGTTTCTCGAGTAAATTGGAATTGGTGGGAGGTGTTATACACTCACCATCCATGGTCACAAGAGATTATGTACCTTTGGGTTAAAAATTATGAATTATGTAAGGTCCTTCCCGTTTCTGCTCCAACATGGTTGGTTTCCTACCAAGGTTCATTGGTGTCCAGAGGGCCAATACCAAGTCACCGTGCTGGAATGAGTAGAGGAGAACCTTTTTTATGAAGGCTTTAGATATCATATTCTAATTCATTTCTAGACTGTGTAGGGCACAAATCCTATTCTATTCAAGTGCTTCCATTTTATCTATACAAATTCAGGCTACATTATATGGAACCTGCTGGTCATAGACCGCTGTGCATAATGATGGTAGCTGGATCTCAATGGGTACGACAACCACATATCCATACAATACGGACTATAGGGTCACCTGTGTGGAATTATGAGTCATTGTCCAACAAGACCAGAGGACATTGGGGAGCTTTTCTGGCCAACCCTAGTTTTTCTGACCATCCATTTTCTGCAAAAATTTATAGATGGATTCGTTGAACGCCTCAATCTGTCTGTCTTACTTCTCGTGATTGCGAGAGGTATGGTTCAAACAGATGTTGTACTTTGCATAGAAATTATACAACTCTTCCGATCAGAATATGGTGCCATTATCATTGAGTATAGCATGAGGGACTCCAAACTGGGAGATGCTGTTAGAGCTCATGAACTTAATGATATAATAGGCCTTGACCTCTTGAGTGGATCCGCCCCTACCCACTTAGAAAACAAAATCTGTGGCAGTCAGGATAAAACTGCACTGGCAAGCTGTCACCGATGGATATGGTCCCACGGCATCGATTCCCCATAACGCGAACACACATGGGTACTTGGTGGACTGGAGAGGATCTAGAGGCTGATGTATGAATTTATCATGAATTTGGCATGCGTGACAGGCCTTAACGAACTCGATGAAATCATGGATCAGGGAAGGCCAAAAGTAACCCAGCCTCTGGATTTGGTGAGATAGCTTTGGCCTAGTATGAGGGGCACTGTAAGAAATGACATTAACCTCTTTCATGACCTGAGAAATCTCAACTCCTTGGATGAAATGGAGGAGAACACCATCAAACTCACGCTTTTAGAGGGTCTACACAGGGATGAAACCACTCTGAAGGGTAAATTGAAGCGCACTGTGTCAGATTCACTCATTTTTGCCCCGATCAGCTAGGAGGTAACCATTTTGGAGGTACTCGATAGAGGGGGCTCTCCAGTTGGTGGTCACATCAATCATTGCATCAAAGTACCCTATGTGTCCTAATGTGGATTCTCCAGTGGTAAGATGGATTACCCGCATGTATTTATCATCATTTGGTGTGACGAGAGCAATGAATCATTGATGTGAAATGTGTATAATCAGGTTATCTTGCTCGTGTTATACAATTTATGCTGCCTGGCTTGAAAGGGAATCAGCTCGACCATTCTGATATCGAGGGACATGAGTACCTTCCGGAAAATATGCAAATTGTGCCATTAGCTAGAGGGTGTGTTCCAATAGTGGATTGAGCTCTAACATCCTAATGACATATTCAACGTTGATTTTAATGATGACTAGATCAGAATACCCTTTCACACGAATATGGGGCACATCGATCTCGAGGGACTACTCAAGGGTAGTTATAAGAGAATGACACTCAGACTCGTTGTTGGTGTAGCCTTCTGACAACATGAATGTGTACGATAGAATGTCTTATGCATGGGGGATTAATAAAATACCCTATCTTACACTGTTGAGTTTGGGATTACTGAGCCTCCCACTGGTGGGGATCTTAGAGGCACCATCAAAGGGCATCTATCAACATGGGATGACATGATCTACAAAGAGGATTGCCTTATCAGAAAAATTGACATATGTGGACTGGTCTGCTGGGGTTGGATGGGAAACAAGAAAATCTGCCAATTCTTGTTCCTTGATATCCTTCTGAGGCACAAACTGGATGTAAAATAGTTGGAGGATTACTACCCACCATTCTAGATGACCAGTCAACATGGGGTGGTTCAAGATGTACTTCAGTAGGACTACCCAACACACTATCTATACCACATGGTGCAAAAAGTAGTGTCACAATTTCTATACTGTGAATACCAGTGTAAGGTAGCTCTTTTCAATGGTGGGGTGTCTGGTCTCCGTATTGATGATCATAAGACTGAGGTCGTAAATACTGATCTTTTTCCTCTCATTGTACATCTGGCTGAGAAGGGAGCCCAAAGATCATTCTAGGGTAATTAGATAAAGCAACAATGATGTTACAAATATGGGTGGCATCAGGACCATATGCTACAACAGATACTCTGTGATTTTCTCAAATGTGTTCTGGCACTCTTTGTCCAATTCTTAGGTGGATCCTTTCATCATGAGAAGTGAAAAGTACTTTCACTTGCCAGAATTATTCGTAATGAATCGGCGTGTGTAGGCTAAGTGTCTTTGGAATCCTCGAAGCTCCCAAATATTTCTTGGGGAAGGTATCTAACTAATGGCCTTGATCTTCACTAGGATGATCTCGATGCCCTTGTACCTGACAACAAATCCATGGAAATTTCTGGAGGTTACCCCAAAGGCAGACTTCAATAGGTTCATCTTTAGAGGGCGGGAATGGAGGAAGGTGAATACTTTCCCGATGACCATGAGATGGTCCTGGCGCTGGCGGGATTTGACCACCAAGTCGTCCACATAGAATTCAACTAATATCCTAAGGATTGGCATGAATATACGATGCGTTGCCCACTGATATGTGGCACCAATTTCTTTTAGCCGAAGTGCATGACATGGTAACAAAACAAACACTTTGTCTTCCTAAAATCCATGGACTCCCCATTCTAATGGGGACTTTAGGATCTGATTATATCAGGATTAATCATCCTTTAAGGAAAGCTCTTGGAACCCACCCGTAGCATCGATCAACAATGCATTCATTGGAAGGGGGAAATCATCCTTTGGGCACTAACAGTTGAGATCTTAGAAATCGATGTAGACTCTGATCTATTCGTTCTTCTTACGGACAGGTACAATATTGGCTAGCCACATGGGGCATTGGACTTCCATAATGATGTTTTATTTGATGATCTTATCATCTTTGGCCTCAACCCTGGCACCGTTAGATCTGTGCATCTTTCTGGGAGTCTGCTTGAACTCACGATGATTTGATGGGAGACCAAGGCAGTGGACAACTACATCAGGATCTTGTCCAACAATCTCATCGTAACTCTAGGAAAACACATCCCAGTGCTTTTTAAGGTAGTCCATGTACCACTGTTTCTCTTCAAGGGACATGGAGACATTGATCTATGTGGGTCTCGGGTCTGCCTTGCGAACAAGGATCAACTGTACTAGTTCATCGACCGTGGTAGAGACGCCCTCTTCAAAGGTCAAGGGTGCATCCACCAAATCATTTTTTTCACTTGCAGAGGAGGTATCCTTAGCGGGAGGAGCCTCTTATGGGTCGGAAGATCCGGAAGAGAGGCTAGTACCAGCCCAAGCATTAGTTTCCATTGCATTAGTAGATTCATGTGCTACCGATACCAGAGTATTGAAGGTTGTCGACCCGATCCCATCGGATCATCATCCCAAGGGGCCAAACATTATTATATTAAAGAAAAAGGGGAGATTCGGATTAATCCTATTGATTCCATCTTGGAAAAATTGTCAAATATGGTGTATTGTTGTTTCCATTGGGAAAACATCACGATACCTTATTGGGTAGTAGGCTCTCAGATCACCTAAGCCATATTTGTGTAAGAATATAAGGTGATCTTCCACCATCACTACGAATTGGTAATTTTCTTACCCTCATACCAGAGACAACAACATATTTCCCCATATTTGGGTCCATGACCTCCAATCGATGGATTGGGAAGACATAGGCATCATCCAGACATGCCCAGGGGTCGGTTGCAACTGTGATGGATTCAACCTCACTGGCTTGAATCTACTTGTCCTGGCTCTTGTAATTGTCAAAATCTAGGTAGCATGCTTCACAAGTGAAAAAAGGAGATGCATCACAATGTAGTACACCTACTAGACCATTGAGGGAGTACATGAGCCATCAATGGTATGATGAGGGGACCCCCATGATCAGGTGGAGCCATGGTCTACCCATCAATGAATTGTACACAGTGTGTTGGGAGACAACTATAAATTTGTTGCTAGCAACAAGGCCACCGAACAGGGATTTCAAATGGATCTTACCAACTAGGGTATACATTGTTCTATTGTATCCCTGTATTCTTAAATCGGACAGAGTCAACTCATATTCGGATAACCCCAGCTTCCAAAGTGTATATGTTGGGATAAGGTTAATCTCAGAGTCTATGTCCACAAGACAGTAATAAACCTCCAAACCATTAAATTTTCCAGTTATTTACAGTGGGTGGATGTTCCCCTATATGGGATAGCCTTAATTTTATCAAGATAATTAAAAGATGGCCTGACGTTCAGCGTTCTCGGCCACTTCAGCCGGAAAGGCTTCCGCAGCTGCTACCACTTCCGTAAACTGGAGGGGGCTAATTAAATCCTCATTGAGGGCCTCACACATATCTGAAAACAGGAGAAGAGCCTCAAGGATAGAAAGCCTTGTTGGGATGCTGTAAAGGTTATTTAGAACATCATACTTCCATGTCAGGTGCAAAATTCTGCTTGTAGGAGGCTGCTCTTTGACAAGAGGCATGGAAGGCCATGCCTGGTAGGCCGATGACTTACAGGTGCAGGGCATATCCTACTGTTGAGTAGTCAATTCCTGTAGAGTAGCTATTGGATGAGAACCAGATGACTGATAACATCCAATAGCAGGGCGAGGCTAGTCGCAACATGGTCAAAGTGGATCTGCCTGATCCAGCAACACAAACAGCAGTGGAGGCGGACCTGATGACACCAGATGAGGAAGCTGCGCCTGCTGAGCCCTACGTCAGGCCAGCTGTCTGGTCTTAGTGCATTCGTGGCTTGGCTGGAGGTGCCAAAAAACGTTTCATGATGAAAAATATGTTCATGTCACATCTGATGTCGGTGACAGCTATGAATTTTGTGGAGGTTCATCTGTCGCTCCCCACCGTCGGATGTCATATAGGGGTTTACCAACTCCAAAGTGTTAACTGAAGTGTACCCCTAACTATCACATGAGGAGTCATCCATTATCTGTGGATTCTAGTAGTAATCCCCATCTCTAGAGGTATGAGGTTACCGAGAGTGTGGGTCAACTATGGAATTGGAGGGGCATGTTGCTTTCCTTTACGCCGTCGATGCTTTCTCTTCAAGGAAGGGGTCAACTGAGATGATTATGCAGAAGTAGAGACTGCAGTTTCTAAAGGCTCTAGCGGATATAGGAATGCACAATTGATACCAATGGCATGAGAGACTATTTTTCAAGACATCCAGTCATTATAATTTTGGGACTCACTGTTAGAGACTGGCCTCCACTCACCTTTACTATCGTAGCTGCTGCATGGCCTTACAACAACACATGCCACTTGTGCAGGGGCCGGGCCCAACCAGAATATGTTTTTTTCCACCTAGTATTGAATCCATTATTTTAACACGTAGTACAGATTGAGGGTGTTCTCCAGGATCTGGGGATAGGGGCTGTATTTGGGGCGATCAGGGATGTTCGCCTCTTCTGGCCTAATGCACTCATGAAAACCCAAATCCATTATTCCAAGGAACTTTTGAAATATCTGGGGACCTGATTCTCTATGAATGAGTATGAAAAATTTCATCTTTCTGGAAAGGGGGCCTTGGAGACTGGCCCTTTCAAGGAGATGGAGGAGCCTGTTGAGGAGGAAAGGCCTGGTTGTCCTGCCTAGGCTGTGGAGGCACATTTCGCGGGGGCACCTGCTGATTCTAAGGAAGCCGTTGTTGCGCTTATGGTTGGGTCTGTAGTAGTGGGACTCTGCAATTATTGGGAAGAGGCCATTCCAGTAATAATTCTAGCTACCATGGGGCCGGTATTTGGGCCACCGCGGTGGGTTTGGCTCTGACAGCACTTCTTATGGGAATCGTGGGAGGCAAATGACGTGTCTGGCTGGCCTGTTATAGGGATTCTTCCAGGCATTGGGAATTATCGGAGATGTCTCAAAATCTCCCAGGGTATTTATGGGTTATCATAGTGGGAACCAATTATGTCATGAAATTTCCTACGCACATCATTAGTAAATGATCCTATGTCTGTGGCATGTCAATGGAATATGTAATCCCTTTACACGGGGCAATAAATTATGTGACATGCCCATCAGGCATTTGATTTCATTTGAATTGGTCTATGATTCTCGGGTGGTGGATCTCAACTAGTAGAGAAATTTCCTTCAACTGTCCTCCCAGCTGGATACAGATCTGACAGGAAGCTGGCTGTTCCAGATGAATGAAGGCATTTCCAATGTCTGGACAAAAAGGTAGAGCTTGGCAGCCTCATGCTGTGCTGGAGTCCCTAACACTTGCCCATAGCTTTATTTAAATGGTTGTAGGTGCTATAGATAGTCCCTTATCCTGTTAAAGGGGAATAAGGTGGGATTATCATGACCCAAAAGTTTCGTCATATCATCAACCCATGCTGGATATGGCTTGAAATTAGGTGGTATTGCCATTTTTTATGTATCCAACTCCTCTAGGTGGTCAATGAGTTCCAGCATTGGATCATCTGGGCGGGATCGCTGTCCTGACAGGGATCCCTAACCACGAGCGCGTAGGCGGGTCCTTCAACACAATATGAAGGCCGAGCGGCTCCTGGAGTAGTTGGTGTCACAACCCTCGGGGCTACTGGGGGAGCCCAAGTTAGGTCCCTTGGATTGTCACGCTGTTCAGGAGGCTTTGGCGAGACTTATCATTCCCTATTTGTCATATTATCTGTCCTCAACCCTGTATGTGGGGTCTGGACAGTCAGGGTCTCCTTGAGGCATCTTACCGAGGGGGAGTTATTCATGCCCTTGTTGCCCTGACCTAGGATCAATGCAGTCCATTCGTTGCTCTGCAGTGCATTCAGCCAAGTTTTCATTGACCAACTTCTTCTTCTCGGCCTGTTTTGGCACAATGTGTCCTTCGCCGGGTATTCCTCTATCTTTTGCAATGAGGAATACGGGTCAGAGTGCTTTTCAGCTCTGACGTGATCTTTACCCTTACCGGAATTATGGCTGAGTACTAATGCCTCGGTGGGCACAAGGATACCTAGTAGGTTCTTCTGCTGGAGAGTAACTCTCCCCAATGGGTCCAATAGTGGTGACACGTCCTTAATGGGGTAAGTCACCATCATGAACCTCTAACTAATCCTCTTCATCTTCAATATCGGCCATGTTGACCATGACACTTCCTGGAGGCATGTCCCCAATATCTCCTATCAAGGCGGGCTTCCAATTGATAGGACTGAAGAAGAGGTATGCATACTACACCCAGCCAAAGATTTTCACGTGAGGGAATGCATATTTTATGATCATGTGGAGTATCTTGAATCTCTGAATTCATTGCTCTTGGAGGACCTTACGACAGCCTGGTTACTCGGGGCGCTCGACCATATGGAGCACAGACAGATCGACTCGACGGAACTACTCAACAATGCTTTCAAGATGAGCTTGGATCCTGGGATAAACCACTTGCTGATGAAAAAGGTTAATGTTCATCACCCAGAGTGTTTGGTGGAAACATTCAACCTCCTCTGGGGTGAGGGATTTCGGCACACAAAAATTTGATGCTTCCACATGCCAGAACATCTCAGGGAAGTGGTCCGCTATGAGGATGTTATACAAGCTCCTTGGGATGGAATCAAGGTCTTACCCTTGATTTCCCTATTCATCAACCGGGGGTTTCTGAGGAACTAGAATTGGTACAGAGGAAGACCATTTGGATGGTAGGATGGCCGGTGGAGAGTAAGGCGAGAAGGCTGACTGGCCACCGAATCTCTATCTTTCATCCAAAGATCATTATGACCAAGATGTTAAATCTTTATAAGATAGGATGATGTCATAGTCCCTAGCTTAGGGGATAAGGCCACTAACGATAGGTCGCGTTGCTGCTTTCCTGCCATTAGTCCCCAGAATAGTTCTTCGTGATCTATTGTCGGGGTAGGCATCGCTTATGGTGACGGTGGTGGTGAATGCATGATTATAACCAATGGGGATTCCAGATATTCATCCTTAATGATATTATAATGGAGGGAGGTAGGAATCATATGGAACTTGCATTCTAGGAGTACTATGATGATGCACCACGTTCCTGCAACATGCTTTGACTCGGATGATTGAGAGGAGGGTTCCCATGCTGAGTCATACTCTACTTTGGAGTCTAAGATGCAGACTGGTTTGATATCTATCTAGACCATCATATAATTCTTCTTATCATGGCGATGACACGCCTTCCTACCCCCGGGTGGCTACTCAGGACATGGCTGATTTCTCACACGGGGTCCTTCAACCGCTCTAGTACTGAGGCAGAGAGGGTTTCCACTGGAGTAGGTCGGGGTGTGACGAGCACCGAGAAAGATGTTGAAGTGGACATGGGGAGAACCTCCATGGATAGCGCTGGAGTAGGAAAGAACTCTTCTTGAACTGGAAGAAGCATGGAGAGGATGTCCATACTTGTTTCCACTAGGGACCTCAGTATGACGAGGCTCCTTGTACCTGTCGTGTAGAACATTGGTAGTAACTCTATGTTGGGAGTGAGTGAGGTGAGGAAGGACATCACCCATATGGTTCTTGAGGTGAGGAGGACCTTCACCAGCTACTAAGAGGACACAGGGAGGATCCCCACGTTGAAGAGTGACCAGATAGGCTATGTAATTACATCAGTGGTCAGGGGTAGGAGGAATGACTTCATACCTAGTGTAATGGGAATAAAAGAGACATCCGTGATGATTGTCACTGCTGTAAGGAAGACACTCATTATTATTTACGGTGGCACGTGGTAGACCTCCATGCTTAGCCTCAAAGAAAAGAAGTCTTTCACTCTCCATGGTAGTGGTATGGAGAGGACCTTCGTACTGGGTGGCATTGTTGCGGGTTAGTGCGCGGCAACAACTTCTTGTACTGGAGACCAAGAGAGTTGACCCAGCTAGTCTGTTGGGTGGTTGGGGCCTCAAACCTGGTTGGGCGTATAAGTGCCCTTGTTCAGTGTAAGCAGGAAACTGATGATATATGTCAGTGGTGGATCGGGCCATAGTAGACGTCGACGTTGAAACTCCATGTTGGGCGTCCTCACCTTATGCATGATGCAGGCGTCGGGTCAGATGAAACAAAGTAGGTGGTACATGTACGTGGATTACCTGATTATCATCCAACAAGTTTGGGAAATGACACTGACGCGGCTGGGTGGGGGCCCTCATTGGGAGCCCTTGGAATGGGACTCTGATCGGCCGGGGCTAGACGTCACAAACCTCATCAATGTATGGCATGGAGTCATCAATGAGTTATTGGGAGAGTCTCCAGAAATTGTTATATGTCGGTGTGCGGAGCAGCGATTCCCTGCACAGTGATCGGGGGCGATGTTGGTGATGAGGCATAGATTCCTCTAGATCCAGGTGGGCCCTATCTTGAGTAGGGATTATTCCCTCATCACTATAATGGTTCACAAGGTCATTTATTATACTCCACTAGATAACCTCATACAGGGAGATGGGGAATGAACACCCCCTGGCCATGGGTGTTAAGGTCATCATGGAAGCTGTGGAGAAATGTGGGACTACATTGTTGGTGCTGCCCCTTCCCCTGCGTCGGTGGGAAGGCGGTGATCACGGTCTAAGTGCATCAACCTGATTCTTGTAAGCAAGGAGATTAACTCATCTTTGCTGAAAGAAAAAGGACTCGACAATCAAATCCCCAAAACAATTCCATCTTCAAAGACTGGTAAGAGGGATCCATGCATATGACATCTTAGAACTTGATGTTTGATGTACAACAACACCATGTTCTGGTGAGTTTCATGCCAAGCCTGATATTTTCTTGTTGGGACTCAGCCTCAAATAACTTGCTCCAGTGACATTAAATTTCATTGATGCCTCAAACAATTCAAATATCCTTCTAGGGGAGACAAATTTCACATAGTGTTAACCATTTTTGTTTCCTATGCATTCACTGGGGCGCGTGCGTCCGTCTGCTTGAGTGAAAAAGGCATGGTTTTGTTGCCCCACATTCCAGCATTACAATGGAGGTCTGCATCAGCTACTTGTTCAGGTATGTTTGCTCATTTATCTAAACTGGATGATGGGATATCGATACATCCTTCCTTGGATTCCTTCTCAAAACTCGCCACCTAGTCCGTGTCTCCTTCATAGATTTAAGATATTGTTCATGAAAATCTTCCTAGTACCATAACTTCATGAACACCTGTTAATTACACTGCTTCTGTCCAGACATTCCAAAGGGTCCAGTCAAGGAAGCAACCTTCGGTCAGGAGATTAGTCATGATAGACATCACTGGTGTGTTTGGGAACTAGGACACTAGTGCTTCTGGCTTTCGTCCACTTATTATAGGGCTTCTCAAGGGCGTGGAAGCCCAAGGAATCCCACAACAAACGTGGGTAATACTATTCCATGGGCATGTATCTGACATTTTTCTCAGATTCCATTTTTTCACATAGGGTATGACTCATGTTTAACATCTAGTGGAGATAGAATGTATTGATCAGAACACTAACTAGAGTGGATCAGATGGGTGCAACCCCTGGAGGTATCACCTGTATTGGGTCCAATGTGTGGTTGGCTTCATGAATGGTGTTAAATGGAATGGAGAATGGGGTGGCATGATCCCACCTTGATTGGGCATCCCAAGTTAGAGTCATAATTGATGATGGAAGGTTCTATGAAGTGGGTCGTGAATGGGATGGAACTGTCATGAGGATGACGGTGGATTTGGGCTTTAGCCTCAAAGAGGCTTCCTACATATCCAAAAAGCGGGGGATTAAAGTCCACGTAGTTCATCTGACAACATCTTAACATCGATTGAGGTTTTCATCAGCTTACCATAGGAATGGGTCGCAATGACATACTGCTGGATAGGAGTATCAATGGCTTACTACTGAATAGGGTCACAACAGCTTACAACTGGATGGGGTTGAACTGACATGAAGATGGTCGGGATGACCGAGGAATGGTGGGATTGATCCTCATGGACGCTTCCTACGTACCATACCTTGGCAAGGATCAAAGTCCACGTAGTATATGGTGGGATTTGTGTGAAACATATTACCACTGACTAGGGAAACAATGACATACCGTTTATTAGGGTCCACAGTTTAAGGTCATATAGGATGGGGGAAAACTGAGGTGACGGTGGTCAGAGTGCCCGATTATAGGGATTAAACCTTGTGGGGGATTCCTACGCACCCTGCATTGGAACGGATCAAAGTCCATGATGTTTGGAAGAATGAATTTGGGTCCTACTCTCTAAGGTAGCCCAAAGTGTTGGTGAAACAACATGTATATGGTCGGAACAACCGGGGTGGTGGGATTGATCCTCATAGAGGCTTCCTATGTACCATGCCTTATCGAGGATCAAATACATCGTAGTTCGTGGTTGGGGGTAGGGCTTACAGTAGATGTTTCCCAATGTTTTTTTCATGGTAGGTGCTTTCTTTATGCCCAAGTGAGTCATACTCTATGTGAGAAATAATATGTAGTAGAGACCTGACGATCTCGTCATGAAAGCTGTGTCCAGGGAGAATGGAGTGGGACTTACACATGATCATAGCCCAATGATGAAACAGGGGCTTACGTGTGGTGCGCAACCCAGGACATGAGATTGGGACTAACTCTAGGGTGGAAGCCCGAATGGTGATAGATCCCAACGGGAGAGGGACTAGGCATCCAGGAAAAGATGATGAGTAGGGGTGATACCTCCTAAATGAAAATCTCAGGGCTTACACCAAGGTGGTTTCCCTTTCCCTATTTAGGATGCATGGGGGGAAGTCATATTATAATGTCATGTATTGAGGATGAAGGTTCTTTGAAGTTTAACATACAATAGCTCGGACAAAGTGTGTTTATTCCACACCCCTAGGACTTACATAACCAGTATGATCTGCACCATGGTGAAGGGAATGCACTGGAAATTCCGTGCCAATGGTGTTTCAGGGAGTGAACCATTGGGGGGGGGGGTCCACGTTATCATGTCTATGTGAAGAATCAATAGCTGTCAGCATGCCTATGTGAAGAATAATGAGGTGATGCAATGCAATCGGAAGTATCGTCCAAGGGACATTGAAATTTATTTGTGAGAACCTTGGAGGTTTCACTGGAGAGGGAGTTGCAGAGTAAAGGAGTTTATGTGTAGAGTCCTCATAGAGATCTGGTTATCCCAGAAATGGAAGGGCTTTGTGGAGGTCCAAGCATTGTGGAGTGAAGTGCCAAATCCTAGTCATAGGGAATAATTGCATACAATTGGTGATTTGCAATGCGGAAGGGCTTTCAAAAATCAAATCCCTACAATGCATGGGTGCCTCATGAAGAATGGTCTAGTGAAGAAATGTGCTTTGCGAGGCACATTTACATTACCTTAGAATTTGAGTCACATGTGCATGGGCGGTGCTTCGTGAAGCATAAACGCTTTGCGATGACCCAAGTCCCTATGAGGATCTTGTTCTTTCATGAAGGCCTATGGGATTCCCCAAAGGAATCCCTCTAGAAAAAGGGGGTGAAAAAAAGGAAATGGAGAGGCACTTTGCAGAGAAAATGTACCATCAGTAGCTCTTGGTTCACATAGTAGAATGTGCATCGCGATTTAAGAGCTAAGAAGGTGATAGGTTGGATGATCTGTCATTTTGTCATGGGGGGGGGATTTAGTGTCAAGATGGAATGCAAAGCACAGCTCACTTGGTGTGAAGATAGATGGCACTTCATGGCGGGCTCATGAACGTCAAAGGGGCTCACAGAGCATCCCGCCTCTTATCTTTACGGTGGGCTCACGAATGTAAAAGGCTTGTGGAGCATCCTTCCTCCTCACATTGTGGCGGACTCGCGAATGTAAAACATTCTCAGGGATAATCCTCCCACCTCACTTCGTGGCAGGCTCACGAACGTCAAATGAGCTCATGGAGCATCCTGCATCCTGGATTCGTGGCGGGCTCGTGAATGAGAAATGGGCTCTCAGGGCATCCTGCCTCATAGCGTTGTGGTGGGATCATGAACGAAAAATGGACTCATGGGGAATCCCGCATTCTCAGATCGTGGTGGTCATTGGGCCATGGATTTCTACAAAAGTTCATCGTGAGATAGCTTCAGAGACATTCATATTATCTTTATCCCTTCCGATTTTTGGCGCCAACAAGTTCTAACTACTCTTTGTCACAAGATCATTACTAAATTCTAACAAACATTTATACTCATTCTACCAATCCCAATTAGTAATACACAATGAAAAAATGTTTCTCTGATGTCACTTTTAATGTCTTGGATCCAGTTCACTAATATGTAATTGAACCTGTAACCCACCTGGACACACGGAAACCTACGCACACACCAGTGGATAATGACTAGTATTGAGGATCTATGATGGAGTAGTGGGGATAATATGACCTCATGTTATAGTAGATCATAATGGTAGATAATAAGTAAGATGAATAAATATTATAAAATTGTAGAAGAATCACTTTCATAATAATAATAAATTGTATAATAGCATCACATAAAATAAATAGATATGAAAATAAATGTATGAAATGTATAAAATACAACAAAAAAATGATGGTCATGTCATCTTATGTTAAAATGGGGGAAAAATACAGAATAGAGAAATAGGCATATACAACATGGTATAAAAAGTGAACAAAAGACCTAAAATATTTATCCACTAGCATAAAAAGCATAAGCTTAGTTCCCTACACTTGTGTTATTTCTGAGCATGGGAAACTAGGAATCCAATGATGGAACATTAACTTTTTCCCTATCTCCAACTATGAAATCATCCCATACACCAAAAAATAGCTCAAATAGGGTCTAATATATTCCCTTTAGGAATTCACCAATGATGTCTATTACAAATCAAGTATGTGAATATGAGTAGTAATAGTGTTCAGGAATAATAAATATATTTCATTAAATGGTAATGTAATACAATCCTATCTACAAATACATGTGGTGAAAATAATTTTATAAAATGAAGAACTATAAACATGGATAAAGAATCAGCTATGAAATATGTCAGATATAACAAGTATTAGACCAATGAGGGCTGGGACCCAATTTCATTAACAAAGGAATCAAATTTGAGTCCATGTATCTCATCCATAGAACACTCAATATAATGTATTCCTACTTGAGATGTAACCCAATTCCATTTAAATGGATGTTCTATTGGATTCCAAAGAGCTTGTCCATAGAAAACATGGTATCCATCCTTTATAATTCTAGGTAAAGGGCCAAGGGGGGATGTTATAATCCATTCCCTTCAAAAATTTAATTCATCACAATAATTTTATTGATCAATTTATTTATATATAATAAAATTATAGTCTATTTTACTGTCCATTAAGCCTTAAGAACCATTTACATTAATATTTATAATCCATAAGACCATATATATCATTTTTTAATTAACTATTAATCCATTTCCTCTTCAATTTCATTGACAAATGAAAATATTCCATAACAGGTATTTAACCTATAATATTCATTTTGAATTAATATAAAAATTCCACCCATGGGTGGAAACAGAAACATACACAAAGTGGAGGCACAATCATGGAAATTATATCAAACTCACCTCAATGTGTAGTTCATATTGTGGTCAGATACTGCAAACCATGTCAAGTGAAACGAAACTTAAAAACATGTTTGAAAACATTCAATTTAATATTTTACTAATTTTAGAAGAACTTCCTCGAGGTTACAACATGAGTCACTATGGCATGAGCTATAAACAATAATAATTTAAGGGAAAAGGTGTAGAATAGATACATTACATGGTTAATAGACTTATCATTTATTATTGGATTCTACTATAGGAAATAATATGAGTCATCGTATAAATAGATAAAAAACCTAAAAATATCTCATAATAAAACCCATATATTAATAATTTAAAATGGAAATATAAACTAAAAATTAAAGGATGATGATTAATGATCATACCAATACAGATCCAATGTGAAAAATGAAACTTGTTTCTGAGTTAAAATTTGTTTTTATATGAATTACTTGGAGAACGATTTGGAGGGATTCAATCATATGGGAGTGACTACAAAATATGGTAGGATAATATGGTGAGAAATAGTAAAATAAAAGTACATAAAATAGGATTTTAATTCATTTTTATTGTTTTTATGGTTCGGATTCATAGTTGTCCAAAATAAGCACAAAGCTTTAGATAACCATACTCACTAACATCCTTGGGTGGAACCCCCTTGAATGGTTATGTGTTTGGTTTTTCAATCCATGTGAGTCCCATGTAATCAAACATTCCAAGAACCTTCCCCCTTATATGATTAGGCACATAGTTAAAACAACCATGTTCTAAATTTTTGTTTCAACTATGAATCAAAATTGAATTTTTTTTATATCCATGTGTCTTACCTTGCATGGTTTGACTACGTGTCACCTTATCTTGATGGCCCAATAGTTAATACTAGTTTTGCACCAACTGTGCTTCTATTTTTTCAAAAAAACTAAATATCCATGCTATAAACCTGACCTATATTCTCTTGAACACTTCCTTATCCAATAAATAATAATCAAAAGACTAAAACTAGATGTTTAAACAAAATAGTAAATAATCCAAACCTAATAACAATATTGGCCATTATAATTAAATTTTTTCATGTTTTATTTTTAGATCTTTTTTAAATGAAAGAGTTATTTTAGACTATTTTTATGTGAAAATGGTAGTTTCTATGAATATATGTTCACAATATTTGTTTATATGATTTATGACTAAAAGGGGAAAGACTGAATTTTTTTTCATCAGGATATAGTACATTAAAATTGTAGATGATGATGGGTGAGACTGATATATCAAAAACAATGTGTGATCCCAAATAAGCTTATATAATGGGTGAGCCTAATAATACTCTTCAATAAATTGGTTAATGTTATCTGTATTCAATAGTGATAGTGAGGGAGTTAACCAAAGAGTTCTATCATAGTGATTTAATTGGGGTCTACTTATTTTTGAATCAGGTGGACATATTTTATGAATATAGTTCCCTAAGAGGACTATAGGGGTTTTTATTTTATTATTAAGGGTTATAAATATGTTGTATTTGAAAATATTATTCTATTTTTAGACTGGGATATGATTTGTTTCATATAATAATAAAATAATTTTTAAAAGTTAATCATTTTATAGGTTTACATTGTTTTCACTAGAATATTATATTACTTTATTTTATATCTCTTTATATGGATTTTGTGATCATTGTATTTTTTAAAAAAAATTATAGGTTTTAAGTATGAGTAAGAACAAGGAATAAGTGATGCTAAAATTCATGAAGCTTTGAACTGATAATAACATATTTTACATTTTAAATGATTAATATTGTGTGGAACAATTATACTGAGAGAATGTGTCCACTTTGTAATATATGAGTTTTTATTCATGAGTTACGTGAAATTTCTATAAAACTCTAAAGCTTAATCACCATCGTGATGTAAAATAGAGAATTTTAATTTAAAAACAAAAGATTATGTAAATTTTTTATTCTTCATTTTTATTGTTTTAGGAATAATTATTAGGTATTAAAATTTTTATAAAAATAATTATTTCCCAAATTTATTATGAATATCCAAATATTCCAATTTAGAAATTGTTAAAATGATTCCATTATAAAATATCAAAACTAAATATAAATATAGTTGAAATATAATTAAATATATAAATATATAAATAAATTCCTACATGAAATAATTTATTATCATGTATACTAAATAAAAAAATATGGAAGAAAAAATTGAAAAACATTTATAAAATTGTTTTTTACGAAAGTATCTCTCCCCAAACTTTAACATAGATAGATTCCATCTATATTCATCATACAATAAATTTTTATTTTATATAAATATATATTTGATCCGTATTAATATATTTATTACTAGATACCAATACTGTATTATTTCTTAATAAATATCTTTTAATTACCAATTAAGCATAACATTAATAATAAATAATCTCCAATAATTAATAAAAAAATGAACTAATTCCACATTACCTATGAATATTTGACGACGTAACCCCAATAACCATCCAACAATCGCACCATGATCCTCCCAATACCTCCTTCAACGATCAATCCCACTATCGAACTAATCATCCCCCATGTCCTAGTGATGGCTTCTACCACCCATAATTTCTTGAATTAGACATGCAATTTGATTTATTCCCATTGTTTGGAATCCAATAGTTTGTCTTTCAACAGATTCATCATTATCAAATCTCCCTCCAAGAATTATTTCCCTCATGATGTATTCCGATTGGTTTAGGACAACATGTAATATTATTAGACCTTTCTACTACTTTCCACTAGAATTTTTCCCTTACCACTTCTCCATGTATTCTAATTGAGTTCTAAGGAGCTTTGATGGAGAATAACTGAGACATTTTGAGTGGAAATGGAAAATTACCATTGATATTGTGGGATAAAGATGTCATGATCACATAATAAATCACAATTACATGGGATCCTCTCCGGTATGGTATCTAATCATGATCCCCCTAACCATTTGTTAATTACACTTTGTTAAAAAGATATATTTATTTGTAATCTATCTCATTACACATGCATGTCTATATTTGATGGTGTTGATACTTTAGCCATGGAGATGGTTTCATCACCCCAATAATTTCCATTATTATTTTATATATTTATTTGATATTATTTTGGTATTTAAAAAAATAATTCATGGAGAATATGGTGATGAATTACATTAAAATTTTTCATATTCTATTTTTTTAATGTTTTTGTTTCGTAGAATGGATTAATTTAATTATGGAATGAATACATATATATTGATATATATTAAAATAAAATAATTCGTAAAAAAATAACCACTTCATCATTATTACATTACATTACTAATAAATAGAATTATTCAATCAATTTTTACAAAATCATTATATCAGTATTCATGTAAGAGGTAAAACCGAACAAATTTAGAGTACATTATAAGAGTTTTATGATTAAGAACATGTCATCATATATTTAAAATATAATATTTTTATAATATTTATAAAATCATAAATATCTATTTTATTCATAAAATACATTTCCATATATATTCATTTAAGAAGATAATGATAAATAATACACATCATTCATCTAGGTTGTAATCTCCACATACACAAGAGCATAGTTTTCGTATTCTAATATATATAAGGTAAAAAATGTAGTTAATTATTAATCATCAGAAATTAATATTTATTTAATTTATATCTTATTGAATTGGTAAATTCAATATTACAACCAATCGTGGGATTTGTTTATTGTTTATTAAAATTTTCATCCATGAATGGTGTACTCCATATGTCCAAACAGGTGACATTTTCAATTTTCAATGTATAAAAAGGATGTAGATAATGATATTTCAATCAACATAATAACATTTTTGTAAAATAATAATTCATATTTCAGTATATTAAATGGTTATACAATAATTTTAGGATGTTAAATAAGGATGATACTTTTAAGAACATGGTTAAAATAAATACCCCCATATTTGATAACCTACATTCCTAAAAACATAAATCCATTATTGATTAGACTTATGGGAAGATAATAATTCATAGAAATGTTTAAGAGAGCCACATATTTATATTGGAGTGGTATGTATTATATAATGTTCTCATGGTGTGTTGAGAAGTGTGGGTGTGAAGGGTGATATTTATAATGGTAGGAGAATCAATTTAAATATATTTTTTTTTAAAATTTTATAATTTATGAAAACAAAAAATTATTTGGAAAGATTTAAAAGATATAGTATGTTTATGATTAAATCATATTAGGTTTATGGACATTATAATCATTAAAAAACTAAATATAATCATTTTAAAATGTTATTAGATGAAGTTAATAATACATTGTTTTTTATCCGAATAAAGTATAACAAAGTATTCAAAAATTCAAACATAAACTTTTAAATTCACATAATTATTTTTAAAATCATTATTTTTAGAAAAAATAAATTTAAATTTAATAATAAATAATTATAAATTTTTAATTAACTATTATAATAAGATTGTGTAATAAAAATTATGGTATTTGTAAAATTTTTATTTCTTAATATTCACTAACCAAACTATTTATTGATAAATTTTAAAAATTCACCCTTTGAAAAATTTCACAAGAAGAATCCAAATATTAATTTCATTTGAAAAGAATAATTATATTTTTCACATTTAAATCAAAATATAATATATAATAAGAGTTTATTTTAGAGAAAAAATACCTTTTTATCATTAATTATTTTTAATCTTATGTCTTGTAAACTTAAAAATATATTTGATTTATTATATTTTGGAATATACAATTGAAACATTATAAATTTTCAGAATCACCTTATTAAAGTGATCAATTTAATTTATTTGAATTAAATAAAAATAAATAAAATAATAATTTGGAAGAAAAATCATTTAAATTAAATTAATTATTCATCATTAAAGTAGTAGAATTTCTAATTGATTATATTCATTTTATTATATGTTATTTTATTAATTCTTTTATTTTTCCTAAATAATTTTATCTATTATTCCGTGATGAATTTTAGTTCAATTTTGTGTGTGAATCATGTTTTTTGACAAAATATTTATTAAAATAAATTTTACACATTAAAATATTAGGGTGTTACATTCTCCTCTATAGAAAATGCATCCTTAAAATTATTATAATACACCATATTTAACTACATAATTTTTATTGGAACTATATATGTTGACACAATAATCATTAAACTTCCTTTATAACCCTTTGATAAATATTTTCAATATTTTTCTATAGTACTTCATTCCAAAAATCCAAAAAATAAATTCTTGTCTTATGATTCATCAACCATAATATGAAAACATTTCTTATTATAAACTGAAGAATAAATATAAATAATACATTTCAATTTTCATTTATGAATTTTTCATCATTAACATTAATTGATTATGTATTTTATAAACATTAATTTGTACATTATTGTTGATCACAATCTCAATATTACTGAATAGAAAATTGAGTTTTATAATTATCCATTTCGTTACAACTTATATATTTCATATTTGAATATGAATTTTGACTAGGAACTGGTTCACCATTATTTTATATTCTATTACCCATTTTTCTTAATATCGAGTTGTTTTTTCTATATTTCTCCACATTTAACAATTATGGTACGCCAAAAGAGACTAACCAAAATTATATTTAAAAAATTTAAGGATTAAATGAATTTTTATCAATTACAATTTGATTTTGACATTTTATTATAATTAATGGGTTTTTAAATCAACAAATTATAATCATTAAGAAGACATTTTTTATTATAGTTAATATACTACCTTTACAGTTTCTCCTTACACTAAAAAATTCACTCTAGAAATAAAAATTTAAAAGTAACCAATTAAAATCTTAAATATTATTTAAAACCCGTTGAAACACTATAAATATTACTTTTATGTTTGTGATTAAAATTTGATTCATACTTTGACATTTTAGAAAAATTTTCCTTATCAATTTCCATTGATTCCTTTCTATTCTTCATTAACACTAGATACTATAATTTTATTTTTTGGAAAACAACACAATGAAAATATTATCAGTAGAAGATATATTTAAATATATTTCAATATATTATATCAATCTGATTATTCTCCTTAATAATCCTAAACAATGAAAAAATGGGTTATCTTCACCTTCTAGATGAATTATATTAGGATTACATTAGGACACTCTGAAAAACAAAAAAACCCAAATATATTCTCTAATTCATTTCTCCATCCATTATCTAAAATGATGCAAAAGGGTAAGAAAAAAATATATGAAGTTGATGCATAAAACACTACACTTTTTATATGTTCCTCTATGTATAATTTGGTTACTCCATTTGATGGGTTCTATTTATTTATTTTGTTAATAGACATAAAAAATCAAAAAATTTCTTAGTTGAAACACCAAAAATATAATTATTCAGTTTTGAAGGATATTATCATGTTGTTTTCATCCTACATAATTAATCCAATTTCCTCTATTTACAATCATTATAAAATTTACATATTTTAAAATATGAAACATTGAAACCCACAAAGGCTATCACATAATCATATAACCATTCATTTACATCCAATAAATTTATTTCATAATCTTCTAACACTCTAACATTATTTAAACCCTTATCTAATAGAAATTTTAGAAAATAATAACTCCCATTTTTGATTAATATAATAATTATTGAATTTTATTATACTTCTAAAATCTTTTAGGTTGAGGTTATTATAAAATTAGAAAAAACCATTACATAACAAAGTGGACACTTCTACATAATTTACATTATTTCATTAAGAGTAGTTTCATATGATTAATCTAATTTTTCATTCATGGAACTACAATTTTATTCGGGATTAGTTTTCATTTATTAATGTTTCTCCTTGATATATTTCATCTAAATCATTATGCCATTTGAAAAAACATTCGAAACTGTGGAAGGAAAAAATGATCCGTATTGGATATAAATGAAATAGAAAAATAATAAGAATTTTGGAATTAATAATAACCACTAAAAATTAATCCATTTATAATTGAACATTGAGAATGTTTAAAACATACCATCAAATATGAAAACCATCTTCATTAATGAAGATGTTCAATAAAACAATCTCATGAGAAATCATAAGTCAGGATGGATTCCGAAAACACTATATTTATAAAACACATAATAGAATTTATTAATGAGTTATTTCCCATATAATAAGGCAGGGTAATAACCTAATGAGTTAATTCCAACTTGAAATCATAAATGTATATCATATAGATTTATTTTATATATAATCTCTTTAGGAGAATAAATTGTTTCCTAAATAATTGTATGAGTATATTCAAACCACCCATCAACATATATAATTTAAAAAAACATAACATGAATAAAATTCATGTTTTATTTCATGATAATATTAATAATCAATAATAATACAAATTATCCCACAATAATACATATTTTTTATCAATATAAAATTAGTAAAAATATTAATTTCTTTTCAAAATGAAAAATTCATAAAATCATCGAATGTGGATCTCCCTTAAATACAATGAATAATTGTATATAATTCATTAAAAAATAATAGTCATATTTAGGGGAAAAAGTGATTTGGAGGTAAAAATATTATTCATTATAATTTTCCATTATCATTTAAAAAAATGACTAATATAGAATATAATTAATGTATTCCTTTTTAAATCATTGTACATAAAGTCAAATATAGTAGAAAATTAATGTATACTTCATTGAAAGAAATATAATATCATTCTTGAATCTGTTAAAAGAACATGGTTGTGTAATAAAAAATGATAAAATAGAAAAATGAAAACATTTAAAACAAGGTTTTAAAGAAAAATCCTTTAGCTTATACTTCTACCTAGTTGGAAACAACATTTATTACTTGAATAATAAATTAAAATTTATTATAATCCTTTTTAAATTTTTTTCAAACAATATTCAATTATAAATTTATATTACTCATTTATTAGTAATTCTTCGTTAAAAAATAGTATTTCTACCTTAATTGTTTTATTTCCCTTCCATGTTTCTATTTTAAGGATTTTGGTATTGTACCATGTTCATGGTTTCATCAATTTCTCATTTTTCAAGTTGATTTTATATATTTATATTTTAAAATTCTAAATCCTATGTTATTTCATGGAGCATATTGTGACAATTTTCATTGTATTATTAAACATTTCTTTTTTGATGTTTTCCTTAAATATAACGAATTGATGTAATTAAATATATATATATATATATATATATATTAACACTCTAAATTATTTAAAACATCCTAAATTAATAATTACCAAATTATATTTCTTTTAAATAACATTCCTTAATCATTTATGTAATAAATAATAGAAAAATATTTATGAAGGTTGTAAAGATAAAGAAAATATGAATAAATTTTATAGGTTGATTGAGTAATAACATGTTAATTTAATATGATAATATATAAATTTTTGAATATTAATTATTTTATAAATATATTATATCTTTACTATAGAATTTTATAACATTCAACGTAAAATAGTAATTAAAAATTAAATACATCATTCATGAACACCTAAATTTACACGTACACATGAGGGATGTTTTTACATTCGAACTGATAGAATGGAAAGAAGTTATATGATGGTTTATCATTATATAATCATATTTATTTCCTAAATATAATATTTATTCATTAAATCCACCTTTATAATCTTTTTTGTGATACAGGGTTAAAAAGGAAATAGGTCATCCATAGAGCCTGTTGTCCGTGCATACTCAGGGATGTCATTTTCATTTTTAAATGTGATTAAAAGAGGTCGGTAAAGGGTGGTACCAAAAAAAATTACATTTATGTATACATATAATACTGATTGAAATTTATAATATTTGGTATTAAATATTTAGAGGTCTTGTAAGAAGAAAGAAAAAATTAAATGAACTTTAATAGAATAATAACCTCTTCATTGGATAACCTCCTTCGATAAACACCTTATACCCACAATTATTATTAATTTTGGAATAATATAATATCTACAAGTTGTATAAGATATTATGGTAGGTATACCAGTGTTATTTTTTCAAGATAATGTTCTCATTATGTCTAGTGATGTGTTTTTGTGAAGGGTGGTCATTATAATGTGATGAGATTGGTATATAAAAAATTATTATTTTATCATTTGGAAAAATGTTCATTGGAAGAGATGATTCAAACTAATTTTTTCAATTATGAATATTTAAAATGTATATATTTTATAGAATAAACCTGAAACTAAATGGCATCATTCAACAACTTCATTAAAGGTAAATAATTCAAAATATATTTTTATTTGAAAAAAATATAACATAGGATTTATTATTTATTATTTATATTATAGGTTAATAGATTATAAATAATACCTGTAAATGAATAATTTTACACTGTAAATCCATTTAAATTTAATAGAAAATTTAAAAAAATTTAACTATAATTATTCGAGGATTATTTAATAAAGTTACAGAATTTTTAAAAACATTTTTCTAAATTTTTTATAAAAAACATTTTAATTTTTTTTACAAAATATCACTTGGTGAAAATTTTATCTAGATGATTCCAAATATTAATGTAATTTTATCAAATTCTAATTAGAAAAAATATATTTATCTTTTAAATGTAAATACAAGATATAATGAAAAACTACTTTTGTTGAAAGATAACCATCTAAACATTAACTACTCTAAATCATCTTATATATCCTTTTTAATAATTAATTCAGTGTAAATATATTATTTTTAAATTTTTTGACATTATATATTTTTATAATAACAATTGTATGGTGATTAATATAATTTATTTCTATTAAATATGTAATAATTATTAAAAACAATTGTAGCATCCCAGTTAAATAAAGAATATGACATTTTGAAATTTTTTAATATTTGTGAATAAAATATTAATTTCAAATTTAATAGGATTCTATGATCAATGGCGTACACAATATGAATCAACAGGTTTCTTTAAAATCTTATGTAACCCACAATGTAAAGTTATACAGGAAAATAAAATAGTATTTTTATTATTTTAAATGGATGTTAACGCATAGCCGTTGCATTGGCGGGAATGAACATGACCAACTACAATAAGATAATATATGTTTTTAAAGGTTATTTAATTTAACCAAAAGAATTTGGAATCTTAAATTGCAAATGAATCTAATTTTTAGCATAAACACTCTAATATTATTTAAAAGGTTGATTTACCGCCATTTGATAGCAACAATTTTTAAATATATTTTTGGCCATATTTATATGTTTTGTTTTACCAAATAAAATTATACTTTAGAATCGGGATATCAAAATTCCATTTCAATGATATTTTTGTATTTTTCTGATAATGTACATTTTTATACGAGTAGTGAAAAATACTGCATTTTAATTCAAAAATCCCTTTTAATTTAATTTATTTATATAAATTTAATGTTCTATTAATCAATTTTAAAGTGTAATTAGATTAAATTTTTTCCAATTATTCCAATATTGGTCATTGTAAGTAATTTCACTTTTAAATTGAACATAAAAAGGTGTCAATCTTTTGATAGTAATTATTTCATAAAAACATGCTTTTTTAGGACAACGGGTATTAATTTTAAAATTATTTATGCCTCATATATGTTTTAAATTTTAAAAAATTTATTCCATATTTGGAATAAGGATGTCCAAATTGTGTATATAGGTATATTTTATTTCTATACATTATTAATATGTACATCAGTAAATTTTTTATTTACCATTGTTAAAGATTAAATTTGTTAAATAGGGGTTGAAAAATATAATAATAATAATAATAAATTACCCTTACACGTTTTTTAATCATATTCACTTATACCTATCCAACCATAAGTATCCTTTGGTAGATTTTGGGACCCTATGGAGCAACTTAGGAGTGATAATGACACTCTATATTAATAAATTTAAAAGAAAGTAAAAAATTACAGAAACATATGCTTTTTAGTAAAAGAATAATTACATGGGGTTATATAAGTTATCTTTTCTAATATAAATAATAAATTGAAATATAAAAATATTTAATATATAATGGTATTTTATTTATAATTTTTATACAAAAATTAAATATAATTATTTATGACATAATGATGATGCGGTGATTTCATTATTAATAAATGATTTTAATAAATGAGATTATAAAATTTTAAAAACAATCCAAATACTTTCCAATTCTTATTGGATAATTTTATTTAGACATAGAGTCATCTTATCTTCGAATGTAATGAGTTTTTTCCTTTTGAAACTGAATATTAGTTAATAATAAAATATTTATTTCAAACTTTTATAAAGAACCCCTCCTACCCCTTAAAAAAGCCATCACCACAAACCCATTACCCAAACCTCTTAAGCACTTGTATCATCCATTCTCTACATAAATAATCTTTAAATATATATCTATTCCTCTTAGAAGAATTAAATTAGTCATAATGAACTTCAAGAAATATTTTTGGTTCAAACCAAAGGGAGTTACCCGATTTAAAGGTAATGTCATCCCTCAAGTTCTATTCTTCTATTTTACATATCCACTCCCTATGTGCTTCTTAATATTGGATTAAATAAAAAAAATAGTATCCCTAATATACATGGTTTTTTTAGGAGAATGTTTCGAACTACACTTACACACCTCTATTTAATGGGTAAAGAACATAATGTTTCTATGGACAACGAACTAATGTCTCACGAAACGATGATTGTTCAATATTCTCTTACAACCTATTATGGTTCCCACATTCAATTAAATGTATTTATATGTGATATATATTATATTTATATTGTCCATATACTTCTTTATTTTTCATTTTTAGCTTACCATTATGGTTTCCATAATGGGTATACCTGATAATTTCATTTGAGGATGAGCGGACTACTGCCCCCTCAATGTGATATGACTTGTTAATGTCATACATGGAACATATAAATGATGCAGTTAATGAAATTTTATATTATATTAAATTTTAATTTTAATAAACCAATGTATTATTAAGTTTTCATTCTATTAAATTCGAAATATAAATGAATTCAACCTTCATGCGTATGTACAACATTCTTTCTCCATGAACGGTGCATTTCATTTCGTATCTCCCAATGTTATGTTATATTATATATAAAAATATATACTTGATATATAAAATATATATGATATCTAAATCCTAAATATCATTCTAGATATGATGGAATTTTGACAATTTGGACAACTTATAAATATATGACGTTCATTTTTAACTGAAGTACCAAATATCAAAAAAATGACTGTTATTAACATAATTGATTATGTAATGTTTATAATGTGGTAATATGTAATATAAAAGGAATAATAAACATGAAAAATTCTCTTTAGAAAGTATAAATTAACTTTAGTTTGTCATTCAAGTGATTAAAGAGAGAATGAGTCATGTCAGACACAAGGTAAGGGAACTTATTAAAACAATTCTCATTCTTTGGGTTGATTTTATTTTACATGTTTTTGTCATTATTTTATTAGGTGAGAAATGAATTTTTATAAATTAAAATATATTTATACTTAATTTATGTTTCCTTATAGTGAATAAAAATAATGGATCTATTTTATTTAAAAAATTATCTTTATAAGTGAATTCGTCTCAATCTCCTTTAATTGAGGAAAATTTTTATTTATACATGACATTATTTTATATGGTGTATAATCTCCATCTACTTTTAATTTTTTTAAAAGAGAATATTTTTCTATGTAACATTTTACAAAATGACAAAAAGGGGATTTTTCTTTTTAATTTACGTGGTGACAATAACATTTCCCTTGCCATGAGCTTTATTTGATATTTGTCTTCCCATACAAGACATAATGTTTTTAAAAGTAAAATAAATACAATATAAACTTATAATGAATTTTTGGTTTTTAAAATGGTTTTGAGAATAGATTGATTATTTCAATATCATGAAATGATATAATGTTATTGAAATGTGGAAACTTTATCATTCCATTATGCTTGTTCATGTTCTAAGATTATATTATGGTCCTTGGTCATTGTTTAATTATATGGGAGGTTACATGATAAACCTAGTGCTGGTGATCCCGTGATAGCTCTCCAATGAATTGGGTAATGTAAAGAAGGTAAACATTAATATTTCTCTTAAGAGATTTAGGGAATATACTATGATTGGTATTCAAAATTTAATTCCTATATAGTTGTGAAAGCTACAATGTAAGTATGTTATGGATGCCACAAGTTACCTTCATGATTAATTATTTCTATGTGTTATTCATAAATCTTATGATTTCATGTGGTATGTTAAAAATATTATGTTTTATCGGACTATTTTTTTCTTTCTTTATATTATAACCCATACCGATCTTTTTACATTTATCCAATTTTTTTGAAATGATCATCACTAGACATAAATATTAATATGGTCATGGATGGGGTCAACAAGATTCCATTCTATCTAAAATATAGAACTAAACCAGAATTATTATTTTGAAGTTATTTTTATGAAAAAAATGGAAACTGATTATAAGTTTCTGTTTTGTAATTTTTGAGAAGTAATGTAATATTTATGGCCTAATTCACGAAAACTCTAAATTTGAAAATATCTTCAATGTAAATTATTCATTTTATTCATGATTATATAATGTTTAATGATGGGTCATTATAGTTGGTATCATAGATCTGTTTTGAAAACATTAGGAGATATGGTACTGTTAAATTAGTTTCCATAAATTAGTTAATATATATACTAAAATGATATAACATTTACAGATTACCATGTTGCTTCACCTATGATATTTTTATGTTGAGAGTGGTTCATCATATGAGAAACATGGAAGATGTGATGGTAATGCATATAGAGGGAAATGACCTTCCGAATAAGAATCCTCAAATGGCCGGACTATAATTGAACTATTTGTTGTATTGATGGCTCCATTGACTCAGGTGATAAATAGTGGTTGTGTTTATTGAGGATATTTTGGTTTATTATAAAAGTAAATAAAAACACAAATGTCATTTAAGGGTTTTATTCAAAACCGTAAAACAAAATAGATTTTATGGGAAATTCCACATGTGTGAGATTTAGTTACATCAAATTTCATTACATGGTAATAATGGGTAAAAAAGACATAACTGTTGATCCTAATAAAACAAAATTTTCTCAAAAATGGCATTGACCTTCCAATATCAATGAAAGTCATAGTTTTATAGGTTTAGTAGGTTATTTCCAGAGGTTTGTTGAAAATTTTTCATAGTTATCTTGCCCACTGACTAAATTCACTCGTACCGGTGTTATGTTTATCTTGATAAAAGAATGTGATGATTGTTTTTGGTAATTGAAAATAAAATTGGTTAATTCTCTTGTTTTGTCACTAACTTACATAAATCTTGAATTTGTTTTCTATATTGATTCATCATTGAATGAATTTTTTTTCCAAATCTAGAATGATTACACAATTGCTTATGCTTCACTTCAGTTGAAACCTCATTTGTTAAATTACCCTACACATGATTTGGAATTAGTTTCTATTATTTTTGCTCTAAAAATTTAGAGCCTTCATCTGTATGGAAAATAATGTGAAATATATACTGACCACAAAAGTAAGAGGTATATATTCACAAAGAAAAAAATAAACATGATACATAGGAAATTGATAGAATTAATAAAGGATAATTATGTCACGATATATTTCCATAAGGGAATGGAAAATAATGTGTATAATGATTTGATTCAAAAGTGTCATTCAACATTAACCATGTTATGTTTAGGAAAAGATCCTTTGATTAATGATTTGTTGAACATTGGAATAGAATTTGTTGGTGCAATAAATCCAGTATTTTGTTTTAGGTTTCAGTAAAATCATCTCTCTCAAAAGGTATTATGATAGTGCAAAAAGAAGACCATGAGTTGCCGAAAAGGTTGATTTTGTTCAGAAGGATATGTTGCCCGATTCTAACATTTATATTGATTGTATTTTGTGATTTGGGAAGAGATTAAGTGTACCCTATGATTCACAGTTGAAGAATTAGTTGTAATGTGAAGCTCATAGTTCTTTGTCTTCAGTTCATCCAAGTCATACTATGATTTATAGAGATATTCGAGAGTAGTACTTTTGGGAAGGAATGAAAAGAGATATTTAAGTCTTTAATGTGATGTGTTTGACTTGTCAACAGGTTATAGTTGAGTGGCAGTTACCGAAATAGATGTTTCAGTCCTCATCAGTACTAGATTGTAAATTGGAAAATATATCCATGGACCACATTGTGGGATTACTAAATTTATGTCGAGGTAATAATGGAATTTGGTTTATTGATTACTGATTGACTAAATATGCTCATTTCATTCATATTCGAGATACTATTTGTCTAGATCAGCATTCTCAGTTGTTTGTTAGAGAGATAGTCATATTAAATGGATTTTCCCACATCTTTGTATCAAATAATGATCACATTTTTACTTATAACTTTTGTAAAGGCCATTAGAAGTCCTTGGGTATTGAATTAAATTTTAGTACAACATTTCATCCTCAATTAGATCGGCAGTCAAAAAGGAAAATCTAGACATTGGACGATATGTTATGTGTTTGCTCAATGGATTACCAGGGACGTTGGGATCAATACATTTATTTTGTTGAATTTTCATATAATAATAGTTCTAATTCCAGTATTAAGAGAACTCAATTTGAAGAATTATATATAAAGTGGTGTCGAACTCCATATTTTTTGGATGAAGTAGGTGAAAGGACATTGATGGGAACAAAATTGGTAGAAGTGAAGGCAAAAAAAATTCAGTTGATTCTGAATAACATGAAAATGGAACAGAGTAGGAAAAAATGTTATACAGATAACCAGTGTAAGGATATTTACTTTGATGTATGAGATTATGTATTTGTAAAAGTTTTTCCATGGAAATGTGTTATGCATTTTGGGTAGAAGGGAATTTTGAGTTCAGTGTTTATTGGATCATATAAAATCCTATAAAATTTTGGATCAGTTTCATACAGGTGGCATTACCTCCATGTTTATCCCATGATCACAATTTTTTTCTTGTTTCAATGTTGAGAATGTATTTTCTGGATCAATCTCATTTTTGAGTCTAGAGGTAGTTCAGATGGAAGAGAATATCTCTTATGAGGAACAACCAGTCCAGAATATTGACCGAAGAGAGAAAATGTTGTGGAATAATGTATTTCATTAGGTAAATTTTTTGAGGAAAAACCATATGGTTGATGGGGCAACATGGTAATATGAAAATTCTATGAGGTATAAATACCTCCATTTATTAGATAAGTTAATTAAATTGCGAGGATGAAATTTACAAAAGGGGGGAAGGATGTATCCTCCCAGGTAAATAAATAATATTACATTTTCATATTTATTAACAATTTTGAATTAAATATTAATTTTAATTTAAATGGGATTCCATGTTTGATGGAATACCTGATAATCAACAACGGGTTTCATTAAAATCTTATGTTACACAAAACGTTAAGTTATAATTAAAAATAATATAATATAATTATTATTTAAATTGGTAGTTAACACATATTCATTATATTGGTGGGAATGAACATGACTGACTAAAATATGAATATACATATTTGTTAAATGTTTATACATTTACCCAATAAATGTTTGAAGCATAAAATGTGAATTATTCCAATTTTAATTATAAACACTCTAATATTCTTTATAAGGTCGATTTACAAACATTTTATGGCGAATCATTTTTAAATCTTATTTTTGTAAATTTTATTTGTTCAATTTAAATAATAATATTCTTATTTAGAATCGGGAAATAAATATTCATTTTGAATTAAAGTTTGGTATTTTACTGATAATGTTCATTTTTAAAAGAATAGTGAAAATACTGCATTTTTATTCAAAATTGTCTTCTAATCAAATTTCTTTATTTAGTTACATTTCCCTATTAATTGGTTTTGAGATTTAATTAGGTTATATTTTAACTAATTAATACAATTATGGTCATTATAATAAATTTCACTTTCAAATTTCAGATAAAAAATTATAAATCTTATGATAGTCATTATTTCTTAATACCACGCTTTTCTATTTTGACAACGTGAATTAATAATAAATTACTTTTTTCCACTTATTTGTTTTGAATTTGAAAAAAATGGATTCTTTATTTGAAATAAAGAGGTCCAAAATTTTCAAATAGGTACCTTTTATTTTTATTCATTATGAATATTTACTTCATTAAATTTATTATTTACCATGGTTAAAGGTTAAATCTAATAAATAGGGGTAAATAAGTAATATTATAATAATATTAAATTACCCTTACATTTTTTCTAACCATATTGGTTGATACATGTCCAACCATGGTCATCCTTGGCTCAATTTTGGGAGCCCATGGAGAAACTTTGGACTGATAATGTCACTTTATATTAATAAATTTAAAGTAAAGAAAAAATTCCATAAATATAAATCATTTAGTCTGTCTATTTTTAGAAGGGTATATATAATTTATCTATTAGAATATAAATAATAATTTGAAATAATTTTTTTTACTTCATCATGGTATTTTATTTATAATTTATGTAGATCAAATAATGAAATTTATTTATGACACAATGATGATGGAGTGATTACCTTAATAATAAATGATTCAAATAAATGAAAATTTAAAATTTAAAAAATGATCCCAAACCAATTCAATTATTATTGGTTGATTTAATATCTAACAATATTCATATTAAATTCTAATTTAATGAGTTTTGGAACTTTTTGTAACCGAATATCAGTTTAGAATAAAATAATGTTTAAAAACATTCCTAAAGAACCCCTCCACCCCTAATAAATATCCATTACATCTAATCCATTACTCTCACCTCTCAATCCCTTGGATCATAGAAATTATTGCCTAAATGATCTCTCAAGATCCCTATATTCCTACTAGATTCCTTACCTAATGCATAATGAACTTCGAGATAGCCTTTCTGTTCAAACAAAAGGGAGTTACCCAATTTAAAGGTAATGTCTTCCCTCATGTTCTATTCTTTTATTTTACATCTCCAATACCTATACTCTCCATATTCATTGTTTAAATAACAAAAACAGTATACTCAATATACTAGGTTGTTTTTATGATAATGATTCGAACTACACTTACACACACCTCCATCTAATTTTTGAAGAACATAATGTTTTTGTGGACAGTGAACTACTGCCTCATGAAATAATGATTGTTCAATTTTCTCCAACCACCTATTTTGGAGGCCATTATGATGGAAAAATATTTATATGTGATATATATTACATTTATAATGTCTCTTAACTTGAATATTTGTTATTTATAGCATTCCATTATTGTTTCTATATTTGATAAATATAATCATTTCATTTGATGAAGTGCAGACTACCGCCCCCTCAAAGTGAAATGACTCGTTCAGGCCATACAGGGAATGTATAAAGGATGGAGTTACAAAAATTATAATAGATATTATACTGGAATTTTCATCTACTTATGTATCAATATGTTTTCATTATATTAAATAAAACATATAAATAAAATTAGAGTTCATTCATATGTACAACTTGTCTTCTCCATGAAGGTTTCATTTCATTTCTTATCTCCCAATGTTATTTATTATTTTATATTCAAATATATACATGATGTATATGATATATATGATATCTAAATAATTAATATCACTCTGGATATGTTGGAATATAGACCACATGGATAACTTTTAATTATAGGAAGATCATTTTTAACTCAAGTACCAAATATCAACAAAACGACCATTATTAACATTAATGATTATATAATGTTTACAACATTCTAATAAGTAATATAAAATGAATAATAAACATGAAAAGGTTCTTAATCATGTATAAATTATATTTAGTTTATTATTACTATGAATAAAGAATAAACATGTCAATTCAGACACGAGGTAATGGAACTTCTTAACTCAATTCCCATTCTTTTGTTTGATATTATATTTCTTATTTATGTCATTCTATGATTGTGTGAGAAAACAATTTTTATATATTTTCTTGTATTTATACTTAAATTATGTGTTTTTATAGTAAATACACATAATCGATCTATTTCATTTTCAAAATGATCTTTATAAGGGACATCATCTCAATTTATTTTCATTATGGTGTATTTTTATTTATAAATGACATTATTTTATACGTTGTATATACAACTTTGTCATTTAATTTTATTCAAAGGGAATATTTTTCTATAAATAATTTTACTAAGAGAAAAACAGGAATATATCTTTTTAACCTACACGGTGACAACAACCTTTCTACCGCCATGAGATTTATGGATATTGGGATTCCTCTTCAAGTTTTAGTGTTTTTAGAAGGTAATAAATATCATATACACTTTTTACATTAATTTTTATTAAAAATGGTTTTGAGAATAGATTAATTATACCAATATTTTTAAATGATATATTGTTATTTAAATATAGAAATGTTATCATTTCTTTATGATTTTTCTCTTATTATTATTATGTTTTTGTTCGTGGGAATTGTTTACATATGCGGGTGGTTCCATGATAAACATAGGGAAGGTTAGCCCGAAATGGCTCTCCAATGAATTGGGTAATGTGAAAGAGGTAACTTTTAATGATTCTCATAATATATTTAAGGAATATACTATGTTGGGCATTCCAAATGCAACTCCCTACATTTTTGGAAAAGCTATAACATAAGTATGTTATGGATGCCACTCGTTACATTTATAATTTTTGAATTCAATTTGTTATTCATAAATCTTATTATTTCATGAGGTATGTTAAAAACCTTTTGTTTTGATTGAATAATTTTTTATTTAATTATTTAACAACCCTTACTAAGATTTTTATGCTCATCCCATGTTTTTGAAATGTTTTTCACATGACTTTAAGATGAATAGGGTCATGGATGTGATCCAGGAAGTGTCATGATATCTAAAACATGAAACTAATCATGACTCTCTTTTTCAAATGTTTTTATTTTATGTAAAAAATTGAAACGGTGTAGACATGTCTACATTGTAATTTTTGGTATGTAATGTAATAGTTATGGCCTAATTCTATAAAACTCTCAACCAGAAATGTTCCTTAATGTGAATTATTCATTTAATTAAAGATTATGTAATGTTTAATGATCGGGCCTTAAAATAAAAGTTCCTTTAAAAAATAATGATTAAAATTAAAATGTGTTATTTTTTTCCTTTATATGTAACCACATATATTATATAATTATCTTTTTATTTACATATTTTTTTGTTATTGTTAAAATTTTCAAAACAATGTTCATCTTATATAAATTGGGGAATTCTTGATTGATTTTCCTTATCAAACAAACTATCAAATAAAACATTTATAAAATGGAAAATTACATATTATAATATTTCTGTTTTGCAATGGAAAATCATATATATTCAATATTGTTTTTATAAAATCGATTTCAAATAAAAGATTAAAACTCAAAAAATCACTTAATTTCTTGAAATACATTTTTATGAAGGGAATTTATTTATATAAGAATATTTTTATTTTATTTTACTATATACATTTTCTATCATGATTTGAGAATACATTCATGTTCTAACAGATCATGGGTTAACATGAAATAAATAATAATATCCTAAAACTTCATCATCACCCTTTAATTTACAAGGACATCATTGTAAAACCAGGTTCAACATTTTAAGATATAAAATTACATTATATGGATATATTTTGTGTTTTAAATATCGTACTATACATGTACAATGATCTTAAAATGGTTTAACTTAAAAATTGAGTGGTTATACCATTTTGTAACACATGTACCTTGGAACAAAAATCCCAATATTCGATTAAGAGTGCTACATTGCATCAATTAGGTTCATTAAGTCACAAGTGTTTGGAAACTAGTGTCTAGGGAAATTTTAAACCATTAGTGAATTGTTTTCCATTTAATTAATAAACCAATTTGATAAAAATACATGGATATATAATCCATAATATTGCTAAAATCCTTTATATTTTATAGAAGAAAAATATTTTCTTGACACAAAAAGGTATGTTAGTACAAGATATTTCTAGAAAATGAATAGTGTCTCAATCCCACAAGAATAATTACTCTCATGATACTAATAATGTAGATTTTTAACACCTCACTTATAATGTATGGAACATTTTTTTTCAAAAAATCATGGACTATCATGTGTATTCCCATATTAATTGAACATATAGGGGACCAACAGAAACTATATTGTATTTCCCCAATGAATTTGATAAATATCGATGCATGAATAAGATAGTAATATAATTATTGAAATAAATTTTGAATAAAATAAATTTTTTTAAAATTACCATATATTTATAAAAATAATCCTCAACTATAATTTTAAAATAATGATTATCTATTTTAATAAAAAAATAATTTCTTAGAAACACCATAAAAAATCATGGATATTAATTTTAATTTTAAACTATTATTTCTTCCTAAAAAAAACATTTTATAAAAGATCCCAATTTTTCAAAATAAATGTAAACCCTATAATTCCTCTATTTCTATTAGAATATCTAATTTTCACAGGATATGCTATAAAATACATATTACCTTAAAATTTACATATTTTAGTTATATATATATATATATTAATCACATAATGTAATCCTATGGTTAGATGGGGAAAACCCAAACATAATCCATTACTCAACTAACCAAAATATAAATACCTTTTTGATTATGATTTTTGGTAAATCATGCCATCACCCATTCACATGATAACTCCAACCCACTAATATACAACTAAATTTTATAATACATCACCCTTAATCCTTGAATATCCCTACCATTTATTTGATCGTTACATCAAATATATATATCTATATTTCTAGATAAATCTTTTAGGATTCAAAAAAATTTATAATTAAATTAATTTTAATTTGAACACCAACACTAACACAATATGAATAAATCACATGAGAATAAATTTTCAAACATTATAAAACCACAATGAAATTATAACAATAATTAGTTCTTAAAGAAAATCACATATATAAAAAAATCAAAGTAATAAAATCTATTTATATTTATTTTATAAGGATAATTAATAAATACATTAACTTTTCCCATTGTTATAAATGAATCCCCAAACCAATATCATATTATTGAAATTATCTATGAGTTATAAAAATTTATGATCCTTTTATTGTATACCACCGAGTTATATCCTCAAAATTGTTCATAAATTACAATTCAAAATCAAATGAATGCATTTATCTTATAGAGAAAACAATTAAAATTTATGTAGATTTTGTACAACCACATTCCACTAATGGATAACCCTGTAGACCCCCTTTAAGTGTTCATGTGCGCCAATATTTTTAGAATTCCTTATGAAACCTTGTATAACCCCAATGCAACTTGTTATTTTAATTGTATAGAAGAAGAAAACTTAGTTAAAAATAATAGTATATATAATGTACCATCCCCACAAACCATATTCAAATAAAATGTGATAAAATTAATAAAACACCATTTTAATTACTCGAATTTATGAACATATAAATAAATTTAAAAACATTTAGTGTGCCAGTGAAAAAATATATAATAAAATATATAATCTACATCAAAATTCCAATTGATATTTTACACCTAATTACATTTCCCATAACCTACTATCAAAAATTACAATACAATAATAAAGAATATAGAGAATAATTAAATTGATTAATGTGGTGTTCCACAACAATTTATTTAGACAAATCCATATACATCAATTATAAACCTACCATGAAAATTATCAGTAAAATCTGTGAATATTCTCTTTTAAATTCCACTAATTTCTTATGTGATCATTATATCCACAATTTACAAATATAAATTTCTAAAAAATGATTTCATTTTCTCTTTTTTAATAACCCATAGTCAATTATATATTTTAAATTAATGTTTTCATTATAATAAATTATTTGGTGTGAATATTCTACAATTAAATTTTTAATTGATTTAATTCAAATTTTTAACTCTCTTTCCCACGAAAAATGTACCAACAATCTTATTTCCATTTCGTTTATCTTTGATAAATACAAATTAATAATAAATAATAATTATCCATGTGACATTCATATATTACACCAAATAATCATGAGACCAAAAATTTGATAATTCATTTTTAAATAATAATATTTAATCATATATCCATGAATTGAACACATCAAGTAATTGACCAAATTAGTTATCAAAATCATTAAAAAAATCTATAATACATCTATTATACACATTACATTCTAAAAAACTCATGTATTTCTCAATATCTCATTATGTAATATTAAAATTTTTTCAATAACCAATATCTCAAAATGAACCAAGGCCTTAGTGTATGGTTGGAGGCCACATCACATCTAAATTGAATATAGAACATAAAACAAAAATAACTATAAATTATAAATAACTAATTCAATGCTTTATAAAATTTTTAATAACTAAATTTAAATATATCACATAATCTAAATGAATCGTCCAATTAAATAATAATTTACATTTATAATTACACATTTTTAATGAATTATCATTAATTTTTAAAATTTATATTCCTATATAAAATAACATATTATTTCATATTTATCCTCATAAAACCTTATAAATCCAATTAAATATATATATATATATATATATGACTGAATACTACTAATAATTAATATTTAAAACAATTAGATCATTTAAAATGATATTTTGAGTCATTTATTGTTTATTTGAAAATTATTGACACCATAAATTGATAATTTAGAAAAAATTAAATATTATGATTATTTTTAAACATATAAATGATGGTATTTTTATTTTATAAATCATTAACATGTTTAATATACTTCAAAATTATAAATTTTATTTAGTGCCATGCCTTTTTAATCATAGATAATTTATTATAATTTTAACTACAAATTGACATGAAAAAATTCATCAATATCTATGAAATGAATGGTAGAATGGATTTATGATCACAAACATAATTTTGAATAAAAAATAGAAATATCACAAGGATAAATTAAAATCATTAATAATTCATGAAAAATTAAATATGGGAATGTAATATAATTATTAGATAGAGTGGCAGAGAAACAAAATAAATAACTCCAATAACATGGACTTATATTGGTCTCGACATCATTATTCAGATGAACTTTACTAATTGTAATTCCTATGTTGTTCTAATTAATTATGTATTAAATATTGAATATGATGTTTAAGATAAAAAAAGTAGAATATATATATATATATTTAAATTGAAAAATGATGGGGGGAAATAAGATGAAAATTAGTAAAATCATTCCTCGAAATCATTGCACTTTACTTCATTAATATTGAGGTTTTAGTACTTCAAAAGTATCACAATTAAATTGAAATAAATTTATTTTTCCCACTAGATTTATTGTGAATCACTATTATAATTTTAATTAATTACAATGTCATAAAATACCTCTATTTTGCTAACCAAATCCATTGTGAGCGGCACTTGGTTTCAAATGTTATATATTGGACACCACTAAACTAAAAACCATAATAAACTTATAACATGCAAAAAATTATATTTTTTAATCTAATATTCTTATGAAACACCTTAAAATAAATATAAAAATTTCAAAAAATCCAAACAACCATACAAACCTTGGTTATAGTAAGTAATCTCTAACAAAAGGCATCTTGTCAACGAAAACTATCATTATTATTCGTTAGTAAATAAATATCACCATGGAAAACTAATTTCATATTATCATTCAATTGTATCCTTTTAAAATGATAAATTATTATATAATAATAAATCAATTTTAAATTTCATTCCCCTCTATGTTTTCATATTTGATCTTGAATATTCACTTGTTGTTCACAAACTGACATATTCAAATATACCTCCAAAAACTTAGAATTAATCCTATGCAAGGGGACTAGCTCATCCATTGAAAACTAAGATACAAAAAAATATTATGCATTCCACCTAATCGATTGGTTAGATAAAAATTAAAACAAAACTCCCCAATTCACTAAATAATGTTGAGGACCAATTGAGTAAAGGGCTTATTTTACCTGCATTCCCAATATTTAATGTCCTAGTGGAGGTGACACCTAAAGAAACACCTAATATCCAATATTATATTTCAATGGTTGATATAATATATTAATATATTATTTTTTTGAAGCCTAATACACAGCTAAATAATTTAATATAAACTAAAACATCTTAGTAGGTACTTCTATTATACAAGACAAATTATGATATTTTTCAGCAAAATTTATCGAATATAAAGGTTAAGGCCTGGTATACCATTTAAATCATAAAACGGTAATATTTAAATAAATTCAACATAAATATATTATTAATTTTTTTAACATATATATTTTCTTATTATGAATCACCAATGTCATGAAAAGAGAATTTTAATTTATCATCCAAAATATAAATTTTTTTTTATGAAATTTCAATCAATTTATTAAGGATACGTAGAACCTATATTTATATTCATACACTGACCCCTCTACTATCCTAGTGAAAAAAATTAATATATATCACATATTTGTTATATTTAATAATTCTAGGAACCCATTCAATCCAATATACTCCGACCCATATTTCATTTCAAAGTCAACCAAAATTTGTTTATCATCAATTGAAATTAAATACACTTCTTCTATCTACTGATCTATTATTATTCTTCCTATATGTCTTCCAATAGATGATCATAAAAGAATACATTGTTAATTTAATGTGATAATATATTATTTCTATAGGATAAATGTATTTTTATATAATGTATATACAAATATTAGATTTATGAGTTTACATACAGAAAGCATTGGCATCATAAGAGATATAATACAATGACCTTCGTCATCCCTGACTACATGAAATGCTAAAAAACACCCAAATATATCATATAAAAACTAATAAAAACAATCTAAATTATTATATTTAAAATATACGCCATTCCATCTTGAATTTTGATTAGATCAATCAGTTGACCACAAACATAGAAGAGATTGACAGAGTACATATTCTAGCTATATGTTTTCTACCCACCATAGTAAATTTTATTAAATACATAGCACTACAAATATTTACCCAAAATATATTTCACAAATTCTTTTATAGATGAATAAATATTAAATGTTGATAAAAAACTCATTATAAATCAACATAATTTTCTATATAAAATTTATAAACTTCAATAAGGATCACTTTATTATCATTAAATTCCTACACAATGTATAATTGTGATTAATTTTTTAGAGAACCAACATCAAAATTCTATTTCCTCTCTATATACCATCACAAAATAAATATATTAGACATATTGTACCTATTTAATTTCCCTTATATTTAAATATAATTAAAAAATTTCTTTATTTTATAATTTTAAGATTAATTTAAATTTCATATATTTCTAAAAATAATAAATTCCACCACCATTTAATAACATTTAATAATTGAATACATCTCAATATCATAAATTTAGTAAATCTTTTCATGTAATCTATGTTGTTGAGATCCATATTTCATCACATCATCTATTAGTCTAATAATTCATGATAAAAAAATCAAATAATCATCAAAATATAACTCATACATCATACCAATCTTAGGTAAGATAACAATTAGATCAAAAATGTTAATTTTTATGAACATTTAAAGATAAATATGGTATCTTTCATCATACTAAAACTTCAATACCTCTTTATTAGGAGTTTTTATTTACAACTCGACTTTTGAGAACTCCTAAATGAATCCTTATAAATATCATGAATTTTAAATAAAATCATAATATGTAACTCATTCATGTGTATCCTTTGACCATCATCAATGTATAATTTTCATGATCTATTGAAATAATATATTCTGACAGCATAGGATGAAAATATTTCAACTCCTTAAACTATATATAATTTATAAATAACATATCCAGAAAATAAGATATCACATTTTCTAATATATATTTGATAAAGTTTCATAATAATATTTTAAAAGTCAAGAAGATAACAAAATAAGACTGATGAAAATAATTGGAAAATAATTTTGATGTGGGGAAATGTATTATTCATAAAGACTATAAAACCATCATTTAAATTTTCCATTTATAACAGAATAAAGATAAAAATAATAATAACCATATAAACTTTTGTAAATTTTTGTTTAAATATATCGATCACATACATTATAATTATGATATTCTAACCATATATCAATCTCAAATAACCACTAATATACAATAAAATTACATAAAAATTATTTAATTATTGAAATTGTTATAAATATTTATTAGTAATCATTTTTCAACTTCACATAATAAACAAAAAACCTCCAAACACCCATATCCCTTCTAGGAAAACAACACAAGAACATCTCATCGGGAATAATATACTAGGAAAATCAATTCAATTAATGATATTATAGCTAAATTAGTAATTATTCTAACATTGGAAAATATCTATCATAATCATAAATAAATTTCTTCATTAACTGTTAGAATATAAATAGTATCTCAATCCCTATATTTTTATATTATCCCATGATATTATCAAGTAATATAACTTTATAATTATAAAACATTATATATAAAATAATGAAAAAAATCACATCAACTAAATCAAGATAAATTCTCAGAACCTATGATGATATGGTCCCCATGTATATGAAGTACTATTATTGGTTGACTCAAAATAAAATATTATTCAAAAATGATTATATTTGATATTTTTATTACCAAATAAAATGTTAATCATCTCTTATAACCATTAATGTGAAACCATAAATGAATTAACCAATCTATTCCCATTATCATGTCAACAACCAACTTGTCTTTGATAAGGAATATTTAAATACATCTAAAAACACAATTAAAATGTTTTGATGATTTACATACTCTAATATGATGTGACAAATTCTAGAATAGAGTATCCACATTTAGAACTCTGTATAGAAATTCCCCATTCAAACCCATATCATAAAAATGGTATTATTGAGTATTATGTAGACATTAATATATTATACTTTTCCAAACATAATTTGAACACTATTTTTGTATACTTGTCTTTTTATTTTTATATATGGAAATATTAAATTATTTTTTTACTTGGTTTAAAAGTAGATACATTCATAAATGAAACATGTCACATTGAAAATCCAAACCCAAATTAAAAATACCCTAACAGTGGAGGCTGCCATAGACAACAATGTTCAATAAAAAACCATTTTAGAAACCTATTTCGGTAATAATATTTATATAGAAACTAGTTTATAATCCCATTAAAAAATTTTATGAGATCATTTTTTTGTGAAAAACAACTATTGGTTCGAATTAGTATCCTCCATTTTTGGATGAATTATTGTACCAGATTTTACCCATTAATTATATTATCTATCTAATAAAATATTTCTAGTTGAAAATATCCCAGATACCCATGTGCACCACCATGAAAATATAAAACATAAAAATATGGTCTTATCTCTATTGATGTACTCCCATTAATTAAAATATTACATTAGTTAATGTATAAACTCATACATTTATTTCCATAGATTCTCTCAAATTATAATTATATATATATATATATTCCATAAGAGTTGAAATTCTGAGGTTTACCCAAAAACATATTACATGAATAGAATATATGTAAATGCTACAGGAACATCAATTAGATCATACCACATACAGTGGTGGAATGAAAATCAATAATTGTTTCTTCAAATCACTGACAACATTTAAAATATTCATCAAATTATTTATTCCTTATACTAAATGATATACACCATTTTCACCTTTCTAATATTTACATAACTATATTTTTAGTACCATTTATATATTTCTCTTCTTCAACCTAATTATTGACAACTTCATTATAATGGGGTAAACAATATCACCTTACCTTAAGGAAGTGGCCATAATATGATCATAAAATTATAGGTTTCTTATATTGACCTCTATGATATAGTGAAAACCTAAAAAGATTTGTGATTTTCAATACATATTATATAAAAAACACATTCCACTACTTTAAATATTAATTCTTTTAATTCTTTAATATATTATCAACATCTCAACACAAAAATTTTAATAAAATAAATTCTATAATCAATCCGTAGATAAGTAATTGATAATCTTCTCTTAAACCTGAATATCACCAAAACGTCACAATGATTAATAAAATTTAAACATTATCAACATCATCATAACACTTTTATGACCATAAATATACTCAAAAATATAGTTCAAAAAAACAATCCGTTCTCCCACTAACGGAGTATAATCACATCTTCTCAAAACTAGTGAATTTTGAACCATTAAATCATGAGTGATATCAGTCTCTGTATTCACTTATAATGACAAAATACCCAAATTAATGTCTTATTAATATTAATATATGTTGTTATGATATTATAATTTACTATATCTTATCTATCTTCTATAGGTAATTCATATTTTATCTCACCCTCTAAATTATTTCTAACACACCACTCTTGATTGACTTCATTTTTTTAATGTTCTCCAACATCATTCATTGGTTTCATGGGTCTATAATATCATATATCTATAATTGATAACCAAAAAAACTAATCTCAATAAACCAATTAATGATATACCTCATCACGTGTATTTATGAAAATTATTAAACTAAATTTTTCATCATCACATTTATTTCACTTAGATTAGTTTACTAATTCAACCACAATAATTCATTTTTTAAAATAAAACATTACTATAATAATAATTATGTTATTTAACTAATGTTTTTTCTAACATTATTTTGAAATGAAATATATAATACGTGTATATACTCATAGGAAATAATACTATATACCCAAGATAACACTTCAACACACATTCATACAAAACTAATATCTATTAAAAAAATTTAAATATTATACATCCTTGAAAGAAATAAACTATATTATGAATATGTTTCCTAGAACATTAACACAAATTCCAACTCATGTTTCACCCACTATTTATCCATTTTCCCATTGTAATTGATATCAAAATTGAATAATAAAAATATAATTTTATTAATAAGGGTTTTTAACATCACATCATTTGATGATCGTGAAATCATTGTGATATTATTCATGGAATCATATATAATCTGAAACTAATAGAGGTTGGTATCAATAACTAATGGTTTAATAAAATAATTTAAAGAGATTTTTTATCTATTTTGGTTCGTCTCAAAAAAATGTATTTTTCTAATCTATATAAAGTAACATTTAGGAAACAAAAAAATGATCAATCAAAAATGATTTTTTAAAAAGTACCAAAAAAATATAAATTCCATTCCATTTATCATTACATGATATTGACACCAAATTCTAATTTAAAAAAATTACATAGTTAAATAAACAAAAATAAATTATTTAAAACACCCCCTTTATTATTGGTTAAAATCATTATAATTCAATATCTACAATTTTTCTAAACATGTATCATATATATAGTGTCATTACCTGTTATTACATTTAGTGGATTGAAATATATACAAACATGACCGTTATATATATATGTGTGTGATATAAACATAGTAGGATTATATATGATGGCCTGAAAATTTTCATGATATATAACATGTTTACATTTTAATTATGAAAAATATAAATAACATAAAAATTAAAATTATATAAACTCAATAATTTTTTGATATTTTGGTGTGTTTACCAATCCACTAAAACATTTAGATAAAAATTTAATATATCTCAATACATAATAAATTTCATAGAATTTTCTATAATTAATAATCCCATGGCCAAACTGATGAAATTACTAGTATCTAATCATAACAAATAATAACTCATGGATTTACCATCATGTAATCAAACAATATCCATACATATAGATTTACTTTCATCTAATTAAATCATATACAAAATATCTAATATTATCATATCATAACACAATGATTGGTTGTTTCTCTTCGATAAACCCCAAATTAAATTTTAAATAAATATAAGTCACAATGTCATAACAATAATAAATCTAAAAAACCAATTCAATTCATTATCACAACTTTAATAAATTATTTGCAAAATAATTATACATAATAAAATAATGAAATAAAATAGTAACACATATTTTAATAAAATTGATTTATAATTAATTATATAAAGTCTCAAATATAAATATATACACCTAAAATACCAATTTAATGTTTAATTATTAGCATAACCCCTTGTATAGGCCAAACTACAATATATATTCATCCAAATATGACATTAAATGATGATTATACATTTTTATTATTTAAAAACCTTTTTAATGTCATTCATTATTTATTTTAAAAAAAATTACAATGTAAATTTAAACATTAAATAAGTTCAAAATATTCTACATAACATTAAATATACTGAAATATTTTTAATAAATGAATCATTAGTGTGAAAATAGTGAATTTTTATTTTAAAACAAAATATTATGTAACTTTTTTATTCTCCATTTTTATTGTTTTAGAAAAAATCATTAGGCATTATAAATTTTATAAAAATAATTATTTCCCAAATTTATTATGAATATAAAAATTTACCTATTTAGAAATTGGTAAAATAATACCATTATAAAACATCAAAACTAAATATAAATATAGTTGATATATAACTATATATATAAATATATAAATAAATTCATACATGAAATAATTTATTATCATGTATACTAAATAAAAAAATATGCAAGAAAAAATTGCAAACATTTATAAAATAGTTTTTTAGGAAAATATCTCTCTTCAATCATTAACCTAGAGAGATTCCAACTATTTTCATCATAAAATAAATTTTTATTTTATAAAAATATATATTTAATCCATTTTAATATATTTATTACTGGATACCATTATTGTTTGATTTCTTAATAAATATCTATTAATTACCCTTTAAACATAAAATTATTAATAAATTATCTCCCATAATTAATAGAAGTAAAAAAATAAACTTATTCCACATTACCCATGAATATTTGACGATGTAACCCCAACAACCATCCAGCAGTCCCACCATCATCTTCCCAATCCCTCATTCAATTATCAATCACAGTATAAAACTAATCATCCCCCATGTCCAAATGACGGCTTCTACCACCCATCATCTCTTGAATTAGACACACAATTTGATATATTCCCATTGTTTGGAATCCAATAGTTTTTCTTTCAACAGATTCATCATTATAAAATCTACTTCAAAGAAAGATTTCCCTCATGATGTATTCATATTGGTTTAGGACAACATGTAAAATTATTGGACCTTTCTACTACTTTCCACTAGACGTTTTCCCTTACTACCTCTCCAAGTATTCTAATTGAGTTCTAAGGAGCTATGATAGAGAATAACTGAGAAATTTTGAGTGGAAATGGAAAATTACTATTGATATTGTGGGATAAGGATGTCATGATCACATTATAAATCACCATTACCTGGGAACCTCTCCAGTATGGTATCTAATCATGATCCCTATTACCATTTGATAATTACACTTTGTTAAAAAGATATATTTATTTGTAATCTATCTCATTACACATGCACGTCTCGATTTGATGGTGCTGATACATTAACCATAGGGATGGTTTCATCACCCACATATTTTCTATTATTATTTTATATATGTATTTGATATTATTTTGGGATTTATAAGGATGATTCATGGAGAATATGGTGATGAATTAGATTAAAATTTTTGATATTCCATTTTTTTAATGTTATTATTTCATAGAATGGATTAATTTCATTATGGAATGAACACAAATATATTTATATATATTAAAATAAAATTATTCTTAAAAAATAATAACTTCATCATTATTACATTATATTACTAATAAATATAATTATTCAATAAAATTTTACAAAATCATTATATCAGTATTCATGTAAGAGGTAAAACCGACCAAATTAAGAATACATTATAAGAGTTTGATGATTAAGAACATGTTATTATATATTTAAAATATAATATTTTTAGAATATTTATAATATCATAAATATCTAATTTTTTCATAACATACATTTCCATATATATATTCAATTAAGAAGATAATGAGAAATAATAAACATCATTCATCTATGTTGTAATATCTACAAACACAAGAGCATAGTTTTCACATTCTAATATATATAAGGTAAGAAATTTAGTTAATGACTAATCATCGGAAATTCATATTTATTTAATTTATATCTTACTGAATCTGTAAATTCACTATTATAACAAATCATTGGAGTTGTTGGTGGTTAATCAATCTTTTCATCCATGGATGGTGTACTCCATATGTCCAAACGGGTAACATTTTCAATTTTCAATGCATAGAAAGGATGTAGATAATGATATTTCAATTAACATAATAACATTTTAGTAAAATAATAATTTTTATTTCGGTATATTAAATGGGTATACTAGAATTTTAGGATGTTTAATAAGGATGAATCATTTAAGAACATGGTTACGATAAATACCTCTATCTTTGATAACCTACATTCTAAAAACCTAAGGCCATCATTTATTATACTTATGGGAAGAAAAGAACTCATAGAAATTTTTAAGAGAGTTATATAGTTATATTAGAATGGTAAGTATTATATAATGTTCTCCTGGTGTGTTGAGATGTGTGGGTGTGAAGGGTGATATTTGTAATGGTTCGAGAATGGATTTAAAGACAATTTTTTATAAAATTTATCTATTATGAAAAATAATTTTTATTTGGGAAGATTTAAAAAATATAATATATTTATGAATAAATCAAATGAGGTTTCAGGACATTATAATAATTCAAAAACTAAATATTATCATTTTAAAATGTTATTAAAGGAAGTTAATAATAAATTGTTTTTTATCCGAATAAAGTATTTCAAAAGATTCAAAAATCCAGGAAAAAATTTTTAAATTCACATTAATATTTTTAAATTAATTATTTATAGAAAAAAATACATTAAAATTAAATAAATAATTATTATAAATTTTTAATTCATTATTATAATAAGATTTGGTAATAAAAATAATGGTCTATGTAAAATTTTTATTTCTTAATATTCACTAACCACACTATTTATTAATAAATATTATAAAAATCACCATTTGAAATTTTTTACAAGAAGAATCCAAATATTAATTTCATTTGACAAGAATAATTATATATTTCACATTTAAATCAAAATATAATACATAATAAGTGTTTATTTTATAAAAAATAACCTTTTTATTTATTAATTATTATTAATCTTATGTCATGTAAATTTTTAAATATAATTGATTTATTATATTTTGGAATATACATTTGAAACATTATAAATTTTCAGAATCAACGTATAAAAGTGACCAATTTAATTTATTTGGATTAAATAAAATTAATTAATTAATAATTTGAAAGGAAAATAATTTAAATTAAATTAATTATTCTTCCTTAAAGTGGTAGAATTTATAATTCATTAGCTTCTTTTTATTCTTTATTAGTTTATTAATTCAGTTAATTTTCATAAAAAAAATTATCTATTATTCGGTGATGAATTTTAGATCTATGTTGTGTTTGAATCAATTTTTTTGACACAATATATATTAAAATAAAATTTACACATTAAAATATTATCATTTAACATTCTCCACTACATAAATTTCCTCTTTAAAATTATTCTAATACACCAAATTTATCTAAAATTTTATTTTTTTAACTATATATGTTTACAGAATAATCACTAAACTTCCTTTATAACCCTTTGATAAATATTTTCAATATTTTTCTTTAGTAATTCATTCCAAAAATCTAAAAAATAAATTCTTGTCTTATGATTCAGCAATCATAGTATGAAAAAACTTCGTATTATAAAAAATAATAAATATAAATAATACATTTTAATTTTCATTCATTTATTCCTCATCATCAAAATTAATTGAATATGTATTTTATAAACCGTAATTTGTACATTATTGTTGATCACAATCCCAAGATTACCAATTATAAAATTGAGTTTTATAATTACCCATTTCGTTACAACATAGATATTTTATATTTGGATATAAATTTTGATAAGGCATTGGTTCACCATTATTTTATATTCTATTACCCATTTTTTTAATATCAAGTAGTTTCTTCAAAATTTCGCCACATTTATAACTTATTGTACCCCATATGAGACTAACCAAAATTGTTTTTAATTAATTTAAAGTCTTAAAGAATTTTTTTCAATTAAAATTAGATTTTGACATTCTATACTAATTAATTGATTTTAAATCAACTACTTCTTATCATTAATAGGTCATGTTTTATTATAGTCAATATACTACATTTACAATTTCTCCTTACACTTAAAAATTCACTCAGATAATAAAAATTTGAATGTATCCAATTAAAATCTTAAATATTGTTTAATACAAGTCGAAGCACTATGAATATTACTTTTTGGTTTGTGTTGAAAATTTGATGTATACTTTGAAATTTTAGAAAAACATTCCTTATCAATTTCCATTAATTCCTTTCCATTTTCCATTAACACTAGATATTATCATTTTATTATTTGGAAAACAACACAATGAAAATATTATCAGTAGAAGAGATATTTAAATACATTCCAATCTATGGTATCAATATGATTATTCTCCTTAATATTCCTAAACAATGAAAAAAATGGGTCATCTTCACCTTCAAGATGAATTGTATTACGAGTTACATTAGGATACTCTGAAAAACCAAAAACACAAAATATATTCTCTAATGCATTTCTCCATCCATTAGATAAAATGATGTATAATTGTAAGAAAACATATAGAGGTAGTTTATGCATAAAATAATACACTTTTTATATGTTTCTCTATGGATAAATTTGTTACTCCATTTCATGGGTTCTATTTATAGATTTTGTTAATAGACATAACAAATCAAAAAATTTCTTAGTTGAAACACCAAAAATCTAATTATCTAGTTTTGAAGGATATTATCACGTTGTTGTCATCCTACATCATTAAAATAGTTTATTCTATTGAAAACCATTATAAAATTGCATATTATAAATTATGAAACATTTAAAACAACAAATTCTATCACAAAATAATATATCCATACATTAACATCCATTAAATTTATTTCATAATGATATAACACTCTAACAGTATATAAACCCATATCTAATAGAAATTGTAAAAAATAATAACTCCCATTTATGAGTACTATAATTAGAATTAAATTTTATTATACTTCTAAAATCATCTAGGTTGAGGTTATTATAGAATTAGAAAAATAACTAAGTGGACACTTCCACATAATGTACATTGTTTCTATAAAAATAGGTTCTTATGTTTATACTAATTTTTCATTCATGAAACTACTATTTTATTCATGATTAGTCTTCATTTATTAATGTTGCTCCTTGATATATTTCCTCTAAATCATTATGCCATTTGAAAAAACATTTGAAAATTTGGAAGTAAAAAATGATCAGTATTGGATATAAATGAAATAGAAAAATAATTATAAATTTGGAGTTAATAATAACCACTAATAAAGTAATCCATTAATAATTGAACATTGAAAATGTTTAAAACATACCATCAAATACGAAAACCATCTTCATTAATGAAAATTTTCAATAAAATATTATCATGAGAAATCTTAAGTCACGATGGATTCTGGAAACAATATATTTATAAAACTCATAATATAAATTATTAACGAGTTATTTCAAATAAAATATGGTAGTGTAATAACCTAAGGAGTTCATTCGAACTTAAAATCGTAAAGCTATATCATATAGATTTATTTTCTATATAATCTCTTATGAGGAATAAATTGTTTCCTAAATAATTGTATGAGTATATCTAAACCACCCATCAACATATATAATTTAAAAAAACATAACATGAATAAAATTCATGTTTTATTTCATGATAATGTTAAAAATCAATAATAATACTAATTATCCCATAATAATTCATATTTTTTTATCAATATAAAATTAGTAAAAATATTAATTTCTTTTCAAAATGAAAAATTAACAAAATAATGGAAGGTGGATCTCCCTTAAATACAATGAAAAATTTTATATAATTCATTACAAAATAATGGTCATATTTATGGGAAAAAGTGATTTGGAGGTAAAAATGATAATCGTTATAATTTTCTAATATATTTTAAAAAAAGACTAATATAGAATATAATTAATGCATTCCTTTTTAAATCATTTTACATAAGTTAAATATAGTAGAAAATTAACGTATACTTCATTTAAATAAAAATAATATCATTCTTGAATCTATTTAGTAAACTTGGTTGTTTAATAAAAAAGATAAAATAAAAAAATAAAAACATTTAAAACAAGGCTTTAAAGAAGAATCCTTTACCTTATACTTCTAACTAGTTGGAAACAATATATCTTCATTGAATAATAAATTAAAATTTATTATAATTCTTTTTAAAAAAAATTCTATAAAACATTCAATTATAATTTTCTATTACTCATTTATTAGTAATTCTTTGTTGAAAATAGTATTTCTACATTAATTGTCTTATTTCACTTGAATGATTCTATTTGATGGATTATATTATTGTACCATGTTCAGGGTTTCATCAATTTATCATTTTTCAAGATGATTATATATATTTAAATTTGAAAATTCTAAATCCTATGTTATTTCATGGAACATATTGTGACGATTTTCATTGAATTCTTAATAATTTCTTTTCTGATGTTTTCCTTAAATAGAATGAACTGATGTAATTAAATATATATATATTAACTCTCTAATTTTTTTAAAACATCATAAATTAATAATTATTAAATTATATTTCTAGTAGCTAACATTCCTTAATCATTTATGTAATAAATAATATAAAAATCTTCATGTAGGTTGTAAAGATGACAAAAAATATGAATACATTATAAAGGCTGATTGAGTAATAACATGTTAATTTAATTTGATAATATAGGAATTATATAATATTAATTATTTTATTAATATATTATAGCCTCATTACAGTATTTTATAATATTCCACGTAAAATTGTAATTAAAAATTAAATACCTCATTCATGAACAGCTAAATTTACACTTACACATAAGGGATGTTTTTAGTTTCGAACTGATAGAATGGAAAGATGTAAGATGATGGTTTATCATTATATATTCATATTTATTTCGTAAATACAATATTTATTCATTAAATCCACATTTATAATCTATTATGTGATGTAGGGATAATAATGAAAAATGTCATCCTTGGAGGTTGTAGTCCGCGCATACGCAGGGGTGACGTTTTCATTTTTAAATGTGATTAAAAGTGGTTGTTAAAGGTTGGTACCTAAAAATAATTACATTTAATTATATTTATAATACTGATTGAAATATATAATATTTGGTATTAAATATTTGGTGGTCTTGTAAGAAGAGGAAAAAATTAAATGAACTTGGATTGAATAATAACCTTTTCTTTGGATAACCTCCTTCGATAAACACCTTATTTCCACTATTATTATTAATTTTGGAATAATATAATATCTACGAGTTTTATAAGATATTTTGGTAGATATTTGGTTGTTATTTGGTCAAAAAAATATTTTCATTATGTTTAGTGATGTTTTGCTATGAAGCGTGGTGGTCATTATATTGTGATGAGATTGGTACCTAAGAAAAAAATGATTATTTTAACATTTTGGAAAAATGTTCATTGGAAGAGATGATTCAAAATAATTTTTTCAATTATGAATATTAAAAATTTATATATATTCTAGAATAAACTTGAAACAAAATGGAGTCATTCAACCACTTCATTAAAGGTAAAAAATTCAAAATGAATTTTTATTTGAAAAAATATAACCTTGGATTTATAATTTATATTATAGGTCAATAGAGTATAAATAATTATTTTAAATGAATAATTTTACACATTAAATCCATTTAAATTTAATAAAAAATTTATAAATTTTTTAACTTTAATTATTCGAGGATTATTTCATAAAGGTAAACAATTTTTAAAAACATTTATTGAATTTTTTTATAAAAAACATTTTAAATTTTTTTCCAAAACATCACATAGTGAAAATTTTGTCTAGATGATAAAAAATATTAATGTAATTTTATAAAATTATAATTAGAAAAAATATATTTATGTTTTAAATGGAATTACAAGATATAATGAAAAACTACTTTTGTTAAAAGATAACCATCTAAACATTATATTTTCTATATCATTTTATATATCATTTTTAAAAATTAATTCAGTGTAAATATATTATTTTTAAAAAATTTATACATCATAAATTATTATAATAAAAATTGTATGTTGATTAATATAATTTATTTCTATTAAATACGTAATAATTTTCAAAAATAATTGTAACATCCCAGGTAAATAAAAATATGAAATTTTCAAATTTATTAATATTTTTGAATTAAATATTAATTTTACATTTAATGTGATTCAATGTTCAATGGTGTACCCAATACGCATCAACGAGTATCTTTGAAATCTTACGTTACACACAATGTAATGTTATACAGAAAAATTAAATAATATTTTTATTATTTTAAATGGATGTTAATGCATAGTCGTTGTATTTGAGGGAATGAACATTTCTAACTATAATATGATAATACATGTTTTTAAAAGGTTATTTAATTTAACCAAAATAATTTTGAATCTTAATTTGTGAATGAATCTAATTTTAAGCATAAACACTCTAATATTATTTAAAAGGTTTATTTGCTTCCATTTTATATAGAACAATTTTTAAATATATTTTTGGCCACATTTATATGTTTAGTTTTACAAAATAATATTCTCCTTTAAAATTGGGACATCAAAATTCAATATCAATGATATTTTTGTATTTTTCTAGTAATGTACATTTTTATACGAGTAGTGAAAAATACTGCATTTTAATTCAAAATTGCTTTCTAATATAATTTATCTATATAAATTTATTGTTCTATTAATAAGTTTTATATTTTAATTAGATTATATTATTTCTAATTAATCCAATTTTGGTAATTTTAAGTAATTTTACTTTTAAATTGAACATAAAAAGGTGTCAAACTTTTAATAGTTAGTATTTCATAAAAATACGCTTTTTATTTTGACAACGGGTATTATTTTTAAATTTTTTTCTGTCTCACCTATGTTTTATATTTTAAAAAATAGATTTAATATTTGGAATCAGGATTTCCAAATTGTGTATATAGGTATCTCTTATTTCTAAACATTATTAATATGTACTTCAGTAAATATTTTATTTACCGTTGTTAAAGGTTAAATATGTTAAATAGGTGTACAAAAATTATATTATAATAATAATAAATTACTCTTAATCTTTTTTAATCATATTCACTGATACATGTCCAACCATGAGCATCCATGGGTAGATTTTGGGACTTTATGGAGCCACTTAAGAGTGATAATGACACTTTATATTAATTAATTTAAAGTAAAGTCAAAAATTAAAGAAACATATACATTTTAGTAAACGAATTTTTTACATGGGGTTATATAAGTTATATTTTCTACTATAAATATTCATTTGAAATATAAAAATATTTTATATATCAGGATATTTTATTTATAATTTTTAGAAAATAAATAAATAAAATTATTTACGACATAATGATGATGTAGTAATTTCCTTATTAATAAATGTTTTTAATAAATGAGATTATAAAATTTTGAAAACAATACAAACACATTACAATTATTACTGGATAGATTTATTTATACATTGAGTCATATTATCTTTGAATTTAATGTGTTTTTTATCTTTTGAAACTTAATACAAGTTAATAATAAAATATTGTTTTCAAACTTTCATAAAGAGCCCCTCCTCCCCCTTAAAAAATCTGTCACCTCAAAACCCATTCCCATACCTCTTAAGCAGTTGGATCATCCATCCTCTGCCTCAATTATTTTTAAATATATCTCTATTCCTATTAGAAGACTTAAATTAGGCATAATGAACTTAAAGAAATATTTTTGGTTCAAACAAAATGGAGTTACCCGATTAAAAGGTAATGCCATCCCTCAAGTTATATTCTTTTATTTTACATCTCCACTACCTATGCTCTTATTATTATTGGATTACATAACAAAAATAGTATCCCTAGTATACTATGTTGTTTTTATGATAATTATTCAAACTACACTTACACACCTCCATTTAATGGGTAAATAACATAATGTTTCTATGGATGGCGAAATAATGTGTCACGAAACAATGATTGTTCAATATTCTCATACCACCTATTAAGGTGTCCAAATTGAATGAAATGTATTTATATGTGAAATATTTTATATTTATATTGTCTCTATACTTTTTTATTTTTCATTTTTAGCTTACCATTATTATTTCCATAATGGGTATAACTGCTAATTTCATTTGAGGATGTGTGGACTACCGCCCCCTCAAAGTGATATGACTTGGTCATGTCATACATGGAACATATAAATGATGAAGTTAATTAAATTTTATATTATATTAAATTGGAATTTTACTATACCAATGTATCATTATTTTTTTATTCCATTAAATTCTAAATATAAATGAGTGTAGCGTTCATGCGTACGTACAACATTCTGTCTCGATGAACGGTGCATTTCATTTCTTATCTCGCAATGTTTTGTTATATTATAAATAAAAATTTATACTGGATATATAAAATATATATGATATCTAAATCCTAAATAAAATTCTTTATATGATCAAATTTTGACAATTTGGACAACTTTTAATTATAGGATGTTCATTTTTAACTAAAGTACCAAATATCAACAAAATGACCGTTATTAACACAATTTATTATGTAATGTTTATAATGTGGTAATATGTTATATAAATGGAATAATAAACAAGAAAAATGTTCTTGATAAAGTATAAATTAACTCTATTTTATCATTCACGATATTAATGATAGAATGAGTCAAGATAGACACGATTTAAAGGAACTTATTAACCCAATTCTCATTCTTTGGGATGATTTTATTTTTCTTATTTTTGTCATTATTTTATTAGGTGAGAAATGATTTTTTATGACATAAAATGTATTTATACTTGATTTATGTTTCCTTATTGTGTATACACATAATGGATATATTTTATTTACAAAATTATCTTTGTATGCGAATTCGTCTCAATATCCTTCACTGAGGAAAATTTTTATTTATACATGACATTATTTTATATGGTGTATAATCTCCTTTGAGTTTTCAGTTTATTAAAAGGGAATATTTTTCTACATAACATTTTACAATATTACAAAAAGGGAATGTTTCATTTTAATGTATGTGGTGACAATGACCTTTCCATCGCCATGATCTTTATTTGATATTTTTCTTCCTCCAAAAGAAATAATGTTTTTAAAAGGAAAATAAATAACATATAAACTTTTTATGAATTTTTGGTTTTAAAATTGTTTTGAGAATAGATTGATTATTTCAATATCTTGAAATTATATAATGATATTGAAATGTGGAAACATTATTACTCCTTTATGCTTGTTCATGTGCTATGATTATATTATGGTTATTGGTAATTATTTAAGTGTATGAGATGTTCAATGATAATCATAGTGCAGGTGAGCTCGTGATAGCTCTCCAATGAATTGGGTAATGTAGAGAAGGTAAACATTAATATTTATCCTAATAAATTTAGGGAATATACTATGATGGGTTTTTAAAATGTAATTCATATATTGTTTTGAAAGATGAAATGCAAGTATGTTATGGATGCCACACGTTACCTTCATGATTAATGATTTCTATGTGTTATTCATAAATCTTATGATTTCATGCGGTAACTTACTAATATTATGTTTTGTCGGACTATTGTTTTCTTTCTTTATATTATAACCATTACTGATTATTTTATGTTTATCCCAATTTTTTGAAATTATTTTCTCTAGACATAAACATTAATATGGTCATGGATAGGGTCAGTGTAATGCCATTCTATCTAAAACATAGAAGTAAACCAGAATCCTTATTTTGATGTGATTTTTATGCAAAAATGGAAACTAAGTATAAGTTTCTATTTTGTAATTTTTGAGAAGTAATGTAATATTTATGGCCTAATTCATGAAAACTCTAAATATGAAAACATGTTCAATGTGAATTATTCATTTTATTCATCAATCTATAAGGTTTAACGATGGGTACTTATATTTGGTATCATAGATCTGTTTTGAAAACTATAGGTGTTATAATATTGTCAAATTAATTTCCATAAATAAGATTATATTTATACTAAAATGATATAGCATTTACATATTACCATGTTGCTTCACCTAATATATTTTTGTGTTCTGAATGGTTCTTCATATGAGAAACATGGCAGTTGTTATGGGAATGGATATAGTGGGTAATGACCTTCCGAATGAGAGTCCTTAAATTGTCGGATTGGAATTGAACTATTTGTTGTATTAATGGCACCATCAACTCAGGTGATCAATAGTGGTTGTGTTTATTGAGGATATTTTGGTTTATTATAAAAGTAAATAACAACACAAATGTCATTTAAGGGTTTTCTTGAAAACCATAAAACCAAATAGACTGTATTGGAAATTCAACATGTGTGAGATTCAGTTACATAAAATTTCATTCCTTGGTAATAATGGATAAAAATAGGCATAACTGTAGATCTAAATAAAATTTTTTTTTATAAAAAATGGCCATGACCTACCAATATCAAACACAGTCATTGTTTTCTTGGGTTAATAGGTTATTTATAGAGGTTTGATGAAATTTTTTCACAGTTATCTAGCCCACTGACTAAATTCACTCGTACAAGTGTTATGTTTATCTAGATAAAAGAATGTGATGATTGTTTTAATGAATTGAAAATAATATTGGTTAATGATCGAGTTTTGTCATTGCCTTCCATAAATGCTGAATTTTTTTTCTAAAGTTATTTATCATTGAATGGAATTTGTTTTTTCCAAATGTATAATGATTACGTAATTTCTTATGCTTCACTTTAGTTGAAAAAAATACTATGAATATTCTTGCAATTAATAAAAAATTAATCCTTTCTTATAGTCATTCCCCCAGAAGATTAACTCAATTATTTAACTACTTTTATATGATCCCCAGATTTCCATTTTCAAGATTATTCACCTTTTCACATAATAGGTCCATATCACACAAAAATTTTAATTATTAACCAACATAAATGAAATAAACTATAAATTAGACTACAATATCCATAATTATTTATTGAAAACACTAATGGATGTAAATAAAACCTTCTTCAAATTCTTATAATTAGATAATAACAACCAATTTTTTCTATAATATCCATCTCATATTTTTTCCATAATCATAAGAACTATCAAATTACTATTAAATAGACCGTTAAAGAAAATACCGATGAATACAGAGTAGATAAAACCTAATAAATTAGTATTATGACACTAATAAGACATTAAATTTATTTCTTTTCAACTCATATCTACATACTTGAGAATGCTAATGGAAATTATCAAATTTTGGATCACTACGCATTGCTCCAACATAACTCTCATCACTACATATATATTATAAAATTTATATCAATAAATATTTTAATAGGTTTGAGGGGAATATGATATGAGAATCTTTACAAGAGTATCTAAAAGTAATATAAATAAAGACAAATCATAGGTATTTGATAAAATTACAAATTATTTTATAGTTATCTAACTATATTAGAAAATCCATCATTAAAATTATTGTTCAAATATATATGTACACAATTTTCTCAAATTTGTCAAACCTTGTCACAAAACTATGCAACAAAAAGTATATTAGTTTCTCCATAGTTTATTTTGAAGCTATATTTATGTATATATTGTTAATTTTAACAAAAAAAGTTATAAATAGTTTTCTTAAATTTTCTTCTTATTCATGAAAATAGAATGAATAAATAATATATCATAAATATCTAAAATAAATTAATTATATAAATATTAGATATAGGTAGTACATGTATGAAAGACAAGAAATGTGACATATGAAAAAAAATATAATTATTATTTTACAAAAATCAATCTTGAGATCTTCTATAACATAACCCAATGGAATGAAATTGAATAAAAGGAATGTTAATGTTTATAGAGGTCACTAATATATTCGTGCTAGTTGAATAAATACCATCAAGTACCAAATTTTCACTTCTCCCCTATAGTGATTATTTGTATTTTAAAATCCATAATTTTACTATTAATTTGTTTCATATTTAAGTGTAATTATATTAATATTAAATGTTTACTTAATAAATTATTATATTAATTTTATTGTTATTATATATTTTTATGAAATTAATTTTTTCAAACACAATTTAAATTTATTGTAATTAAAATAATATTTTTTAAAAATAAAATATATGTGCATAAAAAAAATAAATTTATAATCAAGAAATAAAAATCGATTGATGAAAAATTGTAATAATTTATTCATGGTAATGAAATGTATCTCTGACAAGTCATATTTTATTAAAAAGTTATATTTGTTTTATTAAATAAATAAAAATAATAATTCTAGAGTTTTATTTTATTAAATTTAATTTAAGATTTTTAAATTGATGTTATGCATTTTTTAATATTTTAAAAAATATATTTGGAAAAAAATAATTTACATATTAAATAGTGAAATACATTGATTTATAGAAAATAAATTCATATAAGGTATATGTCTCCCACGGTATATAAAGTAATAAATAATTATTTTATATAGTTTATAAAAAAATATTCTAGAAATTCAATTTTTTTCCAATTTGGTGTTTCAATCCCAACGCGGTTATATATTTTAGCCAATAATAAAGTGATAATTAAAAGAATAAAACCAATTTTAAATTATAAAATGACCCATCACCACACATTAATAACAAACCATAAAATTTAACATTATATATAATTGTTATTAACATTACCTATCCTAAGAGAATTTGACATATTTTTTGATGTTTTTTTCACAAGACGTATTAAAATTATTAATAAAATTACAGAAATAAGTGAAGGGTTGATTTTATAATATTTATATAGAAATATTCTCAAGATATTTAATTTTTTTCACATAATAACTTGAATTAATCTAAATTAATCACATTAGTATCATTAAACTAATATAATAATTGTTTTGAAGTATAAATATGAAAAATAATAATTAATTTTTAACTCAATAATTTTTTTATTACATCTATTTTTATGGGAACAATCTCACGATTGTGTTTTGGGGATGGGCCTTATATCTAGATTTTTATGATGTAAAATTCATCACACTTTTCATTTTTAATTTAATTGTGGCCTCAAATGGTTATTCCATTTGAATATTAACCTATTATATATATATATATATTAATTTCAAACCCATGTGATACATTGTTGATGTATCCTACCCTACACAATTCATAGGGTTATTGTTTCATAGGTGAACATAATTATTTGAAATATTCCCTATATGAAAAATAGTGAAAATCCCTTCATATTTTACTAACGGAAAATAATCTGAAAATATTTCCTATGTGATTGAGTGATTCACTATTTATCATTCATCATTGTAACAACCTGACCCCAGTTACCCAATGTCGGTGCATTATTTTAATTCATTGGCGTGATTACAAGAAATCAAGTCCCGAAGGAATGATCTGTTTATCAGTCTTGGAAAATAGATCACATACATGAATGTTACATTACACTTCTTAACATACAAGACAACATAAATAATCCTACATGAATGCCATTATCCCTTGGATTAATGTTGCATATCAATCACAATACACTTCTTGGAATCCTGGAAAATATAAAACATAGAAAGGGGTGAGCTCAGACGCTCATTAAGGATAACAATACAACAGAAACATTCATAATTAAGCATAAACATATAAGGCAATGTATAACTAAAACAAAAGCCTTTTAAACATGAATTTCATCATAATATGGAAAAATTATAATGAAGTAATTCCATTAACTTATTCACATAGATATTATACTAGTTTAATAATCACATGAAATATCACTATCAACTTTTATAAGGATGGAATGCATAATGCCATACTCACATAACCACATAGTCTAGGCCTTATGCTAAGACTACAAATAAGATTTTGTCAAGGCCTTATGCCATGACACTAGTTTGTCTCATGAGACCTACCGATGCATCGAGGAGTAACAGCGGGATCCACCAATCAATTACAAAGTCCAATTCATTCCCCATATGAACAAGTTTAAACATAACATAAACATTCGTATTAAAACTACTATACGAAATGGAAATACTTTCTCCATAAACCATGAATGGTATTAAAATAACACATCCATAGTCAAACTTATCCCCAAACCATAAATAAAATATGGAAGTTTTGTATCATAATAAATCAACTTCAAATAAGATTAAAATCCATAAAATGATTTTGACATAAATGAAATCAAAACAATTTTAGAGAAATACAACTTTTTTGAAATCATTTAAAAGTCACACATTTATTAAGGGAGTAATTTAAAAGGGATTTTTGAATCAAAGTGTCCCATACAACTTTGAAACATTTGAAAAGAAATATCATTTCAAAAAATTCATGTCCATATAAATGAATCTATAAAAACATTTTGAAAACATCGATATTAATTAAAAATATCTAGAAAGATAAATATTTAAAACATTTATAATTATGATCTTGATTAAGAGTACCTTTCACAAATTCATAAAATATTCATTTTGAAATCATTTAAAAGTAACATAATTATAAAATAAAACATTTACTTTAAAAATATATTTATAATCTTGTAAGTGAAGCTTAGACGATTTTATAGTGGCGTAAAAAAGCCGCACCTGCCATATAAGTTAAAAAACACATTCTTGCCTTAATTATGTCGAAAAGGTTAAAATGGACATTGTTTGGAAAACGACGGAAATATTCCTTTATAAACATCTTACAAAAATTAAGACAAGTGTATAAATGACCTTAAACCATATTATTCAAAATATTATGAATGTATTGAAATAAATTTTTAGGAAACATGGATGTGGATGATAAAGAGGTCCTGGTAGATAATCACATATAAACAACCTCAGATAATGAAGATATTAAGAAATAAACCCTTACAAATTTTTGTAACATACAAAATGTACACCCCATGAATGTGGTATCATACAATGATGATGTAAATATACATATATTAAAGTATATTACACAATTGATACAATCAAGGGTAGTACACACACCACATGCAATAAATATGTAAAGAACATTGGAAATCCCATTAAATTAAAAGTGAGATAATAACCCCCTTACCTTGCACATTCCTCTAGTAGAGGGTACGTTAAACCTCCTATATGAAGACCATAGTATGTAATTAAATTATACTAGAACCATATTAATATTTATGATATCATAAATTAATCATTTATGACTTTTTACTACCCATTTAATAAAAATTTCAATGTTAAATTAACATTTCAGGAAATAATCGCTTTCAATATCGTACGTGTTTTAACTTGTTACTATTGATTGTATCGCATATATCATGATTTGAATACCTAACGAATATAAAACATGATTTATATATAATATATATTTTGAATATAATTATGTGTAATAGATATATATGTGAAATGGAAAACACTGTTTATGGAGATGGTAGTCCGTACGTATGCATAAACGCGGTTTCCGTTTTCATTACCTATTGAACGAAACTAAGTGAATAAAATATATGTAAATACATATATATATATATATATCTAGTAGAATTATTATTTCATATATTAAAAACATATTAATAATATATATTTTTCTAATCGTCGATAAATAGTGAATATGTAAATGAATCTCATCGTGTCGTGGAGACGGTAATCCGTACGTACGCACAAGAGAAAATATTATTAACATAATGTGTGGAATTGGATGGTATAATGATTTTACAGAGATTTTATCATATTATTTTCAATATTTATATACATATTACTCATCATTATATCCATACAAATAAAAGTGTTCAATAACAAATTACACCACGACATAGAGACGGTAAGCCGTACGTACACACACATGGTGACATTATCAATCATAAGATGGATAGAATAAAGAATATATTTGTTCAATATTTATAATAACATTACAGTATAAAGAAGTTACTGGAGTTATTATTTTAGAATGGAAATAAAAAATAAAGAAGAAGTGGAAGAAGAAAGGAACTTGAAATAGGGTGGTGAAAACATCACCTCTTCATTGGGTTCTTCGTTTTAATTTGATCAAAAGGGCTCCTTTGGAGGGATTTCTCATCAAAATAAGTCCTCTAAGTTGAAGTGAGGGATTTTGAGAGAATATTTGGGCAGAGGATGACCGAACCAAAAGGCATTGAATGTATGAATTTGAGAGAAGGGGGAGTGCCCTTTTTATTAGAGGGGTGAGGGGCACCTTAGGAAAAGCTAGAAATATTATTTTATAATAAATTAATATTCGGTTTATAATGGATAAAAATGGATTATTTAAAGATTATGGTTGGGATAGTTCTAAAACTACTCAACCAATAGTTTTTAGATAGGATTGGGTCAATTTATTAACCTTATCTTTTAGTTTTAACTCTTATTTAATTAGTTTGACATTTACTGTGTCTCTTTGTATTTTTATATTATACAGTTAATACACTTACTATATACATAAAACCAACCCCAAAGTGTTCCATTAATTTTACACATATATGATATATTTCCTTTAGCCTAACCCTAGATTTTTTGAATAAAATATCAATTAATAATATAATTTTTTTTTAAAAACACATTTATGTCATCTTTGACAATATTTACTAATTAGTTTTTGTTAAAGTCTTAATAACATTATTAATTATAACCAAATTCATTTAATAAATCCTAAAATGTCATAGTAACCAATAAAAATCTTGGATGGCATCAAAAATTTCAAATTATATTTATTTTAACATTTATAATACTAATTATTTGAATCTTTCATTAATAAGGAAAATACTGCATCATTATTGTATCATAAATAAATTTTATTATACAATGTCTAAATATTATAAATAAAATTAAATTATATAGGAAATATTTTTATCTTTATAATTATTATTTATAGTTGAAAATATGTAATATATAACCTTAAGTAAAAATTGTTTTTCTAAAAGATATATGCTTAAGTCATTTATGTATTTACTTTAACATAATTAATATAAAGTGTCATTATGACATACATGTGGATCCATGGGGTCCCAAAATAGACCCAAAGATTCTCATGGTCGGAAATGTATCAACCCAAAGTTTTAGGACACGTTTTTGGGAAATTTATTATTATTATAATATTATTTTTTACCCTTATTTAATGGATTTACCCTTTAACCACGGTAAATAAAATATTTACCGAAATAATTATTCAAAATGTCTAAAAATAAAAGTTACCTATTTAAAAAAATTGTACCTCTTGATTCTAAATATTGAATCCATATTTCTAAATTCAAATCACATAAGTGGAAAAAATTAATTTAAAATCTATTCTCGTTATCAAAACAAAAAGCATGTTTTTACGAAATGATAAAAATCAAAATATTCACACTTATTTATGTCCGGTTAAAATGTTAAATTACGTCAAATAACCAACATTGAATTAAATGGTAAAAATATATTCTAAATATAATTTAAAATCACTAAAATTCATAATTTCTCACAATTAATTATTTCGATTAAAAAAGTTGTTTTTAATTAAAATTTAGTATTTTTCACTATTTATCAAAATATGAAAGTTATCAGAAAAGTACCAAAAAATTCACCCTAATCTAATTTCAATATTCCAAATCCAAAAATGAAGTCCATTTTGAATAATAAAATCTATAAAATTTCAATAAGTTGGTATTACTATTCATAATGGCTAGTTTGATTGGCTGTAGTGTGTATTAGAACTCGATGTTGCATAAAACACACACTACTGTATTATTCAAAGAGAAGCGTACCATGAAAGCTTGGGGTGTTACATTCTCCCCACCTTCAATAAATCTTATTCTCGCAATTTGATATTATTTTTCAAAAATTAATGGTTGAAAATAGAAAATACCTTTTGGAAAATCCACATTGGAAATTAGGTTAATTAAATTTAATCTTAATAAGAGGAAAAGGAAAATGAAAGGGTCACCATCAAATTTTTATCTCCATTAGGAGAACATTGGTGGAAATTAGAGACATATAATTTGAAGAAAAATGTAAATATTTATAATTAGTGATTGTTGTCATCAGTCACAAATAATTATAGAATTCAAGGCCTTAAATTAATCAATCTATGATGATTTAGAATACCATCGGTTCAACAAATCATAAGGTATTAGGATAGCACATTTTTGGTTTTATGATCCTTTCACTAAAGTATAATAATTAATTTGTTCATAGAATAATAGAAGAAGAAAAATATATACTTGACAATTAGAGTTCTGTCCTTTAACTAATTTCTACCACAAACTCATCTTTCACTCTAAAAGATAATAGAACATAAAAAATATTCTATTTATCATATTCATATGGGGTTCAAAAAATTAATTTATAATTCATCTACCAGAACTTTTTAAAAAAACTACATTATTCAATCCAGGACATCACGTGGGCTAGTGGTAGGTGATACACACTTGTCGCCCTACGGTTGTGGGTTCAAGTCTCGCGGCCTTACCTGACGCGACAGGTTGTCGCCCGACCTCCATGTTGTCCTCTTATAGAAATCCAAAAATAATCTCAAATGAGAATTATCCAAAATACTTCTGTCCAAACTCCCAGTCCAAAATTTATAAGGATGGTAAACACAATGAAGATATTTTTTTCTTTTAATAACATGTGAACACCTTCATCATGTATTCTTTTAAGACACTGCAACAGCCTGAATTACCACAAAACCTTATTGATTACATTCATGATCCCTTATTCCTTATAGAATACTGGATATACTCCTTCTATCAAAAAATGTTGGAAACTCCAACAATGATGGATTTGAAAAATCATTAATCATTTTCATTTTTTTTCAAGAATATCCAATATAATTTATCCAAAAAAATCATGTATTATTTATAAATCACTACCTCAGTATCATAACCATATTATGGTTTATCATTCAATCATCATAGATTTTCCAGAAATTTATCCTTCTATTGATTCACTTTTATTGGTTCCACATAATATCAAGTCCTTAATTAAATAATACTATAGTACAATACTTATATACTCCCTTATTATTATAACCAGTACATTGTTGATACCACACTCAAATGACTTAATTATCTAATAACAACAACAAAACTCTAATCATTTCTCTTAATCTGTAGTAGTATCATAACATTATTATTATCCAATTGAATCATTTGTGGCATACTCTGATGATTTGTACATTGGTTCGTGTGCTATCCCAAATCCTTTAAGATGAAGCATTGTACATTTGAAACCCTTTTCTTACCCTTAAAGTCACGTACATGGTTCCCTTTTTCTTCACACTTATAACAAAATCCCATTCCCTTCAGGAAAGTTCCAGGGTGTTTCTTCCCACAATTACCACATATGGGAAAATTCTTCTTTTCCCTCTTCCCTTTATCTATCTTTCTCTCTTCCATAATTTTGGTCTCTTGCTTCCCTTCAATTCCATAGGACTCAGAGAATTATTTACTTATCTTATTAACACATGATACTATTTCTTCTTACGTTTATAATACATGGAAGAATATTTACCTTCTAAATGTTGGATTAATACTATGAATGTTATAGTTCTTCTTACACATTGGATCATATGTATTGCTGAATTTCACATTCCTTATAATGGGAGCCACTTATATACAATTTCATAAACTAGGTCAGTTTATGAATTGAAATGAATAATTCCAAACTTGTAAAATACCTAACGTAAATTGAACGTTTTATGGATATAATCCATAATCATGAAGATGTTTTCATTGAGGATGTATATACTAATAAACCCTTTATAATGATTTGTAAATAAAATGAGAATTATCCTAATCATATCCCCCAGGAGTGTCGTAACCAAGAGTGCAACACAACCCATTGGTGTGTACCAGTTCTCGTTCGAGTCTAGCTCAATGTGGTGTTTTTGGGTTTTACCCCTAGGTACATCTGTGCTAGAGCCTCCTATACCTACTCGTATTCAGACAGGGATGTATTTGTTTGTAAAACTCACAAAATCTATACATTACCAAAATTCTAGTAATTTATTATATACTAATCCTCAAAGCATATCATAGGTCTATGTGCTCTAATCTGAGTTTATCTAAATCTAGATTCCAAGGTTATTTCTAAACTTCCTCAGATACCAACTGAAATGCACTGACCCCAGTTACCCAAAGGTAGTGCTTTATTTTAATACAGTGGCATGATTACAAGGAATGTTTCCCCGAAGGACTGATCGGTTTAGAAGTCTTGGAAAATAGATTACATACATGAATGTTACATTACACTTATTAACATAAAAAATAACATAAGTAATCCTTCAAGAACACCATTATCCCATGGATTAACCCTACATATCAATCAAAATACAGTTCTTGAATCCTAGGAAAAGTAAAACATAGAAAGGGGTGAGATCAGATGCTCAGTAAGGATAACAATACAGCGGAAACATTCATAAATAAGTATAAACATATAAGGAAATTTATAACTAAAACAAAAGATTTTTAAACATGAACTTCAACATAATACGGGAAAAATATAATGATGTAATCCCATTTACTTATTCACAAGGATATTCTACTAGTCAAATAATCACATGCAATATCACTAACCACTTTGATAATGATAGAATGCATAATGCCAGACTATCATAACCACATAGTCGAGGCCTTATGCTAATACTTAAAAAAGAGTTTTTCAAGGCCTTGTTCCAAGACAATAGTTTGTATAATTAAACCTACAGATGCATCGAGTAGTTATAGCGGGCTCCACCCATTACATAATACATCCAATTAATTCCTCATATGAAGAGGTTTAAACATAACATAAATTTTTTTATTAAAACATGCATACAAAATGTTAATACTTTCTCCATAAACCATGAATGGTATAAAAATAAAACATCCACAGTCAAACATATCACAAAACATTCAATACAATATGAAAGTTTTGTATCATAATAAATATACTTCAAATAATATTAAAATCCATCAAAGGATGTTGACATAGATGAAATCAAAACTATTTGTGATAAATATCCCTTTTTTGAAATCATTAAAAAGTAACACATTTATTAAGGGAGTAATTTAAAATAGATTTTTTAATCAAAGTGTCCCATACAACATTTAATATTTTGAAAATAAATATCATTTCAAAATATTCATGTCCATATAAATGAATCCTTAAAATAATTTTGAAAAAATGAACATTAACTAAAATGATTTAGAAATCTAAATCTTTAAAACATTTAAAATTCTGATCTTGATAGACAGTACCTTTCACAAATTCTTAAAATATTCATTTTGAAATAATTTAAATGTCACATAACTATAAAATACAACATTTAAATTCAAAATATTATTATAATCAAGTAAGGTGAGCTTCAACGATTTTATAATGGCAGAAAATATTCGCAACTTACGTATAAGTTAAAAAAAGACATTCATACCTTAATTCTGTTAAAAATGTTAAAAAGGACCTTGTTTGGAAAACGATGGAATGATTCCTTTATATACATCATATAAAAAGTCAAAAAAGGGTATAAATTAAATTAAAACATATTCTGTAATATAGTAATAATGGTTTGAAATAAATTTTTATGAATCATGGATGTGGATGATAAAGAGGTCCCCGTAGATAATTATGTATAAACAACCTCGGATAATGAAGAGAATGTTAAATAAACACTAACCAATTTGGTAACATACGAAACATACACCCCATGAAAGAGGTATCGTACAATGAAGATGTAAATATTCATAAATTAATATATATTACACAATTAATACAATAATGGGTTATACACACACCACATGCAATAAATAGGTGTTGAACAATGGAAATCTCACGAAATTAAAAGTTAGATAAGAGACTCTTTACCTTGCACCTTCCTTTAGTCATGGTTACGTTTACCTTTTCAATGTAGAGAATGGTATGTTAATAAATTATTCCAGAACCATATTAATATTTATGATATCATACATTTTTCATTTATGACTTTTTACTACCCATTTATTAACAATTTCATTATTAAATTAACATTTCAGGAAATAATTGCTTTCTTTATCGTACGTCTAGATTAGTGATTTAAATACCTAAAGAATATAAAACATCATTTATATATCATATATATTTTTAATATAATTATGTATAATAGATATATATGTGAAATGGAAAACACAGTTTATGGAGACGGTAGTCTGTACGTACGAATAAACACTGAATCTATTTTCATAACGTATTGAACAGAACTAAGTGAATAAAATATATGTAATTAAATATATATATATATATATATATCATAATTATTATTTCATATATTACATTCATATTAGTAATATATATTTTTCATATCACCGATGAATGGTGAATGTGGAAATGAATCTCATCTTGTCGTGGAGACGGTAATCCGTATGTACGCACGAGCGACAATATAATTTCATTAAATGTGTGGAATTGGATGGTATATTTATTTTACAGAGATATTACAATGTTATTTTCATTATTTATATACATATAAATCATCATTATATCCATCCATATAACATAGTGTTGAATAACAAATTACACCAAGGTGTGGAGATGGTAAGCGGTATGTACGCACGCATGGTGACATTATAATTCATAAGATGGATTGAATAATGAATATAGTTGTGCAATATTTATAAAAACATCACAGTGTATAGAGTATACTAGAGTTATTGTTTTATAATGGAAATAACAAATTAAGACGAAATGGAAGAAGAAAAGAAGTTGAAAGAGGGTGGTGAAAACATTACCTCTTCTTCGGGTTATTCTTTTTGATTTGATCAAAAGGGATCCTTAGGTTGGATTTATGATCAAAATATGGCCTCTCGGTTGAATTGAGGGATTTTTAGAAAATATTTGGTTAGATTTTGGATGATAAAAAAGGATTTGAAGGTATGAATTTGAGTGAACGGTGAGTGCCATTTTTATTAGAGGGGTGAGGGGACCTTAAAAAAACTATAAATATTATTTTATAATAATTTCATATTTGTTTTATAATGGCTTAAAAGATGATTATTTAAAGGTTAAGGTTGGGATAGGTCTAAAACCACTCAACCAATTTGTTTTAGACATTTTTGGGTCACTTTATTAACCTTATCATTTAGATTTAACTCTTAGTTAATTAGATTGACATTTACCATGTCTCTTTGTATTATTATATTATATAGTTATTAAACATACTATATACATCCATGAGACCCCAAAGTGTTCCATTAATGATAAGTATATATTATATATGTCCTTTGGATTATCCTTATATTTTTAGGAATAGAATATAAATTAATAATATAATACTTGTTTTAAAAACTCATTTGTGTCAATTTTGACAATATTTATTAATGGATTTTTGTTAAAATAATAACAACTTTATTAATTAGAAAAAAATTCATTTAAGAAATAATTAAATGTCATAGTAACCAATAAAATTAGTTTATGTCATCAAAACATTAAAATTATATTTATTTTAACATTTATTATACTAATTATTTGATTATTTCATTAATAAGAAAATACTGCATCATTATTTTGTCATAAATAAATTTTATTATTAAAAATATAAAAATTATAAATAAAATACCATTATATAGGAAATATTTTTACCTTTATAATTAATATTTATAGTAAAAAATATAACATATATAACCCTATGTAAAAAAATTGTTTTTCTAAAAGATATATGCTTAAGTCATTTTTTGTATTTACTTTAACATAATTAATAGATAGTGTCATTATCCCTTACAAGTGGATCCATTGGGACACAAAATCGACCCAATGATTCCAATGAAATGATATGTATCAACCAATAGGGTTTTAAAACGTTTTAGGGTAATTTATTATTATTAAAATATTATTTTTACCCTTATTTACCGGATTTTCAATTTAACCATGGAAAATAAAATATTTACCGATGTAATTATTCAAAATTTCTACAAATAAAAGAAACCTATTTACATAACTTGGACCTTTGGATTCTACATATGGAATCCATTTACCTAAATTCAAAACACTAAAGTGGTACAAATTAATTTAAAATTAATTCCCACTGTCAAAACAAAAAGCGAGTTTTTATGAAATAATATCTATCAAAATATTGCCACTTATTTATGTCCGCTTTAAATGTGAAATTACATCAAAAAACCAAAATTGTATTAAATGTTAAAAATATATTCTAAATATAATTAAAAATCACTCAAATTGATAATTTATCACTATTAATGATTTTGATTAAAAAATTTGTTTTCAATTAAAATTTATTAATAAAAACTATTCATCAAGAAATGAAAGTTATTCGAAAAGTACCCAAAGATTCTCCATATGATAATTTTGTTATTCTGAATCCAAAAATGAGGTCCATTTTTGAATGAAAATATATATTAAATTTTAAAAAATGGGTATTACTATTTATAATGGCTAGTTTGATAGGTTGTGGTGTGTATAATAACTCAAAGTTGCGTACAACACACGCTACTGTATTGTTCAAAGAGAAGCGTTTCGTGGATGCTTGGGGTGTTACAATCATTCATCCCATGTAAGGTTTTGAGTTATTGATAAGATTCATAGATTAACATTCATCATTCAATCTGCACATGAATGTTACTCAAATATTCTTTCCTTAAATGTTATGTAATAATCCCCACACTAAATGAACATAGTTGATTGATCTTACCTAGGTTGGTAATTCCATATATGATAGGTATCCCCCCTTCAATATGAGAGTTATTTAATGGTTATAAAGAATATCTATTAACCACTTCAATAGGAAAACAATATCCCAAAATATATTATACATGTGCCAACATTATATGAATTTAAAAATAAAATAATGAATTTTATTTTGATCGAATATGTTTTCTACTTAACATAATAATTTTTTTCGATATTTTGTGGAAATATAATATTTTTTTATAATTTCTTATTTTTATTCTTTATTTGAATATTTATTGGATAAATATTCATGGTGGACTTCTAATTAAATAAATACATTATTTTTAAAAAAATTTGATTATGAGGGGAAAATAATTTTATTTTCATTTTTTTCATTGGTTATGTCATATCTATATGAGGATAATGCCACCTATTAATGATTTATTAAATACATACTAAGTTACCTATATTGGTGATTTTTTATTTATATAGGTCCTTTCTACATTAGTATGAAAAATGATGAGGGCTGTTTCAAATGCTTTATTTCATTTTTCTCTATATGATTCCCGCAACTTTGTAATGGTAATATGGATTCGATTTGGGGACATGAAAACATTTTCATCGTGAGAATATTTAATATTAGTTATGGTAAACTATTAAGAATTATATTTCTATTTTTATAAATAATTATTTTTAAATTTTAATTGTTTATTCACATTATCTATGCTTTAATTCCATTTAATTCTAAGGAAACAATAGTTAGAATACATGTTTAGTGAAAAAAGATATGATAGACATGGATATAGAAACAACTATGAATTGTTATGTGGTATTATATATATATATATATATATATATATATATATATTCATGAAAATATAGATATATATATATATATTTCTATGTTCATGTAATTATGATGGGGTTATATTATTTCTAATTCGAATGACATCAAATTCAAGTTACATTTAATAGCTGCTTCAAGTTTATTATCAATATTTTATTTACAGTCTATGGAATTTATAGGTATGTAACAATGTAATGTAATAGGTAATTAATAATAATTTTGACATGTTAAATAATAATATACCCTTTACGAAATTATTTATGGTTCTACGATTTTTATTATTGAAAATTTCCAATGGTTTCTAGGTAATTATTGATGGTTGATGGTAGAATGTTTTTTACAATCATAACAATCATATGATCACATATGGTTCTAATCCTGAGTAGATATTCTTTTAGATTAGTAGTTGAAGAAAACACTAGATGTTAATAAATTTATAATCCCTCATCCTTGAATACTACTTATTATTTATTTAAATTGGTGTTGAAATATAGGAAAATATGTTCATGATATGTAGGTATAGTCTGAAATCACTCATAAGAGATATAATACTTAAAAATTGAAAACAAATTTCATTTAAATTTAAAATGAATAAAAATTTATATTTCAAAGGGGGAGATATTAATGTTTTATAATCCATATATATTTATAAATAATAATTTAATAAGAACAGAAATTAATTTCGGTGGGAAATTACAAAATATCAGAAAAAATAATGGTGTGTGAACTGATTCTCACATTACAAATGATTCATCATCATCCAAAAATATTTTCAATGGTTTTATATCTACCAGTCATAAGAATAATTTAATATGGAATATAATTACATAAAAATCTTTTTAAGTATATATTAAAATGTAGTTTCATATCACATACAAACTAAAGTAGAATAATGAACTCAATTAGTTTTTATCTTATTAAAATTATAACAGAGTAAATTATTTATCCAAAATTCTAGAAATAAATTTAATATTAAAAAATAAAAATTCATTATACATATGAAATTAAATTATTTTGTATCATCTGACCATAAAAAATGTATTATTGTATCAATAATGTAATTTGGAGAGATGGATAACAATGGAAATGGATAAATATTTTTATAATCCTCTAGTTTTGATCATTTATCATCATTCTACTCCTCCTTTATTGTTTATTGTTTTGAAAGTGTTTTTTATTTATGATGGATCCTAAACCTTATTTATATTAATATGAATCAAAATTGAAAGATTATTTCACATTAATTATTATTGAATTTTGGGGTTCTATAACAATATGAACTCATACCATGTTGACATCTCCATTATACATGTGTCCAGTGATTACATTTTTAGCACAATCTAACAAGTTTAAATTATGATAAACAAAATAAATTTATATGACCCCATCAAAATTTCTGTTGTTTTATTGAATGACCCTTCATTTCTATTTTTTAATATTCAAATGACTCCATTTCCATGAAACATACTTGATTTAGAATAATTTTTTTATTTAACTCTTCCAGAGGATCTTCAGGATAAAAAATATCAAAATAATATAAAAAGACAAAAATTAGTTCTAAAAAGAATATAGAATAAACTAAAATAATATAATAAAATCAAGAAAAGTTCAATGACATCCAAATTTTCTAGACCTAAACATTTTCTCACCTTGGAAAAATAAATTAAAAACAAAAATAACACCATTAGTTATGTATTTTAATAATTTGGTTAAAAATACTTGATCCCCAAATCTATAACATATCAAGATTCATTAAAAAATAATAATTATCGTATCTAGATTTTCTTATAAATTCATTATTTTATAAAAATACTATAAAAATAAATTCATCATAATGACATTCATTGCAGTAATTTTAATTTCTATAAAATAAATTTTGTTGGGTCTACAAAAATTGTTTGAAATATTGATTCTTACATTTTTATAATGATAAATTTAACTTCAACACTACTAGAAATAAAAATATTTTTTTAGTATTGTGGACTAAACCGGGGTCTAAATATTTCAGAAGTGGTGGAGTAGTCTTTAGAAATTTTAAATTATTTTATAAAAATTAAGGATAATTATTTAAATAAATTCATTAAAAATAAATCTAAATGACCCTATCAAACCTCACTCATGAGCCTTAGAATTTTTCATATTACTAAGAGAATAATTTAGAACAACATCAAAAGAAAAATTTATCAAAAAATAGAAAAATTTATTAAAATCATTTTATAAATTTTAAAAAAGATAGCTTCATAAGTTCTATGTTATTAATTTTATATATATTAATAAATTTTAGGTTTTTTATTTAAATAAAAACAAATTTAATTTAATTTTTATTAACGTAAACTTTTTATTACATAAAGAAATGAAAAATCATAAAATTTAATTGTCATGACTACAAGTTCATATGATTAAACTATAACCAATAAATTAAATTAGTTTAACTCAGATAAAATTTTAAAAAAGAATCACAAGTAAATTTACTAAAATGTGACCATGATAAATTCAATAATATTCTATGAAATTGAAAATGATATATGATATTTTTATATTAAAATATTTTGGCTCAAGATGTGTTTCTAAATTGATTTTATTTTAGTACCTATAATTCATATCATTTTTTCATGATAAATAAATAGTGTTCTTAATGTCATATATTACTACAAAATTTACTCCTCATGTAAATGAATATAATGTAATACTAATGGTTCCACAGTCCACTCAGTTTGGTAATTTAAATTTTGTATGGCACTAATGACACTAGGTGTCAATATAAGATAAATATATATATATTAGAAGAGAAATATTATTAAACATATTGAAAATATTAATATTTTATAGAGCTTGGGTTTTTTACAATAAATATTTTTAGTTTTTACCTGGATTTATTAGATATTAAAATTCAATGCAAATTTTTCAAACACAACAATATTACAAAAACAAAATTATTTATTCAATTGAAATTATTTTAGAAATAAGATCCTAGATTTTTCTCATTTCAACTTGATGGGTGATAATTATTATAATGTATGTGGAATATGTAATTAAAGACATATGAAAATAAAATTTGGATTCTATATCCCCATACTATTGACCTAAGAATATAAATCTACATATCTACCTTTGATTGAACATACCATCTGATCAATGAGATAAGTGTCTCCTCTTAACAAACTGATGTGAAAGAGAATATAAAATCGTATTGATGTAAATAGGTAATCATTTTATATATTATAATGGGAAAGTAATGGAAATTCTAAGATTATTTTTTGTATAATATGTTCTCATTAGTGATAAGATGATTGATTAGAGGTAGTAATGGGCCACAAAATCAAAAGAAATTTCAATAAATCCCAGTGATGGACAATATTTAAATATGGTTATCTCCTATAGATCATTGTTTATTACTCATTATTATAATTAATTCATTACTATTTTTTATTTTTAATATTCTTAATGCATGAGAAATGAGTGTTTTATTCAATTGAATTCATGAAATTAAATGAAAGAAAGTGAACATAGTAGTTAATAAAAAATATATAGATGTATGGTTTGGCTACTAATGTACCATAATTATACCCTATATTTTATAAATTTAATTATTAAAATCATACAATAATACATGAGTTTCCATCTAATAGATTGGTCATAAAATATTCATGTCGAGGATATATTATCAGTATGAAAAATCTTACCTTCACCAAAAATATACAATGATTATCACAGCATGATTAACCATGTAATACCATCAAAAATATGGATCGATGATATTTCATATCATCCCTTGTGCATGAAAATTGTTGTTATTTTATATTTATCAAATATAAGGGGTGGAGTGTTATAAAATTAAAATGGAATGTGGTTGTGAAAATTCAATGAAAATTGGATGATCACATCCCTAATCCACTTCATACCCACTGACACATCAAATTTATAATTAACCATTGAATAATAATAATTGGTATTTGAAGACAATGGGAAAACCTCCCTTGATATAAATATCTAGGATAGCATCTCACCATCATGAACATTCAAGAGGAATGATTATGGAATTGATTAAGAATAATAAGAATGGAAATAAGGATAATAAGAGAGGTTAGTACCACTATAAATGAATACTATTGTATTTAAATGAATAAATAAAATAATTAATATAAATAATGATGTTAAAACATAAAATAATTTTCATTCAATGCTTAGAGGCCACTATTTCCAACCCTTTATAATATATATGATATATATATTATGTAAAAAATGGTGAACGTCAATGCCTGTCAGATAACTTCCATGTAGACATAGATGAGTGGTGTGATTATTCCATATATGGATGATTGTATATAAAATCCCCATTTTTTATTAAACTACATTCAACCATAATTCATTTTTTCCTCTATTTACATGTTTATGTAATGAGGTAACATTTCTCACAAATATCCATATTTATCTGACCAATAGTATAAAAATATTACGTCACATGTGACCTCATATGCATGGTTACCACATGTGATTGAGATAGTCCTAGTTGTCACAAATGTACTTCAAGAAGTATCTAACATAATGCTTTATAATAGATACCTCTTGAATTTGTATCATAGGTATTGATTTTTATTAATCCTTACAAAAATTTGATGGTTGTTATTGTTTTTGGGCCTAAAGAATATATTACAGATGTAAAATATGTTTCTTTGTTTTTCTAGGAAATAAGGATATATTCAAACATGTAATTATGTATTTCTACTTAATACGAAAAATATTTATCTAAAAACTTATGCGTTCAGGGAAAATATAATTTTATTCATGTATAAAATCTCACCAATAGATTTTATTTTTAAGTATATATAATAGTTTAATTAATTTCATGATGAATGTTAATCATATAGAGTGATACAACATGGGTTATAATAGTATGTAGCAATAAATATATAGGGATACTTCTATATACCAAACATCAAAAATTGTTACACTTATACAAGGGGTGTTCTATTAGAATTAATATAATGACCCATACTTTACGTAGATTGTTATTACTTCAGAATTGAAGCACACTAATTACAACAAATAACAAACCCAGGAATGGGCCGTATAGGTATAGAGTCATTAGAAACTAGGAAACACAAACAACTGGTTCATAAAGCATCTACATTATCTCCCATTTATTTCATCATATCTAGAGTCCCTTTTAGCATATCCTACTTAATAAACTTCTTCCTGCCCTGGGGAAAGAAAACATACTTAAGGGTGAGCTCAAATGCTCAGTAAGGGTAAACAAAAGAAATATCAATCACATCATTTTCATAAAAACATAACATTTTGGAAATCATAACCTACAAAATAGATCATAATTTTATAACATTGGAGAAATCATAGTAGTGAAATGTAATCCCAATAATCATAACATAAAACATGAAACTTTTTGGCATACATACATAATCATAGAGAATCATTTCCTAGTAGTCAAGACACATATCCAAGTCTATCTTAGTGGACCATGTCCATTTCTGAACCGAGTTCAATCCCCGTTTCAGTCCTGTTTCACTGAACCGGATTAATCTACCGTTCCATCCATGTCTATCTCATGAGATATAAATCTTTACCCAATGAATTGGAGGTATATATAGGTCCCAACCATCTCATAATGTTACCATTCTTATGTGTACCAAAAAATCAAAAATCATACATCATTGCATAACCCATGTAATAAAAATGTGATTCTTGAACATCGTGACATCATAAAAAAATTCATATAAGATAAAGGAATTCATAAAAATAATTCCATCACAACATAATCAAATCAATGTAAAAATAGGGATACAAACAGAACCCTATATTATCTTAGATGGAAAATAATTTTGATAAAACGCTTGAACTCCATTCATGAGGAAAATATCCTTTCTACTTCAAAAACATTTTCCTTTCTAAAAATTTCATATAATTTTAAACTAAAATAAGTTGATTAAAAATAAACATGAAAACTTGTAAAGTAATTTTCATGGAAATAATGTTCTAAAAATCCATTCAAGTCGTATAAGTTAAAAAAACATTCTTCATGTACTTTGGCCGGAAAAGTCAAAAAGTACCTTGTACGAAAAATGACCAAAAGATTCCTTTCATAGATTTTACTAAAAACTAACCGAAGGGTAAAATTGGATTCAAACAATTGTATGTGGATGGAAATAATATAACATATTGAGGAAACATGGATGTGGATGATAAATATTCCCCAGTAAATTCTGAAGTAAAAACAATCTCAGATAAAAATGAGATTGTGAGATTTTCCGTTACCAAAGGTCCGATTTGCTTCATATGTGTCCGAAAATCCTGTATAATGATTAAAAAAATGTTATTGACTTATTCCAGAATCATAATTATTTTTATGATATCATATATGGTCATATTCTTAGCTTCTTATTAGTAATATTTCATTACTACTGGTTATTCGGATGTTTATTACTTTTTGTTCTTATGTGTGTTTTGTCGAATAAATTCTTATTATTCTTTTTAGGTTATAGATACCTCATTTCCAGAATGGTATTATTGTTATATATATTATTCATTCATTCAATTCATTTATATAATCATTATGCAATGAAGATCATGTAGAACGAGTCGCATCACATCGTGGAGACGGTATTCCGTACGTACGCACGAGCGATGATATCATTCCCATGATCTTGGAATTGTATTGGAGTGTATGTATACTATTTTAGAATCAATACCACTTTAAAATAATCATATATAGTTTTTCTTTACACCATTATACCCATCCAAGTAAGTTGGTGGTGGAAAATTGATTACACAACGGCGAGGAGACGGTATTCTGTACGTACGCACACGCGGTGATTTCATTTTCCGTAGGATGGATAGATGATTAAATAGGGTTGTTTCATACTTATAATAACATATCAGTATATGATTGATACTTATGTTATTACTTCATAATGAAACAAATAAAGTAGAATAAGTGTAAGAAGAAATAATGTTGAAAGAATCGGTAATGGATATTGCATCTTCTTTGAAGTCCTCTTTGAGGCCTCCTCTTAGGGCACTAAAATTGTTCTTTAAAGAAGACCAGGACCTATAGGATGTTTCTAGGGAAGTGTAGAGGAGAAATTGGTAGGAGTTGGTTGAGCTTGAAGGCTCAAACTGGTATGAGGAGGAGAGGAAAGAGGTCCCCTTTTATAAGGGAGGAGAGAGGCACCTTAGGAAAAACTAAAAATATTATTTCATTATAAAGTCATATTCAGTTTTTGAGAGGCCCAAATTGATTTATATAAAATATAAGGTGGGGATGGGTCTAAATGGTCTCAAACAATAGATTTTAGACAAGTTTAGGTTACTTTTTTAACCTTATCATTTAGATTTAACTTTATGTTAGATAATTTAACTTTTACAATGTCTTCTTCTTTTCTTACAATATAAGGATAATAAACTTACTATAACAAGACAAACGAACCCCAAGTTGTTTATTATTAATATATATAACCTTATCTAAGTCATTTTGCCGAACCTTATATTTTTAGGAATAAAATAACAATTAATAATATAATATTTTTTTTAAAAACCTATTTTATGTCAATTTTGATACTATTAGGTAATTGATTTTTGTGAAAATCATACGAGAACTATTTGTTCTAAAAAAGTTAATTAAATGAATAATAACATGTCATATTAACATATAAATTTATTTTAATTCATAAAAAGTCTCAAATTACATTTATTTGGGTATTTATAACATCAAATATGTCAATATTTCATTAATAAGATAATTACTTCATCATCATTGTGTCATATTTAAATTAAATTATTTAATGTCTAAAAATTACAAATAAAATATCATTATGTAGGAAATCTCTTTAGATTTATAATGAATATTTATAGTCTAATTTATCTTATGTATTACTCAATATTAGAAATGATTTAGTTATTAAAAATTGATTTTAACTATTTTAACCCTTCTATAAATAAATTAATAATAAATGTCCTAATCTAATCCAAGTGGGCCTAACTGATCATATTTTATTCCTAAGGTTGTTTTTGGTCGAATTACACTTATCCAATAGAATTATGACATGTGTTAGGGTAATAATAATATCATTTTTACCCTTAATTACCCTATTTACTTTTTATTGTGGTAAAAAAATGTACGAAGTTACTATTCATAAAAAAATATTTTCATCTCATTGAACCACATTTTAGTCTTTGATATTAACCGCGTCTCTCGGAATTTTTAAATTACACTCACAGAAGCGGTAAAATTGTGTTTTACGTGAATTTCCAAATTCTCATAGGAGGTGGGTAAAAGACGGTGAAAAGTTCAATAAAATTTTTATATATCTAAAATTATTATAAAATGACTGCAATGAATTGAATTGAATATATATAGGTATTATGTATCAATTTTGACCAACAATAAATAATTATTTAGATAGAAAGTTGGTTTTTAAAAAAGTAACCCAGTGTTTTCACTATTCATAAAAAATTAAATGTTTTCAGAAAAATAAAAAAATTTCACCCTATGTTAATTTTGATATTTCAAATCCAGAAATGAAGTCCATTTTGAAAGATAAAATTTATAAAATTTCAATAAGTTGGTATTACTATTCATAACGGCTAGTTTTAATAATATTTTAAAAGGATATCGTTGTTTAGTGTAACTTGGTATTGCGTATAACGCAAGTTATCGAGGAAGGTCGTAGTTGCGTGTAATGAAAGCCAAGATAGTGTTGTGTGTAGTGAATGATTCCTTTGATGATTTAGATAACTTAAAAACAAATATTTCTCAGAAAAGTCTCGGGTGTTACATTCTACCCCCCTTAAAATGAATTTCCCCCTCGAAATTTGTCACTTTGTAACAAACAGATGAGGATACCTCTCCCTCATCATATCCTTATGCTCCCATGTAGCTTATTCTAATTAGTGGTTCCTCCATAAAATATTCACCAAGCCAGTGGTCTTGTTCCATAGAACATTTTCCCTACGATCCATAATCTCTATCAGCTGTTCTTCATAAGAAAGATCTTGCTCCAGTGGTACAACTTCTGAGGTGAGTACATGTGAAGGATAAGGTATGTACTTTCTCAGGAGAGATACATGGAACATATCGTGAACTTGGGAGAGATTAGGTGGAAGCGCCAATCGGTAAGCTACCTTCCCAACACGATCAATTATTTCGAAAGGACGGGTATATCTAGGGCTCAGCTTTCCTGTTTTCCCAAATCTCATTACTCTCTTCCAAGGAGATATTCGTAAGAAAACTTTATCACCCACATCAAACTCTAGGTATTTTCTTCGGTTGTTGACATATCTTTTTTTTCGACTCTGAGCAGCTCTAATGTGTTGTTGAATAGATATGTCCTTTTCTGCCATCTCATCAACAAGATCTGGTCCAAATAGCATTCCTTCCCAAACTTCATCCCAGCAAGTTGGAGTCATACATTTCTTTCCATAGAGGGCATCATAAGGAGCCATCTGAATACTGGAGTGAAATCAATTATTATAAGAAATTTCCACCAAAGGTAGGTGTTGATCCCAAACACCTTTGAAATCCATAGAGCAAGCTCTCAACATATCTTATAAAGTTTGAATTTTCCTCTCAGAATGATCGTCTATCAGAGGATGATAAGCAGTGCTGAAACTCAACTCTCTATCCAGAGTATGGTGAGGACTTCTACAGAACATTGAGGTAAACCTCATATCCCGATCAGATATAATAGAAAGTGGTACTTCATTTAATCTTACCACTTTCTTTACATATATCATGGCAAGCTGATCCAAAGAGAAATCCTCTCTAATAGAAATGAAGTCTGTAGACTTTTTAAGACGATCAACTATGACCCAGATAGCATTATTTCCTTTTGATGTTTTAGGATGTCCGGTGAGAAATTCCATTGTGATGTTTTCCTATTTCCATTCAGGTATGGGTAATGGTTGTAACATCCCCTTAGTCTTCTATCGCTCAGCTTTAACTTGCTGACAAACCAAGCATTGAGAGACATATTCAACAAAATCTCTTTTCATTCCATCCCACCAGAAGTACTCTTTCAGGTTCATATACATCTTCGTGCTTCCAAGATGAATAGATAATGAAGAACTATGAGCCTCATCTAGAAACTCCTTCTTTAATTCTGGGATGGGAGGAACACAAACCCTATTCCTAAACATTATCATTCCATAACAATCAAGGTTGAATTCAGGAACATATCTCACCTTCTTTTGTAACTCTACATCTTCATTCATTGCCTCTTTAATCTTCACCTGTATAGATGGTTGAACATTCATTTGAGAAAGATGTGATTTTCCTCTTCCATTATAATTCCAGGATATATCCTTTGTAAATACATAAATATTGGATCTTTTGTGATCCTCATCATGGATAAACTGGCATGGTCTTGTAGACTTAATGCATCTGCCACCTTGATTGCTTTTCTAGGGTGGTAATGAATTGAGCAGTCATAATCCATAATCAGCTCCAACCATCTTCTTTGGTGCATACTCAGCTCCTTTTGTGTGAAAATATACTTTAATCTTTTATGATCAGTATAAATATCACATCGTTCTCCATAAAGATAATGCCTCCAAATATTTAATGCAATGATTACCATAGCTAACTCCAAATCATGAGTTGGGTAATTTTTCTCATGGATTTTCAACTGTTGTGTGGCATAAGCTATCACCATATCGTTTTTCATGAGAACACACCCCAATACCTTCTTGGATGCATCACTATAGATCACAAAACTCTCTCCACTACAAGGCAGTGTGAGTACAGGTGCACTGGATAACCTTCTTTTTAACTCCTTGAAATTCTTTTCATATTCCTCTATCCAAACAAACTTAAATCCTTTTCAAGTCAACCAAGTGATTGGATTAGATAATCGTGAAAAAATATTTCACAAAACATCAATAATATCCAGACAAACCAAGAAAACTTCGGATCTCAGTTACTGTTGTTTGTCTCGACCATCTTTCGATAACCTCTGTTTTTGTTGGATCCACAAATATCCCTTCTTTTGAGATTATGTGACCCAAAAATGCAACTTTTTTAAGACAAAATTCACACTTGGTAAATTTGGCATAAAGCTTCTCCTTCCTGAGGGTCTTCACTATAATTCTCAAGTGGTCTTCATGTTCTTCCTTTCATTTTGAATAGACAAGAATATCGTGTATAAAGACTACCACAAACTGATCAAGATAGTCTCTAAAGACTCTATTCATCAGATCCATGAAGATAGCAGGGGCATTATTAAGACCAAATTGCATCACTATAAATTAATAGTGTCCATACCTTGTACGGAAATCCATCTTTGGTGTATCCTCTCTTTTGACCCTTAATTGATGATACCCTGAACGAAGATCAATCTTAGAAAAGTATTGAGCTCTGTGTAGTTTGTCAAATAAATCATCAATGCATGGGAGAGGATGTTTGTTCTTGATAGTGATCTTGTTATGTTCTCGATAATCAATGTTGAGTCTCATTGATCCATCTTTCTTCTTAACAAACAGAACTGGTGCTCCCCAAGGTGACGCACTAGGGTGTATGAATCCCTTATCAAGATTATCTTTGGGTTGCTTCTTCAATTCCAACAAATCAATTGTGTTCATTCTATAATGTGTCTTCGAAATAGGTAATGCACCTGGTATGAGTTCAATTGAAAACTCAACTTCACGATTTGGTGGAAGACCCGGTAAATCCTTCGGAAAGACATCGTCAAACTCCCGTACAATGGGCATATTCTTAATCGTGACATTATCAACAGCCATTTGAGATAAATAACCATCATTTTGTGGAATCAAGAACCATATGATAGAAGAAATTTCCACTGGAAGGTTATGTTCATCCTTGCATCGATAAAAGATAATAGATTGATCTGGAATATGAAATGTGAATTCCCTTCATTGGAAATTGATATGATCTCCATATAAAGAATGTCAATCCATGCTAAGAATCACATCAAATTCCACTATAGAAAGGATCACAAGATTTGCAGGAAGCATTTTCCCACAAACTTCAATCGGAAAAGAATTATAAACTTTTGATGCGACCGTTGTTCCATTAGGTGTTGTCACAGCTAACTCAACATCTAATTGTTGAGGTAATACAGTGATACACTTAGAAAATTATTTAGAAATAAAAGAGTGGGTGGATCCAGAATCAAATAAAACATTTTCTACTTTAGAGAGGATGGTAAGTGTACATTTCACAACTTCATTATAATACTCCACATCAGTGATAGAAATTGCATGTGACTTTACTTTGTTTTTGGCCTTAAGAGTTTGTTGACATCGATCATCATCAACAAATCTTGGATTAGGGCATTGATTGGCATAATGCCCCATTTCCTTGCACTTGTAACATTGAAGTGTAGGAGGTGCACTCTGTGTAGCCCTTTCATTGTTCGCATCACTAGACATCTTCTTCCCATCATTGTGGAATTCAAATGCCCGATGACATTCCTTTCCACATGTGAAACATTTACATGTCCCTTTAAGACAACTCCCTCCATGTTTCTTTCCACACTTTTTGCATAAAGGAAAACTCATCTTCTTTTCACCGTGCTCTTTAAATTTTCCTTTGAATTCCATTTTCCACTTCTTATCAAACCCATATGATTGATGGGTTACTCCAATCTCCATCTCAACTTTGAGAGCACATCGAACGATTTCCTCATAGCTATTTAAGTCCCTTATGGCTAACGCCCTTCGAAGACTTGGTTTTAAGACAGTAAAGAATCGATCGTTCTTACTCTCAGGTTGGATAATATTACTAGAAGCGTACCTTGCAGGTCTTGTAAAATTTTCTTCGTAGGTACCTATAGAATCATCATCCTTTTGTTTTAGTTAAAGAAAATACTTCTCCATCTTTGTTCGAAGAATACGAGGGAAGTCCTTGTTGAAAAATAAGTTCTTGAACTCGTCTCATTCCATGGACCCAATTTCATCTCCTGGCCTCGTATTCTTGAGAATATTCCACCATTGGTCAGCTTCACCTTCCAAACGATAAACTAAAAAGATGACTTTATCATGTTATGAACATTGAAGAACAAAAATTATCTTTTCAGTGGTACTGATCCATTGTTCAACCACTAATGGATCAGTAGACCCGCTGAATGAGGGTGGACACTGCCTCATGAAGGATTCAACATAATATTGCTCCTTCCTTTGCTCTTTTGGAAGTCCTGCATGATTCATAGATTAAGAAAGTTGTGTGAGCATGGCTACAAGATTTTTCATTCCATCTCCCATAAACTTAGATTGCTCAGGAGGACAATCATTGCATTGCCCATCGCATTCCGCATTAACACAGTTCCTTTGGGTTCCAGCCATTGTCTAAAACCAAGAAGAATAGAGCGAGAAACACTAATTATAATAGGAAAACCACATAATCAAGAATAAAATGTCACACTTAGGGTCTTATCAAAGGGTTTCATGGCCATTTTTTTAAACACTATGATTGTGTTCTATGCTTAGACTTATCCTTAGGGTTCTTACTAAGGCTTTGACATCCTAGTTTCTATAGGTTGACTATACCTTTCCTCTGATACCAAATATAACGACCCATACTTTACATACATTGTTATTACTTCAGAATTGAAGCACTTTTATTAAAACATATAACAAAACTAGGAAAGGACCATATAGGTATAGAGTCTTTAGAAACTGGGAATCATAAACAACTGGTTCATAAATAATCTACACTATCTCCCATTTATTTCATAATATCCAGAGTCCCTTTTAGCATATCCTACATAATATCATTATTCCTGACCTAGGGAAATAAAACATATTACAGGGTGAGCTCAAATTCTCAGTAAGGGTAAACAAAAGAAATATCAGTCACATCATATTCATAAGAACATAACATTTTGTAAATATTAACCTGCAAAAGAAATCATAATTTCATAACATGGGATAAATCAAATTAGTGAAATTTAATCCCAATAATCATAACATAAAACATTAAACTTTGTGGCATACACAAATAATCATAGAGAATCATATCTTAGTAGTCAGGACTCTTATCCAAGACTATCTTAGTGGACAAAGTCCATTTCTGAACCGTCTTCACTCCTCATTTCAGTATTGTTTCACTGAACTGGATTAACCTGCCATTCCAACCATGTCTATCTCATGAGATATAAATATTTACCCAATTAATTGGAGGGAGATATAGGTCCCACCCATCTCATAATGATACCATTATTATGTGTTCCACAAATTCAAAAATCATACATCATTGCATAACCCATGAAATAAAAACGGGATTCTTAAACATCGTGACATCATAAAACAATTTATATAAGATAAATGAATTCATAAAAATAATTTCACCATAACATAATAAAATAAATGTAAAAATATGGATTGAAACATAACCCTATATTATATTATATGGAAAATAATTTTGATAAAACACTTGAACTCCATTGTTGAGGAAAATATCATTTCTACTTCAAAAACATTTTTCTTTCTTAACATGTCATATAATATTAAACTAAAAGAAGTTGATTAAAAATAAACCTGAAATCTTGTAAAGGAATCATTATAGAAATAATTTTCTAAAAATCCATTCATGTATTATAAGTTAAAAAAACATTCTTCTCGTACTTTGGCCAGAAATGTCAAAAAGTACCTCGTACGAAAAAATACAACAAGATTTCATTCATATCATTTACTAAAAACTCACCGAAGGGTAAAATTGGATTTAAACAATTGTATGTGGATGGAAATAATATTACATATTGAGGAAACATGGATGTGGATGATAAATATTCCCCAGTAAATTCTGAAGTAAAAACAATCTCGGATAAAAATGATATTGTGAGATTTTCCCTTACATTTGGTCTGATTTTCTTCGTAAGTATCTGAACCTCCTGTATAATGATTTCAATAATATTATTGACTTATAAAAGAATCATAATTGTTTTTATGATATCATATATGGTCATATTCTTAGCTTCTAATTAGTAATATTTCATTACTACTTATTATTTGGATGTTTATTACTTTTTGTTCTTATGCATGTTTGGTCGAATAAATTATTATTCTTCTTTTTAGGTTATAGATACCTCATTTACAGAATGTTATTAGTGTAATATATATCATATTAATTCATTCAATTCATTTATATAATCATTATGCAATGAAGATAATGAAGAACGAGTCACATCACGTCGTGGAGATGGTATTCCGTACGTACACACGAGTGATGATATCGTTCCCATGATCGTGGAATTATATTGGAGTGTATGTATACTACTTTAGAATCAATACCACTTTACAATAATCATATATAGTTATTATTTACACCTTTATACATATCCAAGTAAGGTGGTGGTGGAAAATAGATTACACCACGACGTGGAGACGGTATACCGTACGTATGCACGCGTGGTGATTTCGTTTTACGTAGGATGTATAGATGGTGAAATTGGTTTGTTTCATAATTATAATATCAAATCAGTATATTAGTGATAATGATGTTATTAATTTATAATGAAAGAACTAATTAATAAGAAGTGAAAGAAGAAATAATGTTGAAAGAATTGGTAACAAATATTTCCGCTTCTTTGAAGTGCCTCTTTGAGACATCCTCTTAGGGAACTAAAATTTTTCATTGAAGAAGACCAGCACCTGAAGGATGTTTCTAGGGAAGTGGGGAGGAGAAATTTTCAGGGGTTTGACAAGCATGAAGCCTAAATGTTGTGTGAGAAGGATAGGAAGGAGGTTCCCTTTTATAAGGGAGGATAGGGGCACCTTAAGAAAAACTAAAAATATTATTTTATTATAAAGTCATATTCGGTTTTTAATAACTCCAAATTAATTTATTTCAAATATAAGGTATGTATGGGTCGAAATCCTCTAATCCAATAGAATTTAGACAAGTTTAGGCTTCTATTTTAACAATATCAATTAGATTTAACTTTAAGATAGATAATTTAACTTTTACCGTGTCTTCTGGTTTTCTTACAAAATAAGGTTAATAAAGTTACTATAACAAGTAAAACGAACCCCAAGTTGTTTATTATTAATATATATAACCTTATCTAATTCAGTTTCCCGAACCATAGATTTATATCAGTATTTATAACATCAATTATGTCAATATTTCATTAATAAGATAATTACTGCAACATCATTGTGTCATAGATAAATTAAATTATATAATGTCTAAAAATTACAAATAAAACATCATTATGTAGGAAATCATTTTATCTTTCTAATGAATATTTATAGTCAAATTTATCTTATGTATAACTCTATATTAAAAATGATTTAGTTATTAAACTTTGATTTTAACTATTTTAACCCTTCTTTAAATAAATTAATAATAAATGTCCTAATCTAATCCAAGTGGGTATAAATGGTCATATATTATTCCAAATGCTGTTTTTGGTATAATTACACTTATCCAATAAAATTAGGACATGTGTTAGGGTAATAATAAAATAATTTTTACCTTAATTACCCTATTTACTTTTAACCGTGGCAAAAAAAATAAGAAGTTACTATTCACCAAAAATTATTTTCATCTCATTGAAACACATTTTAGTCCATGATATTAACCATGTCTCTCAGATTTTCTAAATTTCACTCACAGAATCGGTAAAATAATGTTTTATGTGAATTTCCAAAATTCTCAAAGGAGGTGGGTAAAAGACGGTGAAAAGTTCAATAATATTTTTACATATCTAAAATTATTATAAAATGACTCCAATGAATTGCATTGAACTTATACAGGTATTATGTATTTATTTTTACCTAAAATAAATATAAATAATATAAATAACTATTTAAATAAAATGTCGTTTTTTAAATAGTAACCCAGTGTTTTCATTATTCATCAAAAATTGAATGTTTTCAGAAAAATACCAAAATTTCACCCTAAGCTAATTTCGATATTCCGAATACAAAAATGAAGTCCATTTTGAATGTTAAAATTTATAAAATTTAAAAAGTTCGTTATTACTATTCATAACGGCTAGTTTTAATAATATTTTAATAGCATATCGTTGTTTAGTGAAACTTAGTATTGCGTACAATGCATGCTCTCGAGGAAGGCCGCAGTTTCATGTAAAGAATGCCAAGCTAGTGTTGTGTGTAGTGAAATATTTATTTGATTATTTAGGTAACATAAAAACAAAATATTTCTCATAAAAGTCTCGTGTGTTACAATTAATATTATATATAACTTTATTTTCAGTGTTATTCATACGTAACAAGTAACTTCCCTATTAATTCATAAATATATAGGTTCATTCAAATGAAAATTATCAAAACATTAAATTAATTATATATAAAATTCATTTTAAAAAATATAATAAATAAAATGTCATTATTTTACCACTATCACATTGTTTTATAAATTATACATAAAAACTAAAAATGTAATAAATACCTTTAAAATTCAAAAATAATGAGAAAATGATGAATTAATTGAGTGATTGTAATATTTAAAAATTTTGTATTATTAGTTCCAAAACAGAAACATTACACTATATGGAAATACCATATATCTATATCAAATCCACAAGAAAACAAATAATAAGAGAATGTACAATTATCCTTTAAATATAAATTTTATTATATTTTATTTATATAATTAATTAACTTCTGTTTTCACTTTTCACAATGAAATATTTTCCAAATAAAAATGAATTCCATGATCAGTCCATAACCTACATAATATATTTATTCATTTTACTACTCAATTTAGAAAAAAATATTATAGTGTTATGTTTATAATTTAAATTTTCTTAGGAAACCTTATGCTGGAAAAATTAGTATTCCATCACTCACTAAGAAAATGAATTTATATTTTATTTTGAGGATTATGATGGAAAATTTTGTTTTCTTTGTGTAGGTGGGAAGAATATTTTAAACTGAGGATATAAAGAATAGGTTTTTATGTAAAATTTCATACATCAATATTCTAGTATTTTATTTGTGTAATTACTCACCAAATTCCCCATGAGAAATGATCGTTATATCAAATTTCATTTTTTATGGTTCATGTTTTTAAATAATGAATCATATTTAATTATATGAAATCCTTATTCACCATTTTCTATATATATATATATATCATTTATTTTTTAATAAAATATATATATTCAATTATATATCTACTTTTTATTTAGATGGGATGCCAATTGGTATAATGAATTTAATCCTTCCCAATATTTAAGAGGTCATACATTAATGACTATACCCCCAAAATATACCCAAAATTAAAATTATTACCAAGGAACAAGAATAAAAAATCCTTCCCTCAAACAAATACTTGAAATAATCATTATAACATATTATGAAATATTATATGTAATGTAAAATTGGAATGAAATGTGGAAAAAACAATTAAGTCCATTCATGGTTTTCTATTTTCCTAACTAGGGTTTGTATAAAAGGGTATATTTAATGATTTTCCCCAACCATATAAAAAATCCATTAATTATATACCAGTAAAAAAGTAAAAATAAAATATCAAATTTTCACACAAAATACACGTTTCACAATGAAAGTGAGGATATTAAGAAGAATATTTCAAAATATTTTAGAACACCTCTCATAATGAGAAATAAAATATAGTCCCATGTATATGGTAAGGATCTTAAATATAGGTCAAAGTCATAAAAATACTTGAAATTTAATGTTATTTTAATTCATTAATATTAATAACAATTTAAATATAATTTCACTAAAAATATTTCACAAAATATATTTAAATTTTCTCTAAGGTAAAAATTATAATGAATTTTCATATGATATAAAATTCTATAATAAATAAATATATGACTAATGACACCATTTAAAAACTAAAATCATTTTTAACTACTCCCACACAGACATAAAATAAATGTTTAAAATCAAATCACAATTAGCAACCATACAAAATGTGGTTGGTGAATAAAATAAAGAAGGAAATTGAAATAAAATCTAGTTATTATGTGTCAACTAGCTTTATATAGGCTACTAAATTCCACATTTTAAAACCTATAAATTAAAATAATAAAAACATTAAAATTTTATTCATATATTGTTCAAAAAGTATATGTGAGAGTTGAATGAAAATTTATGTAACAACTCATGTTTTTCTCGAAAAATTAATATTATATTCTATGGTTTTCTCTATATGAACAACTAAAATCCAATAAAAATATTAGTCTTGATATGTTATATGTCAAATTATTAAGTATAAATAGTGGTAAAAAATTATGAAATATATATAAATTAATATATATATATATATAAGAAAAAACAAAATAAATTTATCCTTAAACATCACACTCAATTATTTCTACTAAACAATTAATAAAATAAATTATTATACATAAAATTTAGTTTTTAAAATGGATACTTTTTCATTCATGGTGTATATATTATTATCTATAATATTACATGAATATTTAATATACCAAAAATGAATTCATATGAAAAAAAATGTTCTAGATATTATATTATTTTATTTTAAAGAAAAATTTATAAAATTTAATAAATTAGTTTTATCACGTGAAAATATTTTTTCTGGGATATTTAATTTTCATATTATATTATGATTAATGTTAAAAATAATTTAAAATTAATTGATTTTTTTGTGGATAGTGAAAAATACAATTTTGTAATATATAGTATCTTTTAAAACATCACTTGGATATAAGAATAACCAAATACATAGAAAGATATTTTCATGAAAAAATATTTTCGTTTTTTTAAATTATATATTTTAAATTACAATTTATCAAATGCACACTATATTAGAATTTTTGAAACATAATTAACATTTTCTCAAAAAAATAAATCCAATATACTAGGAATTATTATTTTAAAATCAGTTCTTTCAAATTGATACAAATGGAACATATTTTAAATATATAATTTTTAGGAACAAATTATCTAATAAGGGAAAACCGACTTTTATTCATAAATATTTATTTATCTTCAGTAAACAATAGTGTCCCTAATTAAAAAATTAATTTTCAAAGAATAATATTATTCTAAATATTGTATTTTTTTAATATTAAATGAATAGTTTTAAAACAAAATGCAATTAAATATTTAAAAATATATTAGTATGAATTAACACTCATTTTATGGGTTATAATTAATAAATTATACTAAGAAAACATAATGTGTAAACTAACAATTTTCTAGAAGAAATTTTTTTTCAACAAATAATATACTTTGATCTAAATGTTAATTTTATGTTATTTTCAAATTGAATTAAAATAAACAGAACTTGAATTTAGATTTATAATGTAAAATTATTTTAATAATGGATGGTGTATATTTTTTTTATAAAATATTAGATAATATTATTATTTAATTATGATTAATACGTGTTTAAATGAAAATTCTAATTTTTCTCAAATTATAATAAATAACAGAGACCTTTAGAATATAATAAAAACATTTTTTATGTTTCAAAATCTTTCCCACATGTCTCCCCAACCATCCCTCACATATCATACCTATATTTCACCCCATTCCATTATTACCCCATACATATCACTATATTCTTTGGAATAGTCCCACTCTATCACTTATAAAAACGGGATCTTTAATACCATTTTAATACTCAACTATAATTTTGAAATTTCCTCAAAATTGTTATCATAAATTCTTCTCATTGAAATAATTCCCATACCCTAGTTCCCCTTTTCAAAAATTTTTTTCCAAATTCATTAAAATATAAGGTCATCATCAAAAGGAAGTTCGATGTCTCAACGTATGTATAATATCGTTCTTACTGTTTTCTTCTTATTATTTAATATCTAAACCAACCATAAAAACAATACAATAATAACATGAGATTCAATATTGTGTTGATATTTTATTATAATAATGGAATAACATTTATTTATTCTCTTCTATCTAATAAAAATAATCATCTTTAGTGTGTATTCTTGGATTACCGCCTCAACAGAGCTAGGATTTTGGTTTTCAATCACCACCTCTCATGAATTATATATCCCATGATTCCTGTTAATTACCCATCATTCATTTATTTTGATTGTATATTAATTTAGAGTAATATTTTATGAGTTTATGAGTGGTTTTAAAAAAATAGTAATTTCTCGAGGTTCACGGTTTGTGCACAATTAGCAAAAACCTTGCTCCACATCCATAAATCCATGAAAGGGAAGACTATGGGAATTGGATAGGTGCACGATTGTCACATGGGGTATCCAAACCACTCATGTTTTCGAGAAAATATGATTTTCTGGAAATAGAGTTAAAATCAATGTTTTAGTGAGGTTTTTCTAAATGTAGAATCTAACAATGTGAGGTGTGGACTCAAAAAAGATGTGCCACATGGTTAGGACATGATTTCAAAAAAAATGTGTCCAAACTATTCAGCGTTTAGTTAGACCTACATAGAATGTGGTGACAATTTTAATTTCACTTTCAGACTCCCTATAATCCCCTATTCACTCCCTAACCCTAATTTATTTTTCTCTTAAGGATTGAGGGAATATACCTTTAGATATATAGGAAATTATACTGTGAAGAAAAGTGTGTTAGATGCTCAGATTCATTGATAAGTCATTCATCCCTATTATTCCTATATATAGAATTCTTCTCTCTCTCTCTCTGGTAATCATATATCTAATCAATGGTGGATATATCCACATTCAATGATCATAGTCATGATGGATTATTATTATTTTGGTTGCAATAAAAGAGATCCAAGGCCTTATCTTGAGTTTAATTGATCTATTATTTATTTTAATGAGCTGATGTTAGGTAGGTGGATTGTCTCTCAACTCCACATGATTTATAACCCGATGTTTTAGTTTTAATTACATAATTTTCTTGCAGTTATGTGGATATCCTTAGTTTAATCATGGTGTAAATCCCATTTGGTATTATATTTATAAAATTATTGTAAAATTGGTTGGATTTTAGAAGACCTCATTGGTTTATAGTATTAAAATCATCATTTCAAAATTATGTATTTTAATTATGTATTAAAAATTGAAATTATTGAAATAAATAAATGTTTTTGAATGTTTTTACATAGATTTGGGAAATTACAGTTTGCATCAGTTCATTATTATTAGATGTGATATTATGCAATGGGCATGTGCGTTTGGAAAACGTCGTAATTCTCACCTTGTGTTGACTTGGTGGATCATTGAGATGCCACTCTGGATTATGTAATTTTCATATAGCAGTGCATGGTGTGTGTGGAAGCATAGATATGGTTTTGAAAAATGATTCTAAAAAGGTTTTGAGATTTTTAATTTCTTCTCTAAGAAACATTGATTGGAATTTATATAAACTATTTATAATGAATTTAAACTATTAAATCTAAATTAGGATAAGATGTTCTTTCCAAGTGGAATGAGTTGGGAATTTATTGTATAAATGCTAATGTGTTTATAACTTCATTGGAAATATTATGAATTATCATATGTCACCTATTAAGACATAGTTAAAAAAAGGTATCTCAATTCCTTAGTTATGATTGGTGATATAGGGGGAAAAGATTCTAGAGTTAGATTTGGAGTGATTTGGGTGTTGATTGTTTATATAACTTGGTATTTAGTAGTTTTTTGGAATTTTATCATCACTTTGAGTTTTTATTTTGTCTTTCTATTGTAAACATATATGGATTATTGGTATGTTTTTTTTTGAGTTGTATTTTTTACTCATACATCATATATAGGATTGTTTAGTGTTTATATATGTTGTTTAGATGCTCTATTAATGTAAAATCATCCACCAAATTTTCTTAAGTCTCGTAGAATTTATTTACATCGATTTAGGTCTTGCAAACGTATCCAATGGAATAGTATAACCATCTCTTTCTCTCAAGAAAATTAGGTGGGACAAGATATTAGAAATGGTATCCATCTTGGTCAGTTCATCTTTCTATTTAGGGAAAATTATATATTTTTCTAATCAATCAATTGGGTTTATTGGGATATATGGTTGTTTTATCTTGAAACATATATCATAAAATTATATAGATTACCTTTTAATATTGACCATTAAGTAACCAGGGTGTTTTTGTACTTATGTTTTTGGAAAATCTTCTCGTTAGTATCAATTTATCTCTATGGGTTTAGAAGAATACATTAGTATCCCATGAATTGATAGCAAGGCTTCCCATCTCAAGATAATTTAATCCTGATGGAAGGGATGAAATTTAATATATTTAAAAAATATATATATAAAAACAATGGGATTTGTTATGGTATTAGTTGACCATTAAGGTGGATCTCATCACATATTGGTGATATGGCCATTACAAGGGATCCATCAATTTTAGAAATAAATGAAATAATTATCCTCCTTTAAAAATGCATTAAAATCCATTAATTAAGGCATTGAAACCTTTTTTCAATGAAATTTAAAAAATAGAAAACTACAAAAATCTCGAAAATTGGATCAACTTTAGATCTACTATTTTTTATATACCATTAGTGATCTTTAATTGGTGGTCTAATGTCAGGATGATATGACATTTTTAATCTACTTCTAGAGATCTACCATTAGTGATCTATCAATAGAGATATACCATTGGTGATCTTGTGACAGAGATCAAATTTTGGTGATCTACTTCAAAAATGATCTACCATTTGTGATCTACCACTAGATATTTCCACTTATTGATCTACCACTATAGATCTACCATTTTTGATCAAATTCCAGGATATACCATCATTCATTAAAACCCCTATTTTTCCTCCAAAACACCTCAAAACATCTCCCTTTCTCAACCAGACACCATTGAAATTTTCCTAAGAACCCCAATCACCATATTTCATACAATCTAAAGGTCCATAAGGTCTATTTAATTACATAAAATAAATATCAAACTATTTTTCCCTGTATAATTAAAAAATAGGATGTAAAGAAGAAATTATCTTAATAAACATCATATTAGTTACATATCAAGGATATCATCTTACAAAAATGATACTAGCAATATAACCCTCAATTTCAAATAGTCACAAAACATGTCATACAACATCATCACTATATAGCCACACATGCACCACCACCATCCAACATCCACATTGACTAAATAGAAAACCACAACAACCATCTAACTGCATCATCCTCGAAACGTGAATAAGGGAATTCAATCCTCCATGATTGTATATTGTATAATATCAGTGGAACTGAATATCCAAAATAGGATTAATCATATGATAGAATAATGTGTCTTGATAAGGAATTAATTCCCCCCTTTTCATATTACATTCCATTATCACATGTCATTCATTCCAAAATATATAAAACTGCACATCAGATAAAATATCATGGTATCAATCAAAAAATTACAAGAATTAATGAGAAATGAAATGCACAAAATAGCTTTGGAAACTAGGAACACATCTATGTATCTTGATTATAAGTACATTCCTATAACCCCCCATTCCTCTATAACAAAAAACTATGGGAATGGTCTTTCCACAATGTTCCTTTTCTTGGCGATCCATGATCACTTCTTGAAACTCTAGTAATGTTGTATTATCCTTAATGACCAAATCTTCATAATCAATGAAATGGCAGTCATCCAGAAGATACTATTGATGAAGAGAAATTTTAAATACGGCTTTGATCCTCTTCAGTTGAAGTGTAAATTCCATCCAATATGCCACATCTCCAACTATCTCCAACACATCAAAGGGTTCAATAAACCAGGGAGAATGTTTACTTCCTATTCAAAACCTTAATTTTCCATGTGGATGAGATACCTTTAATAATATATGCTCTCCAATCATATATTACATGGACCTCCACCAGTGATCTGTATAATACATCTAACAATCTGTCTTTACTTAAATCTTATCATGAACAAGATGAACACTCTATATAGTGATCTAAACCACATTGGGTTTAAGAAATAATAACTCCCTAACCTCCATATAACACAATAGAGAACAATGTATTCTCACAAAAAAACCCCAAACAGATCCACACCAATGGAAGAGTGATGGTTATTAATATATGAAAACACAACTAAGGGAATGGGTCATATCCAATATACACTAATATCTATAATGTACACAAATATTATGTACACTAGAATATAGATAGTTTGATCTGTCTTCCCATTTTTCTGAGGGTGGAATGTAGTTATAACATGTAGTTAAGTGGTAAATAAAAATACATTCCCATTTTGACTCATGACGTAAATTTTTTTATCCTTATCCTAGAAGATCGATCTAGGCACTCCATGAAACTATACAGACTCATAAACAAACCACCTTACCTAAACCTCCACTTGATAGGACTACTTGATTGCTAGGGAGTGAGCTGATTTTTTAAATGGTTTATTAAAACATAGGTGGAAACATAACCCCATTAAGATCATAGTAATCCTATGAAATAATAAAGTGAAATTTCATCCCATTCCAATTTGGGAACACTAATAGAGTTTAATAAACCACCGTGAATACAATGCCTAGCCTTTAACTACTAGTGAACCAAACACCTCTCCATGAACTCTGCCATCACCTGTTTCATCCCAGACCACCAATACTACATCCTTAAGAAATTGTAAATCTTGGAAACTCAAATTTTTATGAATAAATGTTATATATAAAATTAATTATGGACTCCCTCATGCATCACCCATAAAAAAATAACCTCCTATGAAACATCATCCAATTTTTACTGTAAGACACTGTCATTTTCCCTGAACGTCTCTCTATGAGTTTCTCCTTAAACATATTTCAATGGAATATTTCTATTAATTTAAACCAGAGTTTTAATGTTTCATTGTGAATGTATATTTTTTTATAATAATCATAGACTTGGATTGTGGGGAACATGATAAAAACAGAAGGGGATCCTCATGGGGAGTGGATCAAAGATTCTATTTTAATAAATGGGGATCAAGTATAAATGGGTCCAGTTTTACTACCGGATATTGGTTATTTTAGAAGATATAAATCATGTTTACAGTATTATAAGGAAACTAGGATGAAAATTATATGATTGATATTAGTATTTCATGTAAATGGGTTACAAAATGTGTAAAATACACCAGATTAATTTTATCAACTAATTCATGATGTAAAGTGGTTACACATCATGAACCAATCACATAATGTGTAATTTGTAGGTAATTTTAATATTCATTTGACAAAATGGATTTTTGGAAAATCTTTATAAAATTAAATGCACGACGTGTAAATGAATTAAAAGTTGTTTAACATCCTGTGTAGAAGTTTTAATTTTTTCATGAAAATGATTTGACTCTCATTTTTTCATCTAGTATTATCCTACTCAAAAATAGGATAGATTCCAATTGATTTCTGAGTTCCTCTCTATATTACAAACATCTTATTTGTGAGATTGATCTCTAGTAACTGGTTCATCTTTATTTTCCTTTCACTTTTTCATTCTCTGATTGTTGCAGTGTAATCTATTGACTGTGTTCATTATTGGTTTTTTCTTGATTTGTTTTTTTATTTTTTAATTGATATCATATTCACCTTCTTATTTTTTATTATTTTTCATAGTAAAGATTATGTTTTTTATTATTTAAATGTAGGGGGTATAAATATGAACCCTCTAAAATGATTTGCAATTGTGTAGTATATGAAATAATGTAATTGGACTAACGCAAGATGGTGAGAATTAATTAACCTAACAGAATGATGATAATCCTATGTTGGATTCTTTGTTTTATACCTTTGTATTCAATTGAAAATGTGACCTGGCTTATGGCTACTTATTTCATGAGAGAATATTTGGAAATAATGAATTAGAAATGGATTATATATGATTTTATCATGACATGTTATTTGTATGATATCATGATATAGACTCACAATAACAGGTGGATTAATTTAGGAATTGAATTAATGGGTAAATTTAAATAAAAATGGTAATTATAAGAATTAAAAATTTTGTTTTATGTGGTTATATTGCATTATGCTTACTTTTTTAATTTGTACTTGTGAAACATGCTAGTAGGATTATATACAAATATATTCCCTAAAAAATGTTAATATTCTTATATACAATATTATGACCTGATAGATCTTGAGATACTTATATACCAAGATATTCCGTAACACATGTTGAGCAGCTTATATACTGATCTATTCCCTAAGACCTACTAATATTCTTACATACCTAGATATACTCTGACACAGGTTGAGATACATATATACTGAGTTATTAACTAGAACATTTTCAGATGCTTATATATCGGGATAGGAATTAGCACATGTTGGGATTCATATATACTGATATAGGAAACATAACATGCTAATATGCTTTTATAACGGGCTAGGCCCGACCACATGTTGTTTTTTATATAGTGGGCTTAGTGAATTGATTTGTTATAACATGGTTATATTGTTTTTGTTGGCATGGATGTGAGACATGATTAGAGATATTTTGTCATCGATCTATGGTAGATTATGTTTTAACTTAGTTATATGGTTATAGTTTGAATGGTTGTGACATGTTCTTAGATATATTCTATCCTGGTTTTGAAACAGGTTGTTGATTTTTTTATTAATTTTTGAATTAATTAATACAACTATTTATAAGACTATTTACTACACTTCATATTAAATTAGTTTTTTAGATATCGCAGTGTCAACCTACTATGTTTTAAAGCACCCTTTACAGACTATCATTTTGTATACATGTAGATTTTTTTATGCAACTTTGGATAAGATTAATAGAAATGTTTAATGATTTCTTTCTTGTTGGATGTGATGGAGTTTGGAGATATGTATAATATGGGTTTAGGGATCAAGGAATTTTGGTTTTATCATCAATTAGATGAATTTTTTTTATAATGTTTGTAGATTTACATTTATATACATGTCATCATGTCATTACATTCTTTATAATTTTTTGAATATTGGTTTCTCCATAATTTTCCTCATTTCATTTTATGTTTTTGTCAATGTATATTAATTATATTTATTTTGTCTATATATATTTTTTACAATAATTTGACAATTTATAACATGTGGTATAGTCTACCCCTTATACATATCACACACCAACTACTAGTTGGCAGCCTTTGGTATACGGGGAGGCGTTCTTGAGATAAGTTAACCAATCAATTTTTTCCATGAGAGAGAGTTCTAGATTGGGGGATATTTCAATGTTGTATCAATGGAGAAGGTTTTAATTTCTATTTCTTTACTATTTTTGAAATATTGAAAAGATAAATGGGTATTTTAGGACATGATAATGATCTTGTGCATGGGAGTATCTAACCCATGTTCTGGGGAACATATGAGTTCCTGGTGATCAGATTGTTGTTTATGTTGTTCAGTTTTTATGGTTTGATGTTATTTCACATTGAGTGATTAACATGTTCTATGATGTTATTACTTCGTGAAATTTATATTCTTGGATTAGTATAGCATGGTATGATTATGAATTAATCATGATTGGAATATATAGATATATAATGACTTCTGTGTTTCATGACATGAACATAATTTTGTGCATGTGATTTATTTCCTGTGCAGACTAATGTATGAGATGTTTGTTATACCTTATAAATTAATGGAATGAACAATTAATTCATCATAAATATCTTGTTAATCTATATTTTGAGATACCATAAGTAAGTTGTTCTCTTTTTTAGTCACTATTTTATGTTGAACTTGTTCTTACGTAGTTATCTGAGTTCTGATTACGAATTTTAAAGAATATGAATCCATATCTTTTTTAAATTTATCTTGAAGAGATTTTAAATAATCATGTTCCTAACGCAGCTGAGCAAGAGTTTCATCTAGCTCATAAGGATCATATGTAATTTTATCTTTTTGATTACTTTTTGAGGGCCATGCAATCCATAGAGGGGGAGACTATTCACACCATATGTTCGATATATGAGATGATGAGAGAGTTTCAGCAGTATAATCTACCTATGTTTAATAGGTAGGGAGCCTTATAGGAAGCCATGTTGTAGATTGAGTTAGTCCAAATAATATTCAATTGCCTCAAGACACCCATATATATCAGGTTAATGATTTCTAGATATGTTCTTTTTAGACAAGCCATGTGTTGGTCCAACATTCTTGAAAAGACTGGAAACAAGGGGGTTATCCTGAAAGAGATTTGAGATGATGTTCCTAACATACATCTATCTAGATATGTTATGGGATGAGAAGGATCATGAGTTCATGCATTTGTCAAAGGAGGTATGTTAGTGCTCAACTATGCAAGATGTTTCACTGACCTATAGCATTTTTCACCATCCCTAAGAGCTAATCCGATCTCCAAGGTGTGATGTTTTTAAGATGGGATTCACTATGAGATCAAGTAAAATTTGAATGTTTTTCATTTGGAATGTTTTGAGGATGTGATAATGCAAGAACTCTTCAAGGAGGTGAATCTATGAGTGGCCTAGATTAGTGGTCTGGCTATTTCAGAAGTGTGAGCCGGGTTCTCTTAATCAGATTGAAGAAGCTCTTCTATGATAGTTTTCACCAAGGAAATTTGGGTAGAACATCTTGGGTAGTGGAAATCCATATCCCAAATGTGTTTTATTGTGGTTCTATTAGTGTGGAATGATTATTCACAAGAACACCTAATATCCTTACCCTATAGTTTTGTTTTTTGTCTATGGGACAAAATTCCATGTTCATATGTTTTATAGTAAATTTCTATAGAAAACAAATTCTAGGGGATTGGGATTTCCACCTACGATGGGATTGGGATCTGATACCCCTTAGCAGGATGGTTGCTGAAGTTTTACTAGTCATTTAGTCCAAGGAAGGTGTGTGGTTACCCAATGTAGAATTGATAATACCATTTAATGGTAATAGTATAGGGAAGTCATACTAGATCTCAGCATAGATGGGTGATCCAACTTCATTCAATAATGTTTGTTCTAATTGGCTATGATTCTTGACTTTATACAATCAAAGGTACGGTTCTTGTATCATATACCATATCTTTTATTTTTCATGATATAGGAGCATCAAATTCTTTTTTATATGCTCTTTCTAAAAATAGTTTTTTCTTTGTTTTAAAAATCATTGAAGGTTCTTTGAACATAAATACACTGCTGGTAGGGATCTTATTTAATATCGAACAATGCAACATGTTTTCTTTAGTGATTGGTGGTTATAATTTCTTTTGGAAACCGTTTATGTTAAATATTAATTGTTTAATTTTAATCTTACAATGGAAGGGATTGATCTATACTAGGCTGATATATACTATTTTAGTAGAAAATATACATTTCCATCTCAAAAATGAGTAATCTATTCACACAAAGGTAAGTTGAAACATTAGTCTAGTCAATGTAGGACCAATTTAGTGTAGATTGGATTTTCACACAACTCATATAGTGACTCATTCTCTTTATGATTGGGGGATGTAGTTGTATTATTTTCCGCCATTGGTAAATCCTTTTCATGAAATCATTAAGGATGATTTCTATGGATTACTGTCTGAGTAATAGATGGAGTTCATGATCAACATGGTGGGGGGAGTAGAGCCAGAATATTTTCCTCCTTACTGAATGGAACAACTAGAACGTCAAGATTTGAAGGTCCAATTAGATGATCTAGATGATAAAGGACTTATATGGACTAGTAATTTACAATGGGATTATTCAATTATATTTGAAAAAATAGATGATGGAGCTTTGTACTTATGTGACTATTATATGATATTGAACCTGATGATAATTAAGAACCAATATCCCCTTTCATGCATTGATGATCCCTTCGGTCAGATGAGTGTCTCAAGGATCTTCTCCAAGATTTATTTGAGATTAGGATTCCATATGTTAAGGGTGAGAACATCAAACATACTTGGGACTGCTTTTTGGAGTTGGTATATCTTGTATGAGTTTGAAGTGATGTTGTTTGTGTTGACTAATGAACCGGTAGTGTGCAAGGACTTGATGAATATAATATTTCTTCGTTTTTATAGACTAGTTTTTGGTGGGTTTTATTGATTATATCTTAAAGTAATCCCATTCAGAAGATTATCATTCCCAATATCTTGACATAATCCTATGTACATTGGGAGACTATAGACTTTATGTCCAACTAACCAAATGTTGTTTCTGGATTCATAATGTTTGCTACCTGGTCCATGTCATGTTATAGTAAAAAGATTATGTGGACCCATAAATTGTTGATGGCCTAGAATCTTCGGAGTGTCCCAAGATTAACTTTGAGATTTTATGCTTTCTGTGTTTGTATGGTTATTGTCGGTGTTTTATCTAGGACTTATACCATCTGGATGCACAAATGTCTAGACTGACCTAGAAGGGATTGAATATTTATTGGTCAGATGATTCTGAGAGAGATTTTCAAGAGCTAAAGGATCGGCTGACCTCAACACCTATCCTTTCATTTCATGTGTCAAATAATGAATACATTATATACTATAATGCATCTTGAGTTGCACTCAGACATGTTTTTATATAGGGGGATCACGTAGAGGATTATGGCTCTATGAAATTGAGACCTCATGGTAGAAATCACCCTACTCATGATCTTTAGTTACTAGGGTTAGTACATTCCATAAGATGTTTGATACATTATCTTATTGGTCAGAGGATTGTGGTATAAAAGGACCACAATAGCCTCAGGTAATTATTTTCTATGTGGGACCATAACCTTTAGCGGGGGTGGAGGGTAGAGTATATGTAGTATTTAAACATCAAGTTGGAAAATACACCAAGAGTAAGAAATGAAATTGATGATTAATTGATCCAAAATATGTAGAATGATGCATTGTAGGAGTCTTGCGTTTAGTATGGGATGATGGAAATCTTTTTAGATATACATATAGATGTTTAGGAGTCTTAGGGATGGGACGCTCTGACTTTGACATATACTATACCTATGCATTTGGAATAGATCGAGATTAACCAGTTATCAGATATACAGGGCTTGGTTCTGAGAGATAGATTATATTTTGTGGATATTTCATTCGGAAGGTCTCTTGGATATGGAATTTTACTTCTTTTATAATGATTATTATGGGTTTTTATGGGATTACATGAAGATCTAATGTGGGATTTTTAGTATTCTAGATGGGATATATATCATATTTTGACAAATATGTATAATAATCTCCATTTACAATACATTTGGATAGTAATGAAGAACAATGTATAAATCATTGTGGAAACATGTTTCCCTTGTCGACAGGTAAATGTTGAGCATCTTAGGCCAGCTAGATTTTGATTCCTTTTCCCATTTCTGAGTAGAAAAAGGGATTATGTCACATATTCCAACAAACCTATCATATAAATAACCGCATAATAGGAATGTATAAAATACATATTATTTATCTTCAAATCATTCAATTTAAATTTATTAAACACATTAAATGAAATGAAATTAAATCTATCACTATGATAAGATTTTTATTCATGAAATTCACATTCATTAATATTTCATGTAATGGCTAATATAAAAGTGTTATTCCTTAAATAAATTTTATGTAAGATGTATTCATGGAATAATAATAAAAAATTGTAAGAGTTAAACCAGGAATATAATATATCTTGATAAGGGTGTATCATGAACAATTGTTATATAACACATTATCAATATGAATATTGATATATTAATATGTGGAAAATTATTCTATATAATCTAGTAGTTACACATAAAAAATTACTTGATTTTGGAGTTAATCTCATTGATGAAGGTTTAAAAGTTCTTTTAAAAACATTTCATTTACTCATATATTATGTAATGAATAACTACATTTTTTGTTCTTGGGCATCAACGTCGATGAATGACATACCTTTGAAAAACCAATAGTGATTGATTTTTAGGGTACTCTATGGTTATTCATTGAAAATATCTCTTCCTACTACCTCTTTTTCAGTGTATGAAAATTAAATATCGCTTAAAAAAATGTGGTTTTCCCCATATGATGGGTTATTGGACTTCAACATATAGATATATAATAAAAGATGGAGTAAATTGAATACCTGTTAATAATCATCATCAAAGAAAAATAAATGGATATATTACATGAGTAATTTTCAGTGTAAGGTACACACAATTTTTATTTAATTTTATACATACATAGTTTGGGATTCATGCATTGTATATATTATTTTATTTTCCATGTAATGGAAATTTCTATATTTAAAATTTGATGTTTGATCATTTGATACATTTCATTGTTATTAGTGATTTACCATGCGATATGAATCTTGAAATCCTATATTAAAAATAATGAAACATAATATCGCATGGATGTTTTATTCCCTATTATAAAATATGGTTGATAAATTTTTGGCATGTTTGGTGATATTAGATATAATATTTTTGACTAGGTAAATTTATTTTATTTATTATTTCCTTTAATTAATTCTGTGTGATCAATAGATTTTGATATATAGTAATGTATTCCAATTGGAAATCATAGCATGTGATATCAACAAACTACAATACTCTAAATGGTTCTTCGCATCACTATGGTGAAAGCCCTATATATTATCACTTGTCACATCATAAACTTTTTACTCCTATATAATAATTTTCTAAAATGATAAAGTTAACTGATTCATGTTAATCAAATAAATTTCATTGCATGATATATTATTATAATTAAATCCTCAAAAGACTATAATTAATTCAATAAGTGTTTCTGTTTATTTCCTTCAATTAATGCATCGTGGTGTTAATTAGATAAAGGATATTAGCATTGAGATTTTTTCACCAACTTATCGAAATCCATACTATCTTAAATGGTTTCAATTCATCATATGCGAACCACCTAATCATATTTTATCTCACACAATCTGTGATCCTCAATATTATTTAATGATTAGTAGCACAATAAAAAGTTTTTAAATATGATCTTAAAGAAAAAAATGTGACTTTTCTATGTTTCATTTAATAATTGAATAATAAGGTTTATAAAATGTTAATAAATCCTTAAAAATGTATTATGTGTCATTAATGAATTTATAATGGTGCTTATAAATTAATTAATAATAAATTGGATATAATTAAAATATTATATATTTGTGAAAAGATTATTAACAAAACATCCAATAATAGTAAGTGTAAATATCAAAATATCATTTTGAAATTATTTATCATGATTTTTAATTTATATATATAATTATTAAATGAAAATTATTAGGGTAATTTTTAAAAAAATAATGAAATACAATGTAAAGTGAAAATGAAGAATAGTTTCTATTTTAATGTTTTCTTATAATAATTTGTTTAAATTATTAAAAATAAAAGAGATTTATTTTAGATATTATTTATACTATATAAAAATGTGTTTTGATATTCAATTTGATCAAGGATTAAATTATACTAAACATGTTATATTTATGTTATATAAATTGGTTACATAATAGGATTGAAATATTAAATATTTAATGCCATATAATATCATATATATTAATATAAAAGGCCATATATATACTAATATGAAGTAGTTCATATATAAACTATATATATTTATCTTAATTGTGAAATGTCATTAATATTTATCAAATTATATTATTTTTATAATTAATATTATTTATGAATTATTTATAAATATTTATCTCTTGCATAAATATATGAATTTTTAATTAAATTATTATTTCCCCACATTATTTATAAAAGTAAATATTATTTTAGAAATTGAAATATAAAATATTTTTAAAATTTAAAATGCATAAATAAATTATATTATATGAATTTGAAGAGTAATTTTCATGGTATTATAATAGATTTAGTATTCCTGAACTTTTATATTGGCTTGTACTCGGTTATGAATTTTAATTTAGTGCTTCAGTTTATAGGATACATATTGAATGTCAGAGTTATATTGGGAATTGATATCACTCTGGAGTAATGTATACATTGGTATATGGACTTTGTGTGAGACTACTCAATGACATGTATGCATGTTCCATATCATGAAACATAAGGGTTTTGTGGATCTAATCATACTCATGTGGGGATTTCCAATTTTATATGAATAAAAAAACTAAATAAATTCATGTATTATAACTTTTGATCATAATTAATTTGAAAATATATAAATATATTTGGAATTTAATTTGGAATTTTTATATAAACTATGATTTATGTAAATAGTTAGACATCAATATTATTCAAACATATCAATTTGTATTGAGGAATATGATTCCAAACAGAAGAAATTGAACCATTCATACATATAAATGAAATACATAAAATAATCTTGTGAGATTAAACACCCATTAAAAATAATAATTGTTAAAATAATTTTAATTTGAACATATTTAATGTGAACACTATAAAATATAATAATTTCTCACTACTACAATTTTCAACATCCCAACATATTGTTCCCCCTCTAATAACTGTTCAAAATTTCCAAGAACTCCATAAGTACTGACAACACATCTAAAAACACCACATCTAGATGTTCGAACACATATTATATAATTCTATGTTATTTTACTCTCATCATATGAACCAATTGATAAAAAATAAAATTTCTGCTGAATTTTTTCAACTTCGACAATATGGGAAACTACATCATTCATTATTAATATCTAATCAAATACTTTATGTTATATTTTATTTATAATTTGAATTAATATAAACATTAATACATTGATTTTAAATCTAGTAGTATAGTATGGACCAATTTACCATACCCCAAAATGATATATCTGATATACTTGACCAACACTTTTCATGGTTATTACCCTTATATGTATTTGTGCCAATGCCACATACACATATAGTATCCAGATTGGGATTGATTTCTAATATAACCACATTGTATACACCTTACCAAAATAGTAGGATGTTATCCCATATATAGTATTATCCAAAGGGTACCAACTAATTATTATCATCCTAGTTTCTAAATATTACTAAACCTTCCTCTGATACCTATTATAGGGACGCCCAATATGATATTGATAAATACATTATCTTATAGGTAGAATATTCATTACATATCAATATAATCTATTCCAAAACATCAAGGGTTTAGTGTTTTTGGAATCTTTTTTTTTGTAAAAAACTAGTACATAACATATTTACAACATTTCCCATTAATTTATTTATAACTAGAAATCTTTTTATGTATACAAAACATAAAATATTTCTCCAAAACCAAGAAAATAGAAACATAATAATTGTTGAGTTTAGATTCTCAATAATGGTAAAAAATATATAAAAATCAATGATTTCAAGTGATAATAATATATGAATATGTTTATGAAAACATGATAATAACAACAGAAAATAAAACCCATCAATTTAGAGATCATAATCAGGATAAATTAAATAATATGTTATCATTAAAAATTAAATTGTTATAAGAGTTTAAAATCATAATTAATAAACCAAGAGCTATCAAAAACATATCATAATCAGAATATACATGTTTTGGAACGAATATAAAAATATTAAATCATTTAATTAGTTAAGTATCACAATTAAGACTATCATATCGTATTTGGTTCACTTCTCATTCCATAATATCTTTAGTCAGGGTTCACTCTAAAGGTTATCTTATTGAATAAGTCCCCTTACTAAAATATGCTCACACCAATTTTCAGTGTTTATTATCTCATGAGATAACCTTATTGTTCCAATTTATTGGAAGGCTATATATTTCTTTTACCACACATCATATAATGAATATAATACATATGTGTGCTACATTAACTGAAACAGTTCATCATATCATTAAATTTTAACTTAGGTAATAGATATAAGTTTCATAAACATTTCACTATAAAAATCATAAACTATATAGGGAAGAATAAATAAGGTATCATTGGATCATATCTCTAGTAAATCATAATAATAATCCAAATTAGTTTTTATAGATAAAAATATTGTCATAATATAACAAGAAAATTTTCTAATGAAATTGATTTTTATTTGAAATCACATATTTAAATTTTATAATTTTCAAAAATATTAAGGAAGAAATTTCATTAAAAAGAAAAAATAAAATGATAAATTAATATCTAAAAGAATATAGTAATCATTATTTTCTGTAAATACATTAATGTGGTCTATGTCAAAACAAAATTTCCTTCCACATTTTCTTTAACATGTCAAATGTACCATGTTTTCCAAATGATAAGATAGATCCCATAAAATGTAAATAAGAAAAGATAAATATTGTAATAAAATAATTGAAAATAATCATTTGAGTATATTAAAAACATTCAAGAATTTTATTAAATGAAATATAGAAAATGAAGTGAGGATTCTAGAACAAGGTGAAAAACAAAATCAATTATCGTTAAAATCACTATTTTAGTCACTTATGTACTTAAATACAATAAATTAAGGGAATACATGAACTGTATATAAATAAATATAGGAGAAGACAAAAAATTATATTTGGGAGAGATGAATCATAAAATATTATCATCACAAAAATTAAACCTACATAGTCCATTAAAAATGATATTGTAATATAAAACACTTAATTTATGTTGATATTTCATTGTAAGTCCATTAACATATTATTATTTTTAAGATCACCTATGGATTAAACCTTAAGAATTTAAGGATTGGTCTTAAGAGATATATTGATGATCATGGATGAAGGTAATTATTTTAAAAAGGTTTTGCAGTTGGTATTTATTTGGAGAGAATTATCAAATCATGTGAATAATGGAGGGGAAGAGGTGCATTTTTATAAGTGAGTGGAGGACACAAATGGAATTTATTAAACTATTTCATCAATATAAGGTCCCATTCATGGGAAATTGCATATAAAATGATATGTTTTATAATGTAGGATATAATAATATTGACGTATAATCACTAACTGATAATTAAACTTGTGTGGGTATCAATCCAACCCGTATCACTCGGTTTATCACTTAGTAAAATCATTTTAACCATATCCATGGTAATAAAAATTTATTCTTTTTACTATTAAATATGTCCATAAATTTTGTTTAAAAAATTATATTATATAAATAATTCTAATTTAAAATATTGAATCGGTTTTACTAGATCCAATTCCTATTAGGGTCAAAATTAAATTTCAAATAAGCATGCAACCCGTTAGAAAATTTTGTTTTTGAAAATTCTATCATTAATTATGAAAGATAAGAAAAATAGATTATTTTTCTTATTCAAACTATATAATGAATGTTATAAGATTTTATTGACTATATAATCAATAAATTTTACTAATAAACCTGATAAATATAGATTATTCAAATTTATTATGATAAAAACACAATGCATGACTAAAAAAAGTTATATGTAAAATGAATTCATACGACCACAAATAAACATATAATAAATCAATTATAATTATTTCTAATATGAAATTAATTAAATTATTTCTAATTAATGGATTATTATACTACATTTTTTCAAATTAAATACATAATGGGAATTTTATTTTAAAAAAAAATTATTGTTTTTATAAGTTTTGTATTTTCCAATATTAAATGAATGAAATATATATTTTTAGAAAAACTATAAAAAATAACCATAATATAATATACACATGATGATTTAAAAAATCATATTAATTTACTCAAATAAAATTTCTCAAAAATTTATGACATAAATATAATGCGTGTAAGAAAAAAATTGTGATATTAACCATTTTGAGGAAAATATTGTTTTGAAGCATAAAATGACATTTTTGAAAATCAAGTACTTTTTTATTGTAAATTTCTAAAGATTTTAATTATAAAAATTTTTATACATATTTTTAAAAATTTATTATTATTACACATATCTGCCAATATAATATCTAGATTATAAATGTTTCCAAAATATAGATTTATAACATTGAGGTTTGGTGTATGGAATAATATAAAATAAATAACGTTTATTTAAATGTAAATATATTTTAATTAATGGGGTATAATAAAATCATTTATAAAATTTTCGAGTTGTTTTGGAAACTCTATGGAATATCCAAGTCATTTATTAATGTAATATAAATCATTTCATTTATTTGGAAGTTGTAAATGATATAAATGGTATTTCCTAAAATTTTTAAAATATATACATTTTTATAATCCAAATTAATGATAAAATTGATAAATATTGTATTATTTATCGATGTGTTGAAGAAAATTGTTTCTACATCAATAAATTGAATGCAATTAAAAATAACAATCTTAGATGAATCTAAATAATTGATTTGTTATTATATCATATATCACTTATATAATAAGTGAAATTGATTCATAATAAGGATTTGATATGTGCAATATGGATGATGGTTTTATTATACATGGTTCATAATTCACCAAATTCTATAACAATGAATTCTCAAACCAAAATCAATATCATATATGATAGGTTTATAATTTCTGTTTTCAAAATATTCATATATAATGAAATATGTATTATTTTTTTGACAAATGATTATTTAAATCATGGTAATATCATCTAAATAGAATATAATATCTATTAGGATATTTAGTGTATTTTATAAATTGGATAATTCAAATTCTATGAAATATTTTTTTATTCTTATCAATGTGAATATAACATAAATATACTCAATTGTTTAGGAAAAAAATTAATATAATGAGTTACAATAGATTTAAATAATCAAGAAAGTTGATTTAGGGAAAATTTTATATGGCTGATGTTCATGAACATATTTTGATTTCTATATAGGTGGTTGAAGATATTTACATTTTAACACTGTGTGATGTGGATTTATGTAGTTTGATTAGTTCATGGTGTTGAACATGTGAAATATGATTCAAAATTCATACCATTATCAAAAATATATTTATTCATATATGGTACTCACTAAGGTTATTTTTTTGGGAATTTTATCATAGGACACATAGAGATGTGGTAGAAAGTATAATGAGATGTAATGAGATTATAAAATACCTTCTTGGGGAGAAAATATAAGGTTGATCTCTTAGAACATAAAATGGTAAAATTTTGAAAGAATCTTGTGCTTGGTTTTGTTAAATATTCATAATGATGTTTAAAAACATAATAACTATAATTTTTTTCAAGGTAAATCTCGTCATTAATATTCATTGATATTATCTACAAATGTATGTATGTATATAAATATAAAAATATATCATTATGTGAAGTTATTACAGACCACCCAAAAAATGAATTTCCGTCATCCTAGATATATTTTCATCATATACATTTCATTATTTTGATGTAATGTTATGTTTTATAAGATGTATATTCTTGTCTTGAGATAAAAAATATGATCACGAGACCAAGAATAATTTATTTACTAGATGACCCATAAAATATACCACATGAATTGTTATACACTATCATGTCAATATGCTAGGATTCAATGATTTATATTTACTGTCCTTATTATGTATTATTGGAGAGATTCATATAATTATATCATTATTAAATTGGTATTATTATAATTAAAACATTGTTTATTATATTATTAGGGGGTTGTTGGGTATTTTACTAGTCATTTCATCATTTGGATATTAATAAATATGGGATTTGTGATCATGTATAATGATTATGACATATGGTCCCCTGATTATGTTAGAGTATGGTAGTTTATAATCATACCTTGATAGTACATATGTTTTTATATATAGTTTGTGTGGGGTATATGATGTTATTATCCATAAAATTGACCTACATGTGATTTATTCATTGACATGGTCTATCTATACTTAGATATTCATGAATGACTGAAATAGATCTATGAGATCAACAAACTCTATATCCCATGGACAATAGATGTCATATACAAAGGGATCATTGTAAAATTAATGATTTTACCAAATACAATTGTTTGAAATCGATATAGAGAGTATTGTGTATGATATAGACATCTCTAGAACAAATTATAGATCCAATAGCTCTATTGAATTCCGTGAGGTCTTGAATTTTTACATTTTTTAATTATTTAATTTTTTTCTTATTATACAAATTACCATGTTGTAAAAATTATTCCTTAATATTAATAGATACTCAAAAAGAGTTATATAGTATATATAAATGGATTTTTGGAATGGATTTCACAAGGTATTACAGATGATGTAAAACATAGTGAAGAAAATGATAAATCCAAACAACATTTTGGGAAATGTTTCACATGTTTAAATATATTAAATAATATATGGTGTAATGGTATAAAATATATGTGACATTATTAAAAGTATAATATTAAAGGATATGTTTCATAAATCTATTTTATATATGTGGTATTCATGGTCATATAATATGGTATGATATGTGACAAATTGGGCATATCCTATGATTTGTTATAGGTGTATCATAAATCATGGTTATATAATGTTATTTGAATGTGAATATTAAAATGTATTTATTCATATCATTATGTTGTATAATTTATCATTAATTAATGTAGAATAAATTAATTTAAGAGCTAAGTTATTTCTCGAAGAGATATATGTTATTGTAACCACATGACATTTACCCTTGACTTTTGTAATCTTTGAGTGAATCCAATAAAAAAAATGAAAATATTAGATGGAATACAGAAATTGGAATATCTTTAGAGATTGTATGTTCATGAATTCAATGATTCATATATGTTAAACAATCTTCATATTTATTCATTTCTAATAAAATATATTTGAGGTCATTTCAAAAAAGTTGGTTTCTTCCAATATGATGGGTGATTGAACATCAACCCATGTAAACAAAATGATTTAGGTATTTATTCTTCTACCTATTACTGATAATAATCAAGAACTATAAACAATGACAATATCATATGCATCATTGGTGTGTGTTACACACAATTATTAATCATTTTATAAATATATGTTCTCAATTTAAAGAATTTTAAATATCAAGATTGTTGGATTATAACAGCTTCAACAACATTAAATAAGCATTTTTTATCCTTAGAAACATTCAATATCATAAAATATTTGTGGAATATTATATAAAAAAATTTATTATCATTCATTATTCAAAGATATTTTCCCCAACTCTTCTATTTCTTAATTGAATATCGACATATTATTTTTTTAATAATTATTAATGGTTGAAAAATAATCATCAATTAGAATATTTATCCATAGATACATTATAAAATCCAGGAATTTTAAAATTGATACATCTTTATTTTTTATTCAACCTTATTGAGAAAATTAGTGATGTCTTTAATGGGTTGAATTTGAAAATATTCACTTTTAATTCATTATTAGAGAATATTTTATTTGTATTTCACCAGACTTCTTGAATATTTTTTAGATATATCATTATAAATTTCTTATGTCATATAATCCTTAACCAACATCCCTTAATCCTGATCCATACATATATTCAAGTAAATTTCTATGACATAAACTTTTAGAATATTTTCATATTAACTAATAATATTTTACTCTAATATATTAGTAGTTTTTTATTTGATTTTCTATTTTTATATTTTTAAACCTATTTTACTATTGAGGATTATTCTATAATTGAATAGACAGAATTATTTTTCATTAAAAATATAGATGTGGTTGTACTTTTCCTTACAAATATCTAAGGAATCTCCATTACTTATGGTTTTTTGGACTTATTTTTTAAATTAATACCTTTCTGTTATTGTATAAATTTATAGTCCACATAGCTAGCTCCATTGGTCACTATATAAAAAAGATCATGATTACTTAAGAAATCACCTAAAACATGAAGTTAAAAACATCCATGATAATTATTTGATAATTTCATATCAAATTTATCTTGATATTTCTCCATTAAATTATTTATTTTTTCATAATTTCCCCCAGTAGCAAAAAAAATATCATTTTATTACATTAATGATTAACTATTCTCTTCTACGATCAGAGATTCTTTATATAATAAAAACATCTAATGGATGTATCATGAAGTGTATCTATGACCTACGATGTTAATTTCATTAAAATTAATCACTAAATTGATACATTCTATATTTTTCATATTTATGACATCAAAAATTAATAGAATGTATATTCATAGATAAAAATTTCAATATAAATGGACTCCATTTATAAATAAAATATTGAAGTATCTATTGTGATTCATATAATGATTCGACTATTTTCTCATGAATTTCCATAAGCCCATTATGCATTTTCCCCATAATTGATGGAAGAATATAATTATCTATGATTTTAAAAATGGGATCATTCTATTTTGAGATAATTCAATTTGTTTATGTGATGCATCTAGTATATTTACTTATATATTAAATAAGAATAAATTAATAATAACATTCAAATATTATTGAGAAAATGATGACCATCAATGTGTAAAATGATTGTAAGAAATATGATATATATCTATTAGTATCTTCCTTAATAAATCCATCAAACTGATCATTACTCTAAATTGATATATTAAATACATGTAGGATGTCAAATGCATATGCATGAATTTTCAGGAACTGAGTTGTTTTATAGTTTTAATTGGTCTATGGACTTCTATAATACAATAAATATCATCATTGTTATTTATTTTTGTGGGATCATATAAAGTACTATCCATTTTCGTTTTTACATCCCATAAACATTTATTAAGTATTATTATAATAATACTTATGATTTTTGGATTCTAGTCAATAAATCCATCATCTACTGTATGATTTTTTATAGATCATCAGGTAAATTATTATAACATTTTCGTAAAAAATAAATTATATAAAATACCAATGTAAATATTATAAAATATAATATATTTAATTATGAAATGTTTTTACTATTTTAAAATTAGAAACTACAATAACAGTGTTTAGGAATATCTTCATTTCCCAAAAATGGTACAAAAATCATTGTGTAGTCAATAAACACACATCAAAGAATTGTAATTATTTTTAATCCCTCAATCATAAATAATAAGTATAGTATAGGATTGAACCAAATTGAATAATGTTTATAGAGTAATGAGAGGTAAGAAACCCACTCACACGTGACCAATAGTCAAAAATATGTATTTTGTTCTGATGAAATTTACTAATGATAAAGTTGATAAAACTAATAAATGACAAATGTATTTTCTTTAGAATCTGCTTAATTTAAAAATTTAAAAATTATATATAACATTTTGTGTTTTTTTAATTAAACATAAAATTATATATATAATAATAGATAATGGGGGTGGATTTCTACATTGTAGAAAATCAATGATCGCACATTAATTATTTTTTTGTATTTATTATGTAATATCATTTAAAATTATTAAATTTGATATTTATTAATGGAATTATTCATTTAATAATTTAATTAAAAATTGATTTATTTTATTTCATTATTTGAAAATAATCAAAATATTATTGAAAAAATATTTTTAGAGAATTATTCCATAAATTAAAATCATTTTTCAAATTTGAGAGAAATAATTCAATAACTATAAAACCCGTAACATTTCTGGAGATTTATAAGGTTCGTTTTCAGGTAATTATTTTACTTGTTTTTGTTTCTTTTAATTTGGGTAATAACCTATGGTGTGTTTGGGTAGAAATTAGAAATATTTGAAGAAAAGATTGCAGTTCATGGATGGTGCATAGTTTTTTAAATAGAGTGTGCCATCGCCCACCCAGTGATGAAACCCTAGAGAGAGGGTTATTGCATGGGTCATTCATGGTTTGATAAAATATTTTCCCTAATAGGATAAACCTAGAACCCCTCCCCTTCGAAAGAGGAACATGGATGAGGTACATGATTAGGGGAAACCGTACACCTCATCCCATCAAACTGTGTGTGGTAATTTAATTAGACAAAAAATTAGTATAAAATTTACCAATCCCCCAGTCTAATCCCAATTTGGCCCTATCTTGACCCCAACTATATTTTAATGATGTTTGATCCCTCCTGATGGATTCTATGCCATTATGGCCCCAATTATTCTTGATTTGAAGCCTAGATTGATGATATATACCCCTATCGGTAATAGGATCTCAAACAATGTAGTTTATTTTCTCATTCCCCTTGTTCTCCCATACATTAAAAGTTTTTCTTCACTATATTTTTGGATAAGGTAAATTTTAATCTATATCTAGTAATTTTGGATCTAGATATAGAATTAGGGGAACTTGATTTGTTAAATATTGTATTTAGGTTTTAAATTAGGATCTTAGGCTATGTCATTATTCTGTTCAAATTGGGGATTTATGATGGGTGTTCACTCATCAACCAATAAGGTTGGTTGTATATAAATCAAATCACTATTTCATAATTTCCATTATGTCTATAAAATTGTATAATTTATTGGATTTTCATAGTAATTGAATTTGATAATTAAATTAATTAATTAAATGATTAAGTAATTGTGGATAATTCATTATTGAATTAATTATCAGAATATTAAAATTGTTTGATTTGGGGAATAATTAAGTGTTTAATAAATTATTTTAATTATTGAAATGATTTAGATAAAAATAATTAATTTATGAATTAATTTTAATTATTAGGATAAATAATTAAATAATTGATTGATTAATTAATTATGAGATGTTATGATTTCCAATTAAATAATTAATAGATAATTTTAGTATGGCATATATGGATTGTGAATAGATTAATTAATTATTATATAGATTAATGGAATTGTTTTGATTTTGTAATTTATTTAATTTATTTACTTAATTGTTAAATTATTTAATTATATGTTTGTTTTAGAAATGTTATAAGACGTTTAACATAGATTATCATGGATTTATGTGGAAAAATAATTGTTTAAATAGTATGAAATTGATGGGGAAAACTAATTTTTCAATTATTATAAAATATATGCTGATAAATAATTTTTCAATTATTACCAAATTGATGTGGCTAATTAATTATTGAATTAATTTATAGAAACACGTGATTATGAAATTTTTTGGTTTTATTAAATAATTAATGTGATATTGTGACACATGTGATATTTTTATATTTTTATATGTGTCATAAATGTGTGTGGGATAGGGACTGAGCCTCAAAATACACATATATGAGATAACGTGAGTGGGATGGGGACTGATTATCCAAATACCCATATGAGTTGGTATGTGTGGGAATGAGATTAAGACTCAAAATAACCATTTGATATTGTGGTGTGGAATAAGGGTATAGGTTCCAAATAACTGTAGGGTTGTTAGATATGGTGTTCATTTCTCATGAGTTGGTATTGTACAAAAGGTCTGATTGGTTAGTATATGAATATAAAAAATTAATGTTAACAATGGAATTATGTTTTATTAAATACTTTGTAGATATTTTAGACTCTTGTAGAGCCCTATATAGGTATTGAGGTTTGGGTTTCCTTTAGAATCTAGTGATATATGTGGTTAAATAAATTTTAATTGAATAAATAAAATATGGATAATTTTTTACTGGTTTTATTCCTTATACCACTGCATACAATATTTGACTGGATATTGTTTTAGACGCCATTGGTGGTGGAAAACTATGTTGTACTGACACCCTACTCTGGTGACTTTATTTGTTTGTGAATAGATTTCATGATTGTCTGACATGTTAAGATAAAACGCCTCATGTTAGGTGGGTAATTGGGGTGGAGCATGGATGAGGGAACCATATGGGGTTAATGACCCGCTTAGAAGTTGTATTTCTATTTTCCTTGGGATTAATTTTGAAACAAGAAAAATACATTGAAATGACATATTAATTGTTCAATTTTAACATTTTCATTCTTACATTAGTTATTTTGAGTTATTGTTATTGTTTTCATTATGTTATTTCAATTGGTTATTTTTATTATTTCCATCAGTGTATTAAACTAATAAAAAGTTGATATAGTCTCCCCGCGAATGATATTAGACCCTTGATTCTATTTGGTACCCTCTAGTATATGTGGAGGCAAGCTTGAGGTTGTGTGACTGACATTCTTGGAGCACCGACTCACTGCACCCAGGCAGTGACATTTCAAATTGGTATAATAGCCTAACCTTCATTTCTTTTAATTTTGTATTACTATTTATGAATGTTATACATGATACTATGAATATACATGCATCAATTATGATCTCTTTCATTGGGATAGCTAACCCATTTACTGGGGAGAGCCCAAGTACTCATGGTGAGAATTTTGTTATTATTGTTTGTTGTTACAGTTGGATTTTATTTCACCTTGGGTGATTAACATGTTGTGTGATGTGATTATTGAACTAAAGACATTTTTAAATTTAGATCATTGTCCGTTATTGAATGAGAGTTGATTTTTCAATCATCATGTTATTCAATCAATATTATTATGACATTCATTATATTAAAAACACATTATAAAATCTGTTAGTGGTAAGTTGTTGAACATGAAATATTTCACATTCATGTGTAATTGAAATGAATATGGTTCCATACATGAAACTGAAAATGATTTTAAAAATATTAATAATGATAATAAATGGTTTTGTAAATGAGAAACATTAATAATAAGAATTTTTTTACCCTTGTTATTAAGGACCGAGGTGTTTGATGGTTGAGGGTAGTGATAGAGCCTCGGTTTTGATCATGTGGTGGGGTTGTGATAATGAATATTTGGGGAAAATTTTGTTTCCCATTAATTTTTTTACCTCTTTTATATGACCTATAATTTTTATTTGGAATTTTATAGATATTCCTCTCTAAAGACATTTGTTGATTGGAGGAAAGGAGGTAATTGCTAAAGACGATCTACCAATAGTGGAACATGAGGAACTGATAGTGTCGATTGAGGAAGATGGATAAACATTTCATGAGAACTTCAATCGCTTCATGTAGATTATGGAGAGATACCCCGATTTGGTTGAGAAAATGCATGTCTTATCTGATGAGGGTGTTTCAGCTGAAGTACCCTCATCTTTTCCTTAAGAGGGTGGACCCATGGGAGAAGATTTTTGGAATGATTTGATCAAAATGATACTAGAACATTTTGAGACTATAGTTCAAATTATCATCTATTTGGACACATATATGTGACACAGATCAGTGAAATTATGTTGGGAAATTCAGGTGAAAATTAGATAGGATGATAGTATGTTATAGTAGGACTTCATGGGGATGTTACAGGAGAACTAACTTTTAGAGATTCTATGTAAAGTGTGGGTAGATGGGTTAATGAGGTTGACTCTAGAAAGTACGTCTGTGATGGACTATATTGGATGTTTTACAAATTTTCGATGATTTTCTCCATTCTTGGAAGGGGATGAGGTGGTCATAGTGACGTGTTTCTAGGACTAACATAAATGTAAAATTACATCCCATGTTAACCTATTTTATTTAAAGACGTATGCTGAGATGGTGTATCAGGATCACATAGCTTTGGGGAATCTCAATGAGGCTTCCAATTTTGGACTTGTGGTTTCTTCTAGACATTCAGGAGGTATTTCTTCTAAGATTAGGAAGATTTTTTATATGAATTTTATTCCGTGAAGTGGAAAGTGGAGTGGATAGAAAGAGGGATCAATTACCTATGATCTTACCCGAGTTCTTTCCCAGTAGTTTGGTGGGCTAGGTCACTTTCATAGTCATTATCCTAGACCATTTATTTAGTTTTGATCCAGAGATATTGGATATCAATAAATGTTCTATAAAAAACGATGATTGACATTTAATGATAGGGAATCATGATAGAACTAGGCTTTGGGAAGAGGATCTTTTGCATCGTATTAGTTAGGAATCTAGAGTTATACTGGATATGGCAGTAGAAGTAGTACACAAGGAGATTTTGGGAAATATCTCACGGATCAGTAGGTAGTGCTGCATCGGGGACTCAGACTGCATCGTAGGGAATATGCGTAAGACAAATACATTCCATTAATCCTATACATGTGGACAGAGAGGCTGGACTATTGATAATGAGATGTAATATTATTGTAGATTATATATTAGGCAGTTCCTTATTTGATACGGGTGCCTTTCATTCCATTATTTTTGCACAAATTGTTAACTATTTGATCCTAGATGTGGAGTTTGTAAGTAGGGTGTTGATGATAGATACACCATTGGGATTACGGCCGAGGGACATCAACCTATGGAAGGTATGTTCTCTCATGGTTGGCGAGTATCATTTTCATTGGGATCCCTACAATATTGAAATGTATGATTTGGAATTTATATTGGGTATGGATTGCTCAGTACCAAAACAATCCATCCATGACTATTACAATCGAAGAGTTACTTTTAAGACGTCTATGGGAGAAAATTATTTCCACCATGGATTGTGGGATATCCAGGAAGGCCGATTTAAAATAATTACTCATTAACAATGGCAGATCACAACACAATTTTCATGTCTATAATTGGATTATGGAGAATTTATGCTTGGTGTATTTCCACCTGTAGTGGATCAGTTTTAGGATGTGTTTCTTGAATACTTATCAAGGAAAACACCTGAGATATATGTGGAATTTAATATTAAGACCATGTCAAGGTATAAATTGATTTCTATTCTACCATACATAATGGAACTGATAGAGTGTCAAGAGCTCATGACTCAAGTTATGGAGTTAGAGAATAAGATATTTATATGATCGGGAATGTCATCTTCATTTTCACTAGCATTTTTTCAAAGAAGGATGGTAGGAATTTGTGCTTATGTGTAGACTAAAAGAAGTTTAACTGAATGAAAGTGACGAACTGGTATCATTTTGCGTGTATCAATGATCTATTTGACAAGTTGAGTAAAGCTTGCATCATTTCAAATGGTGACTTGAGATAATTTTATCGTCAATTGAGTGTCAGAACATTTGATATATAAAAGATTATGTTGACCTCACCTATTTTGATAATCCCAATCTTGTATTCATATGTTTTGACAATCCCAATTATGTGTTCACATATTATGATATTCACAATTACTGTTGATCTATACTTTAATTCTTTCAAACCGATGATCAAGTTAATAATAATGTTAAAATAATTTCTGATTTATGATTAATATCGATTATCCATGTTTATATAAGTTTTTAAATGATTATATGTGAAATAGATGTGTTTTGCATAAGACAATCATTAAGTATCACTAACCTGAATAGATCTACTGATGTGCATAAATTCACAGAGCTACCGATGGACAGAGCTACGGATGCAGAGAGCTACCGATGCACAGAGCTACCGATGCACAGAGCTACCGATGGACAGAGAGCTACCGATGCATAGAGCTACCGACAGTCAAGAGCAACCGATGGAACTAAGTTCATCAAGCTACCAATAAACCGATAAACTGATAAGAGTTTGATGAGCTCCCGATGGAAGATCCTACACAGAGTCAACCGTACACGTCAACAAACAAACGACTACCTATAATGAACTGCGGAGTCAAATCCTATATCCTCGACACTATTTTTTTATTACACTAACGGATACATTTATTACTTTTGATGCATATAATGTTATTAAATGATTTATGTTTCCATTTCAGGAAACCGTACCAAGTACGATTAAAATGAAAGCATAATCATTCCTTCTTCTCAGGATAATAAAGGCATAAAAGACAACCTGTATGAGCAAGTGAATCAAGACAAGAGACTAGAGGAGATTCAGCACACAGGAACACACTTGCGATCAAGCTCAAACGGGCCAAGAACAACTGGAGAACTTGCACTCACAAAACTACTACTACAACCAGACTCCAGAACACAGAGCATACATCGAGCAATCTATGCTAAAGAAGAACTACACAGAACACGTAATTTTCTGAGTCTATAACCAAGCTGAACCTGGATGCACTGAAAGATGAAACGATACTCTGTTTTTCAGTCAAATACCAGAGAAGGACTCAGAACCATTTCTGATCAAATCCAAAGGAGTCCAGAGCACCACTGCAATCACTAGAGCCATTCTAAACTCTTTATATTGCACTAAGAGATTTAGTATTTGTATTATGAGCAGTGTATGTAGCCTGTTAATTATTACACACACACTGTCTCATGAACCTGAACTGGAGGATTTGTAAATCCTCACTCACAATCTTTACATTCTTTATTCTCAATGTGGATAGTGGTAGAGGTCGAGTGTGACCTGGACAGCTTTGAGCTGTTGTTTGTTATCCCACGTATAACTGTGGTAGAGGTCTCTTGACCTGAACAGTGTGATCACTATTGTTAACCCAGATCCAGGGTGTGGATCACTTTATATAAATTTTGAGAGGACTAAGTCTCAGCTTGAGACTGAACCTCTTGGTTAACTCTTGTGTTTTTTTTGGTTAAAACCTATATCTATACTATAAACATTTATTTCATATTCCACAACTATTAATTTGAAATATAATTTATTTTCAAAGCTACATTGATAGTTAAACTCGCAAGTGTTTATATTTATTATAAACCAGTAAGTTAGTTTCAAAAGTTAATTTAATCATAAGAATAAGTTAACTGAGAATTAATCAATCCTTGAGAAACTAATTGAACCTTTATAATCTGTATAAATTCACTACAGTTTAATTTGTTTTTGAAATTGGGGGATTTTAATAGAAAGTGTTTTTAACAGAAATTTTAATTGGAACTCAATTCACCCACCTCTTGAGTGTCCACTCCGACAAACATTTGGTATCAGAGGATTGTGTGTTTTGCAAAACTTTTTATTTACTCTCTGCTTTTCAACTGTGATTTTAGTTGTATTTTAATGTTATTAAAATTTCTGTTATTGCTAAATTTTTATCTTTTTAAATTGTGTTTATAATGGATAATAGACTTGAGGGTGCTGCTACTAACCGTCCACCTTTCTTTAATGGAAATAACTATGCTCAGTTGAAACATAAAATGAAAATTCATCTAGAAAGCATTAGTTTTGATTTTTGGACTGCTATTGAATCTGAATAAAAAATTCCCAATAATGATAGATCTACTTGGGATGAACCTACGAAGACTGCTTACAATAATAATTGTAAAACTATGGATGCTCTGTACTGTGCTCTAGGAGATGAAGAATTCAACAGAATTTCTGCATGCAGAACTGCTTTGGAAATTTGGGATACCATGGCTGTTTCTCTTGAAGGAACAAATAATGTTAAAGAAATGAGATTGAACACTTACACTATTAAGTATGATAATTTTAAAATGAATTCTACTGAACCTATTTCTGACATCTATCTCAGGTTTAATGAGATAGTCAACACGATGAATTCACTTGGAAAAGTTGTTCCAGCAAAGGAACAAATTATGAGAATCTTGAGATGTCTACCAGACCGATGGAGAGGCACATATGTCTCAATCAAAGAATCACGTGACATTGCTGGTCTACCTGTCAAAGAGCTTATTGGGAAATTGGTGATGTATGAAGAAGAGCTCAAGGTAAACATAGAGGAAGATGATGAACCGAAAAAAAAATCTGTAGCTTTCATGTCTACTACCTTGAAGAGTAATGAGAAAGAAAAAATACAAATGGAGGATGAGAGTTCAACAAGTGAAAACTCATAGTATGACAGTGATGCAGAAATGACTCAGATAGCCAGGAGATTCAAGAAGTTTTATAGGAAAAAGAAATTCTTTAGGAAAACCAATTACAAAGGAATGTATGATCAACAAGGCAAATGGAAAACGGATTGGAAGAAAGTTAACAGGACTGATGAAGTTATCTTCTACGAATGAAAGCGAAAAGGACATATCAAAGAAGACTATCCAAAGTTAAAATTCAAAAAGAAATATGATTACAAAGACAAGAAATACAAGAAAGACATGAAGGTTACCTGGAGTGTTTCAGAAGACAGCACAAGTGAAGCCGAATCTTCGGACTCTGAAAGGAATCGAGCCAACATGTGTTTCATGAAAAATACTTCTAAGGTAACATCCGACACTCCTGTTTTAAATTCATATTACTCTGGAGATGATTCTGATTCGGAAAACATGTCGAAATCTGAACTATTTGAATACTGTGATATGTTAGAAGAAACCTGTAATGAGCTTAAAGACAAATACAAAGGTTTAAAGAAAGAGTATGCTTTAAGTGTTAAGCATAAATCTGATCGTGATATAGAAAAGGAAAAGAATGCTCAACTATTAAAGGAAAATACAGAACTGAAACTGTCAAATGAGAAACTAAGAAAAGACTTAGAAAAATTCACAAATGAAATTAATGCTCTAACTCAAATTCTAGGAAAGCAAGTTTCACCTAGATATGCTACTGGTTTAGGATACCAACCTGGACAGAGACAGTTCACCAGAACCCTATTTATTCCTAAGACTGAAAAAAATATTACTAGTTCCAGTTTTGGAAATTCATATGCTTCAATAGGATATTCATATGTTTATAGTCCAAATAAAGTTTATCTTTCAACATCTGTTATTTCTGTTAATTGTACGAAACCAATAAAACAAATCTAGGTACCTAAAGCCCTGATTGGTAACCTATCTGGACCCAAGAAAATATGTGTACCAAAGTCATTTCCTATTAAAATCTGTTTTATAGGAGACCTGCTTGAAGAGCTGTCATAAGAAGATATGGTATTTAGACTGTGGGTGCTCAAGAAACATGACTGGAGATTAATCTTGCTTCCAGAGCTTAATAAAGGTTGATGGAGGCCATGTCACCTTTGGTGACCACTCTAAAGGAAAAATCATCGGCCTAGGCCAGATTGGTAACACTCAATCAGTATTAATTTCTAATGTTTATTCATTGATGGACTTAAATATAACATGCTTAGTATATCTCAATTATGTGATGATGGTTTCAATGTCAAGTTTGAAAATGATTCCTGTGATGTTTTTAACTCCAGAAATGATTTAGTATTTTCTGCTCTAAGGAATGAAAATGTTTATGCTATTGATTTAACTTCTTTATCCAAACAAAATATTCCCTGTTTGAATGCTTTTCATAAATAATCTTGGCTATGGCACAGATGATTAGGACACTACAACATTCACTCACATAGAAAACTGGCTAGGAAAAACTTAGTTAGAGACGTACCTAAATTAGAATTCCCAAATGAAAAAGTGTGTAATCCCTGTAAAAAGGGAAAAGAACACAATGTTTCTTTTAAATCAAAGAAAGAAGTCTCAACTTCTCAACCACTTGAGTTGGTACACATGGATTTGTTCGGACCATCAAGAGTTTCTAGTTAAAATGGGAAGCACTATGTCTATGTTCTAGTAGATGACTTCTCTAGATATACTTGGGTATATTTCTTAGCTCACAAAAGTGAATCTTATTCTTCCTTTGTTAAATACTCCAAGTCTGTAGAAAATCTTAGTGGAATCAAAATTATGACCCTGAGAAGTGATCATGGTCGTGAGTTTGAAAATCAATACTTTGAATCTTACTTCTTACACAATGGATACAGTCATAACTTTTCAGCTCCTAGGATACCTCAGCAGAATGGTGTAGTAGAAAGGAGAAACTGAACCCTTCAAGAAATAGATAGAACCATGCTCAATGAATATGAACTACCTATTTACTTTTGGGATGAAGCTGTAAATAGAGCTTCTTATGTTATCAATAGATTTTTGATCATACATGTTCTTAAGAAAACCCCATATGAGTTGTGGAATAATAGGAAGCCTAAGGTTAATTACTTCAGATTTTTTGGTTGCAAAGTCTTTATTCTTAACACAAAGGATAATCTGGACAAATTTTCTTCTAAAAGTGATGAAGGAATTTTTCTAGGTTACACTACCTCAAGTAATGCTTATAGAGTGTTTAATAAGAAATCTAAATGTGTGGAAGAATATGTTCACATCAAATTCGATGAAACCGATCCACATGAGCCTAAAACCTCTCTTGAGAATCTTGAAGAAGATTTGTCTGTTCTGGACCATAATGATAAATCCAAAGAACCTGTTATAAAAACTTCCAGTTCTGGACTTTTTCCAGAATCTGTTTCGGTCGAACCCAAACCTACTGATGCACCTGAAGTGTCTAGTCCTACCTTTACTAGATCAAAAAGAATTCTAAAGAATCATCCTTTGGATGCTGTTGTTGGTAATCTTCATAGAGGAACACAAACAAGAGCTTCTCTAAGAAATCAGGTTTAACATCATGCTTTTCTCTCCCAGCTAGAACCCAAAAATATTAATGATGCTATCGTTGATGAATTCTGGGTAATGGCTATGCAAGAAGAGTTAAATCAATTTTAAAGAAACACTGTCTAGGAATTAGTTGACAGACCTAAGGACACACTAACAATAGGAACTAAATGGGTCTTTAGAAATAAAGTTGATGAATCAGGAAACATAGTTAGAAACAAAGCTAGGCTAGTTGCATAAGGATATAGTCAAGAATAAGGCATAGACTATGAGGAGACCTTTGCACCTGTAGCTTGACTAGAATCCATTAGGATTTTACTTGCATATGTTGCACATCTAAATTTCAATTTCTATCAAATGGATGTCAAAAGTGCATTTCTAAATGGTTTCATAATTGAAGATGTTTTTGTAGAACAACCTCCTGGATTTACAAACCCCCATTTTCCAAATCATGTTTTTAAACTTTCTAAAGCTTTATATGGCTTAAAACAAGCTCCAAGAGCTTGGTATGATAAACTCAGCAATTTTCTTATTTCAAAAGGTTTTACTAAAGGGATTGATGATCCAACTCTTTTTGTTAAATGAATTTCTTAAGATGTTTTAATTGTACAAATCTATGTTGATGATATTATTTTTGGATCTTCTAAACATTCTTTATGTACTGATTTTTCAAAAAGTATGAAAAATTATTTTGAAATGAGATTAGTGGGAGAACTTAAATACTTTCTGGGATTTAAAGTATTTCAAAATGAAAATGGTATTATTTTGAATCAAAGTAAATATACAAATGATCTTTTAATACGTTTTGGTTTGGATAGTATTAAGGAGAGTAAAACTCCTATGAGTACAATCTGTAAATTGGATAAAGATGAAACTGGGAAACAAGTGGATCAAACCAATTATAGGGGTATGATTGGTAGTTTACTTTATCTTACTGCTAGTCGACTAGATATTATGTTCAGTGTGTGTATGTGTGCAAGATTTCAAGCTAACCCGAAAGAATCTCATTTGCTTGCTGTTAAAAGAATTTTGAAGTATCTCAAACATACTGTTAACCTTGGTTTATTTTATCCAAAAGGAAAATCCTTTGAGTTAATGAGTTATTCAGATGCTGACTTTGCTGGTTGCAAGTTAGACAGAAAAAGCACTTCAGGAACATGTCATTTATTAGGAAAATCCTTAGTATCTTGGTGTAGTAAAAAGCAGAATTCTGTAGCTCTTTACACTGCCGAAGCAGAGTATATAGCTGGTGGTAGTTGTTGTGCACAAATTCTGTGGATGAAACACACTCTCTTGGAATATGGATATGATTTTAAGCATGTTTCGATTAACTGTGACAACACTAGTGCAATAAACATCTCGAAGAACACTGTATCTCACTCAAGAACCAAACACATTGATGTAAGGCATCATTTTCTCAGAGATCATTATCAACAGGGTGATATTTATCTTGAATTTATCGGCACTGAACATCAATTGGCCGACATTTTCACAAAACCCTTAAGTGTGGATGGGTTATGTTACATTAGGCACGAGCTGGGGATGCTTAATCTTCACCGATAGAAATCCTCACTGATAGAAATCCTCACCAATAGAAATCCTCACCGATAGAAATCCTCACCGATAGAAATCCTCACCGATAGAAATCATCACTGATAGAAATCCTCACCGATAGAAATCATCACCGATAGAAAACCTCACAGATAGAAAACCTCACCGATAGAAAACCTCACCGATAGAAAACCTCACCGATAGAAAACCTCACCGATAGGAAACCTCACCGATAGAAATCCTCACCGATTGAAATCCTCACTGACAAAGCGCTGTTTTAAATCTTTTGTCTACCGTCATGAATCTGAACTGTTTTTTCTTTTATTTTATTTTTATTCATTTAACTTATGATTCCTAAATGATAAAACTAAGTCTAAGCCGCTTCTCACTCCACCGAACCCAAAACCTTTTACCTTCGAACCTTAGAACCTGAACCCTCTGCAAACCTGAGATCCCTCGAACCAGCGATGGAAAAAACCAAAATTCCTGTCATCTGAGAAGACTGTCTTGACCCTAATGAAAAAAGGTAGAAGTCCGAGCCAGAAGCGAGTAGTGCTGTTAGAACTAGGTCAGGAAGGAGACCAGCAAATCCTCATCTGCAAAATAGAGCTATTGTGATCGAAAATGATCTGTGTGTAGACTAGTTGCTGCCCAGCAAGTCCTTGGTGCTCGAAGTTCTGGAAGCTCAGAGATGGGTAGACTGCTTTTCAAATAACAACGGTCCCTACTACCCAATGTTGGTAAAATAGATTTACGAATTCGTAAGCTTCGAGAAGCTAGAGAATGAGAACCGAGTATCTTCATTTGTAAATGGTAAAGTGCTATCATTTTCATTAGTGGAATGGGTTGATTGCTTAAAAGTACAACATGAAGGTGTTTCTGGATTTGTATCAATAGAAATTCCACCTACCAGTGACATTATTGATCATGAGACCGCATTGAAAGAACTGACTGGTGATGGAACTCCAAGGCAAGTGGTTGGTGTAGAAATTGATGGAGAGAAAATATTACTGTTCAAGTTTGTTCAACATGTGTTGATACCAAGGAGAGGAGACTTTGCTAATTTTAGATATCAGGATATCAATCTCCTACATATTTTGAGACATGATGTCAAAGTCAATTTGTACAGATTGGTGATGAATCAAATGGAGGATATGACAAGGCCGAAATCAAAGACAAATGCCCTATTCTTTGCTAAGATGATTTCTGTAATGATCAAAGTGAAAGGGATAGCTGAGTCTCAAGATGATACAGTTGTAGTGAAGAGAAACTTTTGTATCACTACTATAGTTTGCAAATATATGAAGATTAATTAGAATCCATGGAGAGGAGAATGGTTCAATGATGACCAAACGGTATATGACAAATTTAATCCTTTGGATTATCCTTCAAGGCCAAAGGATAAAAGAGATCCATGTCTAGGACCTGATGAAGAGGCACCTGAGTACAGTGATGAGTCAGAAGAAGAAGAAGAAGAAGAAGAAGAGGGAGAAACTCCTATGGATGATGGAGGAGATCCTGACTTGCCTCCAATCCCTGTTGCTGAAGTTATGTCTTTAGAAAAGGAAGTGCTAGCAGAAGTGGAGACACCAGCTAATGAGGAAGTCCAGTCAGTCTCTAAGCATGTAGAGGAAGAAAACAATGTCTCTGAATTATCTGATTCTTCTGAATTGAGTCTGAGTACAGTTATTGGAAGCTCAGTTGTACCTTCTATGGATGAAGAAACAGAAAGAGGAGAACGTGTACCTATTCCAGAAAATCCATTTGCTGCTGTAGAGATGGAAGTTGTTGTGGAAGATTCTGATGAAGAAAGACCAGCAGAGAATGTAGTTGTTATATATGATAATGCACCCATTGAGGGGGAGCATCACACCAAGTTTGGAAATGTTACAGTGACTATCGAGTCTGAAGATTGGCTAGAAGACCCCGGATTTATAGTCTTTGGCATGGATTATCCGGATTCAGATAATGAAGTATCTTTGAATAGACCAAAGATCAGCTATGACATCAATTCTGAGTTTTTACCTGCTGATGTGGTCCGAGTACATGATTTAGATGTGCTGAAAGAAAATATGAAAGTCAGTTTTATAGAATAAGTAAAGACAATGGAATCTTTTTTAGTATCCTCGATTCAATCAGTCATGGCTGACTCTGTAGTCAGTTTAGCTTCTGAAAGAGTATCTACTATAGGTGCTCCTACTAATTTTTCTATAAAGGCTGACCTCTAATCCCTAAAGCATGAGATGAAGGAATCCTTCATTTCCTCTGTTGCTAAGATAAAGCACTGTTTTGGTGAAGAAATGAAGATGTTAGAAAGGTCTTTTGAGCTTTCTCTTGGTTGAAATCTGTCAACTTTTGTGGGTGAGCTAATGGAAGAAGTCAAGGAATTCCAGACTCAAACTTCTAGGCTAGAAGCAGATCTTGAAGCTCTACGGATATCTGTTGTTGCCTTAGACTCATTCATGAGTTCAAAATCCCAAGCTGACAAGGATTTATCTTATGTGAAAAGTGTTGTAAGTCAGCTGGTCTCTGTGTTTAAATATTTCAAAGCATCTGTGAAGGATCATGTAAAAAATCAGGACTCTCAAATGCAAAATCTAGTTAGTGGGTTGACCAAAAGCTTCAAAGAAACTGTATCCTTCTCTATTGGTCCTCTAGTTCCAAAACCTGCAATTGATCTGAATCAATTTCGTGCTCTGATAAAGGAGGATCTTGGTTCTATTTCAACCAGTGGCTCTGTAGACTCATCAGATTTAATTCGAGTTTTGCTGTCTACTAGGGATTCAGCCAGAGAAATAATGAAAATCGTCCAGGACTACATGAGAGAGGCCTCTGCTTCTCAAGAGGCAATCAAGAATAAGGTGGATACTTATTTTGAAAAGGTTTATACCAAGCAACAACTGACCAACCATTTCAAGCTTCTGCTTGAGAATCTAATGTTAACTCCAGTGACTCAGGCCTTCAGAGAGCAGGTTAGTAAGATCAGGGAGCTTACTCCTGCTTTGGATAAATTCATTGAAAATAGAGATGATTTTGGGCCTTCAATGGAGAGAGGAGGAATCATTATAATGGATTTCAGAAACCTTTTACTGCCCTTCCTGCATTTGGATGCCAGACCGGTCATTGTACCTCCTGCTTTGCCTGCCTCTGCCTATATTGTGTCTCCAATTCAGATGACTCCTGCTCAAGCCATAGGGATTCTCACACCTATGATCACTCAAAGGACTTCCCATTACAGGCACGACACTGTATCAGTTTCTTAGCCTCCTCTGATCGTTTCTGGAATTCCAATGTCCTCCCCAGTATCCTCAACACCTAAATTCTCTTCTGATCCCAAGGGAAAATCTCACATTGAAGACGTGGATCGCTGAAGTGGCAAGGATGTTTTATAGGAATCATTTTGTTTTTTCTATTCTGTTTATGTTTTTTTTGACTGATTTAATACAAATGCCTTTCTTTTTACTATCTCAGTTTCTCAGTTTTCTATATTTTGGTTTCCCACTTTTTGATTATCACAAAGGGGGATAACTATAAAGAAGAGACTATAAAGAAGAGCCTTTGATGTTATTTCTTACATTTCCTTATTTGGTACTAATTCTATCAAACCTTATCTCTGATACTATTGTATTTAATTCTACCTATGATAATTTTTGATCTATATCTTTCTATTACTATTTCCTCTTTCCTCTGATATTGTTTTCTTTGAGAAAATTGAATATTAATGTCATACTATCTAATACTATATTCTCACTATTTTAAAATGGCCATATCATAAGTTGTGATTATCAAAAAGGGGGAGATTGTTGACCTTACCTGTTTTGATAATCCCAATCTTGTATTCATATGTTTTGACAATCCCAATTATGTGTTCACATATTATGATATTCACAATTACTGTTGATCTACACTTTAATTCTTTCAAATCGATGATCAAGTTAATAATAATGTTAAAATAATTTCTGATTTATGATTAATCTCGATTATCCATGTTTATATAAGTTTTGAAATGATTCTAAGTGAATTAGATGTGTTTTGCATAAGACAGTCAGTAAGTATCACTGACCTGAATAGAGCTACCGATGTGCATAACTGCACAGAGCTACCGATGGACAGAGCTACCGATGGAGAGAGCTACCGATGCACAGAGCTACCGATGCACAGAGCTAGCGATGCACAGAGCTACCGATGCACAGAGCTACCGATGCACAGAGCTACCGATGCACAGAGCTACCGATGCACAGAGCTACCGATGCACAGAGCTACCGATGGACAGAGAGCTACCGATGCATAGAGTTACCGACATTCAAGAGCAACTGATGGAACTAAGTTCATCGAGCTACCGATAAACCGATAAGAGTTTGAAGAGATACCGATGGAAGATCCTACACAGAGTCAACCGTACACGTCAACAAACAAATGGCTACCTATAATGAACTGCGGAGTCAAATCCTATATCCTCGACACTATTTGTTTATTACACTAACGGATACATTTGTTACTTTTGATGCACTTAATGTTATTTAATGATTTATGTTTCCATTTCAGGAAATCGTACCATGTACGATTAAAAAAAAGCATAATCATTCCTTCTTCTCAGGATAATAAAGGCATACAAGACAACCTGTATGATCAAGTGAATCAATAAAAGAGACTAGAGGAGATTGAGCACACGGGAACACACTTGCGATCAATCTCAAACGTGCCAAGAACAACTGGAGAACATGCACTCACAAGACTACTACTACTACCAGACTCCAGAACACAGAGCATACATCGAGAAATCTATGCTAAAGAAGAACTACACAAAACACTTCATTTTCTGAGTCGATAACCAAGATGAACCTGGAAGCACTGAAAGAAGAAACGATACTCTGTTTTTCAGTCAAATACCAGAGAAGGACTCAGAACCGTTTCTGATCAAATCCAAAGGAGTCCAGAGCTGCACTGCAATCACTAGAGCCATTCTAAACTCATTATCTCTCTCTAAGTGATTTAGTTTTTGTATTACGAGCAGTGTCTGTAGCCTGTTAATTATTACACACACACTGTCTCTAGAACCTGAACTGGAGGATTTGTAAATCCTCACTCACAATCTTTACATTCTTTATTCCCACTGTGGATAGTGGTAGAGGTCAAGTGTGACATGGACATCTTTGAGCTGTTGTTTGTTATCCCACGTATAACTGTGGTAGAGGTCTCTTGACCTGAAAAGTGTGATCACTATTTTTAACCCAGATCCAGGGTGTGGATCACTTTATATAAATTTTGAGAGGACTAAGTCTCGGCTTGAGACTGAACCTCTCGGTTAACTCTTGTGTTTTTTTGGTTAAATCCTATATCCATACTATAAACATTTATTTCATATTCTGCAGCTATTACTTTGAAATATAATTTATTTCCAAAGCTACTTTGATAGTTAAACTCGCAAGTGTTTACATGTATTATAAACCAGTAAGTTAGTTTCAAAAGTTAATTTAATCATAAGAATAAGTTAACTGAGAATTAATCAATCTTTGAGAAACTAATTGAACCTTTATAATCTGTATAAATTCACTACAGTTTAATTTGTTTTTGAAATTGGGGGATTTAAATAGAAACTGTTTTTAACAGAAATTTTAATTGGAACTCAATTCACCTCCCTCTTGAGTGTCCACTCCGACCAACAGATTACATTTATAAGAAATTATGACCTATAGGAGTTCATTGTAATGAACTTTGAAGTTATTAATACACTAGTAGTTTCTATGGTCTAAATGAATAGAATCTTCAATTAGTACCGGGATAATTTTTTTGTAGTGTCTTGGATGATATCTTGGTTTACTCAAGACAAGTTATGATCATTTAAAACATATTAATATTATCAAGAGTACATAGAGATAAATGAATTATATTCCAAGTTATCTATGTTTTATCCTGGGATTGATTACATACAATTCATGGGTCACATAATTTTGGAAGATGGTGTGCGAGTGGATATTGAAAAAGTTGAGGAAGCTGTATCATGAGAGCATATCATGAATTTTTTGATATACATATATTTATTGTTTTAGTTGGATATGTTTGGTGATTTATACAGGGATTAGAGCATTTTTAAATACCTATTTTGGGCTTGAAAAAGAATGGGATAATGATTGAATTGTCAGAAGGAATCGATAATTCTTTCTGAATGCTGAATAAGAATTTCAAATCGACACCGATTTTAATCCAACCTAATCTAGGTGGGGATTATACAGTGTTTATAGAAATTTACGGGATCAATCTTGGAGTAGTGTTGTTGTTAGGATAGTATGTTTTGGAATATGGGTCTCAGCAGTTGAGGACACATTAACAGAACTACCCTACTCATGATCTCAAGTTAAATGTAGTGTTTTATGCTTTTATTTGTTGGAAGCATTACCTGTTGGGTAAAAATATTAGCGTTTACCTAGATCACAATAGATTAATGTAAAGTTTTCAAAACGATATATAAATCTCCAACAATGTATGTTGGTTGAGTATATGTATTCATTTGATTTTAAACAATCATATACACCCCAAAAGGGAAACAATGACTTTATTGGTTTTACAAGGAAAAATAAAACTGAGATTGTTCAAGAGTCAATAATTGAGTGTAAGATGATGAAATTTGTGGCTGAGAACCATTTTTTGGTTTAGGAGAGTCAGGATAACATGCTGCTTATATCAGTTATTGTGGATTTTATACTTTTGAGATGGATCATAGATATACGATATGATGATCTGGAGTGATTAAATTTGAGGGAAATCATTAATGGTGAGGAGAAATTTTTTGACTATATGCAAGATGTGGATGAGATTTCTATGTTAGGGATCATGTTATTGTCCATCTGAGCATAAAAGATGATTTTATACAAGAATTTCATTCCTCGATGTGATTTGTACATCCAGTTGTGAATAAAATGAATCATGACCTATGATGGAAATTATAGTGGTTGAGAACGAAAAATCAGAGATAGGGATCATGACATAATATTACACCTATCATCTGATGAGGGACAAGAATCAGTGTCCTAATGGGTTACTACAAACATTTCCCATTTTGGAATGGATGTGGGATGGTGTGACTATGGATTTTGTGGTGGGAATCGAGAGGATTCCTCTGAATAATGAAATTATTTGGGTGATTTTTGACTATTTGAAAAAAGTATCACATTTATTATAGGTGTGGTCGAAATTATCAATATGAATGTTGGGGGGAAAATTATGTTCAATAGATAGTTTATAATCATGAGGTGCCACAATTTTTTTTAAATTTACGATTCATTCATAACCTCACACTTTTGTTATGTCTTACAAAAGAAACTTGGTAAACATGTCTTATGGAGTACGGAATTCCATCAATTGATAGAAGGTAAGTGGGAATGTACTATCAATTACTTGAGGATATGTTTCGAGAATGTTTTCTAGACATTGGTGGGTGTTGGGAGAAGCACATAGATTTGGTGGAATTCACCTATAACAACATTCATTGGGCTAAGATACATATGGAACCATATAAGGCTCATTATGGTAGGCCATGCAGATCACCTCTATGATAGATATAGATAGGTGAGTTAGAGTTGTTCAGACTGTGTCTCTTGTAGTAGATGTTATAATATGATCAGTTGATTTATATGAATATGGCTATGTCTCGCACTAGTTATAAATTGTGTGAAAAGAGTCAATGATGAATCTAGATTTTATAGATAGTGATCGTGTATTCCTTCTAGTGTTTCTTGGATTGGGTCACCTCTTGAGACAGATGAAGTGCAAGTTGATTCCTAGTTTCATTGGACTGTTTGAAATTGTGGATAGATTTTGGCCATAGATGTACCTATTGGATCTTCCGTATAGATAGAGTTTTATGCATGAATTTTTTCCTACTTCCAATGTATTGTGGTATCCCCCTAACCCCTATCATGTGATAAATGTGGATGATGTTGAGCATGAGTTTGATGCATCCTTTGAGGATAATCTGATACATGTGTAAGATCACATTGAGAAATTGTTAGGTGAAACACAATTTTGATATTTCAGTAATTGTGGAAGCATAGACGTCTACCAAATAAAATTAGGTAAAGAGAATCATATATGTGGGCCTATTTGTATGATCATTTTGACTTCAAATCATAGGGATGATTGGGCGTACAACTCAAGGACATGATGTATTGATGTTGGAAGATTGTAACACCGCAACATTTTATAGATATGTCCCAGGTTCATTTTACGGTACTCATTTTAATAGTTTTGAGTAATTTTAGTTTTGTTAATATCATGGAGTGTGTTTGGGTGAAAATTTAAAATTTTGGATGAAAAGAGGGTAGTGCATGATTGGCCCCCAGTTTACCCAAACTGTGTGCCTTGGCCTAGAAAACCATGAAACCCAAGATAGATGGCGTTTTCACAAATCGAACACAATTTTTCAAACCATGCAACCTAAATGGAGAAACTGTGGACCCCCTCCCCAACACCGAAAATTGGTGCATAGTTTGGGGGAATCATGCGCCTCATCCCAGCAAACCATCTGTGAGAATTTAATTATCCAGAAAATTAGTTTAAAATTTTATTGGGCCCCGATTTAAATATCAAATCATCCCCAGCTCAACCCTTTCTATTGATTCAAATGATTAGAACCCCCATGATAACTTACAATCCATTCCAACCTATCTTCATCATGATTGGATCCTTGATTAATGATATGCACCGTAATCAGTAATAGAATCTCATCCCATGGAGTTTCCATTATATTCCTCATTCTTATCCCCTCCCTTGAATGATGTTATTCGTTATTTACTATTGGATCTAGAACTATTATTTTATATTGATATAGGAATTTTGTATGTAGATCTATAATTAAGGGATCTTTATCTGTTCAATCTTCTTTTTGGTTTTGGATCTGTATATCATGTTATGCCATTATTTCATTCAACTTAGAAATTTATGTTCAGCAAGTGTTCGTCAATGAATCAAGGTTGGCGGTATATAATTAAAATCCCAATGTCTTTATTTTCCCCATGTGTATGAAATTATATAATTTCTAGGGTTTTTCTGGAAATTGAATTTCCTAATTTAATTAAATAATGTAGTGAATTAATTTATTAAGGGATTGTGGAATTGTGGATAATTAATTATTGAATTAAAAATTAGAATAATCAAATTTTGGTATTTGGGGAATAATTAATTGATCAATTAATTATTGAAATTATTGAATTGATTTGGATAGAACATTTTATTGATAAAATATTTGGGTTAATTGGGATTTTTAATTGAATAATTTTTTCATTAATTAATTAAGATATATTAATATTTCTAATTATTTAATTAATTATGGTATCTTAGGATTTTGAATTAATTAATTATTTTTTACAATAATTAATGTGATTTTTTTGATTTTACAATTGGTTGAAATGAATTAACTAATTATTGAATTAATTAAGTGGATTTTTAATTGTGAAATGTGGAAAGATGGTTATAGTTAAATATCTTGTATTCATATGGTAAAATAATTGTTGGATTGGTATGAAATTGTTGTGAAAAACTAATTTTTTAATTAGTATACAATCGATGTGGCTATGTAATTGTTGAATTAGTACCAAATTGATGAGGATAATTAATTATAGAATTAATTTATCAAAAGGTGAAATTATAAAATTGTTGTTTTTGATTAATTGAATGATGCATTAATTTATTTGATATTGTGTCATTTGAAATTTTGATATTTCCATATGTGTGATAAATTATTTTGGGATACGGATTGAGGATCCAAATGCCTATATATGAGATAACGTGTGTGTGATAGTTAATGTGGCTTTAAATACCCATATGAAAGAGTATGTGTGGGATATGGATTGGAGATCCAAATATCCCAGTGATATTGTGTTGTGGGATAGGGATAGAGGATCCAAATACCCACGGTGTTGTTCAACCCAATGATCTACACCAATCAGTTGGAATTGGACTATGGTTTCAATTTTCTAGGATATGAATTAATATGATTAATAGTAATAATGGAATTATGTTTTATGAAATCTATTGTTTATAGCTTAGACTCCAGCATTAGACGAAGTTAGTATTGAGTTTATGGTATCCTAACAAACCTAAGAATTTATGTGATAAAATAATGAGTACTTGAATAAATTTAAATTTTTCAATTTATTACTAGATATTATTCTATATATAATAGTATACAATATTTTTTAGGATATTTTTTAGACGCCATTGGTGGTTTCCTAATGAGATGTACTCACACCCTACTCGGTCTTATTTTTCAGTACCCAAATAGATATTATGGTTGCATGAAAGGTTATGGGAAAATGACATGTGTTAGATGGAAGATTGGGATGGATCAGGGATGAGGGAACCAGATGGGGCTTTAGAACCACTTGGTATTAGACAGTGACATTACATGGAGTTTCGTTTTGACACCGAAAAATTACATTTATATGACATGTTTATTATTTATTTTTTACTTTGTATTACCTTTTTTGGTTATAGTGGGATATTTGTACTGTTATTTTCAATTCATATCATTTGGTTATTTTTATTGCTTCTACTAGTTTATTACTTAAATAAAAAAGGGTGTATAGTCGCTCCATTATCAAAAGTATTCCCCCACTGCTATCCAAAAGCCTCTGGTGTATGGGGAGGCATGCTTGAGTTCGTGTGATAACCAACTCAGGTAACTAGCATGTTGCACCCAGGTTAGGATGTTAAAATAATTTAAATAATTCATTAAAAAATTTAACATATGATTTATTGGGTTCATCTAATCTTGGATATCAAATTTTATATTAAACAAATAAAACATTAGTGAGATATTTATTAAAAAATACATTTATTTAATTATCCTCAATTACATAGTCTAGATAATTTATCATTATAATGAATCTTATCGTTTTCATTTCATTATTATCCATTTTTAAATTTTATCTCTTCAATATGTATCCTCATTATTTAATATCTATAGTCATTTTTGATATTATGATTACTTTTTTATTATTTTTGATGGTGGAATGACACGGTTGAATTATTAAATATAATTAATCAATACTATTGAAAAAAATTTCTTCTCATTAAATCTAGATTATTTTTCATCCAGTCCAACTTTCATAGTCCCATATAAAAGGGCAAATATACTATACACATTTATATTAGTTTTCTGAAATGTTACCATTTATAGGGATATGTTAAAATTATATTCCATATATATGTATCATTCTATATTTTTATTATTATTCGTCTCCATTATATGATCTTATATTTAATAGCTAATAGAAAAAATTATGAACGAAAATTAGATCTATAAATTAAATAAAAAAAATTACCATAAATATAGGTTATGATCATACAAAATTAATAATGTTATTCTACCACTGTAACATGATGAATGGGAATAAATATTATGGTTAATGGAGATATATAATTGGTATTTTCGTGTATATTTATATATATATATATATATTGATCACGGATAAAAACTCATCATCCAATAACATACCAACACCCAATATTAAATGTCAATAATGACCAAAATATAATTGTATAAATTGATTACTATATGGATATAATGTCTATTTTTAAAACCCCTAACACATATATGGATATATAAATTGAATATTTGACATGTAATTTTCGGATATATGATTAAATTATAACTCAAAGTTAGTTTATATGGGCCCTTTTTTTTAATTTGTATTTCACATTGTCTGATTACATTATATATAAAAAAACAAACACACAGACACACACACAATCACTATTTTTGGTTCTAAAGCATGAGGTGACACAGAGATTGATATTCATAATCTTATTATTTTATGTTTTTATCTCATAATTTAATAGATTCATTAACATGGCTATAACACAATGAATCCTTTTTTATATAAATAAGGAAATTTTAATTTTAATAGTTTTTTAGACATTATGTATTTTCAATTATGATGTTTTTAATATAAATATATCCAGTCTTGATATTAAAATTTAATCATGTTTTTAATTCAAAATGGAAATATCACCCTTAGGTGGTGATTTTTTAATTCATTTGAGATGCTAGGTTTTATATATATATGTAATGTGTTAGTTAAATTAATTAATTTTCTATTTACACATGTAATTTATAATGTTGTGTATTATTTTCATTAAAAAATTTATATTTTATATGAAGAATTTAACATGGTGGTTGTGATAAAAATATGTTATGGGATATAAACCCATATTTAATGTTATGATGTGTGATTAAGAATGTTATATAATAAAAATGTTTTTTGGAATTGGTGGTTTTAAATTTGAATGAATGATGGATTTAATGAGTGATTATTCATTTATTAGTAAGGTTGTGAGAGTCAATCAAATGAAATGGTGACAATAATGAGATAATATTAGAGGAAATATGTGTCAGTGATTTATTTCCCATGATAAATATATCTTTAAGGAATATATCTATATTCTCTGAAATCACATAGTGGATAAATATTAGTGACAATGGTCATTCTAGATCTATGAGAATCGAAAAAATAATGAGATATAGAATATTAATTTAATGCAATCATCAGATAATTATAGAGTTTCCTTCATCATGTAATCATAGTGTAGACTTAAAACTTCTCCGCTCTAATATTATAATTGTGAATATAGTGTAATTATATATTTAATGATAATAAGATAATTCATATTGATTTCAAATAGTTATTTTCTATAAATTTTGATATTAGGGTAATAATTTCATGGATTTACATTAACTGAATATAGAAAATGTTGATTGATGGAATAAATATTTTTGATGAATAATTTTGTTGGGATGAGTTATAAATTTTTGAATTATTATTTGTAATCTATAAATAGTTGAATAGAAATACAAAATGAATGTCTATATAATTATATAATACATAATTTTTAGTTTTATATAATGTGAAGTAGATGATAGTTGGTAAATTGAATAATGAAGTATTTTATTAAGAAATTAATGATTTTAAGGTGAAAAATATTTATTATTTATCTTTTTTTGTTATATAATTTTATGGTTTGAATGAATATTGGTTGATTAATTTTTAATAATATTTATTGAATAATTATGAAGTCTCCGAAATTAATTTTAACCCTGTATAGAGGAAATAATATTGGAAATAATTTTCAAGGTGAGATTGGGGAATTAAAAAAATCGGAATGAGTTATTCAAATTTGGTAATGGTATATTCCATTCACTATAAAAATTTTATAAAATTAATAGTGAGAGATTGGGATGTAGTGGTAGATACGTAATTAAGTGTCATGCAATATAGGCATGTGGTCTGTCCCTATTTTAGGGATTGATGATGTTTTCAATTTAGTTATATGGGAGGTTTAAATTCTACATGGGTAATGAAAACATGGTATGGGGTTGTTCCATTAAGAGTAGAGTTCATGTATTATAACATTTATAAGAATTTTTTTATAATGGGTTGAGTTAATGCTAGTTGTGGAACTGAAATCACCTGGCAACCCCAAGATAACCACTATAGTGAGAATAAATGGTGGTATAAATATGAATTTGTCTTTAAAATGAATTTCCCAAATTTTGAGGTGTCCATTATTTTTATTGGACTTATTATGAGGATCTATATATTTTACAGTAATTTTTTTCTTTTAATTTTAGTGATATAATGAAACCTATGATCTGAATTATGATAGACTAGTTTGAGATTGTTCCAAAGAACATAAAAAAATTTACTTTTATTTATAAAAATATTCCAAAAATTAATATTAATATTCATCACGTCACATGTTGAATTTTAATTTTCATAAAAATTATTTAGTAATTTACACATGGTTTTCATCATATATAAAGGTTTCAATGGTTCCCAACTATGAAGAGAATCTTGAATATTAATGACATTCTTCTTAAGTATATGTTATAATGTTAGATGTATCAATATTATAGGGAAAATTGATTTTTAATATCAAGTGTTATTACCTCATAATTAATTAAGGATTATTCTCATCTTTTTTTCACATTGTAATATTCATGAAAATTGGTTATTAGAATAGATACTATAATGATAATTTAATATTTTATATGATTCATAGGATATTCCTTTTTATGAACATATGTATTAGTTATTATACATGAGAATTATTATTGATGTATATCATGAATTGTGTACTTTGATGTATTGAAAAAAATGTGATTATGTATGCTTGTAAGGATGTAAGACGCATTAGGTGTGTCAAAAGTGATATGAAACTAATTAATAAGTCATCAAATGTTTTTTTCTCATACATATTAATGGAATTTAATATACTAAAACCTTTTATTTGAATATAACTATTTTATTAAATCCATGCCCAAGTTTTATAATCGATAAGTTCATTTAATAGAGTCAAATAAGATATTCAAGCATAGAGTTTGATGAAACAAGTGTACAACAATCTTGGTTAGATATTGTGATAAATAGTTTATATTACACAATGAAAATTTATATGAGGATGTTGTCATTGTGACATTAACTTAATTTATCATGGGTGACTAAATATGTTTCTAAAATTTAATATTTGAAATTTTGTTTGCATAACTAATTACACATAAAAATAGACTTAGAAGGTCTTGTAATAATAGTATCGATAATCTCAGCTATGTCTTATTTGAATTTAATAGTTAAAATAAATATTATTCCAAACATTTGGTTCAATAAATATTAAGTTTTACTGATCACATAAAATATAACCATTGGCTCTTAGGTTCAAAATATATGTATGATAAATATTATATAATTATTATATACAAATTAGAAAATATTTTATCCTTATTTATTTTCAATTATTATTCATAATGTAAAAAATAATATCATACTTTTTAAATAATATTTACTTTATTATGAAAATATACAATATATATTTATTTTCCAAATAATGAATTAAATATTTATTTCAATGATTTATATAATGATATTTTGTGATAATTAATGATTTTTCGATTGATGAATTTATAAGGGGATAGAATGGCTGAGGAGGATCCCAATAGAAATGATATATGATTTTAAAATCACTTAAATAAATATTTATTTATCTATTTTCTAATGATATCTATATATATGTGAATTTTCATACATCATGAGAATATAATTGTAATATTTTTATTATTATTTAACATGGTTTTACATATGATAATAAATAATGGACTAATGTGATAATATTTATTAACTAGACCAATGTATATTATCCATCTTTTGTCATTTCAATGGCTATGAGAATTTTTGGGTACAAATTTATTCTATTTTATTAGAATTCCATCAAATCAAAATTAAATTCTCCCAAAAAAATATCATGAATGAGAGGTGATCAACCTTCTCCATCTCAAGAAAGAGAGAAATGATAGAGAAAATTCATCTAGATAGAAGGATTTTTATTAAAATAAATAGTTAAGGAGGATTAGTTATCAGTACCTTCATACCAGTACAAATAGAACTATTGATAATGTTTGGATATTCATAGAGCACATATGGATACTGAAAGCAGAATTCTAGATTGTGCCCTTCATTACAGGAATTATATGATAACAAGGTATACTGTTTTCATCAAAGGAATACTAAATTATCATTTCAGAGTTTTTCTAATTTTATATTTTAGTTATAAAATATATGTGAAAATATCCTTTATATGAATATTTTTGTGTTTTATTACCTAATTTTAATAATTTTATCTGAAACAATACAGAAAACGTTATTTTGAATGATACTAACCTCTTCTACTTAACCCAAGAAACTTAATATAGTATTATGTAAGAAACATATTATTTTAAAATTATTTCATTTTTTATGATCATTTCTACATTTTTAGTATGTTTTTTATTTCTATTTCTTTGGTACTCTAATATGATTTTTTAGATATTATGATCTATTAATTTCATATGACTAAGAACATGCCACAAATAGATGAACATATATTATAGATATCATATAGAGGTGTCGATGATTCAAGTCAAATGACATATATAAGTAGCATGTAATGTAAATATACACACTATGTTCCCATGTTAAATAACACATTGATTGGTCATATAAATCAAAACTTGCAATCTAGGGATCTGGTATATGGTGTTATAACTCACAATGTATTAACCAGGAATTAGAATGCATTTTATGGTGGTACAAGATTTTCCCCCATGTAAATCATTAATTAAATGTGGAAAATATATGAGTGATCAAATTAATACATTTTGTGTAATGAATGATAGTTGATATAATTAGGGAAACAAGATCTCATATCATGTAATTGGTTATAACCCATAGGAAATGCACATAGTGTCCCTAGGATTGTATTATATGGATCCAAAAATGAAATGTGGTCCCCATAATTCCATAAACCACACATTGACTCAAAAACTATGAAAAGAACATCGTGTGATTCAAACACATAGATAAATTAAATAATTAATGAAAACTAAAATATAATTAATTTATATTTTTATATAGAACCTGTGATAGAGTTTTTTCATGGAATACATGCCATGTTATTTTTGTTTGGTTTTATACTATATTAAATTATATATCAATTTTTTCCATTTTATTTTATTGATACCCAACTTGTATAGTACTCATACACAATCTGTTCTTCATGGGAATTTCATGTGGTTTATGTATTGAATATTCAATGACTATGTTCTGGTCATAAATATTGTTAATGATGCTAAATATTAATAATGAAACAATACACCATATATATCAGTAGATGGGATGTAGGAAACAAATCATGTAAAAATACAAAACAAAATACGGACAATAAACAACATTGGTTACACGTTGTATCATGTGATAGTACATACTATGTAACAATAAAAATCAATATTTTGTTTAAATATTAATTTGATGTATTCATATCATGTCACCTTCATAGCACATAGTGTATATAAGTAACTATACAATAAAATTAATATATTTAAATGTAATGTGTATGGGTATCAGAACATATATATTTATTATTAATTAAAATAAATTATTTAATCAATTAATTAGAAAAATAAGTTATTAATATTAGAGACTATTCCTCAAAAACCAAGGATTGAAATGAATTCAAAAAAAATATTTGTAGTCATTACATCCATGGATGATCATCAGAATGAATGGACAATGAATGGGTTATTTTTTTATTTAATTAAATTAAATATTGGATGTCTTATGGGATTAATAAATAATGGAATTATATATTATGATATTCTTATCATTCATTCCTCCTTGTAATATATGTGAATGTGTTCTAATGGTTTCATTTATGTAACCCTAAACCATTGGTATCTCTAACCAATATGTGAGTCATAATTTTCTATATAAGGATATTTATGGTAGATCAAATGGTTACAAATCAAAATAAGGTGAATCCAAAAATGGAGATACATGGGTTACTGTTTAAATAATTAAACTCTATCAAAACATAACTCAAGGAGTTAATTCTATCTGGTGATGGATTTATTTATCATCACCTCGATAAAAATACAAGTTGTAAAACCTCATGATCGTGCTATATGTTTTTTAAGTTTTATGTAGCGCATGTTTATTTACATATAAGAAGTGTGTTTATTTAAACTCAATCAGATTTTTAAAAAAAATAAACATGAATGCATGATAAAATAAAACTAATAAATTATACTTAGATTATAATATATTTTATGGTTGATTAAATTATGTAAAATATATATCAAATAAGTCAACATTTATAAACTAGAATATAAAATCTTAAAATATAAAATATTTTTTCATTGGATAAATAAAAATAATTAATGAAAATTTTATTTTAGAAAATCCATTCATTAAATTAATTATAATATTACCATACTTAAAGTACTTATCTTTCCATCATTAGGTTGATTCAAATTATCATGGTGTTCTAGAGAATGAATTGGGTTTAATTTATATTGGAATAATCATTGTTATATTTCCTATATAAGACTCAGTGAAACATAATTTAATTTTTTTTAAATATAAATATGGATTTTATTATTGGGAAGTACAATCAATGAATCATGTAATATAAGGATAATGAATGTGGATATACCAACAATAATAATAATGGCATTTAATTTGTTATGATTAATATATAAATTATTTGAATGGACATATCAATAATTTACACTATAATATATTTGAAATATGATATTTTTAATATAATGGTGGTGTTAATTGGTATTATATTTTTTATTAGAAAACTATTAAAAAAATTATTACATCATACTTATGGTAATTGTTATAACGAACGAAAATATTATTTTACATCATATTGAATTAATGGAAAGTGAAACCATGAGAATATAATGATTATATATAGAACACGACCATAATCTCACCAACATGTATATACCAAATTGGTAAATTTATTTATATACAACAATGTAATAGTAAAATGAATTTTCTTCTTTAGAATCATATATTCCGGACCATCCGCCTCACTAAGCAAGAGAATATGAAAATAATTTTTTACAATAGATTCTCAGAGGATGATTATTATTCTTTTTACATAATGTTTTTAGTAATGTATTTATGTATAATTATGATTATTAATATTGTGGTTGTTTAAAACCTGAAAATAAAACTTTTTGACCGTGATAATTAAAAGGGAGGCTTTAGATAAATAGGGTTTTCACAATACAATGTTAGAGTAAACTATAATTGGTTTACATATATGGTGATAATGTATTAAAATTGATGGAATATATTTACTAGTTAGTAAAATAATTATTCCATTTGAATAAATAATTATAAATTAGTATTTTTATCATCTATACCACCCAAATTTTTTGTACTGATATGAAATTGTTGGATGCATACTTAAATTGATCCACAGAAGACCATTTTGGATATACATCACAAAGAAAATAAATAATGAATGTAAATCCTTCATAATAAAATAATTTAAATGATATTAAAACCAAGATTAAAGGACAATGACTTTTATAAAGTCTATAGAACCATTACATCATCATACATAGTGATAAACGTATCAAAAGGAGAGCAATGAATTGGAATCCATATAGATATCATGTGGAATAAAAATCATTTGAAGAATAACTAAAATGAATTGAATGAGAGGCGAGTAATAATGTCCAATTTAGGAATATAAATTATTTCATGTAATATTTCTATTTCACTTCTTATGTACTAAATTCAATATTTTTTTTACATACCTATATTAAATTACATGGAATAAAGAAGATCAGAATTTTTATAAGAGGTAAGGTGAGATATCTAAAAAGATGATAAAGGGCGATTATAATGATATTGATTAGGGGAAAATTACATTATTTTACTTAATTGGTTAATTATAATTAATCTACGATTCTATATAAAAAATTACAATAAAATTTATAATAATTACTAGTTCAAAATAAATTGACATTATTCAATGTTTTTAATAAATGTTGTTATTTTTTATTTGTTTATTTGTTTCTATAAAATCACTATGGATATGAATGAGGTATACAATTAATTGTATTTAAATACATAAATCAAATAAATAAAAACATGGTTATGAATTTATAATAAATAAATGACATCCATAAATCTTTGGAAATGGTTATTTCTCATATAATAGTAATGTTATTTTTTGAGTCCCATAGTTGTTATTTTCATACCACAATAATTATATTTTATAAAAGAAAAAATGTAAATAATGTTTATCTGTTGAGAATGTCGAGTTATTTAATCTAGATTCCATGGACAATGCTATGAAAAAATAGGAGGTAAACTATTATAATTTATGAGATTTCTTAATGAAATATTTAGACTACTCACTAGATAAATAATGACACTAAGGGGATGATATAGTATCCTATCAAAAGGCTTGTCCATTAATATCATAATTGTTTTTAAATATATCATTAAATGTTCAAGTGGAGCTTCTCTTCAACTCAATTTGTCTTGTACTCATTAAATAACATATTATTGTACAAGGAGGATCAATGATTATTCTTACTTGTATTATATATCTTCTAAGATTCATTTTCAGATATGGTGTTCATATAGAAGATAAAAAATAATCATATATTAACCATATTTACTAATATGGTTAATATAATCGATTATATTAAGGAAATCCATTAAGATACAAATTTATGTGTTTTGTTGAGAACTATATGTTAAAATATATCTTTAGGTATACATTTATATAAATGAAATAATGAGTGATTAAAAGTTAATTATCATATAGATATTAAATATATTAAAATTCATATGATTGAAATTAATTACCCAATATAGATTATGTTTCAAAAATATAGATGAACTTACCTTTTAAGAGATTAGTAGAAAGAAACTATTAAATATAGTATAGGACTCGGATTCATGTTTGTTGACAATGGAACATTAAAATTCAATACATATTGTAGGTGTTTTTTTTATAAATAGATATACTGAATAGGAATGTAAAAATATAGTGTTTATATTCAAAAATAAAAATTATATATTAATTAACAAGTTTAATTAATCTTATTAAGAAATAGAAAATTGAAATAATCTCATTCTAGAATGTTAAAATGAATTGTGGGATGAATTTCATGAAGAAAATTGTAGTCCCATATTTTTCTAGTTTCACATATTGATGTAAATCTAATTATGGGTCTTTAATAGAAACCTAAAATGGATTGTTCAGTATAGTACATATAAGTATCTATTTATTACTAATGGAATAATCTGATTTATAGACATAATATATGACAAAACTATTACAAATTAGTAATCATAATCCATTTAAAATTATTATTTTCAAAGGAACCATCAACTGTAATAGAATATTAATTTAGAATGAATGTGGCCCTTGTGTAAATAAGAGGTAAGATAGGGATCTATTTTTTAGGCCTATATGTTAATAACATTTAAAAATATATTATTAGTCTTATAGTAATTTATGACTATATAATATTTATCAATGATTTGAATAGAATAAAAACCCATGTTCAAGAAAAAATGATATATAGAAACATATCTATAATGAATCATAGATCATGTAATATTACATATGCGGATAGGGTGTAGTAATTCTAGACCAATTCATTTCATGTGTCATTCGTAATGAACCACTTGAAGATGATGTATGAAATCATAATAGGGTGTTATTATGATGAATGGAAAACATATGGCTATCATTACATTGGGAATATATTTAACATTTTTTATATGTGTTGATATTTAATATTTCGTATTCATAATGAATAGTGAAATAATATCAAAAAGAAGTAGGAGAACTGCACATACATGTAGTTCAAACAATTTTATAGTACATGGGAAACTAGGAACGAATCAATTATTATTTATGGAAGAGATGGAATACATGTTGTCAAGGAAATGAAAAATATCCTTCTTTTATATCAATTTGATCATATATATCAATTATTCTATTCAATATTATATAAAATCTAAATATTACAATGTATTTGAAAATCTACATAATCTTAGTACATTTTTGGTTATAATGCATATTATTAATAATATTAGAAAATTTTATATATGATAAGGTTTTGGCCATGATGGCAGTTTTTCATAGAGAACACAAGGTAATGCTCTGTGAAACTACCTTTTAAAATATGTTCTTAGAGGAGTGAAGTCACATTATATAGAACATCCACAAGAAATTGATTCTCTAATAAGTAAAGACATTACCTAAAAAGAAGCATTTTTTTATATAAGGATAACTAAATAGTGATTAATTTTATCAAGTGGATATAGGTGTCTATTAGAGATGGTTCCATAAAAAAACTAACATTCTATTTTAAATATATATAATATTCATAAATATGAATATTCATAAATATCTTATCAAATGATTATTTTACCGTTGCATAAGATTAATGTGATAACTTCATTATAGTATCTATAACATAATAATGTTACATAATTTCCTCGATATAATAATAATATTTATGTGTGATGGTAAAATTATTAAATATTGGATTTATTGTTGTATGAAGTATCTTTGATATAGTAGACATGGTGTTTTACCAATAACCTTGGGAGGCTCATAATACATTGAGAATTATTCGCATAATGTTTGTACTTGTTAATCTCCATGAAATGTGTTTATGAGACAATAACCACTAATAAAAATTTCAATTTTATATATTCCATTTTAATTTTCATATCATCTAATGCGTGTATTTTTAATTATACATGAATAATATTATTATTAGTATATATCATGAATTGTGTTCATTAATGTATTAATGAAGACCTTGAAAACATAGTCCTTTATCGATTTAAGATAATTTGGTTGTGTAATTGGTGATAATATATTAATTAATGATGTTAATAAAGTTTTTGTTCCATTGAAATTAATATATGATGAGATTTCGGGCCCTTTGAAGAGATTAAAACTTTTTAATTAAATCCATATTCATATTGTACTGTTGAGGAGTTCAATTTTGAGATCTCACAGAACAAATTTAAACATAAATTTTAATGAGATAAGTTATAAATCATTTTCATGACATACCAAGAAATATATATTAATTTAAAAAATATATTTGTAGTATGATTTTGCCTTCATTTCATCTACTTATTTCTCTATTTATTCCTAGACATATTTCCAGATTGTAAATTTAGATTTTAGTTTTTCTCAAATAACATCACCATGAAAGATCCCTAGATGGTAACTTGTTAAATACATATATATAAACAGTTATGTTCCATTATATTCTTCAAGATTCAATAAATGTTATTCTCAATTTATAGTTTAATAATTTTATAGGTTCTATTAATCAAATAAAATTCAATCACATTTTATTCCTTTCATAATATATGTGAGTTGGATAATAAATTAATACTTTTTTTATACGAGAAAATATAAAATATTATTTTATCACATGGGTATTGTTTAACACATAATAAATATTAATTTTTTTATTAAATTAAAAATTATATTGTTAATTGAATAGTAACGAAATATTTATTTCCCATTTATTTATTATAATATTTTTTTTATTTTTTGAAAGATGTTTTTTAATCATGGTTTATTAAATGCACAAATGGATTGACTATATGATATGGGTTCAAAAATAAAGGAACTATTTTATAAAATTTCATTTATGTAAACATTGATTTATTTATATAATGAATGATATTTAAATTTTAATGAGTTTACATACATTGTGAGAATATAATATTAATTTCATTATTATTTTATTTAAGGGTTATGTAGGATAAGCAATTAATTCAAAGGAATATATAACATTATTTATTTCCTAACCAAATATATATGACATACCATATAAAAATTTTAAGGATAAGTTATATAATTTGTATAATGATGTTATCATAATATAATTACCCCAAAAATATGAATAACTCTCCTAAAAAATCTTTCATGAAAGATAACTGTTCATGCCCCTCCCTCTAAAAACCATGATAAAATGGAAAATAATTATTCTAGATGGACGGCTTTTTATTCAGATCAACGAAAAAGGAGAAAATATTATCAAAACCACTATGATTGCCAATAGAGATCCGTGTATGATGTTTCAAATCCATAGATCATTTTTAGATACCATTAGAGGAATTCAATTATGAATTATTTTTCTTAATTATGTTATGATAAAAAATTCCATAGTATTCATCAATGAATAAAGAATAATAAATTCATGATCATTATTAATATATAAGTTAATTATAAATTCATGATGAATAGATCTTGTCTATGAATATTTTAGTATTTCACTATCCTGTATATAGGATTTTGTCTAAATATATATATAAAAACAATATTGATAATAGTCCTAGTAAATTCTACAGTGTCCCAGAACCCTCAAGAATTGGTTGAAAACACATGTGGTATGATTATGTTTCTTAGGGTACATGTATGTGATATGGAATATCTAAAATTATAAATGAATGGTAGGGGTGGATATATTTTTTATATGAGAATGTGATGTGGTAGTGTTTTTTGATACATGGTTATGATTATGGTGAAGTTAATGTGGATGATAGTATGGATTATATGGCTACACATAGAGAAGATGTTCTGTGATTTATTGATAACATATGTTGAGGTTATGAGTGTCCCTTACTGTATGAAATTTACAATATAATGAGATTACTTGAGTGTGGAGTGTGGATAGCTACCATCAAATGTTAGATTATGTATGGAGTGTACTCTTTCTTGGATATTCGAAATGCCAATATGGTTAGAGACTGAACAAACAAAAGAATTGTAATGATATATAGAGTTTCCAGATGGTTGAAAATTATTTATTTATGTTGAGAAAATTTTCATCTTCACTATGCATGGATAACTATATATTAATAGTGAGTTACAAAGAAAATTCTATGATAGTGGATAACTATTTAGTGATGTAGTAGATGTTATAGTGAAGTCTCATACTGAAGATAACATCATGAGGAAATTATATAGAGGTTCCCATATATAAGATGCCTCTTGGTCCATGGATGGGTTGATGTAGTGGTCATGTGGTTATGTATGGAGAGGAGTGTGAAGTGAATTGAAATATGAGATAATGTCAATGTATGGAATGACATTTGAAAAATTTTGATTCATGGGAGATTTCTATATATTTAATCTTTTATTACTTTTGTTCTTTAAAGAAGAAAATTAATATGATTTATTCATAAGAACACAAAAGATTTTCTGGGAGGAACCTGCTGAGTATATATTTATGCTCACCCCAAAATTCTTTATATAATTTTAGTGGGTTTTTTTATGAATGTGGAAGTTTCACATGATCGTATGTCAAGGCTCCCGAGACATAATTGTGGGGATTGTATTATAACATGCATGTGGTAACTGATTCTGATATACATGATGTTTTTTTATATTTATATCCAGTTTTTTTGTAACATGAAATTTTAGGTCATAAAACACTTATATATTTAAATTGGGAAGGTATTATATTATTCATGGTTATATAGATTCTATTAGATATAAATGGTAAATTCTTCCAAATATGTGTGATATTACACAAATTGTGTCAGTATCCAACTCATGGACTATTAGTTGTGGGATACATGGGATACACTCTAACAAGTTACAAAGTCATGTTGAGTTTTAGTGTGATTGGTTTATGATAGAATGGTATCCATGTGATTATTTTTTTTTGATAGAGATTGTAGAAGAAACTGGAAAGAGTTTCATGGGTTGTAATCATAAGATAATAGTTGATTCAACAATGTGATGTAGTTCAGTGAAACTTGATTGACATAGAGTGGACACCATTGATATAATATGGGACTTTGAATCATATAGATCCATGTATACGGAAACAAATATTAGCTACATGGTATCTTAATATGCTTGGATTCATCCGTCATATTGTTTCAATCCATTATAGTGTTACATTCCATGTATGTATATATTGGTGGGTGTGTGTTTATATATATCCATTTTTTGAGGTTATATTATATATTTATCGTTATTCTAGTAGTATGATGCCCATATGATGTCCAACGGTATGATATGGTCTATGCTCCTGAGTCTATGTGTTTATGGGTATACCAATAATTTATAATGTTACGCATAATGACAAAGAGTTTGTTTTAAAAGAATATTATTCTACAGTATAGTGGAAAAATCACCATTAATGATACATAGTGTGGGATAAATGTGGTTGATATAGATTTTTATCTATTCCAAATGGGAAATAAGAAATATTTACACTTCCTGTGATTTTTTAGTTTTGTGGGGCATGCTAGTGGTTGATTCAATTCATGTGAGAACATTTTGTCTTCATGATCTGATGGAATCGGATTTAGGACTATTTTATGGTAGTTTTATAATAATAAACTCTTACCCCTGAAAATTAGTAAGGGTTCTTTGTAATACTACACAGGGTTTATTCTATATAGTTGATTGGTGTTTGGTTTATAGAGTTGATCAGTTATTCACCCAATCATAAGACCTATGATTAGTTGAGTGATTTTCATTTCAATAGAGATTTGAAGACTGAATTCCGTGGAGAATTGATGGTAATTTTCATTACATTCATTTATTTAGATATCTAAAATGGAAGATATTGATGTGAATTTGTTGATAAAGATGGTATATATTAAAAAATTCTCAAAAAGGAATAGAGTGGAGTTAAAAGTGTAAGTAAAAGATTATTTTTAGAATTGATGTTCAAGTGACAAAATGGGAGTTGGTTTTAATAGTAAACACGATTCTATAATATATTTCTATGCAACCATGTGGGGGGAACCATGGATTTTAATATTCATTTTGTGGAAGTGTGGGGCATATCTAATCTATGTTATTATATTTTCTATGTGATCAAATAGGGATTGAGTATAGTGTGATAATTGAAAAAACACCCCACATCAATTTTTTGCTTCCCCATCCACATTTTCTAGACTATCAATGGGATATAAAACAATTGGGATAATGAACACAATATGGAATTGTAAGAGGATATCATGGAAAATCACAACAGAGTGATGAAAAGAGAAAAGGTGTTCATGTGAGATTTACCATTATTTTATCACTTTTTTCACATCTATTCAAGTGAAATAAATCGGTCCTTATTGTGAAATAGGGTTTTAAATAGAGAATTTTTTTATTTCTTTGAAAAATGAGTGAGGAATTTTATTCATTGAAAATCATTTAAAAATCTATTTTTTGGTGGTTTGAAAGACTGAATTTAATTGATTGATTTATTTTTTATTTTTCCAAACAATTTCCTCTTATATTTGATGAATATTCATTGATATTTAATTTTTGATATTATTTACTTATAGTTCATCTCCAAAAATAAATTTAACCATGATTACAAATTATAAACTAAAAAACTTTTGTGGAATTCATTGGATTTAAAAAATTCAATGTTTTCTTCGTTGGTAAATTTTTAATTTCAAATAAATGATTTTTATTAATATGAAATTATTTTTTCTTAATAACCATGATAAAAAATAAACAATGGGTTGGATAGACCTATTGTTGTTTGAAGTTACTACAAGTAAAAATGGGACAACGACACTTTTCAAAAAGTGGAAATCTTTATGTGGCCATGTTAACTGACATTCAAACATCTAAAGATAATTTTGTAACAAAATCCATAGGTAACCATGCCTTGTATATAAAAAACAGGGGAGAAAATAAAAAAAATATTATCTTGGGTGTTCATAAATATGGGAAAATATTACTTCGAACAAGTTTTTATCATTTTTATGTGTATATTCAAAAAAGTTTTATGTTATTTGATATTTAATAAAAGAAATTTTCCATGAATCTCTAATAATCAATCATATCCCAAACACTATAATTGACCATGAGGAAATAAATTGTGTATTATATCAACAACTCCCTACTCTCATTTGTCCACACCTGAAAATAAGTCGAATGTTGATAAAAAGGATATACGAGCTTCATGAATGAGTCAAAACTAATATTGTTCTTGAGCTGGTGACATTGGGGAAACTAGGTTCAACAAAATCGAAATCCACAATGAGATCTAAAGAATTTAAATACCTAAGATGATAAATTATTTCTCTTGGAGGCCTTGGAAACCATATTTAATGCATCCATTCTAATGTGGAGCCATATTTAATTTCCAAAATTGATTTGATCTTTTTAATGTGATATTTTATCCTTTTATCTTTTTCATCCTCATTACGTAAAATTTGTACAAACATAGGCAATTGTGGTAACTGAATCAGGGAAGAAATTATTTGAGCACACCTTATATTGCTGATCCCAAAAAATTTACTTTCCAGATGAACATTTACTATAAATGAGAGCAAATTCACTACTAAATTGTAATTGTGAATAGAATGAATTCAGTTAGGGGATATTAGCTAGCGTCAATAGAAGGGAATATTATCTACACTCTATGTGCCTAGTGGAGGCCACTGAGAATTTTTTGGGGTTGTGACAATTTTTTAGAGGTGTGAAATCCATGTGTGTAATGTTATTTATACAGGAGTAGCTGATTAATAGAGGATGGGGGATGAAAACATTAGAGAGAATCATAATCTAAGGATCCATTGGATGAGTAAGAAGTATCAGAGTAATGAATCAGAGGATTTTATGCGCTCCCATTGAGAGTCGTTTTTGCTTCCCTTCTATATTTATCATTTATTATAATTTTTATTCATGAACTATTTAAAAATATTGATAATATATTCATTAATATTGGTTAAAATTGATATAGGGTAATATAATAGTTGTAGTTATAAATCAAAACACATTCATATGCAATGTTTTGCTAAAACATACCCTCTTTTCCATTAATTGAGTAGTGAACACTATTGAAATATTGGGAGCCTATGAGAATTGTTAATGACCACATTTTTTTGGATACATGTTCATCTTGGTGAACATATGAGAATATTATAGCTCAATTATAATAGCACTTTAGGCTTCACATAGACGATGATCATGGTGTGAAAATCCGAAAATCATTGAGTGGATTAGAGGATGGAATAATTGAAAGATTATTGAATCCATTCACTATTGTTTAGTGATTCAAAGGAATGAATTATCCTATTTTCACATGATATGAAAATTCATGTTCCTGATTAAAGATATAAAACACAATGTCAAAATATATAATAAAATAAAAAAATTAATTGAATTCCCCTACTTCACTTCTTGATTTCTCATTATAAATATAAGATTTTTACACTATAACTTGAGCTCTTACTATTTAATATATTGAATTATAGTTATTGTAACACACCACCATAATTATTTACATTATTTTCTCACCAATTCACATTTTTCACACTATTATTGAGAGTTGTTTTGACTACTTTGTCTCCCTCAGATGATTTTTTGAATTCATTCCCTATGGATCGAACCTTATTGCGCACCAAATTAGTTTTTAGTAGGGTTTATTAATCAGTTATTTTCCATGAACCTATTTAACGAAATTGGTATCCATTCAAAATTTAGTCTCATTTATAGGAAGATAACATGTGACCAAGTAACAAAATGAATAAAAATACATAAAAATAAAAACAGAAAAACAATATTTTTTAAGATAACTTAAATAAAAGTATAAAAAATCCCTTAAAATTTATTTTTAATGATAAAATTGTATCATTTAAATCCTAGTTCTTTTTATACATGAAATAAAAATACATTTTATTGGTATAAAACTCAAAAACATGTATGAAACGAAATATCATTGGGAAGATCAAAATAAACGAAATCAAAATGAATATCCACATTAAATTGTGAATGAAATGATAGATAGAGTTTGGTTTATGTAGTATTATGTTACTATAGTCAAAAATCACCCCTCATTCATTAATCAATACCCTATGTCATGAAACAATTAGATTGAAAAAATATCACTTATCCTAGCTTCCAACATTCAATAGAATTCCACCTAAATATTTATTAGACTTCATTAGGGACATCGATGGTACAAGAAAATAATAAACACATAGGGGATTGAGTGAGGTGGAGTTAAAACATATTGTATTACAATTTTCATTGAATTTTATTGCTAAAACATATTTCTAATAGAATGATAATGAAATATTTTATTCATGGGGAAATTATAACAATTCATTCATAATGAATTTTTATCCTATGAGGATTAATTCTAAAAATAGGCACGAAATCACTACCATCATTCATGATATAAAATGACCCAGAAAATTCCTAATAATTTTTTTAACCATATGAAATTCTTACGAGACTGAAATAATTTAAGGTGTATGATTCCAAGGCCTGGTGTTCCTGAAACGAAATTTGGTACAATTTTTAAGGTACATTCAGTAAACATGTTATCAGAGATTTCGATCTTTTGAACTGGTACTTGAAATAAAAATATGAGAGAACAATTGAATTTTTAGCAATGGGATTTTCATAGGTGAAGCTTAACTTCTACTGGCAAGGGTCTGACAAAAAAGATAATATTTTTATTTTACAATGGAAATAATAAAATAACTAATTGATTTATTTTATTCTTTAAAACTGTTGAGAAATGGTGGAAGGACTACAGAATTAACAGGTGATTTAATAACCTAATTCACTTGGATTGGTAACCGCACAATCGAGTAATTAATGATTTAATTAATTAATAATTTAATTAATCACATTAATATGATGATATTTAAAAATAATTATCTCTATTGATAAAAAATCATTTGTTGAAGGGTTTGGACCATTATGAGAGAACACTCGACTATGCACCAGTGAGAAATCCTCTCCAACAATGAATGAACGACGCCATTGAAGATTCGATCCATAGATCGACGAACATCGATGAATGTCTCCAACAATGGATTCTATTCATTCATCATCAGCAGAAGCAAATGTATTTGAGGAAGGGGTTTTTTATTCATTGTGAATTATTTATCAAACCTACCTCATTCTTGAATTACATGACTAATGTGGATCAAACAACTAATGAGTTTCTCTATGATCCCTTTGAATCTGTTGGTGGTTATTGATGGAAATTAATTTTGGCATTATTTTGATTACTTTCCCTTTTCATAAAACTAACGTGGAGGTTGAGGGAGAATCCAAAAAAGGCCCACAACCTCCTCCATTCTCGGTTTTGATGCGTTCTTCATTGGAAAATTTTCAACATGATGGCAACACAATACTGAGGGCCACATAGTAATGGTGGTATCCTGGGGGCTCGTAGGCATAGATGGGTAGATAATCAGACCACTAGTGCATCATCGGGGGCCCGTGGAAGTTCTGTGAGCGAGGCACCACCAACGCGAAAGTGCTAGAGGCTACCCCTCTCCGTCCCATGGGAGGTGCCAGTACCCGCCGGTGCCATAACGGATTGGTGGTGGCTAGCCGACGTTGGCAGCGTCAAGGGAAAATGGTGCACCATAGAGGAGAATCCATTGCTCCGGTCGTAGTGGTGGTGGACCTGCATTTTCTTGTCCCGCCTTAGACTAGTCCACCATGATAGTCAACCGAAGGGGAGATAATTGCGTGGAACTACTGGTTAAAGACCGAGCAGAAAGATTCTATTCGACGGAAAGCAGGAACAACACCAAACTGGCAGGTCACGCCTCGCAGGCGGTTCGAACTCAGATGAGCCTAGTAGGTCCAAACTGGGCTGAGTCCATCTAGTCCAGGCTGGTGTGGCCCAATTTTGGTCAGGTTGAACTAGAACGAGTTAGTTTGGCCCAAATTAGGTCGGGCGGACCAGAGCCAGCCCCAGTGTGACCAAGTTACACTCATAGGACCATAAATGATAAACTTGACGTTTGTTCGAATAACAATCATTAAAGATAGAACCATTTGGATGAGGTGGTCCTTTTAAATACTCCAATTGGGTTTTGGGGAATTTTGGCCTATTGCTAGGTTGGATTGGACTCGAATCCAATCAGTCCCTCGGCACAAAATTTGCTTCAACATACAGACCAGTCATCTAATTGAAATGTTAATAGTTGCATTAGAACCCACATAAAATGGCGGTTATTCAAGGTACATCTTCGTGGGACTTCATGGGAGATGAGGTAAGACCAATGGCTCGAGGATCACAATATTTGTAAGTAATGTTCATTATGTTCCAGAATCATGTGGTTGGCTATCCAGTGACATACTACCCTTTGTTGATTGGAATCAGATGACCTTGTGTGGATCAATATAATCATGACATGTAGAGAACTATTCTTAGAATGGCACATCGTGGATCAGCGACATACAAACCTATGAGGATTGACGACATACAACACTATATAGATCGGTGAATTGTGACCTCGTGTGGATCAACGACTTATGACCCTATGTGGATTAGTAGTAGTGCAACCCGATAAGGACTGTGTTGATCGACGAGTTATGACCCTATGGGGATCAGAGACTTATGACCCAATTTGGATCACCAATAGGATAACTTATTTGTGGTTCAGTAGTGGAATTTCTCAATGGAATGATTTTGATTTAGCTTTAGGACTCACCATCATTATTCATGTTCTATTTTTATATACTTGGTTTGTGTTGATTATTTTACATGTTCTTTGTGAATGGGATCATGACTTGTGGTTTTTACATAGTGTAATTATAGGATACCATCAAGGGTCTCAGGGTCATTACAAGATATTATTATACTAACCCCTACAGAGGCTTCACCCACACCATGTTGTGTCCTATGTGGACGACTAACAGCTTTGTCCAATGTTAGGGAGACAATACTAGAAGGTGTAGAGAGGAGACTAGTTGTTATCGAGAGCCTCATTGACAAGTTATGTATACCCTTGTGATAGGATCCTGGGAAGAAAATGGGAAGAGATGATTTCCCTTTTTCTATATTTTATTTTATTTGGGTTTGTATTCTATCCCACTCTTATTTAGTTCAAAATTTTACATCAAGAAGTTATACTATGTGGTTTGTTCATATTGTGTACTAGGTCTATTCGTTTGAAGGATTAAAATAAATGTCTACTATTTTTAGGGATATTCCATTTCGTTGCTAGTATCCAACCTCTATCCTATAGAAGGCGGGCATGGGGTAGTCAAAGCACCGGCCCTGGGGGACGGGTCATGATAATGTGGTATTATAGTAGTCAGTTCATCTGAATAACTAATACTCTGATCATTTTAGTGGGGCATTACTGTCAACTATTTTTTGTATGGTATTTAGTTCGGGGAGTCCATTGTGGGTTCATCGAATGATGTATTCATACACTAAGACCCTAGATTATGATTTTCGGCTCGGTAACCAAAGACATTAAGGGTTTGTGTTTTTGAAATGTTTTTCCTTTTGTTCTCTTTTGACTCAGCCTACCAGGTATAACTTATTGACCATTGTTCATCATTTTATTTATAGTATGTGACTGCATAGATATCCATCAATAATTCTATAGAGAGATTACAATGATGGCCCACTGAGTGACTAGGCTTTGATTTGAGGACCTCATAAGGTGATGGGGACTTTGGGTGGTGTACAAATAGAACCACTACCCGTAGGGTAGCAGTTGCCACCAGCCCCACTAGTAGATGGTGCACACCGACATAGCTCACTACACGAGTTCTAGAGGTAGAGGCCTCAGAGGTTTCGAGGCGCGATAGATCATATGGCTGCTGAGGACTGGCTGGAGGATCTCGTAAGTGTTTTTTACCTGGTCGGGACAACAACAGACCAAATGGTGATACTAGATGATACTCTATTTCAAGGATCAATGGGGATATGGTGGAGCCTAACACTCTAGTTACATGATGAGGCGACCCTAACCTAGTTGGACTTTGAGAACCTCTTCAGGGTGGAGTTCGTACCAGTGCCACTACACTAAGTGTGTATTCTGGGGCTCCTACACTGACAACAGGGCTGCCTGATAGTATCCCAATACTCAGTGAGATTCATTGACCTCTCCTCATACAACACCGAAATGGTAAATTTCCCATTCTTTAGGGCCCAAACCATTAATCATGGTCTCTGATGGGAGATTAGAGTGTCGATGATATCACCCAACTTACCAAAAAAAACATGAGTGCTAGAGTGAGTACTTATAGTGGACGGCTTCCTAGCTGAGCAAACAATGATAGTGAGTGCCACCACCAGATGACTCATAGCCTTGTCTTCTACAACAGGTAGTTGGTAGATTACGTAGAGGCCCAAGCAGGCCAGACCTTCTGGTGTATGACCCCTAGATGTAGGTTCAAAGGTGCAGAGATCATGAGATAGAGGAGTTCAATAGATGAGTAGATTGTTATACTCATGTGGTGGTCATGGTCACATGGATCACGACTGCCCAACCTACCAGGCTGATGATCAGTAGATGGTCGAGGGACCGCAGAGCTAGCAGTAGTGGTTTGATTAAGGATGTCTACAAGGTAGCGGATGTGGTAGGGGAGATGGTTGAGTTGCAGGTGGTGGGTGATGGTTTGAGGTTCAACCACCACCACCACCAGGTGGTCCACCCCAACCTCAGGGAGTATGTGGACAAGGAAGAAAACAATTTCATGTGCTTGAGGCATATGGTCGATGTGCTATAAAGAAGATTTCAGGTAAAATATGGGTCTACTCCACACTTGATGCAGTTATTATAGACCAGTTTCCAGGGAATATTATGTTGTCATGGCTCTTGTTCAGAGCTCAGAGATTCTAGTAGATCCATTGGATCTATCCTTACGATTAGAGACATCAATAGGAGAGGATTCAATGTTTGTACACTGGTTTCGACTTTTCGAGCTTACTCTAGGAGGTGATATATTTCGTTGGGGTCTCTTAGTAGTACCGTTGAGGACTTACAATGTCATTTTGGGTATGTACTAGTTATCCACAGTCCCATCTCAGATCGACTTGTTTATGTGCAAATTGTGGTGTGTCCACGAAGATGGGACCAGTTTTTTCCTCCACTGGTTAGACGAGAATCTTTTCACCTTATTTTGGTCTTTATTAGAGGAGGTTGAGGCTATTCAATAATCAATTGGCTCTCCATACCCTCGGAGCAGTTGAGGAGATGAGTCTGAGCTATCCTGTAGTGGTGAACCAGCATTCGGATGGATTTACTAATGTTGTTTTGGGCCTATTACCTCAAATAGAGGTAGAAATATACATTGACATGTACCATAAGATGACACTGATATCTACACCAGTATATCAAATAGCCCTCGCAGAGCTTTTTGAGATGAGGTTACATATAGAGAACATTCAGGGAATGGGGTTCATAAGGCCCATTGTTTCTCCATTGGAAGCCCATATTTTTTCTTCAATGAAGTTAGAGAAGATATTCAGACATTACCAGGACTATTGGTTCCTGAACCAAGTGACAATTATGAACATGTATCCTCGGTCGAGGATAGAAGATCTCTTTTTTCAGTTGAAGGGAACTCGGTTGTTTTCGAAGATAGTGCTCAGATCAGGATATCATCAGCTCATGGTACGAGATGGGGATTTACCAATGATGTCCATCAGATGTCAGTATGGACATTATGGGTTCTTTATGATTCCCTTTGGCATGACTAATGTTCTGTCAATGTTCATGGGACTCATGAATAGGATCTTCCAGCCTTACATCAATTTCTTTGTGGTGGTCTTCATTGATGACATCATGGTGTACTCAGTGTCTAAGGTGGATCACACCACTAATTTGTAGATAGTTCTAGATACACACTATGAAAACCATATTTATTATGACATCTCAATGTGCCATTTCTAGATATATAAGGTCCACATTTTGGTACATGTTTTCTCGGAGGCTGTAGTTGCAGTGAATCCGGCAAAGATAGAGGTCGTTCTTAATTGGGAGCAACATAAGAGTATGACCGAGGTGAATCAATTCTGAGTGTAGGATAAGTACTACTATATATTTGTATTAAACTTTTCTATAGTCGAAGAACCCTCGTCATATTTGGAAAAGAAGGGGAAACACTTCGTATGGATGGAGAGATTCCAGTACAGTTTCAAGGAGTTGAGTTGGATACTGACAAGGGCCCCCATCTTAAGGTAACTAGAAGAGGGTGTTGGGTATGTAGTCTACTGTGACTTATCATGACCCATATGGGATGTGTCTAAATGCATGATCTAGAAATGATCTCCTACGATTTATGACAGTTGAGACAACACGAGCAGAACTACAATAACCATGACTTGGAGTTAGAAGTTGTGCTCTTTGCCTTGATGATTTGGATGTACTACATGATAGGTGAACAGTTTACTATATACTATGATCTCAAGAGTCTCCGATATATATTATAATTGAAATACCTGATCATGTGATAGCGGTGAGGGATAGTCTTCCACTAGTACAATGAATTTAAGATAGTCTACACTCCTATGAAGGTGAACGTGGTGGCAGATGCACTCAGCATGAGTTATGGTTTGTAGTTGTTGAGTGAGGCGATAGAGAATCTAACCGTGTTCCAGATATTCTTCATTTATTGTGATGGATTTGCTTACCCACATTCTATGACATTCACTCCCCAACTACTTCCGCGAGTTTGGGAGGCATGGATTATGGATATTGACTACGAGACAAAACATGCTCATATATCCTCAGGATAGGGTCCTGAAAGTTTTTCTAAAGGTATGGAGCACGTCATCATTTTCAGATGATGCACCATGGTACCATAGATGCTATGATAGGATGTGTTGAGGAAGTTCCACACATCCCCTTTGCAGGTATGTCCAAGTGAGGCGATGAAATAACATGACCTATGTTGTCAGTACTGGTGGTCAGGGATTATGAAAGCAGTGGAAGTGTTCATTTCTCAATGACTCACTTGTCAGCAATTGAAGGCCAAGTACTAAGTTCCAACCAGCGTGACACAACCACATGAGGTGCAGGAATGGAAGCATGATGAAATACCCATGCAAATTCTGGCAATACTACCACGTATGTCTAGGGGCCATGATTGCATCTCGGTGATCGTTGACTAACTCACCATGTCAGACCACATCCTACACATCTGATAGTATTTATCAGTATAGGTCTGGGGACACATCTACGTAAAAGATATTGTACGGCTTCATGGGGTACCATCAATGATCGTATAAGATCATGATTCTTGTTTTACATACCAGTTGTTGAAGGGATTGCAGAAGACATTTGGGACTCAGCTATGTTTGAGAACCACCATTAATCCTCAGACAAATGGTCAGACAGAGCAGACCACACATATGCCTGAGGACATGCTTCATGCTTGCATCGTTTATTTTTTATATAGTTGGAAGGATCGCTTTCCATTTGTGGATTTGATATACAAAAACATTTTTCACTCCACTTTTGGCATGCCAATGTTTGAGATTTTTTATGGATGACCGTGCAGATCAACTATATGATGAACAGACATTGGGGAGTCATGACTAATCAGTTTAGAGTTGGTATGGGAAACCACTGAGAAGGTACATGTTATCTCATAGCAGATGAATACTGCATAATGTTGGTAGAAGTATTATGTAGACAATAGATAGAGACCCTTGGATCTTGAGGGGGGCAGTAATGTTTCCCTTTGGGTCTCACCTCGACGAGGATTGCTGAGATTTGGCTGGGGAAACAAGCTACCTCCAAGGTTCATCAGACCTTTATAGATTATTATCAGTTTTGGAGAGGTTTCATATTGTTTATCTCTTCCCCCATAGGTGCACATGGTGCATGATGTTTAACATGTTTCATGGATGGGGAGATACGTGCATTACCCATCACACGTCATCCACTGCGGTGAGTTGGACATTGATGATGGTGAGACATTTGCTGATTTCCCGAAGGATATAGAGGATTGAAATGAGTGGGTCCTTCATTGATAGTCGATCCCACTAGTGTGAGTTTGGTGGCATCACGAGATCCTCAAGGAGTGCACATGGGAGCGGGAGGTTCAGATTCGTGCTCAGTAACCCCATTAGTTTTTGATAATTTTGTAGTGGATTTCGCAGATTTAAATAACTAATATGGGGATAATGTAACAACCCGAAAGTTATGTATAATTTTTTATTATATGGACTTATTATGAGACTGTGAAAATTAACGGTGCATGTTTTTGAGGCACAATGATCCTATAATGGAATTTTTAACTTTTTTTATGTTATGTTCAGTAAACATACGAGCTGAGATTTATATCATCTGAACAGGTACTCGAATTATAAATATGAGGGCACTGTTGAATTCATAGTGTCAATATTTTCTTAGGCAAATCATAACTTCAATCGACAAGGGTCGGACGAAAAATTTAATATTTCGAGTTTTCAGACGAAAATAAAAAAATAGCCGAGTTATATTAATCATTAAACCCGTTGAGAAATGATGGAGGGACCATGAAGTTAACAATTTATTTAATAACACGATTCAATTGGTTGTCTAACCACACCTTCATGAAATTAATGAGTTCATTAATTAATTTTTTAATTAATCAAATTAATGAGATGAGAGTGAAATATCATTGAATCTAATGTTAAATAAACTGTTGGCAAAAGGGTTTTGACAATCAGGGGGAAATTATGAAAATGAGTCATCAGGACTTCCTCTCCAATGAAGAACGTACGATGTCATTGAGGATTCTCTTTGGAGATCGATGAACACGGACAAACGCCTTCAACAATGGATTCTCCTCTTTCATTATCAACAAAATCCCACATATTCGAGGTAGGGGTTTTGTTTATTCAAAGAGAATATTTGATTAAACCTACCTCGTTCTGGAATTACATGAAGAATGTGGATCAACCAACTAATGTGTTATTCTGCGATCAATTTGAATATGAGGGTGGTTATTGCAGGAAATAAATATGGTCATTGTATTGATTAATTCTCTTGGCCAAAACACTAACGTGGAGGGTAAAATCCAATCCAAACAAGGCATGAACCCTCTGTCGTTCTCATTTGTGATGTGTTCTTCTTGGTTTAATTCTCAACATGACAGAAACATGAAACCAAGGACCACACAATAAAGGTCACATCCCATGGGGTCATAGGAGCAAATGGGTAGAAAATTGGACATCGAGAACTTCACAGGTGGCCTGCAGAAGTGATGCTGGTGAGACACCACTAGCATGGCGGTGCTAGAATCTAGTTATCACCGTCCATGGGGAGGTGGCAGTATCTGTAGGAACCCCAGAGGCTAGGAGACAACCTTCTAACTCTGGTCGCGTCAAGTGAAGACATTGTGCCACACAAGAAATGCCGTGGCTTCAGCCGCAATGGTGGTGGACCTGCGTCCGCAGTCCATCCCTAGACTAGTCCACCAGACCAGTCAATTTAAGGGGCACTACCAGCCCAGCACTACCAGTTAAAGACATAATGGATAGACTCTGTTTGGTGGGGATCTTGGACCCGCACTCCGTCGGCGAGACGGGCACCATAGGCAGACCGGCCCAGGCTGAGCCCAGCTGGTCCGGGCCATGCCGAGCCGAGCTGATCCTGGTCGGCCCAACCCGAACAGGGTGTGTGATGTAGAATGGGTCGGTTCGGCTAAGACTGGGTGGGTCAGACCATACTGAGACCCTGTTTGACACAGTTATGCATAAAGGACCATAACTCCTAAACCGGACGTCTATTTGACAAACCATCTATGAAGCTAGAACCCTTTGGAAAAGGAATCCCTTTTGAGATACTCCACATGGGTTTTAGATAATGTTGGAGTATGGACAGGTTGGCTTAGACTCGAATCCAACCATGACCTTAGCACTAAAATGCCTATAGCTTACAGACATGGCATCTGATTGACGCGTCGCCTGTTGCGTTAAAACCATTCTGACATGGAGGTTATTCTGGTTACTACATTATCAAGTATTGTGGAAACATTGGTAAGAATGATGGATTGAGGATCAGAATCTATGGGACTCAAGTGCATCAAGTGTAGTAATCTTGTGGTTGGATGTATAGTGACATACGATTCTTTGTGGATAGGCATTTGAAAGACCGTGTGTGGATCAACAATATCACAACCTGAAATAGACCATACATAGAATGGCCCATTGTGGATCAACAACTTATGAACATGTGTGAATTGATGAAATTCAACCTGATGTGGATCAACAAAAAGAGATTCACTCGTGGCCCATGGAATTGCCTCTTGTACAACACCACCTGTGTGGTGGTGCCGGAGACCGGAGGCGGTGGCCGGCTCCTATCAGCCATGAGGAGGTGGTGGCACTCGTAGGCACCGCATCAGATAGATAGTGGTCGGCTGATGCTAGCCACATCTAGGGTATATGGAACTCCGCGGTGGAGATTTCGCGGCTCCAGCCACAATAGTGGAGGACCCAAAGTGGTGGGTTCCACCCTAGACTGTTCCACCAGACTGCTCAACCGAAGGGCCGACCCCAACCTGACACCGCTAGATAAAGACCGAAAGGACATAGTCTGTTAGGTTGGGAGCTAGGATCGTTCCTAGCTGGTGGGTGGAATTATTATAGTGAACTATATTGGGTCTATCCGGTCTAGACCGGGACCACACAAGAAGGGTCGGGAGGTCCAGTAGTGTCGGGCCCAACCCAGACCCAATTATGATTTAATGTCCAAAACTTCTAAAATAGATGTCTGTTTTACGAAACGTCTATAGAGAAGGAACCATTACGAAGATGTGATCATTTTAAGATACATTAATTTTGTTTTGGTGAATGATTGAATACATTCGGGTTATATTATACATGAATCCAACTGGGACCTTGGCACTAAAATGCTTATAACATACAGACTGGGTGTCTGATTGACACATTGTATATTGCAATAGAAAAATTCTGACATGAATTATCCTCAGGTTACTTATTTGTGGGACTTTATTGTACCTGAGGTACTACTGATTGAATAATATAAAGAATCTATAGACCTCAAGTGAATCTATTGAGGGAATCTTATGGCTGGTTGTCCAGTCATGTACGACCCTTTGAGGATCAGCATTAGAATGACCCTGTATCAATCAACAGTAGCGTGGACCGATGAGGACCATCCATAGAGTGGCCTGTTATGGATCAGCGACTTACGACCCAGTGTGGATCGAATAATTACGACCCTCTATGTATTGACTATTTATGAATCTGTGTGGATCGATGATTTACGACCCTCTGTGGATCAGTAGTAGAGCGACCCAATGAGGACCATCCTTTGAGTGGCCTGCCGTGGATTAGTGACATACGACCCTATGTGGATCGATAACTTATTACCATGTGTGGATCAGTGACTTACGACCCTTTGTGGATCGGTGACTTAATAACCTGTGTGGATCAGCAATAAAATAACCTCTTCATGGTTATGTTATGGAACATCTCATCGCAATAATGTTGATTTAGCTTTACAAAAAATCATCATTATTCCTACACATTATGTTATATACCATTTGTGAGCCATGTACTTTACTTGGGCTTTGTGATTTGGATCATGCATTATTGATTTTATTTGGTTGAATTTTGGGAGACCTTCAGGGTTTTTAGTGTCCCTACTAGGTATTGTTATAATCAACGTTGGACGGGCCTCGTATGCACCACGTTCTATCCTGTGCAGATGACAGACATCATTGACCAAGGTTAGGGATATAGGACTAGATGATGCTTGAAGTTTATCAGTTAACATGGAGATCTGGAATAATGAGATGTACATTCCCATTAGGTTGGATCCTTGGAAGACGTACTCCGGAGATGTTTTATTTTTTTTCTATATTTTCATTTACTAGGGTTTGTATACTAGGCCATTCTGATTTTGTTCACACATTTACATTTTTCAGTTATATTACAATGTATATTATTTTTTTGTTCTTAGTCTATATTTTTGAATGTTTAATGTCATTGCTATCCCATTTTTGGGATATGTATTTTTGATGCTAGACTCCAAACTATGGCCTGTGGAAGGTGGGATTGGGGTAGTCACAGCACATGACCGAGGGGATGTGTTGTGACCTGATTAGTCTGAATTATTATTCATATCTTATAATATATTCAAGGTTCTAATTAAGCAGTTCCCCAAACACCAGTGCACAAACCAATTTCTCATGGATATATTTTACATATTTTTCATACCATACCATGAAACACTTATTGACCAGACATCCAAAGGGTATTTCTATGATAAAACCACTAATGAACTAAAATAAATTTTCAATATTTGGTATAAAATTCATAGAAAAAGTATTCTTCGACGGGAACTATAGTATTGAAGGAAACAATACATAATCCTCAATATTAATTTCAATGTACGTGAATCTGTACGTAAAATTTCCACAAAATATTAGGATTCAATGCCACCATTATGTCATGATTGTGCAGTCACAATATTATTGTCCCAAATATGATATTCCTCCCCATGTTCTACAAAATGAAAATTCATAGGCTATAGTCTTAGGATTCATCCTATGGACCTATTATTAGAATCATAAAACCATGTTTTTTTGAAACCATCCATGTTTCCATTGGAGTGATTCGGGATTACGTACACATGACACTCCCCTGGATTTAAACAAAATACCTATACATCAATCACAACCAACACCAAAGGCTGAAATTTATAGTTCTTATGATGAAGTAAATGAGATTTTACCACAATTTATTTTTTTTATTGATGAAAAAAATTCCATGAATAATTATGATAAAATCAAAATGGATGAACAAATTAGAAAACTATAATTACAAGTGAGAGATTTATCTAAGTATGCTAGTGTTAAAGGAACTGATAAACAATCAAGAACCACTAAACCAAATACTCTAGAGAATACAATGGTGGATAACAATAAAAGTTGTCTTATATCACATCATAAATCATTGAATGATGCCAAATTTACCCAAAGATAATATATGGATGAAACATAATCCCAATAACTAGAAAATGAAGAATTATTTAGTCAATACAGCTCTACATGAATTCCATTGAAAATTGTAGTACATATTTAAAATGATATAAAAATAAAGAAATAAAATAATAACAATAAATAGAACAATAATATTAATGAATATATTAAGGGAATCCAAAGAAACTGAGGAATTATTCCTCAACCATTCCATTCCATGAAATAATAAAAAAATGAATCATGAATAAAATCATTTTAAATTTCTGGAATTTGTTAACAAAGATTATATTGAAATTATTTTCCAAGAATCCATGATTCAAATATTATATAATCATTAAGCAGTGGGAATATATGTTTTAATAAAATAATATTTGATGAATTTTGTACAAAAATCCTCATAGTGTAGTGTCTTCATTTCATTCAAAATATAATACCCCTTATGCTCTAAGATGCTGGGAGATTTTTAATCCCATGAACTCTATAAAAGAGTGGCCTAATTAACTATATTTTTTATATTGGTGTGATTATTAAAAATATTTTCATACCATTGTTCGGAAACCTTAGGTTATGATAAGCACAAATCCCCATTATAGTTATGAAATTTGTTTATTCGTCCATTACTCATCCATTCAGGGGTGTTGATGATTTTTTTGTGAGAGTTGTAAAATAGTACATAAAGGATAATTCTATCCTTATGAATGTGGAGTAATATATATAATTACCCATCATTTTTTGTAGACCATTCTTATATAAATAAGGACATTTAAATGATTTTTTTACTGTAAAACTCAAATCTAATATTGGGGAACAAAGAGAGTAGTTTAATATCATTAAAAAATTATAAGGAAGCTCTTTCATGAGAAATTATCTCAATACTCAAATTTATTGAATTAGATTATTAATTACATAATATTTATGAATGTGATAATCAATATGTGGGTAAATTTTAATGTTTGTTCCTTCATGGTCAGTTACATTTCTTGTTTTGGTTGTTGGAGGTTTTTAGGGATGTTCTGGGAGTTTTCGGAGAAAGTGGGAGGCGCAGTAGAATTACTATAGGAAATACATGTCTTGTATGTGTATTACACCACATTAAATTTTGTTTCATAGATTTTCTTGTGATGGTTCATGAAATGTAGATTTTTGGGGTTAAATAATGAAAAGGTTGTGAATTTTCAATGAAATTGAAACCATGAGATTTACCCGATGTGAAAGGGGATTACACATCATGTAAATCAACAACACATTGTAGTTTTTAATGATATTTTCAGCTGAATTTTCATATATTTTGAAATGGATTATTCTTCCCTTCATTCAACCAGAATTATAGGTTCCACTAGAACTTATTCAAATGGTCCTTGTCCCTCTTTGATATTTTTGTCCTAGTGGTTGTTTGTTGGGGATCCATGGTAAGCCCTACCTTCATCATGGTAGGTTTTCATATGTTCTTCACTCGTAGATTTATAGTGGTAATGATTTTATAGTCGGGGGTGTGTTTTGGGTTGTTTTTAATAGAATTGAGTTGTGCTGTAGGTTTAGCTATATTTTGCAATAGTTCAGATATGGTTGTGGGAACTTTTTCTTCACCCTTCGGTTCCCACCATGATGTAAATCATCCATGAGGTTGGAATTCACACATTTGTCATTATTTTGTGTCATATGTGTGGTTATTTCATTTTTTACCCATGGTTTATGGTTTTTTCCTTTTAATAAAAGATAAATAATTAGTTAAATTGAATTGATTGGGTAATTACTATTTTAATTTCATGATTATATAGCTTTGATGTTATTTGTGATATTTTGTATTGTTCAGGCTTGATACTCCACTAAATAATGTGACAATTGTTGGATTTTCTGAGCAAACTGATATATGTTTTGTTTTCTTATTTTGTTGAGATTTTTTTTATATCAACCTAATATAAATATTGGTTACTTTTTAATATCTATTTATTATATAGTTTCCCCATGATTCTGGTTTGTGTGATAACACCCCTAATATAATGTGGAATGTGATTAAATTCACTTTATAAATCTATAAATGGACTTTTATTCACTTTTATGTATGTTAAAGATTCATTGGTGGAAATGTGTGGAAGATTTGTGGTTGGGGATTGTGGGGTTGATTGATTGTTGGTCCTGCTCAAGGGGTGATGAGGTGGTTTGTTAGAAGTTATTTTGTGGTGCCGAGGTGGTGTGTGTGTCAGGCATTTGGGTTGGTGAGGTAGTTTTTTTTCAATGCTTTTGGGGTTCCAAGGTAGTTTTATTGTAATTATATTTGGGTGGTGATGTTTTTTGTTGGCCACACTTTTGGGGTTGTAAGGTGGTTCAATTTTCCTTTTTTAGGGAGTTTTGGGGGTTTATTGGTCATCCATTTGGCGTTTCTAGGTGTTTCTTCCATGATTTTGAGGGGCTAAGGTTGTGGAATCATTGTGCTTGATACCAATGTATTGATGGAATACATTATTAATAATGTTTGAAATTGCATTGGTTGGTTTTGTTAATGGGATGAAAATGGTTAATGAATAATTAAATGGCCAGTTGTGTAGTTAAATGTTGTTGATTCTAAACAATGAAATGAAAATGGTGATTAAATGGTATTTTTTTGAAATGATAAATGGGGTTTTTTCTTAATGTTAAGTGTTATGCAGTTTTAGGTGGTAGAAAAAGTGATAGCGTTTGGAGTTGGTTGGTTTTTTTTGAACCCAAAGTTTGTTCTTGAGTGTTTGATATTATATATATATATAGTTGTATATTTTTATGATTTTTATAATTTAGCACCCTCAGTTTCACATAAGTAACCATTTATTTATGATTATTACGTATGGAAATTATATGGGTGATGTTTGAGAGACATTGGATGAATTTGTGGCTCTTTTGGAGCTTTTTTTATGGTGAGCAGTTTGTTAAAAATGTGCAACATCTACAAGGAACCATGCACAGTTTGATAGAGTCTATGGAGAATGTGCAAAGGCAAGTTCACAGTCTGTCCAAACTGTGTAGCCACCAAGGATATACCATTTCACAGGGGATATTGGGATTTAGAACAATTGAAACATGATCTGGAAACTGTGTGATCCACCCATGTGAGGACCCTCACCCTTAAGTTTATGGTTGTAGCTTGGTACATTCATGGTTTTCTTATTTGTGTGACTAACTGTGTTTGACTTAATGACTATTTCCTAAAATTGCTGATCCCACACATTTGGACCAATAGGGACCTCATTATTCTTTCTTTGCGGCCCTAACTATATATTCTCTATTCCTAAAATTTATATATGCTTCTCCCATTGATCCAATGGAAATTTGAAGGCTTCTCATTGTGAATCAAAGCAAGATTCTCATAGTACGTTATCATTCATGGTAGTTTTTCTTGGTATTCCATAGATCTACATCTCCCTCCCTCTCAATTTTCTTGATCTATTTCTATTGTTGATAGATTTGAGGTATTTGATTCTCAATATGATTACTTATTCATTTTTTGTTATTACGGGAAATGATAAAAGGTGGTTTATTGAAAATATATTTGTTCATTGGGTGTTTTTCATGTTGTTTTCCATTTTCTCCCAATATTTAAATGTAAGTGGATTTACTATCAACGATAATTATTTAGAACATAAAGGATTATTTTAAGATTGATTTAAATGGATTCTCAAATTGGAGTGAAAATAATGGTATAACACTTCATTAGTGATGGTTTGTGGAATATAAGGAAATTATGGAATTTTTGGGGAACATGTCTTTGTGGTTTAAAATTTAAATGATGAAATTAAAAATAGTTGATTGGTTTAGTTTATGAAAAAATCTAGGAACAATTTTCATTAAATTTTTCTATGAAATTTTTTTACGCATTTGGTTTTGGAATGGGGTTGGGCATGGTATTTTGGTGTCTTTTCATGTTCATTGGGATAGATAAGGGCATGGTGTACCCCCATCATAAGTTTGGGATAGATAATTGAATGAAGTAACCCCATAAAAATGGTTCACTAAGTGATGACTTAGTGAAAGGATTAATCACCAATCATGGGTATAGGGAGGTGTAGGTTTCATGCATGGTTGGATATGTGGATATGTGAAATGGAATTTAATTTTCCAAAATAAAATTTATAATATTGTTTTATAGCATTGTTTGGTTTCATTCCTTGGTACGTGATGTATATTTTTGAAAAGTATTTTATTATTGTAGTTATTTATATTCTAATATAAACTGTTTTATTAGTTGTTTTATTTAAAATATTTTATATTAATGTGCTAACATGTTCTATCCTAATGGTGTGAGTAGGGAATTCATTTGTGGAAAGCCTATTGGGTTTCATTACTGATCCTTACTTTAGAACGTTAGTTCTTTTGTAGATGTTTTTTATCAAGACATGGGAATATGTAAAGTGTCACACATCTCTAGTGGGGATTGGTGATACATTTGATTTTTTCTGTATTGGAGCATGGAGCACGTTGGAGAATTGGATTAATGGTTGTCTTTGAGTTTTGATGGTTTTGTTGTCTTCCATTGTGTACTTTGATATTGTAGTCTTATGATGTGGTACTCTTTGTAGATGGTTTTGATATAAATGGCCCTTCTTGAGTTATATAACATTATTATGATACGTCATTTAGTGGTTTGTTGTTAATTGAAGGTTTGGTTTCATGTTTTATTTTCCATGGGAATGTCATCCACCAATTATAATTTAAGCCCTAAGAATATTTTCCCAGCATTTGGAATCATGGGGATGTCACATAAGGACAAGTAATATTCATCCATCTCCTCAATCCCGTGAGGATAGGTTTTATGTTACATATGCACACCCCACACATATCGATCACTATGTGTCGAATCCCACATATTCAAATGGGGGTGGGTGATTTTCCCAACATATGGCGAGGAGTGCAGATGGTAGAGTACCCACTCTTTCCTACACTCTCATCTAGGTGAGGTAGGTATTTCACATTATATGATGGACAATTGTCTATTAGTTAATTATATGGTGGATTGTGATAGCCTATGTGTTTATGGGTGAGATTTTATGGCCCAAGTACTTTCTGTAGAGATGTTACCATGCATGTGGGGTGGTAGCCCAAGTGTTTTTGGGCATGATGTGATGTGGTTGTGATTGTGGGGAGAGGAGCCCATGTTTCTTCAGGTGAGGTTTTTTTACCTTTCTTTTATTGAAGTGTAGTATAATGAAGGTATGGGAGTACTATGATGTAGAACTTTGGGTCATGAGATAAAAATACTAGTGGGAATGCGGAGTGTAGTACCTTGATTGACATGATAATATTAAATTATATTACATGTTATGCCTTATTTGGTGAGTGTACCTTGGCGAGGATGGGATTGGTTAGAATACCTGTATGGGAATTATTTAGTTCATCTGTTTTCTCATAGATTCATTAGTATGATCCATTCACATGTGCATGAGAGACTTTGGTTCTCCAACATAGGGTACTTGTATACTTACCCTGCATATATAAAACTATACTCATGTTTCTATGTGGAATAGATGGACCATGTTGGAAAATAATAGCATGAATCATTGAAATGGATTTGTTAATGGTAAAGGTGAATTGTATTCTTGGGTACAGATAAATGACTTAAAGAGAGCTGGTAAAGGTGAATTGGGATCTTATGTAACATCTTATTTAAAACGCTATAGATCGAATAATGTGGGAGTGAGATGAGAAATCAATAGAAGAGAATCATGATCCACTACTATGGTGCCAAAAACATCTTGATATTAATTTAGAGGATTGATGAATTCCATGATAATATACCCTCCTCTATCCTTGTCAATAATAAATCCAATTCCGCCTCCTTAAACAACTTGACCATAGGTATCATCACATTCAGCTAATTGACCTATTAATTGATGGCTTGAGTTTCTAGAGGCATCTTACGGTTCATAGCAAGGAGCGGGAAGTGTGATTTGAGCTCAATCTTATTGTATATCATCAAAAAATTATATTTCACAGCTTTGGTGATTCATTTCCTATCATATCAATCCTCATTTATGAATTCCTGGGAAATATTGTAGACATGATCACTTTTTTGGCCAATTTGCTTTAAAATATCCTATTGGATATTAGTAAAATCACATGAAATAACTCGAAGCCATTATATAACCACCAACCAGATCAAATAAACATCTATGGAAGGATTGAGAGTTAGATCAATGTAATTATAATGTGATGAAGAAATACTCTCCTACCTTTCTAGTAATGTATCCATACTAGTTGAAAAAGAACACTAAATTCCATCTGTCAATGATATCAATGAATCCAAATCACTGTAAAGTATACATTTCTCAATTTCAACTTCTTAAATATGATTCATCATCTTCGGATGGATGTGGTGCATCACAAGATCAAACAAGTTTCATGCATATTTATCTCTAAAATTTGTTACATGTGGTGTCTGATTTCTCAGGATCACACAAAACTTATAGAGATGAATTTCTCTTAAATACCCTAAGTTAGATCTAGTACCCTAATCTACGGGTACATGAGAAATAGTTTGATCTAGATAGCTTGTAGAAGCTCTCAAAATGGAAGTATCCTATGTAGTCGTAGGTCTAGCAGGCATATCTGATGAAAAACCTTATAATACTCCAGTAGCATATATTTACTCAACCATTCACCCCATAAGATCGATCTCCATTCGAACATGAAAAATATGTCCATTAATCTTTGGTAGACTCGTCTCCTCATTATAATTAGTATAATCAAAACCATGTATGACATATATAGGGTACATATCCCATTATTCAAATGATTTGACTTCCAACTTTGCTAAACACACAATAGAAGTCTGAAAAACTACATTCTTAGAACCTTCTGGTTCAACAACCATTGGCCTAGTCACCATTTTATCAATAAATAACTTCAAATTAAAATTAATCATAGCAAATTCACCATCAACATCATCAACATGGTTACTATCATGGTTATAAAATTCCACCCCCTCAATATATTCTTCCATCTCTTCTGTAGAAGGAATATTCACATCATGAACAATCTCGGTCTCTACGCATAACTATAAGCATTTTAAAATCTCGGAAAAGAAAAAAATTCCTAAGGATCCTCATGATCATCATGCCTATAATGATTGGAAACATCATCGCTATTATCTCCATTAAAATATTTAACATCCTTATCATTTCCTTCTTCTTTACCATTTTGTTCATCTTCAACATCATCCTCTTAATATTATTCTTCTTCAACATAATCTTTTCCTTTCTTAACATTTTTATCATCAATTTCGTTTTCCACATCTGATGACCCAAAAAATTCATCAAAAACATCAGTTTCCTCCCCTTCACTTCCATCAGAAAAATCAGTCTCTCTAATAGTGATAGACCACGGAGGAATAGCTTCTCCAAAAGAGATAGAAGAAGGAATATCTGGAATATCTAGCATAATACCTGCATCAACATAAAAAAACATCTTAATTATTACTAGTATTAGCAACTTATTCATCTTTATATTCCTCATCATAATATTCTACTAATTTATCAAACTCCAGTACAGTATCGACAAATTTTATTAGCCTTTTGGGTGATCATCAGGATTGTAATCCTCATAGATCTTGACATTATAAAAACTAATTTCCATAACAATGGATACCAACTTTACTCAAGCACAACATAAGATGAATAAAATTAAATAGAAATGAGCATTCAACATCAAGAACAATTTTAGCTGATCTTTATACAATTCCATCTCAATAATGCTTTTCCAAAGCATCCTCATATATGAAGTTATCAATGTAACTTGGAATAGGACCTTTTTTTTCATTTGATCCACCTTCATGAGGTACTTTTCATAAATCTAGTCTATTTAGTTGAAGTCAAAATTACCTTCTTTCTATTTATCCATTATTGAACCGAGTATTTTTCATCCCTATTGATAAACTATAAATTCAGATAGAACAAATGAGATAACCTAGGATAAAAGGCCTCACATTAGTAGATAACTAATCTACCCATTTCTGGTCTTGAATTACTCAATGTAATAATGAATTTCTTGAAAACAATCACTCAGTAAGAACTTCCTTCTAAGGAACTACTATTTGATTATCAAGGTGTGGATTTCTAGGATCGACTTAAGATATACTCATTTATAATTTTTTTCATGTTTGAAGAATGTGACTTTTTTTTGAAGACACAACTACTCACATTACCCTAACCATTTCGAATGGTTTATATGGTTTTTATGAGGTTGAGGGAAGGATAAAATTCCATAGAGGAAAGGTTATAGTGAATCTCCAAGGTAAGGCATGAGGGAGTGAGCATCAAAATTAGAAAAGGTTCTAATTTATATAATTTATGGATTTTAAATAAAAAATTGAAATAATATTTCAATCATAATGAAATTAAAATTTTAACCCATAAATAAAAAATTATCAGTGATGATTTAAAATTAATGACATAATATTAAAAATTACAGGTTTCTCAAACAGTGGGTTGTTCTAATAGTGGGTAAACCCCAATGGAGGGTAAATAACAATGGTGGGTAAAATCCAATATAGTGTCCCATAAAATTATGTTTAACCACAATTAATCATGCGTAAATCATGTTTGATGTAATTCATTCACTCAGAATTCAACTTCTTAGTGAAAGTATCATCATTTTGATTTTCAGTTCCTATGTATTCAAGAGTGATATCTCCCTTTTTGAAATGATCTCTCAAAAATTGATGTCTTAAATAAATGTGGTTTATTCTAGAGTGAGATATAAAATTATTATAAATTTCAATAGCACTTTGGTTGTCACAAATTATGGTTACATTGAAGAATTTATAACCATAATCTAGTAAACTGCGTTTCAGTAACAAAATTTGAGCACAACTCCTACCTAAAGCTATGTATTAAGATTCAGTAATAGATTGTGAAAAAACAATTCATACTAAAATTAGAAACTAAGGATATTCCCAAAATATGACATGTTATAGAGTTTCTCTTTATAACTATCGTGCAACCACCAAAATCAGTATTTGAATAACTAACATGGAAAAATGATAGTCCTCTAGGGTAGAACAATCATAAACTGGTTGTATATTAAAGGTAATTATAAATCAATTTAATAATATTTATGTGTGAATATTTTGGGTTTTTATAAAATAACAATCACATATAAACACTAAACATAATTTTAGGTTGGAAATTTGTTCAGTAGAGAAGACTTCCAATCATTCCTCTATTACTGTTTTAATCCATTTATTTTCCAGCTTTACCAAGATCCAACTTATTGGTAGTACTCATTTGAGTGTCAATAAATGTAGTGATATACAAACCAAAACATTTTATAATGTATTTAGTATTATTAATTTGATTTAAAATAATTCCTTCTTTATTTTCAAAAAAGTTAAAAACAAGGAAGAATTTTAGCTCACCCATTATACTCATTTTAAATTCATTTTCCTTCATTTTTGAAAAGTAAGTACATAATGAATTTTTTGAAGATCCAATTATAATATCATATATATATATAAATATTTGAATAACTAAAACAACATTATATTTTTCATAAAATGTGGGGAATAAGAAATATATTTTGAAAACCCATTTGAATTAATAAAAGATACGATTTTATAATACCAAGCTATATGTGCTTGTTTCAAACCACATAATGATTTATTTTAATTTAATATTTTTTTGGAAAATTGGGATATTAAAATATACTGTTTTGTTCATTAAAAACATCCTAAACTATATAAAAATTCAAGAATCCCCATTTGACATCCATTTAATTTATTTTGAAATCTAGATGTGCTGCATAATTATGCACCATTAAAATCATAGTCCTGGTATTTTAAATGGGATTTAGGTTCATATGAACCTGTCTTATAAAACATGACATGGACTGACTCCTCCCTAGTATATGTTCTATTATTAAAAACTCTATAGGATTTACTTGAAACTGAATAACCATGAAACATTACATCATCATGTTTTGAGGAAATCATTTAAAGATTTTCCCTAGTAGTGTGAATAAATAATTTTTAACAAAATAATTTGACTAATTAAACATTGTTTTTCTATTATTTTAAAGTCCATAATGGGTTTTTTCAAGATACGTCTAATTAAAACATTATTAATTATAATATAGGATGTGTTTACTACCTTTTCACAGATGTTGACAAGTAATTCATATTCATTAAGCATTATCTCATCTATCTCTTGATGTGTCCCATTTATTATTTCAAAAACTCTATATTTATAATGGGTCATAGGAGTAGATAAGTTATGGTTATAATCATTTATTTAGTAAAAGGATTAAAATTATTGATTCTAAAGCTCATGGACATGGTCACTTATTAATTGATTAATTATAAGTCAACTTATGTTACTATAAATCTAGTATACTTGATAAAACAATAATAAGTTTCACTTTTGTGAGATAAAAATAACACCCACTTATACAAAGGAATAACGTATACAATTACATATACGTAATTATTTCCATTTAAACAAGATACTATAGAAGGTATATACAATTCCATGTGAACCAACTCAATATGTTAAGAAGATGAAACTTAATTATTTCATTTAAAATATATTTTCATCATTTCACTTTTTAACATGGGTTACCATCATTATCATTTGGGAATTCATGTTTCGGTAGGTCCCTATCTAACCCTTTCTGAGTAATCATTCTATGTTAGTGGATATTACGTTGACATAGTATCCAATGCCAATGTCAATATTCCTTATTAAATTTACTTAAGAAAGAAACATTTTGTTATGTTAAATAATAAATATTTACAACATATACATTTGGAATTATCAAAGCTATATTTTCTAAAGGAAATTTTAAATTAAAAACATTTAAATAATTGTGTAAAAATTTCACCGAGATACCATCATCACATTTCTTTGAGATTTTATAAAATTGTATTTTAAAACATTAACAAAAAGTTATTTAGAAATTATAAATGATTTAGGGTTAACGATTTGTAAAAGGCTACCTAATTTTACATTACAACTGTCACCAAAGATGATATCACCACTATATAAATTTACATGGTTCTTAAAGAATGACTAATATCCTTTAATATGTCTATAAAGAACACTATCCAGGTACCATAGACTTCTATAGGATATTTTCATACATTTTCACTATAGAAAATAGATTATACCAAGAATGATTTTGGTACCCATATTTTCATTGGTCAAGATATGTTAGTAATGAGAGATTTATGAACCCATATTTTCATAATGGGTATCCTATAAGAATATTGTAAAATCATTAAAATTAAAAATTTATTATGTCCACTTGAATAAAAACTTTCGGTATAATATCTATAATTATATTTTTTAATAAAACTGCTCTTAATAATTCTTCTTTATCTTGGTTAGTATACTTGGCGTATAATATACTAATGTCCCTTTTTCCACATATTTGACAGAGAGATTATATTGTCTTCGTAAATATCTCAAATTATTTATTTATTTTCTCATTGAAAAAATTACTCTATGTATTCTCTTTCAATAATTGTGTGTTATATTATTTTTCTATAGAAAAATAAGATTGTATATTTGCAGATAAAGCATGGTGTTTCATCAAAATTTAGTATTTATCTTTGATCTCATAATGATATTGTAATGCATATTGAAATATTCCATCATTTAAAATTTTGAAATATCATCATCATTTGGTTGATCACTTAAATGATTATAATTATATACCTGAGAGATGGTAGGTATCTAAGATATGATTTTCATGACTCACATATTTTCTCTGTCATGATTTTCTTCATCAGTCGAGTTTGAGTCAATCGAGATTTTCATAGAGGAACATCTTGTTGATTTCATTGTATTATTATATTTTCTATCATTATCATCTTATTTATTTTATTACTTTAACGTCGGACAAACAACATTAGCATGTCATTTTCTCTTACACTCAGAACATGTAATTTCATTTGAATTATCATCCATTTTCATGTATTTCTTCCAATTCCCTATATTATAATACTATCCCTTATAGCATAGTTTACTAATGAATTTATTATTTTCATTGAATTTCATAAATCCTATTGAATTATGGTCCATTTCCTCATCAATATCGGCTGGTTATTCCCCATCACTGGATAATTCTTCTCGTACATTTTTTTGGATGCACTAGTCTTATAACCAACAAACTTCCTATTTAGTTCATCACCATCTTCTCAGTTAATATTATGCTATTCTTATTACATAGTGAAATTAATAATAAATTCTATAATATGTAGTTTACTGATATCACGTGATTCCCTTATTGAAATAGATGTTCCACTCTCTATCTCTCTGTATGAAATCTCTCTAGTCATGTGTTTTGATCATTGTCTGAAACTAGATTCTGTAATGAGGTCATTATGTTAACTATCCCATTGAACCCCAGATACATATCAAAAAACATCTCAAATGTTTTCGTCTTTAATGCATCATATTAAGTATTATAAGTATTCAGTCTTACTTCATTCAAATTATTTGTTACTACATGAGAAATAACTAATGTATCTCAAATTTCAAACGCAATTTTAAAAGTAGACATCTTGTTAAATTATTCATCCCATAAATCACGTAAAAGTAAATTCAAGGATTTTAAATTATTATTATAATCTATTTTGGAATAATCATCCCATTTAACTCTAAATGTTTTATTTAATTCATATTTATCCTCCATACCATCCCATATCTGAGAACCCGTAATTTTAATTCGAATTTTCATCTTTATTTTCCATTTGGAATAATAATGTCCATTAATGAAAGGAGGTATGTTGGATGTAGAACCTTTAGGTCAATTATCATTATAATGAACTAAACATAAAACCAAAAGAATTTTAAGATAATAAAAACAAAACTAAAAATACACTTTGAATGATTTTAAAAGAGTAAAATACCAAATATTTGTCTGAGTGAGTATTATAAGATTATGATACAAATTTATATATAAAAAATTATATGAAATCCACCAATTAAAAATAAAACATCCATGTTAATAAAAACAACAAATAATTATAATTTTTCATCTTTTATAGGATTTCTCAAAGAATAATTAAGCCTTATTTATGTGTTTAATTCTTCTAGATCTTGTGATTTTTTCCCAAAACAAACTTTCTGAATGATTTATCTCCCATAGGGGAAATATAACTCGTGAAATTTCATGGTTTTTTGTAGCATCATTCGTACTAAGTTCAACATTAGTTTTTGGAGGATAAGAAACAAGGCTGTTCAACTGGATGAAAACATGAGGAAGCTAGTTATTATCCAGGTTTCTAAATATCACTATTGCTAGCTGTACAAGTAATATGACTCCAATCACCACTTCTCTGAGTGTGAAAGGGCCATGGAATTTTAGAGGTTATTTAGAGAGTACACTAGTATCTTATTCTCATATATTATTGGATCATCAGTTCTGGAATGTTGGTTTCATGATTTGAATGTAACGGGTTTGGAAAAGAATTTCCAAATCGATAATTTTATGTGAAGGTTGATGGTGTATCTGGCAGCTGAAGAATAAGTCCATTTTTTATGGTATTCTATCCAGAAAAAGCACTGTTGTTATGAGAAAAAAATTCCACACTGTTGATCTCGTTAGTGGTTTCAAAAAATGGCATGATTCCCACTCTTTGAGAACCATATAGGTGAGTGGTTTGGTGATACATCATTCTATTCATGGGATGAAATCGAATTGGGTATGATGGTTACCATCGACCATGGGATTAAAACATAATTTTGAGGGTTAATTCATTTTGAGTACCATTCAAGGTGGAGGGGTGGTCCAAGATTTTATGGGGAGTTCCCTACATGAATATACTACCTTCTATGGGAGGGGGGAAGCTCTTTCTTGGAAGAGGAAAAGGCTGTGCAGATAGGTATCATTCTATGCATCCTGAAGAATATATCTCTTAATTAGGTGAAAAATGATTCCATGATTATCCATGATTCCATGCATGATAAAATTTCATCTCTATTATCAATAGCCTATATTATCATGAAGTGTAATTCCATCCTGAACAACTACAAAATCCGAGTTGTTCATATGTGGTGTGAGGGAAAAAAAGTGGCAGACCATCATGCTTCAATGTCAGTTTCTGTTCTAGGCACCAACGTCAAATATTTCTAAAGCACTCATCAAATGAATATAGATGGGGTTAATCTGATTAGGTAGTATTAACATGGATTCCATTTATTTAGACCTCCATCGATGTGTGTATATTATGGCCTTACCCATGACATGCATTGTTTGTGGGTTTTCTCTTTTAATAAAAATGCATCATTGATGATGATTAAGTCTTATTTGAAATAATATAAGGTAACAATTTTAACTTTTTAAATAAATTTACTAAATCAAAATCATATATTAAACACTAATTATGATTATCTATAAAATCAACTGTTTTTATACAATTTAATACAGATTCTGTCTAATGATTTGAAATGAAATAAAATACCCAGCGAAATTAAAACAAGAGGTTCTTTCTCAATATAAGACCTAATCCCCTCCACTTGGAAATCACCTATTTATAAGAAGATTATATAAAATAATTTCGATCCTTTATCTAGATTAGTTATACACAACTGATAACTATCTATCCAGGCCCTACATGGACCTCTTACACACTAACCATGGGTATAAAACAAACACATTCCACAAAAGGACCTCTTCTAAAACCCCATTTGTAATCAAATATAATGAGAGTTAACAATATATCATATATCATACATTTAATCTGTCAGAGACAATATGTAATTAATAATAAGGGTAAAAAACAATTTTAATATTATATGAAGGGAAAAATAAGAACGTTAATTTGTAAATATGTAGAAAAAGTAGTGTTTCTCAATCTAATGTGCTCAAGAAACATGAGACTCTTCGAATGTATATAGGAATGAGGTCAAGTCATATTTTTGAAAATCGTAGTAAAATAAATCATCCTAAGTTATATTTTTCTATATGTAGGAATGATTATATATGTTAGATGTGATCCACTCTTACATAACATGTTGATGGTAAAAATTCTTCATGTAAGGCTCCAATTAAGTGGAACAGTAGATCATGTTTTTTTTACTTAGCCAAAATGCATTCCACCTATGCATGAGGGTGACTTCCCTGAATATATAGTGATGCGGATAAATAGACCATTCTAGTAAAAATAATCTAGGTATTATGCATCATAATACTTGGATCTATAACATTCTTTAGAATTACAAAAAATAGTTTAAGATCAATAATTAAAATAATCCACCATATAAAATTTGATAATATATCTATTAGAAGATTTTATTAAATAATGCAGAAAAAATTATCGTGAATATTCTAGTGGTGAGAAATCTATATAGGCGACTCATCCTGGTGGTGAATTAAGCTGGTGGTGAGTCGGGTTAATGGTGATTTGGGTAGATGATAGGTCATCTAATGGTAGGACATGCTCAATGGAGACTCATCTCATTGGTGACTCATATCAATGTTGATTCATTTCAACAGTTACTCATCTCAATGGTAACTTATCTCTCAAAATATGTAATCTCATCATATGTCTGGTCTAGTGGTGGGACATTCATAATAGTTGGTAATGTCCTGTAGTGAATCATCCTGAATGGTGAGTATTTTCAGGTGGCAAGTCTTTTCAACACTTTTAAAAAATTTCATGGATGTGGGTAAAATATGACGGTAGGTTATCTGGCAGTGACTTAATTCTAGTGGTGAGTCATCCTCAATGATGAAGCCTTTCTGGTCATATGTAATTTCAAAACAAAGATTTTGTTAATTCTAAGAGTGACTCAATCATGAAGGTAGGTATTTCCTGGTGGTGACTCAAATTCAACAGTGGATCATTTCATTACATATACAAGTTTTTAAAAAATATATTTTTATTATAAAATGCAATCACAAAACATAAAACTAATTAAAAACATAATAAATATGATTTTTTGATTCATATAACAAGGGTACCAATAATATCTCAAGCGACTGAGCCATGGATTCCTCTTCTACTCTTATACGTGGTAAAAAATATTGTTGGTTAGTAAACATAGTTTCACATTCAATCATTGTTAGAGTCCTCTACTGATTCTCCCTAAATTTCTAAGATTTGAATAAGTGAAAAGTATAGATATAAATATATTCTTAAATATATCCAGGAAACCACAACTAGGTTTTCTATTAATCATTAATTACTTTATCTGTTATATCAAATCTTCAATAACGATCTCATTCATGAATAAAGGTGAACAATTAGACCCACTCTTACTCCCATTTATTTGTGGAACTATATTTAAACACTAGTATGAAATTTATGTGGGAAATTTAATTTAAAATATATCATAACATTTAGACTAAGAGTTAACGTGACAAATTTACCATTAATTTTCATAATGCCAATGAGTTAATCCCTCATTGACAATTGGGTTATCAAGCGATCGTGATTAAAAATAATATATGTGATCTCCCTCATGTGGAGTAGTTTGATGTTGATGTGGGTTAATAAATGAAATATACAAAGATAAATAACTATTAAAACATCTCATAATAGTTGATCTGTTCTTAAAATTAGACTGATAATAATGATTTATGAGACATAATGTAATAAAACTACTATAAGGATATAATAAAATAAAATAAAAAATAACCAAAGTAACTAATGTTAAAAATTAAAATTTTCATTCCATACATATTTTTTGAATTCTTTTAACATCTTTAATCTCATATACCACAGTTATCACATATCCAATATACTTTATGGGGCTTAGTGAAAACATAGTGATGATGGTGACCAAAAAAATCTAAGAGTCCTTAACCCATGTCAAAAAACACTCTTTAAGCACACATACCAATCCCTAAATCCATGAAAAATTACATGGGATAATGGAGGAAATTTTGGATTTGGTTTTTCAAAATATATTATATTCTAAACCATTAAATAATTTAGTTGAAAATATATAATTTCCATTTTAACCATAAAAAGAGTATAAAATATAAACATTCCCATAATTGAGGGTACATATAACCCATCTATACCTTTTTACCACATATTTTTTCAATTTTATAAATATATATATATATTTATTTATTTATTATTATATTATCTATAAACACTCATAAGGAATCTTAGCCAAGTGATACTTGATACAATCAATAAACTTTATTCCAAGTGATAAAAACAAATGAATGTATGTTAAATAAGATTCCCCAAACGGACTCTTTAATTAGTAATCTCTATCGATAAACCATAGAATGCATAGTCGAGATATCAAATTAAAAGATATAATGTCATTAAAAACACAATTATCTATTCCACAAGGATCTATATTCTTAGGTCCCATTCATTTCCACATATCATGCAAAACCAGTGTCATTAATATCCTAAAAGAACACATAAATGATGTAAATATATTATACTAAATTATAAGCCTGCATATGACCCCTGCTTATATAAATCTATTAGAATTCAATATAAATTTAATGTAGGTGAATTGATATAAAAAATTATATTTCTCATATAAAAATGAAATATATTTGAACTAACATATAAATTTACACCAAATACATGGAGGGTTTATAACACCCCAAGCATCCAAGGTACATTTCCGTTTGAATAATGCAATAACTTGCATCGTACACAGGTTCGAGATTCTAACACATCGAATCCAATCATAATAGTCATTACGAATTGTATTACCAACTTTTTGATATTTTTTAAATTTTAATTAAAAAAATGGACATCATTTTTGGAATCGAAATATCAAAATTTTCTTTGGGTTAATTTTTGTTATTTTTCTGAAAACTGTCTATTTTTTTATGAATATTGGAAAAAGATCATATTATTGGTTAAAAAAGACATTTTTTTTAAATAATTAGTTGTTTTATTTTAATTTATTTTAGGTCAAAATAGATAAATAATACCTATATTTTTTCAACTTAATTAATTGGAGTCATTTTATAATATGTTTAGATATATAATATTTTAGCGAACTTTTTACCTTCTTTTACCGACCATATAGGAGCGTTTGCAAATTTGTATAAAACATAATTTTACCACTTATGTGAGTTTAATTTCAAAACTCAAGGAGACACTATTTATATTAGTAAATAAAATGTGGTTAAATAAGATCAATATAATGTTTTCTGAAGAGTTACTTTTTTCTTTTATTTACCATGGTAAATAGAAATCAGTTAATTAAGGGAAAAATAATATCATAATTACCATAACAATTTTCCTAATTCTATTGGATATGATTAATTCGACCAAAAAAACCGTGGGAATAAAAAATGATCCTTTAGGTCCATTTTAATGTGATTAAGATATTATTATAATTTTATTTAAACAATAGTTAAAAGAGTTGAAATTAATGTTTAATAAATAAAACATTTTTAATATAGGGTTATTCCAAATATAAATTCGACTATAAATATTCATTTTAAACCTAAATGGTTTTCTTCTATAATGGTATTTTATCTATAATTTTTTGATATTATATTTATTTATTTATTAATGACACAATTACGATTCAATAATTACCTTATTAATGAATGATTATAATAATTGATATTAAAAATATCCAAATAATATAATATAAGAATTTTAATGAATTAAATAAATTTTATAGGTTAATATGACTTTTTAGGGTTGATTAAATGAATTTTTTCCAATGTAATAAATCTATTATTAAATTAACAAAAACAAAAAAACCATATAGTGTCATAATTGACATAAAAGTGTTGTTAAAACCGATATTATATTATTAATTGGTATTCTATTTTTAAAAATCATAGGGTCTACCAAAAGGGATTAAATATTATTATATATGACATTAAATAACCTCTTGGGGATCTCTTGGAAGTTTATTGTATGTTTATTAGCCATATAATATAAAAATACAAAGAGACATTGTAAATGTCAAACTATTTAACTAAGAGTTAATCTATAAGATAAGGATAACATAGTAACCCAAAACTATATAAAACATATTGGATGAGTGTTTTTCGACCCTTCCCCACCTTATAATTTAAATAGATCAATTTGGATACATTATAAAACTAGAAATATTTTATTATAAAATAATATTTCAATATTTTCTTACGGTGCCCCTCACCTCTATTATAAAAGGGAACTTCACCTTCTCTCAAATTCAAACCATCAAGGCCATTTGTCTCATCCAAAACCTGCCCAAATATCCTCTCACATGTCTTCCATTAATAATAGATTACATTCATTAGTTATAAATCCATCCTATGGTGCCCTTTTGATCCAATCAAAAGGAAGATCCCGAAGAAGAGGTAGATATTTCAAAACATTCAAGTTCTTTTCTTCTTTCACATCCTCATTATTTGTTGTTTACATTATAAAATAATAACTCCAGTGTCATCCATATATTTTTATGTTATTATAAAAATGATACAACCATATTCATTGTTCTATCCATGCTATAAATGTAAAATCCACCATATGTTCGTACGTACAGATTACCATCTCCAAGTCGAGGTGTAGATTGTTATTCAAACATTTCATCTTTTGGATGGGTATAATAATGAGTTGAAATGATTTAAATAATAAATATAACAAAGATAATTATTCTTTATATATGATATACCATCCAGTTATATATTATATTAAAATCAAAAGAATGATATTGTTGCTCATCTGTATGTGCGGATTATCGTCTCCACGAACGCTATGAGATTCATTCACATCGTAATCATTCAGGAATAATATTCATTTTAGGGTTACTAAATGTTTATGAACATAATATAATTCTATATATGAATCAAATACATCCAATCCATAAAATACATGGCTTACATAACCAAAAATATAAAGGAAAACGGAGCAGTTAACACCCGAAATGACGATACTACTAAAATGTCATTAACTAATCAATATTAGAACATCATATATGTTTTCCTATTAATGTATAAGTTTCATGTATAATTTAACAATAATTATTTCACAATTCAAAAGGAGTTTAACATACCCTAAACCAAGTAAAAGTACAAGGTAATGGTTCGTTTCACAATCTATTTATCATTCCTCTCATCATGGTTTGGGATTTTTTTTAAATTTTAATATACATTTATAATATAATTTATTGTAATTTAAAAACTATATAAATTTGGACCTAACTATGAATTGGTAGTAACTAGGCATGTAGTGATGCAGGCATGACACATGCAGGCTATGATTTATGAATGTCACATGCCTAATGACATAGATAGTATGATGCAAGCATGAAGTTCTACTAGCCATTTTCACCATGTAATGGGCTTCATTGCCACTTGGCATTAATTCCAGGTACTTAATAAATAACTCTTGATGGGTGAGATATCACATGGGGGGTCTATGGCCTGACATTCCAATTAATGTGTGTGGTGTGTGTGTTTAATGTAATTTTACCCCCAAGAACAAATATATATATATATATATGAGTTTAATTGTTTACAAAATATTTACATTGAAATATGTAATTGTAAAACAAAATGTAGTGTAAAAAATTATTGAATGGAAGTAGATTTATAAATATAATTTACAAAAATATGTTTTTTAAAATTTCAAGTATATTCCCCTGAAATAATAAAAACTCTAGAAATTAATGTTTTTAAAATAATATATCAACATTATATTAAAAAAAACTAACAAAACCGATAATCTCTAATAATCCCATCATCCCTTTCAACATAAAATAGTCTCTTTCATCATCTCCCCACCATGATACACATAACTTTTGTTATGTTTTTTTATCTTTGAGTTATATCGCTTTAATGTTAAGTGTAATTTAAGTATTTCATTAATAATTATTTTTAGTTTTATAATATATGATGTTTTTATTTATATATAGTTTGAGCACTCATTCCCCACAACCCCACTATGAAGGTTATCCTATTATTATTATGGGTCTACTTGGGTTCAAGGAAAATAACATAGATATATATAAATATTAAACATCTATATACTCTTCACTAAAAAATAACTTGTAAGGAAATTAATGACATATATACATAAATTAATAGCATTTTTTGAAAATAATTTTGTAATTTTAAGAGATAATAATCCCAAAAAATCATTTATTGTGAATTTATTAAATAATCACATTACATATTCAATTTATGAAAAATATATCCCCTAATTAGTCATATTCAAGTAATTAATTATAATATGATCATTGTACCTACTTTTAAATTTTGCAATGAACACAACTAGAATAAAAGGAAATAAATTATAAACACTAATCATGCGAATAAAGATGAACATATTTAAAAACAATTACATCAATATGTTTAAAAAATATATATATATTGAATTTATCTAGTTATCTTGAATCATTTAAAAGAATAATTTAAAACTATATAAGTACATTATTAATTTTTTTACATGTAGTGTCCAATGTTACAATATAATAAAAAGAAAATCAATTGGATTTATAATAAATTTATTCATTAAAATTAATATCTTATATATTTAGTAGAATTAAAGTGTTTGAAGTATTATTTTATGAATTATCATGGCCTAGGGATCCAATGAAGTTTCAATAGAATTTCCTTTTAGTTATAACCTCCTACCATGATATTGATAGGTTAATCCATTCCTCTTACTCTGATTAGCTAAAAAAATATCTTCTAAATCACTAGAAAAAAGAACATAATCAACTACTATTTGATAACCATTCTAAAAAATATACCACATTTAAAAAAATAAGAAAATTTCTAAAATTTTGGAAAAATACCCAAAAATAATACTAATCACTAACTAGAATAAATTCATAATAAATTTATTCCTAAGATATATTAAATAATGTTTTTAAATAATGTATAACCTTTTAAATTCATTATTCAATATGATTCTCTCAATAAAAAATAAACAAACACTTTGAAATAACACACTCTGGACACTTTTATACTATAATATTGGAAACTAGGGCAGTCAAAAATATTTAATGAGTATTTATTTGAAATTTTAATTAAAGAGATCTATTTTTAGATAGGGGAAGAGGGAAATGAATAGTGTGAGTGGTAGTGTAATAGAGGGGATTTGGGATGTCCTATATGGAACATTTATGTTTAATTTTTTATCATGTCTTATATTGATTGATATTTTAACATATTTTTGGAGACATATGTTGATTAATTACAATTTTGTGAAAAACATGTTTGGAGTATTTTTTAGCTTCATTATTATTGGTAATCTTGGAATAAGTATTTTTAGTTTAGATGGATATTTTTATGAATAGATAACTATTTTTATCACTTTTCTTGTCACCAGAAAATCCATGATTTTTTTGAATCATTATAATGTTTATTTTATGATTTGTTCATGGTTTTATAAATTGTTAAACCATTCCTATGAAAACATTTGAGTTAGTTTTTAAGGGATATTGTCTACCACACTATTAGTACACGGTTTATCAAACTACGAATCTTAATCATGAAACATAATATAATCATATTAAAATAGAAAATTAACCAAATTGACTTGTTTATTATTAAATATAATCCCATTATAATAAGTCAAAATCTCAAACAATCCCATTAATTACACTATACAAAACTCTTCCTTAGATTCTGTGGTGATCTATTGTCTATTTGGGAGGATCTCATCAGTGTGTGTTCATATTTAAAATTTAACTCTCCTCTTTCACATAGATGTATCCCTCATATTTATTAACCCTAGTCATTTATAATTCAATTGGGATATTATTTTCAAAACCAGAGTTGTGGGTAGAGAATTTTATGTAATTATTTATAGATGTTGGTTTGTGAGAACAATATCTCTTTGGTTCCCATCATGGAAATCAAAGACTTCTACATTTTATCTAATAGAAATGTTGGCTTCCCTATATAATAGTTTATATATCATTGAAAATTGAATGATATTGTGAAATAATTTGGCATGGGTATATGAAATTGATTGGTTTGATTTTATTATAGGATAAATTAAATTACATGATTTTTACATGATCATTGGTGGAGACAAAAAATGGTTTTATAGGGGTTTTTATTATTTTTTTATGAACATTATTTTTTTGATGAAATGAATCCATGATAACATTAAAATATTCGTCTTAGATTCCCTGGAATGTATTAGTAATATATATAACATTATGAGGACCTTGGGATACATATCATTGTAGGGACCTAGTATTCACTACATATTCCGGATAGATAACATATATGTGATGTTATTATAGTATACACTACATGGAACATTTTGTTTTTAATTATTATAAAATACATGTATTCTTATTCGTTACAATCTTAAGGATTTATTATTAATGGATTCATTTTATTTCTAGGTTATTTCCAATTATTTAATCAAACATGTTTCATATCCATGTTCTTTAGTATTGGTATGTGGATTGTTTTTAAAAATTAATATTAGAAAGAAGTTTTATGGAAGTGTTTTTTCACATGAACTATTTATAAAATAGTTATTTTTCAAACTAGATCTATTCTTTACATAGTGAAATACATTGTATTTATTTATGGTGCTATCCTCATTTGATTACCCTCATACCCAAAAAATTCCATTTGAAATATATGGAATTTATCATATAAGTAAAGGGAAAGGATCCTTGTTTCATGGGATATCTTCCTTGTGAATTCCCACATTAAGTGGTTTTGGGATGGTAGTGATTTATGGTCACTTAGATATGGACACTTGGCTTCAGGTTTTTCATGTGCTCTGGCCATTGGAATTTTTATGGTATTGTCTCATGTTTATTCACATGTATCAAATTTTTATTAAAATTTTGTATTTATATTTATATATCTTATTTGTTTATGTGAAACTTTTTTAGCATTAAATCGTTCTGTTTCTTATCAAGATTAATACCCTAGTGCTTATTGTTGTCCCATGGTGATTATGAATGTGATTTGGGCCATATGATGTGCCATTTTGACTGATGTGGAAGCTCGAACCATGTGAAATAATTATAAATTAGTATGAAAGTAGGTCATTTTTCTCTAGGGTTTTTGATATACATGATTATGAATCTATCAACTAGGGTACAATTCATGTTATGGTATCTATCTTGTTAACTTTTATATATGTACTTGAGTTACCTTGGGTGATTTGAGACATCTCATCATGATTGAGATTGGTTTATTAGGCTATATAAATGAATTATATTTTAGGGTTGATTTAGATGACCTTTTTTATTTTTTTTCTATTAGTTTCTAATGATACCAATTTTCATTAAATGAAACCATTTTTTTCTTACATTTTTGGTTGATTAAGGGCATTCATATAGATTCAGGGGGTAAATATTTGGATTTGGAGATGCCTTACACTACTAATCAGGTGTTATATTTTTTTAAAAAATTCTAAATCCTATAAAATAAATTTTGAATCCATGAGAAGAAGATATTATACATTTTTTATAATAAAATAATCTATTAGAACATTCATTAGTTGAAACCGTTATCAATATAATCTAGACATTGGGTCAAGAATGTGTTAGAATCGTAGAATAGATAGTGTTCCATGCTATAGATTTTATGAAGACAAATCCACCAATATTTCATTGTGGAAGGGTATCCTGGGAAACTAAATAGCATATTGAATGTATTGAACATATTTTAAACATATTTATGTCTTTCTAGGACTCAATGTTGCCTTTCTCTACATATATACAAAATGGACAAAAAATAAAATGATGAGATTCCATCATGAAAGCTATGTCTTATAAGGTACATTCCTATAAAACATAAAATATGGTATTCAATCAATAGTTTCATCGTGATATATTTCCTGTGGAGAAGACACACAAATTTTTGGAATTATAGAAAAGGGTACATTCTCTTATAGAGAATTCTCCTTGTCTTTATTAGTTAGTATATTTATTGCCTAAACTTATTTCTAATGTACATCATAAATATTTGAGATTCAATATGGATTTTACAATTTATATTTAGCCAATACTAATTATATTTTTCTTTATATCCATGGATGGGGAGGTTGATAAAGTAGTTAGGGTCGTGGCAGACTTATCCTGGATTAGTAGTCGTAATGGAGCTCATGATACCATAAGAAGAAGTCGGGATCTGTCTTCTATACAAAAGTATATGAAATTTGAGCCCAGATAGGGTAGTAGTAATGGAGGAAGGTAGATATCTTGATAATGTTATGTGGTCTCTATCTATTGTGGGATGAATGGTCACACCATGCATGATTTTTGGACATCACTCAAAGCATGATAAATCTACATACTATCTGGAAATATCCTACACTTCTATAGAAATGTACCTCAAGGTATAAGGGATGGATATATAACTACTAAAGGCTCTCAGTTGCAATTTGGTATAGTTATTTTATGTGGATATCACTCTTATGCTAAAGGACACACTCAAACAGTGAAGAATTCACAGCGGGGATATGATCCAAGTGATCTTTAATAGTGGATTATGCACTAGATAAATCAGATATAGGGACATCTGTATAGAGATGTATGATGTTTATTTAATTCTCTTTGGTTATGTAGTTTTTTTATACTCATAAATCCAATTCCTTCATATCATTTACATTCACTAATTCACAGGGGTCGTATTCGGATATTATACACTTCTTTATGAATCATTCAGCTCCCTTAGTAATTGGTGAGAATATTGGCTATAAAATCCTATTTTTACTTATGATTATTGGTAACTTTTAAATTTCATGGGATTTATTAGATCATGATATTGATATGTTTGAAAATATTATTTTCATAGATTTAGTGAGTTAGTTTTAATGCCTAGATTGATTGTTCTCATCGTCTAGTTCAGCTTCATTCCTTTGATAGAATCCCTCATATCATTCAAGGTGAGTGTGATCCTATATTTGTGAGATAAAATCCTATTATTCCTTATTATATAATGATATATTTCTAGTTTTTAGAGATGTATCATAATTTTTTTTCACATTTGACATTTCCTCATTCGATTATGGTGAGTGAGTTACCTAAGGTCAATCCTGATGAATTTTTTGTATTAAAACCCCGAAGAGATTTTGAGTTCACAATAGAAATGATTCCTATGATATGAACCATTTATATAAAATATTATTATATGTAACCATATTAGTTGAATGAACATAATGTTCATCCTGAGGATCTGTTGGATAAGGAATTTATTTTTCCTAGTGTTTCACCACATGTTTTTCCATTTCTCTTGGAATAAAAGGAATATGGAATCCTCATACATTTTATTTATTACTAAAAGAAAAATATTATGAATATTAATAATGGATATCCCTTTCCATGAATTACTGAACTATTTGACAAATAGAGAGGACCCATATAGTTCCCTAAGATTGACCTGTGACTGAACTACCATCAGTTGAAATTCTAGGAAGATTATATATCTAATACTATATATATGAGCTAGTATGTACATTTTTAGTTTCTAGATAATCTATTAAATCATAATAACACTCATATGGTATTTATGTCTTTTTTAAATTGGAAATTTCCTTAGTTCCTAGACACATTTATTATATTCTTAATGGATAATATTTTTGTGTACTCCACAACCCAAAATGAGAACATGGGTCTATGGGATATCGTACATAGAATTGTGAAAGGAAAACATCTATATAATATTCTATCTAAATGATATATTTTTATATAAGATATAATTATTATATGGAATATTATCTCTAATATATTTTAGTGAATCTAAAAAATATTCCGAAAGTTATATATTGTGAATAAACCAAAAATGTGTTTGAGATATAGATCTTATTAGGATTAAAATGACATTACTAATGGATTTTATACTAAATAAATATGAATGATTCCCATATTAATGTAATACCACAAGCTTCCACGGTATGTTTCACTTTGAATAATTCAATACATTGCATTGTACGCAAATTCAAGATTTTATCACACCGCGACCAATCAAACTAGCTAATATGAATAGTAATACACACTTTTGGAAATTTTATAAATTTTATTTTCAAAATGGACTTAATTTTGGAATTTTGAATATAATAATTAGCTTTGGGTGAATTTTTTTTATTTTTCAGAAAAACTTTCTATTTTTGATGAATAGGGGAAGAAATGCATTATTAGTTAAAACTGGAATTTTATTTAAATGTTTCATTTGTTTTATTTAAATTTATTTTAGACCAAAACTGATTCATAATACCAATATATTTTCAATTAAATTCATTAGAGTCATATTATAATATGTTTAGATATATAAAAATTTTATTGAACTTTTTACCGTGTTTTACCCACCTCCTAGGAGCTTTTACAAATTTGGATAAAATAAGATTTTACCACTTTTGTGAGTTGAATTTAAAAATTCCAAAAGACTCGTATAATATTATAAAGTATAATGTGGTTTAATAAGATGAAAATAATTTTCATTGAATAGTAAATTTTGACATTTATTTACCATGGTTAAAACTAAATAGGGTAATAAAGTGTAAAACTGATATCATAATTACCCTAACACATGTCCTAATTTTATTGAATATGTATAATTAGTCCAAAAACAACCCTTGGAATAAAATATGATCCTCTTTGGTCCACATGGATTAGATTAGAACAATTATTATAATTTAATTTAATGAGGAGTTGAAAGAGTTAAATTCAATGTTTAATAACAAAACCATTTTTAATATTGTGGTACATAGAATATAAATTCGACTATAAATATTCATTATAAAGATAAAATAATTTTTATATAATGGAATTTTAATTGTAATTTTTTAAAATTATATAATATTATATATTTATGACACAATGATGTTGTATTAATTACCATATTAATGAAATATTAACATAATTGATAACATAAAAATCCAAATAAATGTAAATTGAGACTATAGTTTAATTACACTAATTTTAAAGGTTAATATGACATTTTAGGGGTGGTTAAAAAAAGTTATAAGAATTTATAATGTTTTTTGGGCTTTAAAAAACCGAATACTTAATAGTGACAAAATTGACAAAATTGTGTTTTTAAAACAAATAATATATTATTAATTAATATGATATTCCTAAAAATCAATGGTTCATCAAAAGGACATAGATAAGGTTATATATATTAATAATGCACCACATGTGGTTTTGTTGGCAGTTTTGTGTTTGTTTATGAACGATATAATATAAAAACACAAAGAGGCCTGGTAAATTTCAAAATATTTAACTCATAGATAAATGTTACTGATGAGTTTAATATTGTTACCAAAACCGGTCTAAAACCTATTGATTGATATTATTTCGAACCTTACCAACCTTATGCTCAAAATAAATAATTTTTGTGCCATTTGAAACCGAAAATTATTTTATTATAAAATAATATTTCAATCTTTTCATAAAGTGACCCTCACCTCATTTATAAAAGGGCACTTCCCTTTCTCTTAATTTCACACATCCAAAGCCTTATGGCTTAGCCAAACCCTACCCAAATATCCTCCCAGCATCCCTCATATCAACCTAGATTCCTAACACTGATTAGAAAGCCAACTTATGAAGAAATTTTGATGATCTCAAAAGTAAACACCCAAATAAAATTTAATAATTTTACCACCCTCATCTAAGTTCTTTTCTTTATCCAATTCGTCATTCTTTGTTGTTCCCATTCTAAAAATAATATCTCTAGTATCTTTAACATACTGTAATGTTACTATAAAATTTGTACAACCATATTCATTATTCTATCAATTATATAAATGACCCAGTCACCATAAGTGTGAATGTATGGCTTACCATCTCCACGTCGTGGTGTAGTTTGTTGTTCAAACACAACATTATTTGGAAGTGTATAATAATGAGAATAAATGATGTAAATAATATATTTAATATGTTAATGATTCATTATTTATTATATAACATCCAATTTCATACGATTTCACCATTAATATATTGTTATTGTCGATTTTGTATACGTACGGATTACCGTCACCACGAATGCAGTGAGATTCATTCCCTATCATAATCAATCAATTTTTTTATTTTATAATTAATAATTACTTTTTAAGAACATTTTATCTGTCTGAATAAGAATAAAACACATCCTATCCATAACAAACATGGCTTATGTAACCAAGCATATAATGGAAAATGAATCAGTTATCACCCGAAGCGATGATACAAGAACAATATTTTTAACAAAAAAATATTAGAAGATCATATATGATATCATAATTATTTATATGATTATTTAATAAATTAATAACATTTATTTAACTATTATACTAGGTGTTAATATACAATCTACCAAAGAAATGTACAAGGTAAGTTTTAATTTCACAATCTCTTTATTATCCGAGGTTCTTTTAACGTAAGTATCTAATGGGACCACTTTATCATCCACATCCATGTTTACTTAAAAAATTAATTCAAAACATTTTTACTATTTACTAGAATATGGGTTAATGGAATTAAATCCCCTTAGATGTCTTTATATGTTTTTAATGGAATCTTCATGTCCTTTTCCAAACAAGGTACTTTGTGACCTTTTTGACAAAATTAAGGTATGAATGTTTTATTACTTATACGGCAAGTGCAGCTATTTTCCACCGTTATGAGATTATAGATGCTTCCCAAACAATATTATAAGAATATTTTAAAATTATATTTTTCCTTTTATAATTATGTTACTCTTTAATGGTTTCAAAATAAAAAGATATATTTCTCTCAAATAGTTTTGATTTCATCTATGTCATCATCGTTTGGTAAATATTACACTTGTTTGAAGATGATTTAATATGATACAAATATTACTCATTGTATGTAAGGTGATGTGATATGTTCGACAATGGATGTGTTATTTTTAAACTATTCATGGTTTATTGATAATGTTTTGACATTTCGTATGGTATTTTTAATAAAAACATTTATGTTGTGTTTTAACCTTTTCATATGAGGATTCGGTGGGACACAGTATGTGATGGGAGGAGCCTCCTATAGCTCCTCAGTGCATTGATAGGTCTCATGAGTCAATTATACTAGTAATTGGCTAAAACCTTTCCATATTTGATATAAGGTTTTGGCTGAGGACCAAATCATTTTTAGACGTCTAGGCTGAGGCCTTGGAAAGATGTTTCTGAATGTCTGGCATTATGAATTCCCTCATTATTAAAATATTAAGGATGGTCCACGTGATTATTCAACAAGTAGAATACCCATGACAAAATTTTATTATGTCATTACTTACTTAGTTAAAATTCATGCCATAATGTCTTCATGATAAATATTTGTAAAGGCATGTGTTTTTAATTATTCACCATGCCAAATTTTAATGTTATCTTCGATTGTATTTCAAACCCTTATTGTGCATTTATGGTCACCACATTCTTAGGTTCATTTTTCCCAAGATATCAAGAAGTTATTTATGAGTGAATTTCATGCATAATCTAGGAGGATTTTATGTTTCTAATGAATAAATTAGGGTTGTATTTAATTTAAAGTTGTAATGTTGAATATATGTATGTATCATGTTTCCCATAATACTAAATCGATCGGTCTTTCGGGACATGATTCCTTGTATCATTCCAATGTTATATAATGAATCATCGTATCTGGATAAATGGGGCTCGGGTGTAATAGATGGTATTAATGACTGTTTACTACAATCATTGTAATCAACATTTAGGAAAACTCTGATTATAGAACACAACCCAATGCTAGACTATGATGTTTTGTATATAATAACTTCCTATAATTTTGTTACAATAGATATATAGTTTGTTTTCAATGAAAAACATCCATTTCTGGATACAAGTAGGTAGAGGCGGCTCTGGCACATATGTACCAAGGGGTAAATCCCGGAAACACCGATTTGAGCTACACTCGAACAAAAATTGGGGCCCAAAAATGGGTCTTATTACACTCTTGGTTATGACACTCCTGGGGGATATGCTTAGGATAATTCACATTTTCACTACAAACCATTATGAATGATTTATGAGTATATACCTCCTCAATGAAAATATTTTTATGATTATGGATTCTATCCAAAAACTATTCAATTTATGTTAAGTGTTTTACATGGTTGGAATTCTGTATTTTGGTTCATAAACTAATCAACTATATGCCTTTGTATAAAAATGGAACCTAGTGGAACGAATGGAAACTGTATCAACGCAAATAATCTATGTAGGGATTTCCCTCCTTCTAATGATAATTATAGTAGAGCTGGTGATGCAACTTGTGCTAATCAGCTTATCACCATACTAGGACAACTCAAAAAGGTTATGAATAATTACCATACCCGTAAGGGGCACCCTGATACACAATGCAGAGCGTCAATGTTAGGCCACATCATGAGGAAACAACCACCAACATTCCATGGGTCTAAAATCCATTTGTAGCTGAACAATAGATAAGTTCCCCATAGAAATTTTTTCATGCCTAAGGGAGTAATGAAGCAGAAAAATTTGTCATGGCAGTTTATCACCTAATGGGAAATGCAGATCAATGGTGGTCAATGATTCAAAACATAATGGATTATGAAGAAATGTCAAACATGGAATGGAGGGAGTTTAAATAGATTTTCTTAGAAAAATACATTACTCGTGACCATTAAGCGTATATGGAATGACAATTTCTGATTCTGAGGCAAAAGGAGGATGAGAATGTCACAATTTTTGAGGCTAAATTTACAAGGTTTTCAGGGCATGCTATATATTATGTAATCAACCCAAGAAGTAAGATTGATCGTTTCATTGATGGGTTAAAACCATTTATCCATCGAGTATTAGTCTTGCAATCCTTCTCATCATATGAAGATATTGTCTCATGTGCTATCATGATAGAAAAGGAATTATCTATGTCGTATGACATTAAAGAAAATCAAGAGAAGAAGAGATATACTAAAACCTCTGGGAATGGAAATAAAGAAACAAGGAAGAAGTGTAGAGTTGAATTTCACCATGTGATAAATGTGGAAGGAAACACCCAACATCATGTCTTAAAAGAAAAGGAGTATGCAAAAAATGTGGGTAGAAAGTCTATCTTTCTAGTGATTTTAAGGGGAAGAATGAAGCTAACAATTTTGAAGGAAACAATAGCATGGAGATGGGACATTATGAATATGAATATCCTAATAATCAGGTGAACTTGTCTCAAAAAATTCGAAGGGATCAAGGCCAATCTTATGCGATCAATACTGCTGAGGTTGATACTCCAAAAGACATGGTGGCTAGTAATTTAATGGTTTTCGCATGTTTAACCAAAGGTTTATTTGATTCTAGATCACCGAATTGTTTCATATATTCCTAGTTACCAATGAAAATTAGATATTTCCAATTTGATTTAACATGGGAGTTTTCAGTCAAAACTCTTAAGGGAAGTATCATTTCCATAATGTTTTGAGAATCAATCCCCATTAAGGCATATAAATGATATTTAACTGTTGATATAATCATCATACCCATGATTAAATTTGATATAATACCTCGTAAGGATTGGCTTTTGGACCATGATGAAAAAAAGTTATTATATCAAGAAGGAGCTTACAATGCTTGATGATAATAAGGAGTACTGTATATTTAGAGAAGAAAAATCACCATCTGATGCTTCTCTAGATCCACCCCCAGTATCTCAACAAAATTTAATTGTTGGGGAGGATGAAAATGAAATAATTATAGATGAGGAAATGAATATTCTAATAGAGTATGTACATATTGTGTAAGAATAAGTTGATGTGTTTCATTAGTAAATACCTAGACATCTCCCAGAATGGGAAATTGAGTTTTCCATTGATTTAATTCTGGGCTGAAGGCCCATATCAAAGACCCCTAATAGAATGGCCACTTTGGAATTAGTGGAACTAAAGAAACAGTTAGAGTAATTGTATAATATTGGATTCATTCTCCCTTGTGTGTCTCCTTGGGGAGCCCCTGTCTTTTTATTTAAAAAGAAGGATAGATTGAGGAGGTTGTGCATTTACTCCAGGGAGATCAATTATATAATAATAAATAAGAGGTTTACCCTACCTCACATTGATGATTTATTCGACTAACTTCACGGAGCACAAAATTTTTCAATTATTGACCTTAGATATGGATATCCTCAGTTGTGTGTGAAGAAAGAAGTCATTCTGAAAACAGCATTTTGAACCATGTACGGGAAAATGAGTTTACTATAATTCCTTTTGTATTGACTAATGCACCCTATGAATTCATGTATCTAATGAAAAGTGTTTTGATGGAATATATTGAAGACTTTGTTGTTTTATTTATTGATGATATCTTGGTATACTCTAATATCTACTAGGATCATCAAAATCACTTGCACATCATTCTAAAGACTCTTAGAAAAAATTAATTATAAGGGAAGTTTATCAAGTGTAAATTATGGACTATAATGATTTATTTTCATGGGAATATTTTCTATAAGGTTGGAATATATGTTGATCCTTCAATGGCCAAGGAAATACATGAATGGCTTGCATAGATGGGTATAAATGAGGTATGCAATTTTATTGGATTAGCAGGTTATTATCGATTTTTCTTCTAGAAATTGTCCTAGTTGGCTAACCCATTAACCAAGATCACATGTAATGGGGTAAAATTGGTATGGAAAAATGAGTGTGAATAATGTTTTGATGAACTGAAAAGGATATTAGTCAATGCTCTAATATTGGCTCTCCCATCAGGTAATGATGGGTTGGTAATTTATATTGTTGCTTTAGAGAAAGGACATGTTTGTGTCCTTATGAAGAATGATTGATTTATTTCCTATGCGTCATGACATCTAAAAATTAATGAGAAAACCTATATGGATCATGATCATGAGTTAGATGTAGTAATCATCGCTCTGACAATATGAAGACACTATCTCAATGGTGAAAATTTGAGATTTATACTTATCACAAGATTGTGAAGATTATTTTCTCCCAAAAAGAACTAAACATGAGATAAAGGAGATGGCTAGAACTAGTCATGTATTATTATTACACAATACTCTACCACTCGAGAATGGAAAATAAGGTGGTAGAATATTTCTGCAGAATGGATCATGGAGTTTTGAACAAGAAAAAAGTTGAAAGGGGTCCTATTTTCTAAGATCTAGAAAGGATTGATATGGAAATAACCATGGAAGGTGAAACATCAATACATTTTCAAATGGTTGCAAAAGAATCATTAATATAATGGAAAAAAATTTCTCAGGCTAATGATGAGGAGTATCAAAATAATATCGATACTCTAAATGATAACAGATTGAGGGACTTTGTATATGAAGATGGAATTTTAATATTTGGGAAGATAATTTATGTTCCCAAAATACCTGATCTAAAAACGGAGTTGTTCGATGATGATCCTAGATCCAATATCCCTATACACCATGAGATCACCATGATGTATATAGATGTCAAGGATTATTTTTTGTGGGACAACATAAAGAGGGAGATTTCGGATTTTGTGTCAAGATATATAGTTTTCCAACAAGTGAAAGCTGGAAGGAAACAGCCGGGAGAAGTCATGAATCCTCTTACCATACCTGAGTGGAAATGGGATAATATTATGATGGAATTTATCATAGAGATTACAAAGACTCCTAGAAGGAATGATTCAATATTGGTCATTATTGATTGTCATACCATGTCCGCACATTTTCTTGCTATAAGAGATGATTTACCACTTCATCATCTAGAAAGAAAATATATTAATGAAGATTTAAGACTCCATGGTATACCCCAATCGATTGTTTCTGATTGTGATCCCGATTTTACAACTAGATTCTGGTAAAGTATTATGAACATCCTAGACACTGATCCTTGTTTGAGCACTACTTACCTCCATCAAACGGATAGATAATAAGAATGGACAATTCTAACCAAAAATGACATGTTGAGATCTTTCTCATTTTAGATTCAATGTATGTGGTATAAATATTAACCTATGGTATATTTTTATAATAAAAATAGCTTCCATTCAAGTATTCAGATGGCATTATATGAAGCGTTATATGGAAAGAAGTGCCAGACACCAACTTTTTTGGATGATGATGGTGAAAGAAAACTCGTAGGGCTAGAACTTGTTGATGAAATAATGGATAAGAGGAAATATATCCAAACCCCCATCAAAGCACCTCCATGTAGGCAGAAGATCTATGTCCATAACCAAAGGATGTATTTGTTTTTACAGGTAGGAGATCATGTTTTTTTTTAAGGTATCTCCATGGAAGGGAGTTATATGATCCGGTAAAAAGGTTAAATTAAGTCCTAGGTACATCAGACCTTTTGAGATTCTAGAATGAGTTGGGGTTGTAGCTTATCGTTTTTCAATGCCACCATGTCTCTCCAAAAAGAACGATGTGTTCCACATATCACGGTTGAGAGAATACATGCCTTACCCAAAGCATGTACCTACCTAAGAGGATATTTAACTGGAACCTGATCTCTCTTATTGTAAAGAGCCTATCAAGATTCTTGATATAAGTGGACTAGTGTTGAGAAACCAGATGACTCATCTGGTAAAATTTCTATGACGGAACCATAAGATGGAAGAGGCAACGTGGGAAGTAGAGGAAATTATGATGAAGAACCACCTGAATATTTTTGTGATCTAGTATTTTATATATTTCTTAGAGGAAATTATTTGAAGGGGGAAGAATTTAAAACCACATGGTTCCACATTACATTTCTCTTTGAAAAATATAATAACTTGCATTGTACGCATCATCGAGATTATAACACACTACGACCAATTAAACTAGCCATTCTAAAAATTAATACCCAATTTTTAAATTTTATTAATTTTTTTTTCAAAATGGACTTCTTTTTTAAATTAAAAATATCTAAATTAGCTTAGGGTGAATATTTGTTATTTTTCTGAAAACTTTCTATTTTTTGATGAATAGTGAAATAAAATGCGTTATTGGTTAAAACTGTATTTTTATTTAAATTATTATTTATTTTATTTAAATTTATTTTAGGTAAAAATAGATAAATATTAACTATATTAGTTCAATTTAATTCATTGGAGGCATTTTATAAAAAATATAGATATATAAAAATTTTATTTAACTTTTTACCGTCTTTTTTTACCCACCACCTACGATCATTTACAAATTTGCATAATAAATAATTGTACCACTTTTGTGAGATAAATTTATAAAATTTAAAATATTTGGTTAATATATGTATGTAAAATTTTGTTCAATAAGTTGAAAATAATTTTCGGTGAATAGTAATTTTTTTCTTTTTTAAGCACATTTAAAAGTAAATAGGGTTATAACGGTAAAAATTATGTCATAATTACCATAAAACATGACTTAATTCTGTTGAATAAATAATATTCGACCAAAAAGAACCTTAGGATGTAAATACGATCCTCTTTGGTCCACATGGATTTGATTAGGACAGTTATTATTATTTTATTTTAGGACGAGATAAAATAATTAAATTCAATGTTGAATAACTATACCATTTTTAATAGAGGGTTACACACAATATAAATTATACTATAAATATTAATTAGAAACATAAATAGATTTACTACATAATGGAATTTTATTTATTATTTTTAGATATTAAATAATTTAATTTATTTATCACACAGTGATGATGTAGTAATTACATTATTAAAAAATTATAAAAAATTGATATTATAAATAACCAAATAAATATAAATTATGACTTATGATAAATTAAAATAATTATCATGATTAATATTACATGTTGTTTTTGTTTAAATAAATTTTATTTGATGTGATAATGTTTTTATGGGTTTCAAAAAAAAACAAATACTAAATAGTGTCCAAATTGAGAGAATTGATTTTTAAATACAAATACTATATTATTGATTGAGATAATATTCCTAAAAATATATGGTTCAGAAAAAGGTCTTAGATAAGGATATATATATTAATAAAAATCCACAAGGTGTTTTCTTTACTGTTTAGAGTAATTTTCTTAACCATATAATAAAAAATTACAAAGAGACATGGTAAATGTCAAACTATTTAACTAAGAGTCAGATCTAAAAGATAAGGTTAATATGGTGACATACACCAGCCTAAAATCTATTGTTTGAGAGTTTTTCGACCCATCCCCACCTTATCCTAGTAATAAATAATTTTTGGATTCATTAGAAATAGAAAATTATTTTATTATAAAATAATATTTCATGCTTTTACTAAATTGACCCTCACCTCTCTTATAAAAGGCAACATCACCTTTTCTTAATTTCACACCTCAAATGCCATTTTTATCGGCCAAACCCTACCTAAATATACTCCCTAATACCATCACCTGATCCTATAGTACATACATTGATCAGAAAGTCAACTTATGGATCCCTTTTGATCTACTCAAAAGGAAACACCTGAAGAAGAGGTAATAATTTCACCACCCAATTTGAAGTTATTTTCATTTCTACTTCCTCTTTTTCTGTTGTTTCCATTATAAAATAATATCTCTAATATCTTATATATACTTTGATGTTTTTAAAAAAATATACAATCATATTTATTATTCTATCCATCATATGAATGACAAAGTCACCATACGGTCGTATGTATGGCATCCAACTCCACGTCGTGGTGTAGTTTGTTATTCAAAAGCATCACCATTTGGATGGGTATGATAATGTGTATAACTAATTTAAATAATAAGTATAACATGTTAATGATTCTTTATATATGACATACCATCCAATTATATAAGATTTAACAATCAATATAAGGATATTGTCTCTCATGCGTACGTATGTATTACAGTCTCCACGTTCATGATGAGATTCATTCTCCATCATAATCATTATAATATAATTTTCATTTTATGGTTAAAAATTAATTATTAAGAAATTTATATAATTCTGGATATGAATAAAATACATCCTATAAATAAAAAAACAAGGCTTTCATACCCTAACATATAAAGGAAAACAAAACAGTTCACTCCTGAAAAATGATACAACAACAATTTTATTAACAAAAAATTATTAGAAGATCATATATGATATCATATTTAAGTATGTGATTCTTGAATAATTTAATAACAATTATTTAACTATTATAAAGGAGTTTAATGACCAACCAAAAGTACGAGGTAATTGTTAATTTCAAAATCTATTTATTATCTGAGGTTGTTTTTAAGTATATATATATTGACACATCTTGGTCATCCACATCTGTGTTTTAATAAAAATTTACATCAAATAATTTCTAATATTTACTATACTATGTGAAAAAGTCATTTATCCCATTATTTGACATTATATTTTTTTGAATGGAATCTTTCTGTTATTTTCCAAACAACATACTTTATGTCCTTTTTGACAAAATTAAGCTATGAAGGTTTCTTATCTTATAATGCGGGTGCAGATACATTCCCCTTTTATAAGATCATTGAATCTTCCCTTAAACTCTTATAATTATAATTTCAAAATAAATGTTTTCTTTTATAATTATTTGACTCTTAAACTATTTCAAAATAGAAAGAGATTTTTCTCTCGAATAGTTAAGTTTTCATCTATGTAAACATCCATTGATAAATTTTACACTTGATTGATGTTGATTTATTATGATTAAAATATTAAATATTTTATTTTTTTGTGTAGTTGGGATATGTTTGTCTGTGGATGGGTTATTTTTATACAATTTATGGATTATGGTAAAATTATTTTCATTTCGTAGGCTATTTTAAATATGAATGTTTATGTTAAGTTTCATATTTTTCATTAGAGGAATTTATTGGACTTAGTATGTGACGGGTGGAACTCACTATAGATCCCTAGTGCATCGTTATGTCTCTTAAGATAATTAAACATGGAATTGGTTGAGGCATTTCCCCAAATGATATATGGTTTTGTGCGAAGCATAATTCATTTTTAGATGTCTTGGCCAAGGACATACCAAGATGTTTTATAATGTCCTAAATTATACATTACCTCATTATGAAATTAATAATGATGGTTCAAATGGTTATTAAACTAGTAGAATACCAATGATATGTTTTCTTAAGACATTACTTGCTCAGCTCAAATTCCTACCATAAAGTGTTCCTAATTATTATTTGTAAAGGCTTGTGTTTTTAATTATTCACCATAACTAATGCTTATATAATTTTTTAATTGTATTGATTACCCTTACTGTGTTTTTGAGCTCACCCCTTTCTTACATTTAATTTTCCAAATATATGAATAAGTCAGTTATGAGTGATTTTCTTGTATAATATATAAGTCTTGGATGTTTATAATGGAAAACATTAGTTTTTTATTTCATTTAATGTTTTTAAAATTAAACTTATGAATATATCTTGTTTCTAATAATACCAAACTGGTCAGTCATTCAGGACATGATTCCTTGTATCATGTCAATGTTATGTAATAAAGAACTAAGTCTGGGTAATTGGGGTCGAGGTGTTTCAAAGAAAGAGTTAAACCAAAAGGGTTTTGTGTTCGAATGAAATTTTAAGTTCTAAATATCATTTTATGAACAGAAGTAGTTGTTGGGTTTAGATCATTTTTTGATTCTCTATTATCCATTTTTGAGTTATGATGTTTGTTGTGATGCCCTCGGAATAGAGTTGGAGTATTTCTTGATGTAGGAAAAAAATGATGGAATATGGCCCACTCTAATTAAGATTTCTTGAGAAAAGTATCTTCAAAATGAACATGATATTGAAATCATGATATATTCTATTTAGAATTGTAATTATATTCTCTTTAATGATTGGTTTGCTACGAATTTCGATCATAAGATACTAAATTATATTTTCACCGAGAGAGACTTCATTATACGATATAGATACTTAGTATATTATTTTTAGAAGATGAATTTTTATATTTTATAAACACTTGTAAAAAAGAATTTGGTTTTTAACAAGGTAATCATAAATTAAATGACTCAAACCATAAAGGAATTAGTGGAGGAGTAGTCATTAATGTGTCTATTTATTGAGATGAGCTTAGAGGGGGAAAATATTATGTGATGGTTTTCTTATAATGAGTGATAATTGATTAATAATTTGATTATTAGATATAGATTGGGAATGAAACTAATATGAACTATATGTTTTTGACTAAAATACTTATTATCGAGGATAACTCATTTAAAAGGTATTCATCTCTTTTTGTCACTTTACTATTCTGAGTCAAGTTGGGTATTCATATATCTTTTTGGAATTAATTTATGGATGGAATGCATTGATCATGTTGTTTCATGAATCATAGAAATAATAAGATGTATAAATGGGATACCCTTCACGAGGCATTCCAAATTATCCCCTTAACAAACTAACTTGGTAACTTTTGGATGTTGAGACTGATCCCACATGGAGCATAGATGGAGAAGTTTTAGGTCTCAATTAGTGTGTGTTATCGAATTATCCATGTAAATAATTAATAAAAATGTAATGATTAGTGTGATTTTTTTTAAATTAATGGAAGTAGAAACGTGCAAATAAAATATATAAAATATGTGTTTCAGGGATCCAAATCGATTAGGGTTGACCACAAATGTCATTCCATAGTATTTAAAAACATTTGTGATAAATTTTACCATTGGGATTAAATTAAATCATTATTTCATTTTTTTGATATGAAATTATAAACCTATTAAAAATATCAATCCCCGGATCTAATGATTGATTGATGAATTTTTTTAAAATCAATATCCCAAAATATTTGGCAATAAGATCATCCTGTGGTCATGTGTTAATTTATTGTAACCCCTTTATTTTTCCCTAGATATGTTAATCTTCGTCTGATATGACAGAACTGGTGATTTTTGAAATAATATAATTATTTTTTTTAACAAAAAAAATATCGTATTAAATGTAAACACACATGTTTTTTATTACAATACACACAAAACATTTTTACAACTCCAAAACGAAGAAATCATCCTTTTATAGCAATGGTCATGGTGTGCGGTTTGAGTAGAATCTCATCCCCTACCCTGAATATTATAAGAGAAGTTTAGGTGACCTGAATTACAAAACAACATGAAGGAAATGAAAGAAAACCCCAACCATCATCCTAGAGAGATCCATTTAGAATAGAAAAACGCATCCCCCTTGAATATTCACCTGTGATTTCAGAGGGATTACTTTTTATTTATTAAAAATTAAACTACACTATGGGTAATAAAAATTACAATAGTTGTACTTTGGTCAAACAACTAATTCCATATTTTCACTACTAGTAGGATGCTAACATTGATGCCCATTCAATTTTGTGCATTAGCAGTTGGTTGGTAAATGAAAAAAAAACTTTGGATCAACATACATGGAATATAACATAACCTTCATGTAGAAACTACTTACGTATGGTAATACATGTCGTGTATAATTATGTACCCAACATGTATTGTCTGGTCCGCAGCGTGAGTGTGAACTTGATCCAGATGAGCCATTTCCCATTAAATGATACATGAAATGTATTCATCAATTATACATGGTGTGAATTTTAATTTTCTTTATGATTTTTCACATAAGTATTCATTCTACAATTAACTCCTTAAAATAATCAAAAACATTGAAATTAATAATTTAATCCAATAAGAAACAATTATTCGGTGAGAATGGCTTTTAAACATTATGAATTAGTATGCACAATTAAAGAACATTAGACTCTCCCCACACCTATTTATTTTATTTTTATTATGATAAATCAAAAAATTGAATTAAAAATAATCCATAATCATATACGGTAGGTATAGAATCAATTAAATATATTAATATTAGTCATAAAATAGTTTTTTATAATGAAAAAAGCATATTCTAATATCAAATATATTTTTTACCATGCCTCAAATATAATTTAATTAAATAATATAATCCAACTTTATTTATATTTTTTATCATTTAATAAATATTCATTCCACTAGATCATTTACCTGACCAGGAAAATGATTCAATCATAACTGAAGATCATGTAATCAGTGTTATGATCAATCTTAGGTACATTAAGTCTATGCCTAAACATGAAATGTATTTAAATCTACATTTTGAAACTAAATTACAAAATTTATGTAGTCTCTAAATAAGTTATTAACCATTCTCAGGCAAAGGGTATGTTGGAAATAGTGTGAAAATAATAATAGTGGTTGAAAAAGGAGGATATATTCTTTAAGAACAAAGAATAATATACATTGTCAATGCTCAATGAAAATGAATACTTTTATAAATAACTTAAAGGACATTATAAAAGTTTACTTCTATTACTAATATGTGTTTATAAACAATATATGAGTGTAATGAATGAATATGGTCCTCTATTATTTTTTTCATTTCTCTCAAAGACCAAATTGGAATTCAAGGAATGAAGTGTTTTAAACCATGTCTCCCAGATGAAAAATAGATACTCACCCCACACATAATTTCATAGTCTCTCACCAAAATATACCCTGGATCCTAATTCTCCATATTCATAGTCTAATTCAGTAATCATGTTGTATAATAAAATAATTAGCGTAGAAAATATAATTAGGGTTTTAATGTGGCTTTCTATCAAATAAATACATGGTTTTTATATGTTTCACTAAGATAAAATTTAAGGTGGGTCTCAATGTCAAAAGGGGATGAAAATATCAATCAAATACCTCACACATTATAAATAGATTCAAAATCCGCATATTTTGAAAAGAGAAACATGAATGATATAGTAGTTATGAATATCCCAATAATCTCTTTATAAATAGGGTATAAAAATTAATATAAAAAGTTTTTAGATTAACTATCAAGAATGAGGATATAGATTTTGTTGGTTAGGTATTGACATGAATATAAATTATTCCTCCAATAAATGAAATTTACAAATAATTAATGTGGATAATCAAACTACATAAGAAATAATTTAAAAATAATTTAAAATTAAAATAAGCATGTAACATTTAAAATTACCACCATTTTTGTTTATTTAAAATTATTATTTATAAAAAAAATATCAACATTTCAAAATATATAATCTAATTAATGATATCACCAATTTTAGTAATATGGAAATGGGTATCGTATGTGAGAGAATCTCCCCCACACTTAATATCAAACATGGTCTTCCACGTGAAACACCAAGCATGAGATAATGACGTGAAATAAAACAACTAGACCATGTTGAGGGAGAGTATTGGGAAGATGTAATCCAAAATAAAGGAAATAATATAAATATAAAAATGGAACTCCCTTAATGTAAAGCTAAAAAAGTAGGAAGAAGTTGATAAATATGACCCTAATGCTATAGAGTACCTGTCATTTTCAATGACATTGAAATGGAATCTTCACACATTAAAATGATCACATCAAATGAATTAACCCAAAATGATATAAATAAATGTGAAAATATTTTTTGGAATTAGTTACTCTATTGACTTTGGAGAGGTACTGTATGATCCCAGTTGATCTTGTATTGTGGTTGAGGATAGGTAATATACATATATGATTTGGTATTTTTCGATCTATGTGGGATTGGTAGAAATATCTATGAATCCAATAGTAAAAGTTGTTCCCATTCCATCAAAAGAAAGAATCACATCGTCAACAGTTAGTGAATATAGTGGACGGTCGACAAATGAAGAAGGTGATGATGGAAATGATAGACTAAAGTTACATAGAAGGATTCTCATCATACCTTCCCGATGATTAAATCATAAATATATTATATCGAGCCAAAAATTGATGGGGGGAATGTGGATAGAAGATGGCATCAAAGTCGGAGTAGTCTTGGGGGTCAACCAACGGTATGAGTGGATAAGAGGGTATGTGTGGGTCAATAGGTGGAATTGTGGAAGATTAGGGGTTAACAGAAGAAGTGGGAAGGGATAAATAAGGAGGATCTACTGGTAAAGGAGGAGGAGGTGGTGGTATTAGAGCAATAACACCATCCGGAGAAAGTGGGTCCCATATCACTATAGAGGGAGTTGGGAGGTACTATATTATAATGTAGGTTCTTAAATGATTTTGGAACATTACCTTGAGAATAATCATGACAATTACTATTTTATGAGGTGATCATATATTATAGTAATGGATAGAGTGTTCAAAAATCCCTAAATATTTTTCCAATCAAAGGATATAATACCCACTATACAAGTTACCCTGAGGACTAGTAATATGGGAAAAAAGAATGAGGGATTGAAGTAAAAGAGTTATAGGTATCCATTCTAGAAGACAGTGTTAAGTAACTCAATATCTTGTCTGGACACTATGCCCTCATCCTCATGATGTGGAGAAGGGATGTAGCATAATCATTTATAGATGAAATAAAGGGTTGTTTAAATGTTCAATGTACTCTTAGGTGAACTGTGAGAACAGTGGACATGAATAACAATAAGAACCCACCACATAGTGATAATTTATTATTGTTTAGGGTGGGTGAGAGTAGAAACAAAGGTGGGGTAGTTGTATGTGGGCAGAATTGATACCCTCATCCTAACTCCACCATCATCAATGTGAAGAATTTCCCACCTAATCTAAATCACATTGTTGTCACCATGTTTCTCGATTTAACATAGTTTATAGGCTTATGAAACTCTAATGAATAATAAAACTCCAAAAATAAGTCCCCATTAGTTGATGTGATGGTTCAAAGAAGTAAAATCATCTGGGTGTTCTAGAGAAGCACTTTGATCTCGTCCAAAATACCTAGCCTCTTTGGGATGACCGTATCAGGAAATCTACTACACAATAAGATATTGAAGCATAGAAGAGGTAAAAATTGATCACTTAATATATGATTCTTATCAAGTATGGGGTAGGGGTGTTGATTGGGTTGGCTGGCCATGAGTGCTGTTTGTGAAGGTGTGACAAGCACTACAATGGATCACTCTATTGAAGTGGAATTTAGTGATGGTGTGTCCTTACTAGGTATTTGATATGAATATTCTCTAGTGTAATGAGTGGGAGGTATATCTAGTGATTTTTTATCTGAATTTGACATCGGTGAAATGGGAAAATCCATCTCCATAGGTCCACCTAGAGTATCTACAGGAAGACGACATAGAGTGGACTTCTCCTAATCATTATAACCCATGGAATGATTTCCACTCGACCTCTCATCATCTGACATGATCTAAAACTAATATTTAATAGATGAAAAAAATATAAATACAACTAATAATAATGAAAATGATAAATTTATCAAATTTATTCAACATGTATTTCATGGTACATGGTTTGTGGTTTTCATATGTATCATCCCATGTACTATTTAATACACACAAAAACCTCAATATTTAAATAATCATAAGGTACATAGTGTGTACCAAACATACACACCATGTGTTGGAACATGCGAACATTGTCTCTCTGGGTTCCCTTACACAACTATTTAAAATTATCTTTAGTTACTGATGTGTACCATACACACACACACACCATGTCTTTATTGGTGGTTTTTTGTTTGTGTGAGAGTTATGGAAACACCTCTTCATATGTGGGGTAGAAAAACATAAACATATTATGCAACGTATTCACATGCAGTGTGTTTTTTCATTTAGATAATAAAAATGATTTTCCATGTACAAGGTGTACATAATTTGAATTTTGTGTGACTTCTTGTGTACTAGACGTGTTTCAATTGAATGCCACCGAGATCACTAAATTGCCTAAAAAGCATGAAACGAACTAAAACAAATAAATAATGAGTATATACTAAGATATGGTAGTAAAATGGATTAGAAATAAATAAGATGAAACTCCCTAAAATAGAGGAATGAATGTCGGAAGTAGCTCACATAAAAAATATGACACGTGAAGAGAGAGGGGGATTGATATAAGTACAACTGGGTTATGGATCACTAAATTTAAAAAGTCGATACGTGGAATGTACTTCTTTCAGCACATTGTGTATGGAATTATATTGGTTTTTTTACATTCATTAAATTTAAAATTATTGTTAACTATTTATTTTTTATTATATAAATATTTAAATCTATAAAAATTATCTACCAAAATAAATATATAGATATAGTTCATCATTAAATACATGTCATGTATTTCGAAATGAAAATATAACAATAATAATTATAAATTTGCATAGGGTCGGGTTTTGATACAGTGGCCTAATAGGTCCTAGTGGGAACTCTCCTCCACTAGAGTGAAGGTTTTAGTATCGATAGTTTTATTATCTTTTTGAAATTCTATTAATAGTTAAAATACAATAAAGGTGAAATAATGAAAGAATGATCTGTCTATTTTTTTTATATTTGGATGATGTGGGTTGATTAGTCAAATTCATAACTAGGTATTTAAGGGTCCATGGTTATGATTCTTCTAAACAACCCAATGCCATCATCAGGTGTATTCTTATTTTGAATATATTATTTAAATTTTTAAAAAAATACTATATATAAACTCATGTCCAATATAGACATCCACATTATGTGGTTTCATTTTAGGGAAAAATGATGGAACTAAATAAGTTAGAATGACTTGAAAACATGACTATTGGACCTTAGACTATGACCCTACCAGCTAATTCATTCCCACAATTATTTTTCCAGAATTTTGAAATATTATATTATTAAAAAAAACATAACACCAACCATTTTATAAAATAATGGTTTAAAAAGAACAAATACATCACAATTGGGTTGTGTAAATGGATTTGAACTATAAAAAGGATTGGATACACTTTAGTGACCTTTCAATTATCACATGCTGCATTCACCTTTATTAACATAATAAATATTTATTTAGACTAAAAGTTATATTATAACATACAATAAACATAATGGTACAAATTGTGTATTTTTATAATCATTTCATGTAACATCATTTTATTAATTTTTAAATAGTATTTTTATAAAAATAAGAAATGTATATTCCACATAATGTAATGGAGATGTACACATATTGTATTTATTTCAGACTAGAGAGAGAGAAAATAGATTTTGGGTTGACTCATTGAAAGAACCTTATCTTTTGGTTTTTGGATCAAACTATGTAAGGTATCCAACCTATCATTTGATGGTGGATGCAGCTTTAACTATTTGAATGAAAAAATATGTCCAATTTCCTAAATTTTCAACAAATTTCCTAGACCATTAGGTGGTATGAGAAGTGGATTATAGAAAACTTGCTTGAAGATCATCACACTACCAATGTGTACTAGTTCCTTGGAATGATCTTGAATGTGCTTAACCACCTTTTATTATTTATATGAAACAATTAAAACATAAAAATAATTCCAATATTCCTCTATATAATGTTTCTAGTCAACATAGCTCTCAAAATTAAATAAATTGTATGATTTAGTATTATCATGACATGACATGTTCCCATATTCAAATTTGATGTTAAAATGAAAATTATCATAAATTTTTTATTCAAAATAGTTATGTTCCACATCATTATATGATTCCACATTCAAAATATTATATGAACCCCCAAATGTACACTCAACTAGATTACCCATATTAGTATTTATCTTAGACGTTCTCAATACCAAATTTCAATGTCTATCAAAACATTTATTTTAGACGTATTGCCACTGGTGAAATATTTTATATTCAATAATGATTTTTAGGGTTACATTATAATGGTTTTGAAAGTGGTGAAATGGGCGGGATAAAGGATGTATAAGGGATTTACTATGTATAGAACCCATAATCCATGTACTGATAGTACTCTTCTGGATAAGTGTGTGACATCACCAAATCACAATGATATAAATCCTCTCTATGTGAAGTATACCAACATATATACGAATAAATATCCATGTGAATGCAAGATTGGGGTCCCCATGAATATAGTGAATAAAATAAAAGTAAAAAACATGACATTACCAACATTAAATCAGAAGATATACTGCTACTTTCGATACACATTCATTAGAAATGTTGTTAGAATATGATTTTCACATTGTGAGATGTTCCAAATTAGTTCCATAAATGAAATAACATGGTAGATAGTGGAATTAAAGGTTGATCATATAGGGATAAATAAAGAATCAGTCATATACGTTGATCGATGAGTGTCATCTAATTATACATAAAAATTAAGTATCATAAAGAAACTATTTTAGTGAAGCAATTTGTGAAAACAAATGGAAGTCGAAAATAGAGATGAAAATATAGAAAACAAGAATGTTAGGGTCACAATTAAATCTATGGTAATTTAAAAATTCATTCCTCAGTATTTCAAATAATATAAGAAATATATACCATGGGTATTCAATTATTAATTTTTTTTAGAAAATAATATTATATTAAAATGATCAATCACTTGGTCTAATGATTTATTACTTAAAAAACATTTTCAAATAAATAACCCTAAAAGAGTTGAAACAAGATGATCCAATGGCCATGGGTTTGTCTATTATAAATCCTTTTTTTCATTAGTTTTGTAACTCTTGTTCTGATATGACATCACTAGTGCATTTGTAAATATACTCACTAATGGTTTAATAAAACTATGATCATAATAAAATTAAACACATCTAAATTAAAATTACAACACACCCAAAACCTTATTACAATAAAACATAAATAAATATACAACTTATGACAATGGTCATGGTGTAATGGTTAAGTAAAACTCACCCCCTACAATAGATATGAGTTGATAAAGGAAGAAGATATGAATTAAAAAAAATAGGAGGCCAATGAAAGAAAAAAACCTACTAGATTTTGGGAGAAATAAAGTTAGAAGAGTGTCATCAACTCTGCTTGAATAAAAAACCCTGAATTTAAGGGTATTACACTATATTAATGGAAAATTGATGTCCATGGAATGTACTGAAATTTATATGGATTACACGTTATTCAACAAGTTAGTTCCCATTTTTCCCTACTCGAAGGTGGCCAACCGTGACTCCAATTAAATTATACATATAGATTGTTAGTTAGGGGAATTACATGACATGTGGAATTGAAATACATGGAATGTAACCTTGATTTTATATACTAAAAGGTTTTTTATGGTCATACATGATTTTTATCATTAATTATATGAAGTGCATCATTATGTAAATAACGTGTTTATTCTTTTCCTCCTCACGGGTACACACTCGGGCTGTTAGAGCTGTGTCCCTTACAAAGGTTTATGAAATTTATTTATCAATTACATGATGTGTGTATTTCAAAAAAATTATATGATTTGTCACTAATGTGTGATTTTAAATACGGACACTTCAAAATAATCATAAATATAAAAAAATAATTTTATCATTAAATAAACATGTATCCAGTGAGAATGGGTTTTAAAATGAATAAATTAGTATGAACAAGCTGGGCATATAAATTGTTAATTTATCCCTCTTTTTTGGATTCCTGGGATGAGACCAAAGATTGAAGATTTCATTTTACAATTCCAAAAATGACATCAGATAATGGCTAAGAACAAGAGACATATCAATTTTCTTCATAACATACCCATCCAAGTTTGTAAATATGATGATATTTTCATGGACTTTATTATTTTTCTACTTTGGAGGGTTATATTTGGTTGAAAATTGATATAATCACTCATATATGTATCATTATCCCAATTATGGTGTTGGAAAAGTATAATATATCAAAAAATTATGTATCTATGAAATCTTGAAACTCCAGAGGGTTAATATATTGGTTGTTTCTGATAGATAATCACATTTTATGTACTGGTTATAGAATTATTGTTTGATGTGTTGGGTACCCAACAAATTTTAATATTACATATAATCCTAATATAAATTTTAAGATTATAAGGTCATCTAGATTCTATATGATATGATTTTTAAAAGCATACTTGGCTTCATGGGTTATTGGGAGAATAAAATTCACTTGGTAGAATTTTCATATAAAAATAGTAATCATGCATTGATTGAAATAGAACCCTTTTAAGGGTTTTAAGGGAACCCATATAAATTTCCATTTTATTGGGGATATATTGATGATTGGTCACTTTTATGGCTTATTTAGGTTTAGGATATGATTGAAAAAGTGTAGTTGACTTGAAAAATATTAGAGTAGTCTCGTAGTATCCTAAAATAATACGTATATTTCCAATTTAGACCATTGTTATTTGAGGTTTGGGATCAATATTTTCTCATAGTTTCTTCATTTATGGGAAATAATGACTTCGTAATGCATGGTTAGTTATCTTTATGGTTTTTTGGTCTTTTCAATATCATTGGACAACATAGAAGTGTGGTGTATCAGTTGAACACAATGTATATATTGATAAAGATTTATGATTTATTCCACGTTTTCTAGCCATGAATGTATCAACTAGATCCTTCCTACATGATTTAATAAGAGGATTTCAAGATTCAACATGATACCTCAATTTTTGAATAACCAGTAATGATTTTGGATAATCATGGATTGGTTTTATGTGGTAAAATGATTCCCTTATTTTATATTTTGTGGAAGAATAGACGTGATAGTCATGATATGTGGGGCATGAAGTATTTATGAGGCTATAATGGCCTTATCAATGTAGTAGTATAGAATATTGTTATATTTTTAAGGATATTAAATTTCATAGTGATGATAATTTTTACAACTTCCATGTTACATGTGATTTTAATTTTTTTTATCTGTTTTGAGGTTTCCGAGGAGATCGGGAGTTAGGTGTTGAAAATTATAGCTTAGGGAGGAATAATCCATGTTGATAGTTTAGGAAAATGAATAGTATCAATCGTATGTTAAATTTTTGGTATACGTCTATTTATCCCTGCATTGATTTTGAATTTTTGAACAAGGTTTTTATAACCATCCATGTTTTTAGTAACACCATATGAATGTTTGTATTTTGGCCCCAAGGATTTGATATGGCTAGTGCACATATTTTCAAACTATTTAATAATATCTAGGAAATAGTGTGACATAGTTTTCCCTGGAGAGTTTCAACCACATGTTTAGATAATGGTTTTTCAAACTATCTGGACTAACCGTGTGACCCAAAGAAAACTTCATAAAATTGAAAAGTAACCAATTTTGTAAATCTAATTTACTTCTAATCCACCATTTGATTGAAATGGGACCTCTTTGACACACTAGACTACACTACCCATCATTCCATGAGGAACCTTGATCAATTTGAGATGATCTAATAAAAACATATTCATTTCTCAACATTATTTTTGATGTTTTCTCAAGATCAATCCATGATCCCTCTTCCCCTTTATCAAATACAACCATGTTGGATTGTGAATTTTATAACTAGAGTTGTGTGTAGAGAATTTGACCATGTAATTAAATGTTCTAGTCATTTTTATGTCTTGATATCTTATTTTACCATCATATAAATTTATGGAATCGATGTTTCCTCCCTTCATGAGGATTGTGTGTTTATTAAATGGAGAATATATTATGAGAACTTTAATGTTTGTGGGAAATAACATTATTTTGTAATTTAAAAACGATTGGTATGATGTTGATAATGGATAAATTGAAATCAATGATTATTATTGATCTTTAGTGCTGACAAAAAATGTTTAAAAGATGTTATTTATTACTGACATACCATTGAATTTTTATAAAAAACACTTTTGTGAAAATGTGAGAAACCACATAGGTACAATCAAATACGAAGATAATCCAACACTAAAGGATATCAAAAAATAATTTAATTCACGAATAATATTTTTAGAACTGCATAACCGATATAATCTACATTGAAGTGCTTCAACATTCATGCTCGGAGCATCCCAGATTTAGTCTCCAATGTGGGTAGCTAGCATGTTCCAAGTCTAGATATATTCCTCGACATTGATCATTCGTGCATTGAAACCCCACGCCAAAATAAAATATTGGTTTTTGATCATGTACCTTTGTTTCTTAATAACATCCATTTTATCCTCTGTTTCTAGGATTCATTCAACCTCCTCCCTCGAGGCATTATGTTTGATATATGGTTCATACATATTTTTATTAGAATAAAGAATTAAGTCATGATATTGAGTCTTCTATCTTTCCTTCTTTTATGCCACACCACCAACCCATTGGATGTCTCCACACACAACAGTAATCTTTCCACTTCTTGGTCTAGAACATTCTAGATCGTGAGGTTTTAGTTTAGATTCCTTTTCTATTTCCTTACTAGATTCCTTTTTTAATCGTCTTAGGTAGCAGGGGTAGTCCTTCCTCAATTTAGATCATTTCCCTTTGGTCACAATGCAGCTCCCTAAGTCATGGTGCCCCTTCCATCCCTTTGTCTTCCTCAGTCAATGTAGTCCTCTAATTCTATCAACCATCTCACTACTAATTGAAAATTAAATGTAGTCCTCAGCTTCATTCTCACCCTCTGAGAGGGCCTGATCAACCGAGTGATACAAAACGTACAATGGTGTGCACACATCTAGAGTAGTCCTTAGGGCCTGAAATAGGAGGTCATCATTCATGCATTTACAGGATACTCCATGATTTTTTTGATCATTGGTGGTGACAAAAAATGCTTAAAATGGGTTTCATTAAAAAATCTTATTAGGAACATAGTTTTTAGTGAAATTATATACTGAAAATATGAAAATCTTGATCTTCAGTTTTCATGCACATAAAATTAAACTTTGGAAAATGGGAAATACATTAGTTTATGTGAATTTTTAGAGACAAAGGACTCACTATGTATACTAGTGACCTTTGATGTTCTAGTATAATGTTCCCAATATTTTAGACCATTTTCACATCACTAATTAAAATTTGATGGAAGCTTTTGATTTATATTCCTATTATTTTATTATATATTTATTTCATGGATTTATTGGTTGTATAACTTAAATAATAAAAATATGGTTTCTTCCATCTTTTAAATGCATGATATGTAGATTGATCATTAAAAGAAAAATATGTGGTTTGTTTTATTAAAATGTGTTTTCACAATAATAAATGTTTTTAATTTTTTTTATTTTCAAACTTGAACTAATTGTTACACGGTGAAAGCCTTGGTATAAATTCTCAGTGGTACTGTACTAGGAATTTCATCACATCCTACATATTCTTATGGGTGTATGTAGAATTGGTTTGGATGGATTCAAGTAAAGGGAATAGCATCATGTAACTGAGAGGGTCCTCATATTCTATATTTTCTTCATGTTTTTTGGGATGGTGGAGATTGATCGTCCTATGGAGGTGGACTCTTGTATTATTGTTTATCTTCTTATTTTGGGTCATTGTGCTTTTTTCATATCATGAGTCTTGCATCTTCCAAAAATTAAATATTGTATTGTAATTTTTTATTAATATTTTCATATTTCCTTGCAACCTGAGACTTGTGTTTTAGGGATTAATCATTCCATTTTCTCCCAATATTGATACCAATATGCTTGTGTCTTGCCTATAGTGAATAGGAACATTGTTTAGGGATAATATAAGGGAATATAAAAAACATTTTAGGTTGAATTGGGATTGTTTTTATTGTCATACCTAGATTTTATGAATAGAACAACTACATTGAACCGATGGATTATTATGGATAAAGGAGGGGAAGCCTCTCGGGATCAAGGATATCCCATGAGATAAAATCCATTGATTGGGATGATAATAAGTCATGATGGACCTCAGTGGGTTTAAAAAGTAGGTGATAATAAACAAAGTACGCCATTTTAAAAAAATGGAAATTCCACCAGGTATTATGTCCAGCGACACTAGTTACTAGGTGGGACCCCTAGGTGTCTAGATAATCTTTCCTTCCCATAGGATAACTGATATACCACTTTTGGGTAATGGGAGCCACATGCAGTCTTAAGACTATTGGTGAAACAACCTTAATAATCACCAAAACAATTAAAACAACTTAAAAACCATTAACCGCATCAAACAATACCCAAAATATCACCATAAAAATTTATTTTTGATTATATAATTCCAAAAAAACCCATGAATCCAAAATATTAGATACATTTAAAAATAATTTCAAAACTAATTTTCCTAAAAATTTATGATGGCTGAGGCCTAGCTCATTTCAAACTATCCATCATTTCATTATTCATCACTAAAAAATTCAATCAATTTTTTATGATCACATATTCCAACTAGATATATCATTTAGTATAAAATCTCTAATCTAAAAAATCAAGAGCTCATACCTAATCCAACCATTTACTCCATAAATACACATCTTAATAATTAGCTATAATTAAATATATTAAAATGGTAACACAATAATTTATCATGTAACTAAAATAATTATCATCAAAATTTTAAAACATATAACCCAATATGATGACATAAATATCCACCAAGTATTGCAAAATAAAAACTCTAAAGCATGAAAGAGAAAACACATAATCTAATATACAATAAACTTTTTTCTCTAATTTAATCACCATGTATTACAATACCCAAAATACGTCTTCATTATATGATGATCCCCACTATAAAAATTATATATAATATCCACTAATTTTTAATCAATATATTTTTATTTATATAAACTCATTATTTATTTAAAAAATATTCATATTAGATATAAAAATACAATTTTAAGTGGTATTTGTCAAAATACAAGATTTGATAAAATATTTTTCACCCCTAACCTAAAAATTTATTTAAATAACCCTTGCTATATTAATTTATTAACATTTATTTTTAGAATACCATTGTATACAATTTAATAATCCCCATTTTTTATTTGTATAATCCATTTAGTTCAAAAATACAATGACATGTAAGAAACATCGCACAACAAGAATATCTATTGTGGGTAGGGAAAAAATGAATTCTGTATTGTAAGCATGATAAAAACTGATAACCATAAAACATAATATATATGACATGGTATTACATAATCCATAACAAAATTAACTATTAGAACAACATATAAGGATGTTTAAATTGTATTATTTTAGTATTTATAACTACTAGAATGAATGTTTTGAATCAATGAATTTATTTAGGAACACACCCTAAATATAATTTCATAGAAAAGATATAATATGAAAAAATATTTTTCAAATATAAAAATTTAAAGGTTAAATTTGGTTTTCTTATATGTAAATAATTTTATAAAATACAAGATATTAAATTTTATGTAAGAATATATCAATAAATATAATCAATTACTGAATTATATTAATCTATTTTCTACTAATATATACACATCTATATATATTGGATAAAACTACGTATATATAGATATTGTTGATGTTTTAGTAAATATAGGAATCCAACATAATCTAGGAACAATATCAAAAGATGAAATAAATGTCATTTTTCCCTTGCTTCCGTACTATATCTACCTAATAACATCTCGAGATAAAGTGAAAACCACTAGAGAACATATTTACCTGCAGATCACAATAACTAGTTACATTTTATCACTTAAACATTGATTGGTACATAAATTAACACCTCATGTACATTAGTGGTGATTACCTATCTACCAATACATCACTAGTAACATGAACTACCTCTATTAAGTGTTTTTTGATTACCTTTATTGGTTTCATATCAAGTATTTACTATCTAAACTCCCATTTACTCTCTATCTCAACCATTATAATTTCTCAATATGAGTAATCTAGTAATTTAATTTCCTATGATATCACTTTTTAACAACCATGTATTATATCACCTGAATGACCCTTGGATATGGCCACATGACTCTATGATCACTCCTTGATAGCAAGGTTAATGTGACTAGAAATGTGGGAATCAAAGTATAGTACTTGTGGTGTGATTTAACTATTAATGATATTAAATTAAAATCAAAAAAATATATACAATAATATTGAAATTCATATAATTTTACAAAAATAGAAATTTTACATTTGACATGATGGAAACATTTTGTCACAATGATTCCTGGATTATTTCCAATATTTCATTTAATTTTTAGAATAGATATCATGTGGAATGAAACCCATAATATTGGAAAGAAACCCTTGTATAACCATAATCTAGATATATACTAGTATATATGAGTACCTTCAATATATTAAATGAACCTTCATGCCACTAAAGTTCACATGAGTGGTATTATCACAACATTCTCATAAGGAATCCCCCATGATTCCAACACATACGAATCACCATTAGGTAATGCAATCAAATAAATCCAATGAAATCAAAAAAATATTTAATTAAATAAAAAATACAATTATAAGAAAAAATAGATATAACAATAAATAGTTAGATACATGAACAATCCAAAAACAAAAATACCTAAATTTATAGGGTTTATAACTTTCAAAACTTCTTCGAACCTAGTTCTTAAAATCTTTACATATATTTTGTTGGCTTGATAATTGCCCACCAGAAATTAAAAAAAATCATATTACATAATCAAATATTTCCAATTAACCATGATACCAAATCCTATGTATTATAAATTTAATGATATTATATATAAAACATACTCTAATTACCATAATGATTTGATGAATAACTAAATAGAGAAAATCCAAAAAAAAATATTCTTCATATACCAAAAATTTACTTCTGAAATCTACTAAACAATATTAAATCCACTACACAATAACACTCCATCAATAAATCCAAAACCCACTATGAAATATCTCAATTAAGTCTTATTTAACACATATGATAATAATATATGTATTTTAAAAATATTTCACCATGAATTTTATTAAATCCCAAATCTTGAGATCTATTTTTATCTATGTCAAAAGTTATGTATAGAGAAATATATATTGTAATGACATAGGGGAATACCATGAAAATAATCATAAAATAAATCATTTTGAATATACCATGTTTATATAATAATATTAAATTCTTGTTGGGGGACATGGAGATCCAAATGATGATATCACTTAAACTACAAGAATAATATGTAATATGGAACCAGAAAAAGGGGTAAAATGTATAGGGAAAGTGACCAAAGGGACCCCTTTTTAAAATTAAAATAGGACCAGATGAAAAAGTACCCAATTCTATGACACATGATGGTTCGTGCAGCCCCCGATGAACAAGACCACTACTAATTATATCATGCACCCATTGTACCATCATCAGATACCCATTTCCATAGGTATTCCTAAGAAAACATGTGCCAACACCCAAAAAAATAAAAAAATGAACAAACATTGAATCTCCAATCCAAATCCAAAAAAACAAAAAATTATCATCCAAAAATTTTATCCCATATTATTGAGTCTGAAAAGTAAGACAATATCCTCAACTGGAAATAAATGTTGAAATTTCCACGTAATTTGATAACTAAACTTCAAATTAATTCTATTAGCATGTAAAGTGTGATTTCACCATATATCAAATGATTATAAACCAAATGAACTTATAAAATTTAAAAAAATAATATATATATATATATATATTCTTATATACTTCTCACAATCCATCATCATATTACTCCAGAACAATTTGTTTTATAAATTTAGTCTTTTCCAATCAATAACTATTGATTATAATATTATTTTTATGGAATATCTTGAGGTTTAATAATTCTATATTGTTTAATTTTTTATCATTTAGTGGTATTCATCACGTAAACTATAAATGTTTTATTTCTATATATTTCATAAGATATTAATGTTTGTTTCATATTATGTTGCAATATTCTATATTAAGTAACTATTGTGTTATTATTATTGACTTTATAGGGTTTATAAAATAAGTTATTCAATACATGAGATGTTCTAAAAGAAATTTCATACTTATAAGACGGTAAGATATAAGAAATAACTAAATAACTTATCCATTTTGAATATAAGTGTGAGTAACTCATGATTCAGGGAATGTGATTTATGGAACACACTTTATATAAACTAATAATGTATATAAACAAAATGTTCCATTAGAGTAACAACACATAAATGAATTAATAAATCTTGTTATTTCCAATCCACCATGGTAGTCTACATTATCTCATTTGACCACGTGTAAAATCACATTAAATTCAAAATAAAAGGCCAATATTCATTGATTAATTCCAATATCTTATTTTCATTATAAACCATTTTATAGATATATATATATATATAAATATATATATATATTTACTCTAAATAATATATATAAAGTAAGAATTTTAATTAATAAATTTATTTATTTGAAATATATCTATATTTATTACCATATTTTATAATTATAAATCTCTCTACCTTGCATGAAAACAGTAATATTAAAATAAGGGAATAAATATAATTACAATATGAGACTGTTTTCAATGAAAAAATTTCATTTATTATATTGTAATTGACTGTCCAATCTAGTTACAACTTTTTTTGTTTAAGGTTTTGAGATAGAATTTAAATGTTTTCTAGATGGGGGAGATGAGATTTGGGAATTTGGGTCACACCACACAATAGTGTTTGGTGTGGTGATGTCGGTTTTGTAGTTATGTTGCAATTGAATGGGTGTTCTGAAGGATGACCATAGTACTAGTGAATTTTGAGGGGATTAGAGATCTTAAGGGGTAAAAATACTATATTAAAGGTTGTGTTGCATGTGAGAGTCCCTTTATAAGAATCATGGATGATATCCACACCACGATGGAGGGTGTAGTGATACTAGAGTTCATATGAGTTTCATCGAGTCATGTAGATGACTCTACCGTATAGTAGTGGGTTTGGTGATGAGTGTTGTGTTTATAGAGGTGTTTTGTCTAAAATGGTTTTCCCTAAAATGTTTAGGGTTGCTGTTTTGGTGGTTTAGGAATTAGGTGAGTCTACATTTTGAAATGGGAAACACTAAAATGAAATTAATTAGTTTCTTCGTCATCTGATGTTGACTTATGGAAAACCAAAAGTGGAATAATTTCAAACAGATATATTTAATTACCATGTTGCAGTCCTTGGCATACTGTGGTGAGAATTAATGGGGTATTTTACATTTTCTTTTAGAGTGGTTGTGGTGGCATACTGGGTGTTTGAAATATAATTCACCATGTTATAGTGCATTCCATTGGGATCATTAAAAGTGTATTAATGTGGTTTTCAAAACAAGAATTTTTTTGGCGATATGTCCTTCTCAAATGTTATTGACATATATCCCCATTCACCATAGGGAATCATTGGTATATTATGATTTATTGCAACATAATGGGGGATAGTCAAAAATCATTTATAAACAGAGTTCATTATCATCTTTGTTAGTATTTTTCTTATATTCTTTCAATCAATAGATAACCCCAATCCATATAAAAACCAAAATGAGGTTTCGTTTAGTGATTTTAATTATAATGAATCATAGATATTTATCTATATATAATAATGTATCCAAAGAGTTTCTCGTCATGTTTGATAGATGTTGATCATTATTTCATTCTCTCTTATGTGGTTGTCCATTTATGATCTGTGTTGAGGTAGAACATTCAAGAAATCGTTTTTTTAATTATAGGTTCATCATGAGATTATTTTTTGGGAAACATGTAGGTGTTGTCCAATGATGTTTCAAAAATCATGTAGAATGAAAAATTTTATGGTTTGTTTTGTTTAAGTTTTAATGTTTTTAATTGTTTTTTATTTCATGTTTATCTAGTATTGTTTTTTATTTTGTAAGTGATAGTGTGTATAATAATTGAAAAAAAAAATATTGAAAAAATAGAAAAAATATGGGATTGAGGTTTTTTGTGATCCTTAATATCCAGTGAAAACTGATCTACGCTTAAAGTGAAGAACTATCACATGTTTACATATTGATATGATACCCTTTACTATTAAAAATTTATTCCTATTAAAAAACATACAAGTTGTGGTGTTTTGATGATGGAATCACCTTGCATAATTGAAAATTCTTCAGTTTTAGAAATTAAAAAGGTTTATTCGATTATGTATATCTATAATGATGTATATGTTCGACCATATATTACATATTATTGGAATGATAGTTTTTTATGGTTTTACTTTTAGTGTGGGTGTAGTATGTAGTGAATGTGTGGTTAGAAATGATTTTTATGTTGCAATGGGGTTTCTTATATGAATGAATACTGGTTATAATAATGATTTGTTATGGTATGCATGTTAATAAATGATATATGGATACTGAATATATTTTGATTTTTATATATATGATAGTGTGGAAATCATGAGGTAATTTTCACCAGTTTGGTGTTCTCTTAAAATGGAGGTTGTGTATAGTAGGGCTTGTTAAATAGTGATGCAGGGAATTGATGTTAATGCTTGATGGTTTTGGATTGAAATAAATTGAGGATTATCTAGATATTTTCCCAATGCATGTTGAAATCTACCCCTTCCACGCAACAAGGACAGTCAGATAGATTTACAACCTTGTCGTATGATGATTTTAATGTATTTTTATCATATCAAATGTTATAAGATATATAAAATAAATATACTGGTTAATGATTTGATGTGGAAGGGATTCATTTAGCCCAATGTATCTCCCTTTGGTGCTACAATGTTTTTCCCAAAAATCCAGAAATTGGTATGAAGATATGTGTGGATTACTAGTGATTAAAACATGGCACAATAAATAATCAACATTCACTTCCCAATATAGAAAACTTATTTCACCAATATTATAGAACACATGGTTTCTAATGATCGATCTATGGTCTATGTATAATCTGTTGACTTTTAGGAGACATCCAGAAGTGCTCTTTTTAATGTAAATATGGGAAGTTTCAATTCATGGTCATGTTTCTTTGTTTCATTAATTCACCTAATAGGTTCCTTGGACTCATAAACAACATGTTTCTTGAGTTCATGGGCACTAGTGTGGCCATGATCATAAAAAACTTATTATATACTCAAAGTTAATATAGGAGAATACAAAGCACCTAATATTTATATTAAAAACACTCCAACACCACCATCTCTACAAATAATGTCGAATTGAATGTCTTGATAAATGTGTGCATTTACATAAAAATATTGTTTTTCTACGAAGACAAGTAGTCAATCAAACAAAGAATTAGTAAGTTGTTTCTTGGAAAACATGTGGTAGATGTCTATAGATTCATTGATATGAAGAAATATTATTAGAGGTTTATATTTTTCATACCTTGAGTCATGGCCCCATTTATATCCCTGAAAAGGAATGAACAAAAAAATTGTATGATCTAATCAATGGGATTTTGATTTCACCAACCTATTGAATTATGTGGTTTGTGATCCAATTCTATAACTCATATAATAATGTGTGATTTTTTAGTTATTCATTGATGCCTTCTGTCTGTGGCTGGGGTGTGTTATAATATTGTATATGGAAGCTATCTCTTATAGATATTGGAAGTCTCATCCCCTTGATTGTATATACACAAGCCTTCAAATTAATTATGAAATTAGGGATTTCTTCCTAATTTTGTGGAGATAGTACCTCACTAGGGATCACTCAGAGGTCTTATTGAATCAAAAAAGAATAAGCTATGTATTCTCTATAATAAAAATTAATCTATATCTATTGATGTGCATAGAGACTCTATATGAATAATTCTTCAAAATCACCTACACCCTGTGGAATGAAAATAGGTAGTCGACGTGCTGTACTAAAAGTCATATAGAGAATTTATTTAAGAAAATAAGGATATCTAGAGAGGAATGGGGGAGATAGAGGCTATACGCCTTAGTGTAGAATTAGAGTATAATAGAGGATGTTTTTATAAAATATTATTGTAATATTCTTTATTGAGGTTGGTGGAGGAATCATAGTAGGAATACTCCATAATGTATATGATGTGAGACAATGTTACTCATAGTGTCTTCAATAAAGGTTGGTTAGAGAATGAGAAGAATTAGATTTTATTCCATAAGAGATAGTTTGTTTCATAAGTGATAATAGAGTTAGTCCCCCAAGTGTTTCTTGAATCACCTCTAGTGGTTCTTCCCAGTGTCTATATGTGTTATCATGGTTTTAGAGTCTGATTTGGTGGCCAAATATAATGAAATTAGTAGAAGAATTCATAGTATGACGTCTAAACATATAACAAGTATTTGTTGAGAATAAAGTTCTTAGAGGTGTATTCAAATAATTGGATAATCCCGAGTGGTAGTTGGATTATTACATTACATTATTTGATATCAGTTATCTATAAGACCATGATGGATGTGATTCAATATGTATTATCATAAACAAAACGAAAAATTAATCTCATTTTTGAGTGATTATGAAATTAGATGTTATAATTTCTCTATAGAGATGGTATGTGGATATGGTAGTATATATTAATAGATCACTAAGGACTATATTTTATAAAAGTGAAACATGTATTACCTTATGAGTATAGATTAGACTTCAGCGCGATTTTAGATCCAAGTTACACTGTATCAAAACATTAATCCCACAGATGGATGGGAAGATGGGGCTAACTATCCAATAGATGGATGATTTTTTGTGATATTCTATCATGGATTTCATAGGATCCTTGGTGAATCAATTTTAATTATCATAGATGTATTACAATAACATGTACCACATATCCATTAGCATGAATCCCTTTTATAGAATTTAATTAGAGACCCTATCGATCCCCTTTCATTTAGATCAAGACTACTGAGATAGAGACCAATAGACTAGATATGTTATTGATAATGACTGTGAAGGTACAAGTGATTATATAGTGAATAATGGATTTATAGGACCTTTAGAAGTATTATATTTATTGAAGGATGTGACCAGGTTATATCTATATTTGGGATCATGATGTTTTATATATTCTCATCATCATGATTATGAATGTTTTTTCCTAAGAGTAAGTCATATCCCTGGTCTATTAGAACATTTGAGGTGATTAGAGTAGTCAATGAGGTGGTGTAATGATTCATTCTTCCCCCTCAATGGCATAGGATCCATGATATACATCATGTATTGAAGATCCAATGGAAAATTCATGATGAATAATATCTGATTTAATGATGAAATATGGATTTATATCATAATGATACTTTCAAGGAGTGGTCATCCAAGATCCAAGATTTCAAAGAGAAGGTTTAGTGTGGATTATTTATCCCATTGGTTAATGTCTTTTAGAGGAATAGTTGTATAGTGTAGAGTACATGATAACTTGAATGATTTTTTAACACTTATTATCCCAACTTGTTGGGATATTTTTTATGTAATGTTTGAGATGATGATTTTGTTTTGGAGGAATTATTTCATGTTTCAATTTTTATTGATTTGATTCATGATAATTATTCTGCTTTGGAGTTGATGTTATCATATCATCGATATATATCTTAGTGTGGGATTTGGATCCTTTATTGGTTGATATATATCTCTATGTTTTCTAATTATTCACATGGATGATAATAATTTGAGAGGATTTTTTTGTAATGTATATGACCTTCATGTCCAATTACATCATACATTGTGGGTGATAATGGTTTAGAGAGGGAATATAATGTTATTGTGGATGTGGTATATCTTTTTTTTCTAATTAGGGGTTAACTATGATATAGTTTTAGGTTTTGGGATATATATTTTCTTGTTGTGTGGTGATTTACATGGTAATTTCAAAGGTTGTCCCTAGATCTATAAATTATTATATAAATGATGTAAAATTATGTCTTAAATGACTACATTGGAATTAATTTTCCATGTGACATTTCTCATGTGAGAAACAAAGCTTTTCTCAATGTTAATGTGGAAGGTGTGGTTCTTTTTGAGGTATTCATATTTTTTAGGGATCTATTTGGAGGATACAATGCTAAATTGTTTGGCATCTTGAAGAGCATAGACGATATCGATGGTAAACTATTTAAAACAAGAACAAATCAAATTCCAATGGTGTCAATTTTAGTGGGTGTCACATTCGATGATTCCATACATGTGAAACATGTACCATTGAAATTAATTTTATTTTCAATGGTGGTATTCAATATTAACACAAGGTTATACATGCAACGAAGAAGTGGAAATATCATGTTGGATCAAACCAAACCATAGTCTCAGATATATTGAAGTTAAAATTTATGGGATATTTCCCTATATGATAGTGAGTGTCCTTAGTTACTTAATAGGTGTTTGTAATGACACGAACAACATTTTTGTGAAAGTTAGGTAGTTAGTTAAATAAAATAAATAGAAGTATTTAAAAACAATATATTCAAGGAATTTGTCAATTTAAAACATAAAAGAGTCGGATCTCCATTGATAATGGGGAACCACTGATATAGTGGTTGTCACATCACTACATTCGAGGTTATTCAATAATCCAATATAAATTTGCATAGTAATATATCTTTTATGAATTCCATTTAAACTATAGTTAACCCAAAATCCTCTCACAACCCCAATAGTTTTCTTTGGAGATTTTAAACCCTTTAGTTCACCAGAAATGATCTTTATTGGTTCCAGGATATAAGCAGTTTCCAATCTATTTTTATTGTTTGATACCTTTTTATTTCTCTATTATGTGGCAGTCTTTCTGAAATAATTTATCAATTTAGGGGATTCAAGACTCTATTTTTTATAAAAAAAAATAGGATTATCATTTTTATTATTATTAATTTTTTGGTAACGAATTAAACTAAAATCGATAAAAACTAAAAAGATAGAATAGTTAGAAGGGATGTGTGGTATATATAGTGTAGATATATGTTTATATGTAATTTTATGTTATTCTATAGTTTATTTATTTATAAATAATTTCATGAATATATAAGGAATAATATGCCGTTGAATGTCATAGAAACATTATGATAATTATGTTTGCTGTAAAATATAATATTCTTTGATGAATGAACCCTAATGAAATTGATGTACTGTTTTATGTTATAATTTTCATAATAATCCCTCTACGACTATGAATTGATTTATATTCGATGATCAAATTGATTTTAGGTTTATGTTATAAAAATCTTCTCACATGGTGGAATATTAATTAAATAAGTAAATGAAAAGGGGTTTTAGATAATTTAGATCTGAATTTATGTCTGTGATGGATCACATATCATATATGGAAGGAAATTTAATTTTTTCCTAATTTTTATTATTGTAGGTTAGTAATATGTGTTTCACCCTCGGCTAGAATTAATATGTATGTGGAGATGTGGTAGGTTATATGAAGAAAATATGTTTGTGGTGAAAAGATTTCATGGTAAGTGGTGTATTGGGATTGAAGTAGATTTTGAATAACATGTGTCTTATTATGTGAGATGGATATTAATTCTGAGACATTGTTCATCCATGTGGGATCCATTACGAGGTAGGGATTCTATATAGTAGGGGTTGTCGCATGGTTATTGGCTGATTGATATGGGTATTTTCTAGTGATGCTTGATGGAATTGGATGAAAGGAAATGGGTGAATGGAAATTGAATATCATGAGAGTTTCCTTATTAATGGTTTTTCTTTAAATATGGTAAATAATTGATAAGAATAATGTAAACATATAAATCCAAAATTGGATAAATAAATTATTAAATATTTAATAGTTGGTGATATATTATTGTTTTTATGTAGTTTATGGATGCTTGTTTTTAAGAGTTAGTAACAGTTTTTTGATAAGTAGTGGTGATGTAATGGTGGATTAAATGAGTTATTATGGGTGTTTTTGGAACCCCTAGGATGTAATTTTTTTTAAAATTTATTTCCTTGTATTATATTGTTTTTGAAGAACATATCACCTGATTCACGTATCACATACCAATACACAAATGTTTTTGGGGGTGTATTCCCAATCATCTTGGTTAGTGAGGTTGGGTGGATGAATACCACCACTCTCCCCTTATAAATTGTGTTTAGTATATTTTTTGGAGAATCGTAGTAATGAAATAGTTCGTGATATTGACAGGTAATGACATAGTTGGTGGAAATGACTAAAATATCTTAGTGGGTGGATATTTTAGCTCATGGAATAGTAATTTGTGATTCCCAGTGGTGATAATTTACATTGGGGTTTTTTATGGATGGAGTAGGGAAAGAAGTTAATTTCTATCATGTTCAAAAAACCTTAATTCTATAGGAAGCTTATTTGAGGATGATATGGAAGGGATAAGTGAGCAATAAATTTGGAAATGTCGAATGAAAGAAAAAAATTAAAGGGGAAGTATTTTTGGGGAACCTTGGATTATATTATTCTAATATAAAATTATTACACTGTTTTTGATACTGGGTTATTGGGCTGTGGTGAGTGAGGTAATGATTATTTGACCTTGTAGGTTGTTTTGTTCTATTAAATTTTTATCAAAGAATTATTATGATCTATGAACATTTTCATGCGTAGTCCTACAGAGGATGTTCGGACAAAATGGTTCAATTTTTATACATGATGTATGAATACATGTTTTTTTAGGTAGAATAATGCTGTTATTATTAGATAATTGTAATGGAATAATTTTATGGCTTTTGATATGATTCTTGAATAATTATCCTTTTAAATGTGATGATTGTTAAACTAATCTTAATGTTTAATGACTTTTGAAAATAAAATATAATGAAGTGCATAATAATTAAAAAATGTTGAATAATACCATAAAATATTTATTTATCTGAGGATTTTAAGGATTACCTGAGCAAATATATTAATATATTTTCATGAGTTTTTGGAAGAAGAGACGTTAGGAGTATGTATTGGAATTATATGTGAAATTGAATAAATCTTCTGATTTCAATTTTTAAAAATATATGTCCAATTACTTATGAAATAAAAAAGGATCCATATCCACTTTGTTGGAAGAGATAGTAACCTCCATACATCCCTAAAAATGGTATGAAATGTGAACTGTACCCAATGGGAGTGAAAGAATGTTGTTGTTCATCCAAAAATGGCTTGTAAGAGAATGCTCAGGTGAGAGAATAAGGGAGTGGGATGGTGTACTACTGTAGGCAAGGCATAATTCATGAAGAAGTGGGTTCTTGGAGTTGCGGATGCATAAATACATAGATAGATCAAGCAATCAGCTACATAGAAACATTTATTGCATTCTACCCAACCACATAGAAAATTAATGTTGGATAAATGATAAGTAGAACACATTTTATCCACATAAATAATTAAACACTTTTGTGTTGTCATTTGAATCGATCATTTTGAGCATTCCAATCACTGAACATATTATTCCTTTTCAAACCCTCAATCAACCTTTACTAGTTCATCACATGGTTATTTGCAGCTCACATAATCATATTGATCCAATCTCTACACACATTAATGAATTCCCTAATGAACTTCTGAGATATAGGAACGTCCAAATCATTCACTCCACAAAAAATAATCCATCAACCATGAATTATTAGAATGATCCCAAGTGTGATGTTTTCTGTGATGAAACCATCATCTTTGGTGATAAATCTTAGATTTACAAGCACATGTATGATAAAAATATATATTAATACAATTTGACATGCATGGATAAATATAGAATGTGAAAAATGATGAATGGATTCCATAAATCCATGTTATTGAATTACATTAAACATTTATGTATGTGTGAATTAATAAAGTGTTCGAATACATAATATTTGAGAATTTGAGATAAATGAAATCCTATTCACTCTAAATGAATTAATACGTGTCCATTTAATGTAAATCAATGATAAGATGCACTATGATATGTGTTATTCCGCATGATGAATGGGGAATCCAAAGTATTTAATCATTTATTTTAGAATCTTAATCATGTCTTTCTAGAGTTTGATATTCTCATTGGATGCAATGTATGGTTTATCCCTTCACTATATAGTATCCATGATGAAGATTTAGATACACCAAAAACATTTAATTACACCATGGAATCCCGAATTTTAATAGAAATGATGAATTCAATCAATAGCGGGTTATTCCTTTATATATTACATTTCCCTACATTTATATTCTTGAGATTTGTGGTTATATTATTTCAGAAAGTGATGCATCATGAAAGATGTAGAACATTTAAATTCATTTATACGCTACTAAATTTAGAAAATATCTATGTTGTAGTGGCAATAAAGCCTTAGAAAAAAATGAGTAAATGATTACCAACTAATAAGATGGTATTCATATTTAACTGAGGTATTTACTTTTTTTATTCAACAATATTTTAAATCATATATTAAAAGATTTATTATCACATTTATAATCATTAATCTGTTGTGGATAAATTTTTCATAGATGATATAAAGAATATTTTGAGCATAATTATAGGATCATTTTGAAAACTCAATACACTCTTATGTCCATGATAGATGGTTAGTCCCATGACCAACACTTTGGATGTTCCAGAGGAAATAAATGAACAAGTTTGAACTGAAAGGGTTATATAGGAAGGTCAAGATATCATCCTAAAGTGTATCATTGAGAATATATAGTATATTGGGACTGGGTGGTATACCCAATCTTTAAAGAGGTTTGACAAGAAGAAGTCAATTGGTGGGTATAACCAACTATGGAGGTATATTTGAATCATATTAGGTATAATATGGTTTGACATGGGGATTTATTATTAGGGTGGATAAACTTTTTCTAAATAAACAATTTTAATTTATAATAAAATTATATGGTAGAATCATTGATGTGTTGTCAAACCAACACATAAAAGATTAGGATTTTATAATGAAGCTTGTAAATGTGGTGTGCTACAATCCCTATTATTGTAACTGGACATGAGTTGAGATCGAGATATTTCTGTAGAGGATTGAGAACCTATAAAATATTCTATATGATTTATATAAAAAGAATATATAAAAATACTTTTCAACTGATTCACCCCTATTAGTTATACCAAACCTATCCATGGATTCTATAATTGGTATGTCATGGATGTCACCTCTAAATATTCAAGAATTTTTATCAATATGGAATATCATGATAATTTCATTGAGATCATTGACATTATTTGTGGATAATTAAAAATGTATAAAGTTAAAAAAAGGAATCATATATAAAACAAATATTCATTCCATTTATTTGAAAAATAGTATTGAAAATTATTTGGAGATGATTATAGATAATACTAATAGGCACATGATTTGAAAAGCTTAAATGAAAAGAATATCATTGATATCCTAATATAATTATCTGAAAAGTAAGAAGAGTTTTTTAAAAAACAATCCATATATTTCATAGTTAAATATGATTTGAATATATATATATAAGATTTAAAAAATTATTTGAGGTTAATAATGAATCATCAAAAGTTGTTGAGGTGAAGTGTTCCAGAAAACATGTAAAATATGATTCAAAAAATTTATTGTTATATATACATCCATATAGGAATTGAAGATAAACCAAAACATATTTGGATAAGTAATTATATTAAGAGAAAATAATCCCCATCATAGGAAGACAGGAGGTCAATAATATAATTTCCCCTAGGGAAAATAAGGCTAATATTGATTAATTTTGAATATAAATATTTAGAGTGTTTTGATGTTGTTGTTGTATGAATGGACACAATGACTATTATTGTTTATTCAAAAAGCCATTATTAGGAAATTTTAATAAACTAAAGGGAGATATGGTGAGAAACTAAGAATGAAATTACTCATATGAAATTTTTGAATCCCATAGTAGTTGTGAAACCAAAAAATGAGTGTTTGGTTTTTCCTAGCCAGTTTTCATATACAAAATATACTATGGAAGCACAAATTACTGCAAATAATCATGAAATATATGTGGATTATGATTCATGTACAATTGGATCCTTGAACCTAATTGTGGAAAAATAAAATTAACATGAGTAACTGATCCATGGGATGAAAATATTTTCACAATTCATGAAACATGACTGCAAAAAGAATCAATAACATCTAATAACTAGGTTGGAAAAATAAGAATGTAATGATGAATGAAAACTATCACAATTAATGATTATTCTAATGAAATAAAATATTTCCCCTCATTTTTTTATTTTAGGTTTTCTGATCTATCATTAATGGAATTGAAAGATAACTATTGTTGATCATGGAATTCATCAATTTCCATGATTATGAATGAGTGAACCACATTGGGGAAGTTTAAATGAGGTTGGATGTATTACAATTACACACTCATCCATTTCTATAATTATATTCAACAAGGGTGAGTTCTTGGATGATGTATATATAAGAAAAAAGGGTAATTGATCCCTGTGAACCTGAATTTGTTGATTTATGGTTAATATGTGTCCATGATCAAGTATTCATTGTAGAACAGACCCTATATTGAGACATGAAAATTTATGATCTTGGTACCACATATGAGTATTTTTTATGGACAACATATATAATGATTTTTATTTTTCTCTTGTTTTCAATACTTTTTTATTCCATGTTGACATCAATTTGATTGACTAAAATATCATTTACATGTATAATGTGATATCACTCCTATTTTAAAAAAGTGGGAGAAGATTTTTTGTAAAATAAAAATTTAGATGAGAAGACACCACTTAACCATTTCAATTAAATATCAATATGTGGAGAAAATATGAAGTACACGTATTGATTTTAATATTGTGAAGAGATATTGAAAATAAAATAAAATAGGGGATATTTTTTATATCCTATGTTTTATTTTTTTCTCAATAAAGTGTCAATATATGTTTGGTATGATGAAATAATGTGGTGATTCTTAGAAAATTGTCGTGGATTCAGTTTACGGCATTAGATGTCACACATAGACAATTTTCCTTCTAAATGTGACTAATGATGATGTAATCTTAATATTTATTGTCATGGGAAAAATTAATTTGATAGAGAGAACAATGTTTTTGTCAATTGGATGAAGAGAAAAAAAATATTTATTTTCATGTGGAATTGTAGTTTTGAATGATAAATTTTATTCATATAGTTTTTATGAAACTTTTCTGGTAACTAAGGAGTTGATATTATGACTTAGAATTATAAGAGAAAGTCTCTAACACATTTGATGGTCCATTAACAAAAAATATGTCCAACTACATAATCTATCTGAAAGGATCCCCAACAACTACATAGGTAGGTTTATTGACCTCTATACAATAATTCTAGTAGTAGGATATGTAAAAAAACCCGAAAGGAGTCCATGATGTCGATGAGTTGGTCACATAATTCTAGAAAGAGTGTGCTAGGTTGAGAGAACAAGGTAGTTGGAATACTATCCAATGAATGTTAGTTATGGGTGATAAAGCCCGTGAGTATTTGGTGTTGTAGGTGTCGAACCCAGCTATCGGCTTGAGCAATAAATGGGACCATATAATTTATTAATCACTACATATCCATGTAGAAAAGTGATGTGGAATAAGGTATAATTGAAACAATATTTCTAATATTAAAAAGTATTAATTTAGTTTTATACCTCTAATTATGTCATTATGATTCATCCAATCTAAAAGAATCACATTCCTTAATATACAATCACTTGACATTCACCATTTCAGCATCATGATTTTTTCTGCATGTATCAATAGATCGAAAAAAAAATTTCTGTATGAATAAGTAGATGATGTCCTTCTAATATATTGGTGGGTACAAATTATTTTTTTCACATGAAATTAAGTCATTTTCCATACATTGAATAATGCACACAAAGCTTGATGATTCCTATAATGAAATAAATATATTTAATGGTAAATTCATATTTCTGTTCATTTGTATAAAAAAATATTACATTAACAAATGATAAATAGGATATAATCAAATAAAATTCTCAAACCATGATCAACCATAAGCTCTTCCATCAAAAAAACATAGAACTATATTTCCCCACTAAGGAAGAATGATAAAATCCCCATATATGAATCATGAAAGACAATTTCTATATTAATGTCAAAGAAATAATCTAGGGATGAATATAAACAAAATAGAGTTTCACTAGGACTATAATTAATTCCATTGAATAAAAAAATATAATATGCAATGTTGATCAACACTAATAAAATAAAAATATTTATATGACTAAAAATCATTGTATATTAAACAAATTTCAAAACTAAAATATCAAAAACAAGGATATGAATGAAATATCAAAACAAAATAAACATTCCTTGAATCAAAAAATGAATTTCATTATTAATTAAATAGTTTCTAATTATATTTTCATTATAAATAACAATTATTTTTAAAACATCTCATTTTATCCTAATTTTGATAACTACCATTCCCATAAAAATTACTAGAAACCTTATATTTCAAAAAATATCTAATTTTTATTTTCAATGTAACCCTAAATACAATCTTATAATTCTTTTATATCATGAGTTTTACAACAAATCAACATTCACCCACAATAATTATGTCATCACCTACTAAATAATAATGGAAAATCTAGTAGTTTACGATTAACACAACCAAATGGATCTTAAAAAACATTATTAGGAGATATGATTAACCTTTAATCAATGTTTTCTAATATTTTTCTTATTCTATTTTATTTTATATTTGTTTCAACTTTTATACTAATAAATGTTAAATGATTCAAAACATTGTATTCCAAAATATAAATGTTTTGAATAGTTGTCATAATTATGTATTTGATATCAGTTAGAATTAATTTGATTTTTTATAGTGGTTTGGGGTTAAGTTGTGGGGACTGAAGAAAATTTTCTTATTTTATGAACAATTCATTCCATGAAGGTTATATTAATTTCAATATTCTAGTTTCTAATAATTGGAAATGAACCATAAATAAGTGACCCATATCAAAAGGGAAAATTATCTAATAAATGCATGGTTTCTTACATTGATTGAAATTTTTAAAACATAATCATGACATGAATTATCAATCACAATTTAAATATGATTAAGATAATTAAATTGTTACTACCTACATGATTATTCTTTCTTCATGGAAGATATTTATTATAGAATTTGTTTTAAATATATAATATACACATTTTGATCAAATGTTGATTTAATGGACAATACATTATTAAAGTATCATAAATATAATTCTGAGGGAATGAATCTTTATAGTCTAACGTCTTTTGTGTTTTCAAATACCATGGTTATCAAAAGGGGAATAGTGAAGTTATGGTGGTGATTGGATTCTAAAATCTAAAATGATGGAGAATTTGTGGTGTAAAGGTGGGGTTACAATGTAAATGAGATTGAAGACATAAAATAGGATGTGAATATTTTTTGATATAAACTTTTTTTTGATTCATAAATATGGTTATCTATGAACTTTGGAAAAAAAATTTCTGATAGATATAAATCGTAAATATGAAATTTATGCAGTGAGTTAAACAAAGGTAGTGTGGTTTAAGGTGAGATATTATTCAATGGATCATAAAACATGGGACATTTATGATCTAACTGAATCATTAATGTTATAAACCATGCCTGTAATTGATATATAAAACCTAAAACACCCTCCACATTAGTCAAATCCTACAAACATTCCACCGAGAGCACCAGGTTGCTTGCGAGGTTTTTCAAGGAATATTGGGATCCCTTTATAAGGGATTGATGCCGAATTTATATCTTTGACCCACAATTATTAAATGTAAATTATACCCCTTCATTAGTTGGTTTCCAGCCTATTTCTTATATATATATTCTTTTCATGTGATAGTGGTTCCTCTCTTTGTTATTGTAGGGATAATTGGAAGCTTACAACATGAAGTTCTTGGAGGGATGCATTATTCTCATTAAGGAGGTGATCAAAATCCATAACACTGATCCAATATCATGCATAGAATATTGATTCCTTCAAGGTAGGTGTTTTAATTAATCTCAGATTTATTTATCTAAATTCATATATTTAGCATCTTTTAGACCTAAAATAATTATTATTTTACCTGATTAAATATGAAATATGTTAGGGATTTCATGCCAATGTTCTATACAATGATAATGGTTTGGCTCTTGATTTACTAGATTTTCTGATATCTATTCAATGCCTTTTTGGAATGTTGTAATGATTATTTTAATGTTTCCATTATTATAAAATAGTAATGAATATAAATATTATAACTAATTTTTTTTTATAAATAATTAAATAAGACACATTTTTAAATGAATATGATGATCCTTGTAATTTGATAGTAACAAAATTGATTCAATTATCATGTTTCATTGGTTATAATATTCCATGGGTGAATTTAATTTGATATAAATCCCAAATCATGATAATTATTATTTATGATAATAATGAAAAGGAATATCAAATGGCAATTATAGCACTTTACATTTTTTGAAACTGGAATTTTCGATAAGATACTGTTAAACATTTCTTATATTTTTATAGAGAGTGACTTAGGTATCCTATAGTTGAACCTATTAAAAATGAATCAGATAATCTAAAATCTAATAAGAATCAATTGTTTGATAATGATAAATCTTAGGGACTATGAGCACCTATTTTCATATAAAGGACGAATTCCTTGTTTTGGGTAAATTTTCCGTCATGACTTTGTTTTTTTCTTATTTCCATGTGATGTTCTCTAGATGTAATATTTTCTATGTGATTTTTTATGAGCCTGGGATGAATGACGTGATATTGGTCATGGAGGATTGGATGATGTGGTAACAGTTGATTTCTATAACATAAATCTGCATCGAGATATGCATTTGGGTGTTAGTGATTCCACTAATGTTCATGGAAAAAGGTGAATCTAGGATTACCAATTGATATGATAAAGTCATATACATTCTTGAAATTATTTTTTTAACAGGTGATGGCCTGGTATTTTATTTTATCTTTATTTATTTCCCAGCATCTTAAGGAAATTGAAAGTGTTATGTTTTTTACTCTCATTTGTATCTTAGGATTGATTTTATAGAGTACATGGAATTATGGATAGTTTGATAATGTTTAATAAATAATTTCACCCATGACGTTAGTGTCACTAAATTGAAAATGATATGTTACTCAAGATAAAATATTTAATTAGCATAGATTATGCATGAAGGGGATGTGATTGAATATGATTAATAATGAAATGTAATATGTATAAATTTAAATGTTTAATTAATAACTAATTAATTCATTAGTTAATATATAAATTTAAAAATGAATAAATTTATTTAGTGTTTCTCATAAAATTATTGTGTTCCCATATGACATATAGTATTAGAAGTGATAACTATGAGTTTGAGTGACATTTTATAGAGTTGAGTTTAATAATAGTTTATGCCCCTAGTGTGGTTGTGAGCTATATTATATCTTTTATATCCTATATTTTCATATTATACCCCACTAATGTTGGTTTGGGATACTGGCACCCTTTGGACTATTGTAGGGTGTTTTCCCCAGCATCCCTATGGGAGAATGGATGTATAACTACCTGTTATATCCCATATCTATTCTATTTTTAGTTATATGTATTAGTATACACAGTGGATAGTTTTAACTTATATTTGTGTAAAGAGACGTGATGGATTGTTGTTATTATTGACACATGTATTCCTATATATAGTATCCAAATGATAATTATTGGTATGATGTGTATGTGATATGATGGATTGTCACGACCCACCCAAGGGGGGATCATTCCATGACTACCCTAAGCCCGTATATAATAGGCCATGGGCTGGTGACTAGCACTGAGAAGACATATCCTCTAAACGGGAGTCATTAAACTAATGTACTGGTACACAAGAACACATACCCCAAACACAAATGAAAAAATGTAAAAACACTAAATAATGAATTTATGAAAACATGTATATCCCTTAACCTGAGTAAAATAGTTAAAGTAAAAGAATGTAAACAGACGCCAATACAAGCCCACCAAAAAGAGTTAGTAACCACAATTCCAAACTGTAAGAAAAGTGGTACTAGGATTGCTATCTGAAAAGCTATAGAAACACTCCTTGATCAATCTGATCTCACAACGAACTCCCTTGTCCTGGTCTTCATAGGAATCCATCAAAAGCATGATTATATTTATAAGACATGACATGTACATCAAAGGTTTGTGTAGGCGTGAGTATAACACTACTCAGTAGGAACCATTGAAACCACAAAATAATACCTCAATGAATAACCTCAAAAGAATGTACAGCCATCTCTACATAGGTAAATGTTTATAGCACATATAATAAGAACATACATATATTCTCCATAAAAGTAAAAAAATTTATAGATAAGCCACAACCAATTACCAGCCATAAGATACTACTCAAATCAGGCTTTTTATGGGAGAACTAAATGGTCAAGCCATGATATCATCAGATACACTCATGAAGAGGTCCAGATCATTTGGGCCAGCCCAAAGAGAAAACATTGGTCAAGGAAGATTATGATGCCTAGATAAGGTATATTGACCAGACACATAGGGGAATACCACACACCTAATCTGGATCAACCCGTAATATAAGTTTCATGTCTAGATACACAGGGGTATACCACTGGCCCTATGGATGCAGCTCAATAGATGGAGGAACAACACCTTACAATCAGCGGTTACATTGATTCCACAAATCACTAATCTGGTTGATATAGTATTTCACTCAAGTTACATCTAGGTGTACCATAATCTATTGGTGTCTTAGCCTATATAGGGGATTACAATCTATTGATATTGATGTAATACCACACCAAAACCTCAAGGTAAGGATAATGGAAATGATCTCAACCTATTCTGGTAAAAAAAACATAACTATTTTCTAAAAATTACCTTCCCAAAGTCATGGTATTAACACCACTGGCATTTCATTTATTTCATTTTAAATTTATATGTTATGATAATTTGAGGTTTTTATGTGGGTCAATTGGCCTATGGACCGACCATGGTTGACACCTACCCCACAGAGATTCCACTGTGGACCAACATGGGATGTTCATAGTGACAGTCAACTGTCCGAGGATGTGGTCAGCCCACAGTTGCACCCATGTTTCTAGAGCTACATGAATCACGATCAACTAGGGTGTGGCTTCGCCCCAAACACCCGATGTCGAGCTGGGGTCTGACCCTAGTTTGACCATGGTCTGACCAGTCTCACCTGGCCTGGGCCACATGGCATAGCCTACTAGGCCCATCCATCTGGTGGGTGGGCCACCAAATATTTCCCTCCTAGACACATCGCATGTGTCCTCCCATTTCCATTGTAGTTCGGCATCCACTACAACATCATGTCCTTAGACCACATAGCTGTTGGTCGTATGCCACGTGGTTGCTTCCATGCTCTGCTTCCATTCACCCTCTCAGCTCTCATTTAGATGTCACCACATCCACTTGACACTACCTCCCATTGAACCGGCCACCTACGCTTATCTCATCGCACCGCCATGCACTGCTACCTCCTCTTCAATGATCCAAAAATCCTCTTCTAATGCCCGAAATTCTGAATTCAGGCAGATCTATGTCCCTAATGTAATGATATACACTAATTCATTTATTATTATTAATTTCCTCCTATTTGGGGATCTGATCACGTTTAGGGCTACCAGAAAATGTTGATCCACATCCATGGGTATCCAACGATGAAGAATGTGAATAATAGAGGGAGTAAATCATAATGAGAAACATTGAGTAATGAACATCAACATTTTTTCATGTCATTCTCAATAAATTCTTGTTAGAATGATAAATTAAGAATAATAATTGTCATTCTCTTCATAATCCCTTTTATAATATCCCATACCAAAACAACAGTTGATTTTCCGGACATTCCATTTTTTAATTTGTCCACATTCATAATAGAATTAATGAATAGGGAAAAACTAAAAACAATATACTCTACCATGATTTAGTTCGATCAAAGATGATCAAAGAAGTTTCTTTTTCATCATTAGCAGGGTTCAACTAATTTGAGGTGTAAATTTTGATCAATTTGTTATCATCCACCAATAGTTCCAATAGTCGTTATTTCTCAATGATTCTTGAAAAATTCCAGTGTTATGATGTTTAAATTAAATTCTAAACAAATACTTTATATAAATAAAATTGATTAGTCAAAATAATTTCATTATTAAATTATTTTATGTATTGTTTTTCCTATGTATCATTTTCTATAGAAAATCTGTGCCAAAGAATGTAAAGTCACAAAAAGGGTAATGTCACTATTCTGAGCTCAAGGGTGCCCTTAGATCTCTGATTCAGGCACCCATTTATGTTCTATACTAATTTTTCATGAAAATCACATGCACGTGCTATTAAAATGTTTAATATTTTTAAGAAATATATTCCAGCCAATCCAGGAAATAAAATTTCACACCATCTCAATGCCTGGTATCAAAATCAATCAACATAATATCTAAAAATAATACATATAAAATTTAATACATTACATTCTCCCCACATTGGGGATTTACATCTGAAAATCCAAATCAAGGGATATTCAAGTAGTTGAGGGTACTGATCATGAATCATAGCCTCTATCTTCCATGTTATCTATTAGAGAATCCCATGATGCCACCAAACACACAAAAAAGGAATCGATATCCCAAAAAGGATCCTCTCCTTTTGATCCTCAATGTAATTCCAAGACCCTAGCTACCCATATTTGGTGCGTTATTAAATAACATTGGCAAGATCACATGGGATCTAATCCCTAAATATTGATCAATACAGTAGCCTAGGAAGTACTATATACATATAGAAGTTTTACATTACACTATGAAATTATAAACAACAACATCGTGTCTCCTTTGAACATAATCATATCCATTTTCTTATCCCTACAAGTCAGACATAATATATTTCTTTGCATCATGGAGAAAATAAAACATAGAAAGGGGTGAGCTAAGATGGTCAGTAAGGATAACAATAAAGAAGAAACATTCATTAAAATACATAAATAATTAAGGCAATGCATAAGACTAGAACACAATCCTTTTAAACATAATCATCTATATAATATTGCAAATATAAATCAACTAATTGCATTTACTTATTCACATGGATATTATTAAAGTCAAATAACTACATGTAATTTCAATTGATAATTTCTTAATGATGGAATGAAAAATGATGGAAATTATCACGACAGAGTCAAGGCCTCGTTCCAAGACAGAAAATGAGATTTTTTCAACACCCTGTGCCAAGACACTAATATGTCTCACGAGATATTCCAATGCATCAAAGAGCTATAAGGGGGGCTCCATCGGTCACTTAATTAGTCCAATTCATTCCTCATATGAAAAGTTTGAAACAAAACATGAACATCTATATTAAAACTAGAATATGAAATGTTAATTCATTAAAAAACATGAATGGAATAAAAATAACACATATATAGTCAAACATAACACAAAACCTTCAATTCAACATGGAAAATTTTGTCATAATAAATTAACTTCCAACAAGTGTAAAGTGTATCAAAGGATGTTGACATAAAAGAAATCAAAACTATTTAAGAGAAATATATCATTTTATTTTAGAATCATTTAGAAGTCACATAATTATGAAAAATAACATTTATTTTGTAAATATTCATATAATATTTTTATGTCATACTTTTAGAGTGATATAATGGTTTAAAATGGGCTCACTCACTGTATAGGTTAAAAACAATTCTTTTCCTTAACATGTCAAAAATTTCATATAGTACATTTTTGGGAAACGACGAATGTATTCCATCAAAAAAATTTATAAAATGAAAAAAAGGATATAAATGACATTCACACATATTCTAGAAAATATTAATAATATTTTGAATAAAATCCTTTCATAAAAAATGATTCTGATGATAAGGAATTCCCATTAGATATTTTCATAAAAATAACCTCTCACAATAATGATATTGTAAAATTATCCATTACCTTGTAATTTTCCTTATTTGAGGGTATGTTAAACTCATATATTATATTTAAATAATTTTTATTAAATTATACAATAACCACATAGATAAATATGACATCATATATGATCATCTAATATTGATTTTTTAATAATATATCTTTATTATCATTATTTCAGGTGTCAAGTGATTTGTTTTCTGTCATATGATTTGTAATGTAAGTCATGTTTTTTATTGATAGGATGTATTTGATTCAAATAAATAATGATATTAAGTTACTAATCATCATTTTAAATCATAAAATAAAAATAATAGTAGAGTGGTTATGATGGGGAATGAATCTTCTCAGATTCTTGGAGATTGTAATTTGAACGTATGCACGAGCGACAATAACATTCTATGGATGGCAAAATCATATGTAATTTGATGGTATATAATTTATAAATAATCATTAATATGTTATATTTATTATTTAAATCAATTATACTCATTATTATAACTATCCAAATAATGAAATGTTAAATAACAAACTACACCATGACGTGGAGATGATAAGCCGTACATACGCACGTATGGTGACTTTTTCATTCATATGAGGGATAAATCAATGAATAAGGTTGTACCATATTTATAATGACATTTAAGGTTTTATAAGGTATTAGATTTACAATTTTAGTATGTAAACATCAATGAAAGAGGAATGGGAAGAAGAAAAGAACATTGAAAGAGGTGATGAAATTATTACCTCTTCTTCGGGTTCTTCCTTTTGATTTGATCAAAATGTAACCATAAGGTATATTTCTGATCAAAGTAAGTCATTTAGGTTGAAGTGAGCATTGTTGGGAGGATATTTGAGTATGATTTGGCCAACCCCAATGGCTTTTGTGGTGTGATTTTTAGAGACGGTCAAGTACCCTTTTATTAGGGAGGTGAGGGTCACTTTAGGAAAGGTTTAAAATATTTTTTTTATTATAAATTCATATACTTATTATAATGGATCCAAATTAATTTATTGCGAGGAAAAGTTGGGGATGTGTCTAAATCCTTTCAACTAATATGTTTTAGACAAGTTTAGGTCACCATTTTTTCCTTATCATTATTATTTAACTCTTTGTTAAATAGTTTAACTTTTACAATGTCTTCTTGTTTATTTATATTACATGGTTAATAAACATACAATAAAATTCCATTAAACCCCAAGTGGTATACTAAAGACATATATATCATATTTAATTCTTTTTACAAAAAATATATTTTTATAAATATTATCATTTAATAATATAGTATTTGTTTTAAAAACTCAATTATGTCATTTCTTATAGTATTTAGTATTTGGTTTTTGTGAAAGTCAAAAAAAACTTTATTACTTCTAAAAAAGTAAATTAAATCACTCCTATGAGGTTATATTAACCGAGAAAATTCTTGGAAGGTATCATAATTATCAGTGTAAATTTATTGTTATTTTTATAATATCAATTATTTTAATTATTCACTAATAAGATAATTACTACCACATCATTGTGTCTTAAATAAATTTAATAATGTAATGAATAAAAATTATAAATAAAATACTATTATTTATGAAGTATTTTTACCTTTAGAATGAATATTTATAGTTTAATATATATTATTTATATCCATATATTAAAAATATTTTTTGTAATTAATATATGAATTCAACACTTTTAACTCTTCTTTAAATAATATAATAATAAATGTCCTAATCTAATCCAAGTGGATCAAAGAAGTTAATATTTTATTTCTAAGGATAATTCTAGTGGAGACATTCTTATCCAATTGAATTGGTACAAGTGTTAGTATAATTATAATATCATTTTTACCATTAATTACATTATTTTTTTTTAATCGGGGAAATAAAATTAAAATGTTTCTTTTCAAGAAAAAATATTTTAATCCTATTGAATCACATTTTACCTATTGATTTGAACTATGTCTCTCTGATTTTTGAAATAAAATTCACAGAAGTGGTAAAATTATGTATTTAGAATATTTTCAAATGTGACTAGAAGGTGGATAAAAGATATAAAAATGTTCACTAAAATTTTATAAATCTATTTTTATTATAAAATTACTCAAATGAATTACGTTGAATTGATATAGGTATTATTTATCTATTTTTTCCAAAAATAAATTTAAATAAAAAAATTAATTATTTAAATAAAAAGATGGTTTTAAAAAATTACACAGTGCTTTTCACTATTCAAAAAAATTGAATGTTTTCAATAAAATACCAAAAGTTTGCCTTAAGATATTTTTGATATTCCGAATCCAAAAATGAAGTCCATTTTGAAATATTAAATTTATAATATTTCAAAAATTTGTTATTTGTATTCATAACGGCTAGTTTCATTGGTTGTGTTGTGATAAAAATCAAAGTTGCGTACAACGCAAGCTATTGTATTATTCAAAGAGAAATGTACCGTGGATGAATGGTGTGTTAAATTATTATCTCCTTCAAATAATTTCATCCTTGACATATCTAAAATACTACTACCTAAAAAGATTCAGGTGGCTCTTCATCATAATTTCATCTGGTTCCCATGTAGCCTCTTCCAGCTTATGGATTCTCCAAATAACATTTACCAGATGAGTTGTTTGTTTTCTAAAAACATGTTATATGGTATGAAGAATATTGAAAGGATCTTCACAATAAGACAGATCGGGTTCCAGTTCTATTTCTTCATAGGTGAGTATATGCATTGGGTCAGGCATGTATTTCTCAACAGTGATACCTTGAACACATCATGAACTTTAGAGAGACATGGAAGCATTTTTAAACTATAAGCTACAACTCCTATTAATTATAGATTTTCAAAAGGATTGATATAAATGGGATATAAATTACCCTTCATAACAAATCGCATAGCACCATTCCATAGAAATACATTCAAGAAAACACGATCCCCAAGTTGAAATTCCAAAACTTTCCATAGGTTATCTGCATAGAACTTTTGCCTAATTTGAGCTGCTTTGATGAGGGTTTGGATAATCTTCACTTTTTCTATTGTTTCCTTAACATGTTCTGGGCCTACAAGTTTTCATTCAATGACAACGTCCCAACAAGTTGGTGTGCGACATCTCTTTACATAGAATGCTTCATATGGTGCCATCTGAAAACTTAAATAGAATCCATTTTAAAATGAAAATTATACCGTAGGTAAATAATGATCCCACATATATTAAAAGTTTGGTGAGAACAATCTCAACAAGATGGCTAAGGTTTTAATAGTTTTTTTTGATTTTCCATATGTCTAAGGGTGGTTGGCAGTGATTAAACGATGTAAAGAATCTATGGAATTCTGAAGACTTTTCCAGAATCAGGATGTTATATGGGGATCACGATCAAAACAATCGATAGTTGTATTCCATGAATTCTAAAATGTTCATTAATTTATTGTCTTAAAAAATGATCATGTTGTAAATCTTCTCTAATAGAAAGAATGAGTGCTGACAAAGTAATATGATCAATAATGACCAATTTTCATCATTCCTTCTATGATTCTTTAGTAGACCCATGAAAATTTCCATCATAATAAAATCCCATTTCCACTCAGGTATGGAAAGTGGATTCTTAACTCCTCTAGGATGTGGTCTTCCATCCTTCACCTATTGTCAAACCATAACTTTTGACACATAATCAACAATCTACCTCATCATGTAGTCCCACCAAAAAATTTTCTTTCAAATATCTATACATCTTACTACTATTAGGGTGTATTGTGAAATTAGATATATGAGAATCATTCATAAATTCCCATTTTAGATTATGTTTTTCAAGAACACAAAGCATCTTCCCCAATTTTAAATTTCCATTTTTATATATGAATTTAATAAATTTCTCATAATTCACTGCTTTATTTTTCTTTTGAAACTCCTCATCATCAGTCTGAAAACTTTTTATCCTTTATAGTAATGATGGTTTGGAAACCATTTGAAAAAGTTATTATCTTTCTCCTTACATGAATATTCCCATATCCATCTTTACTAGATCCATGAAAATATGATCCCTTTCAACTCTTATCGTGTTCAAAACTCCTAGATCCTTTCTGCTCAAAGTGATTGCTACCTTATTTGCCTTCCCCGGGTGGTAGTGTATAGTGAAATCATAATTCATGATTTGTTCAAGCCATTGTCTTTGACTAATACTGAGTTCCTTCTGTGGGAAAATATTCTTAAAACTCTTTTTATCGATATACATGTCACATTTTTCATCATTAAGATATTTCTCCATATATTCAAAGCAATGATTACATCAACTAACACAAAATCAAGTGTCAGATATTTTTTTAGTAATTTTTAGTTGTATTGATTCCAATGAAAAAAATCTATCATTCAGCATAAGAACTAATCCAAGTCCTTTCTTTGAAGCATCACTATAAATAGAAAACCCATTATTCCCTGATGGTAGATTCAATATAAGAGAATTTATTGTTCTTATCATCAGTTTTTCAAAACATTCTTCACACTGTTTTTTCCAACCCAATTTAACCCATTTATGTTTGATCATTGTTAATGGGTTAGCAAATTTGGAAAAAATCTGGACGAATCACTGATAATAACCAGCTAAACCAATAAAATTGTGTAGTATTGACAGACCCATCAGTGATAGCCATTCTTGTATTGATCTTGTCTAAGAAGAATCAATAGAGTTACCATCCTTGGAGACAATATGGCCAAGAAACGATATCACCTAAAGCCAGAATTCACACATTCTAAACATACCATGTATTTCAATTCTTATAAGAGACATTAGAATAGTGCACACGTGATTTTTAGGATCCACATAGCATTGAGAGTAAACCAAGATATAATCAATAAATACTACAACAATGTCATCAAGATATTCCTTTTAAACTATATTCATTAGATCCATGAAGATATAGGGTGAATTAGTCATTCCAATAGGCATTAATATAAACTCATAATGCCCATACCTCATATGAAATGCTGTCTTCGGAATGTCTTCCATCTTCACACACAACCTATAATATCCATATCGTAGGTCAATCTTTGAAAAATATTGAGCACCATGATGTTGATCGAATAAATAATCAAGGCAAGGTAGAAGATACTTGTTCATTATTGTTGTTGAATTGATCTCCCTATAGTTAATGCACAACCTCATAGATCCATCATTATTTATAACAAAATGAACGGGGTCTCCCCATGGAGAAGTACATTTGAAAATAAATCCTTTATTAATCAATTACTCTAGTTGTTTCTTTAGTTCCACTAATTTCACAATGTCCTTCCTATAAGGGGTCTATGATATGGTCTTCGATACACGAATTAAATCAATGGAAAACTCAATTTATCATTCTGGAGGATGTCCAGGTAAATCATCTAGAAACGCATAAACATATTATAGATCAATAGATACAACCTCTATTTGAACCTTTCTTTCCTCACAGATGGTTATTTTATTCTCTTCCACCCAAATAATAGAATATAGAAGATCTACTGGGTGTGGATCTAGATGATAAATAGATAGTGATGTTTCTGCTCTAACGATAAGGTACTCTTTATCATAATTGAAAATTGTAACCTCTTTCTTTATACAATAATTTTTCGCATCATAGACTGAAACCCAATACATAATGAGGATTATATCAAATTAAATCCTTGGTAGGACGATGAGATCAGAAGATAAAGCACATTTATATTATCTAATGGGAACTTGCAATGATACTTCCATTATGTGTTTTGATAGAAAAATAACTAATAAAATCTAATTGGAAAAATATAATTTTCTTAGAAAACTAGGATGATCTGAAACAAGGAGATTATTAAGAATCAAATAAAGTATTGGATAAATATAAAGAATCTGTTAAATTACCTACCACAATGTCATTCAGAGCATCAACCTCAGTAGTGTTGATCACATATGATTATCCCTGCTCTGTTGGAATTTTCTGATGTATTATTCTTTGGACCATAGGACATTCATTTTCATAATTCCCCAATTCTCTATAATTGTAGAATTAATCATTGACGAGCTCTTTCCTTCCCTTGCAATCATGAGCTTGGTGGCCTTCTTCAGCACACTTGTTACATTCTCCCATTCCCCTCAGGTAAGATCTGAGGTGTTTCATCCCATATTTACTAAAGAATTGAAATTCAACTTTTTTCCTTCTTCCCCTTATTTCAATTTCATGAGTGTTTAAAAGATCTATTCTTCTCTTCCTTTGCATTAAAGACATAAGACATTGAGAATTTATTTCATTTCTTGATAGCACATTAGAAAATATCTTCATACAATGAGATGGATTGTTAGAATAACACTAAATGGAGAAATGGTATTAACCAATAAAATAATTTATCTAACATACTCCATGGGTAACATATATAATATGAATCACGCTTTGATAACATTGTAATGTGAGCCTCATACATCGAGAAAATCTCACCCGCATTTCCCCTTAGACTCAGAAATTATCATTCCTTATTCATTCGATGGTCACGAGGAAATTGTTTTTATATGAAAATATATTTAATCTACATCCATTAAATATTTGATACTTCTTCATACTCTTCTATGTTTTTAATTAATGACCACCATAGATTTGCATATCCTATTAGGCGATAAACTTCCATGACAACTTTTTCACTTTTGATACTCCCAAAATCATGGATCATTTTATTAATAGAACTTATCCATTACTCAGCTACAAATGGATTTTTAGTCCCATTGAATTTTGGTGGTTGTTTCCTTATAAAGCAGCCTAACATTGATCCTCCACATTGTGGATCAGGGTAATCCATACGGGTATGGTTATTATTCATAACTTATGTGAGTTGTCCTAGTATGGTTATAAGTTGTACAACACAGGTTTCATCACCAGATCTACTAAAATTATATAGATTATGAGGGAAATTCAAACAAGGATTATGTGTGTTGATGTAGTTTTCATTCCATCCACTAAACACCAAATATAAACAATGGAATACATTAGATTAGTTTATGAATTATAACAAATAATACCAAACTAGTAAAATACTTTACAAAAATTAAATTGTTTATTTATATAATTCATTATCATAATTTTATTTTTCATTGAGGATTTATTTACTCACACATCATTCATAATTGTATTTAATGAAAATGAAAATTATCCTATTCTTATCCTCAAGAAGTGTCATAATGAAGAGTTCTGCAAGGCACGTAGTCATGTTCCAGGATACCCCAGGTCAAACCCAAAACTCCTTGACAGAGCTTTAAATCATATGCACATTTGTTCTAGAGCCGCCTCTACCTGCTCTTATCCAGACAAGGATTTATATCTTGGAAAATAAAAAAAATTTCTACATTACCAAAATTCTAGGATGTTATTATATATACTAATCTTCAAAGTATATCTTAGGGTAATTTTCTCTTATCAGAGTTTTTTTATATCTTGTTTCCACGGTTTTCAATAAACAACCATTGATACCAACTATAATTCCCCGACCCATGTTACCCAAACTCAGTGCATTATTAAATAACATTATCATGATCACAAGGGATAAAATCCCTAAACAATGGTGATTTTTGTAGCCTTAAAAGTACTAGATACATATATATGTTTTATATTACATTATGAAATTAGAACCAACAAAATTTTGGATCCATTGAACACACTAATATCCCTTAGAATATCCCAATAAGCCAGTCATAATATACTTCTTCACATCCTACAAAAAATAAAACCTAGAAATGGGAGATCTCATATGCTCAGTAAAGATAACCATATAACATAAAAATTCATAAAAAATTATAAACATTTAAGGCATTGTATAATACAAAAACATATGACATTTAAACATAAAATTCAGTATAATATGGGAAATATAAATTGAATAATTCCTTTAACTTATTCACATGGATATTCTACTAGTCAAATAATCACATGTAATATCAATATCTAATTTCATAATGATGGAATGAATACTAAAAGACCTAATAACCACATAATCGAGGCCTCATTATAAGAATAAAAATAATATTTTGTCAAGGCCATCTTCCAAGACACAAGTTTGTCACATCAGACCTACCGATGCATCAAGGAGATATAGATGGCTCCACACGTCACTTACTAAGTCCAATGAATTTCTCTAATGAAAATCTTGAAACATGATACAAACATTCATATTAAAACTAGCATACGAAATGTTAACACTTTAATCATAAACCAGGAATAGTATAAAAATAACTCATACATAGTAAAACATATCACAAAACCTTAAATAAATTATGGAAGATTGTATTATAACAAATCAACTTCAAACAAGTTTAAAATTTATCAAATGATGTTGAAATATATTAAATCAAAACTATATGATAGAAATACCAATTTTTATTTTAAAATAATTAAAAAGTCAAGTAATTATAAATGAAAACGTTTCTTTTGGAAATATTCTTATATTCAAGTAAGGGAATCCTCGATGGTTTTATGATGGAAGAAAATAGATGCACCCACTATATAAGTTAAAAAATCATTCATACATTAATTTGTTGAAATGGTCATATAGTACATTATTTGGAAAACATCAGAATGATTCCTTTAAAAACATTTTATAAAATTTCATATAAGCATATAATTGACTTTAACCCATATTATAGGAAATAGTAAAAATGTTTTGAAATAAATTTTTATGAAACACGATTGTGGATGATAATGAATTACCAGTAGGTATTTTCGTAAAAAACATCCTTAGATTATAAAGAGCTTGTAAAATCAACCCTAACCTTGTAATTTTCCTTTTTATAGTGTGCATTAAACTAGTTTATAATAGTTAAATAATTTTTTTTAAATTATTCAAGAACCACATACATAAATATGGTATCATATATCATCTTATAATATTTATTTGTTAATAATAATTCAGTAGTATAATTGTTTCAGGTGTTAACTGATTCGTGTTTTAAATTCATAAAAGTCATGTTTGTTATGGATAGGACGTATATGATTTATATACTTAATGTTATTAATTTCTAAAAAAACATTTTAAATCCTAAAATAAAAATTATACTTTAATGGTTATGATGGGTAATGAATCTAATTGCGTTCTTGGGGACGGTAATCCGTACGCTCACACGTGTGACAATATCATTCTATTGATGGTAAAATTGTATGTAATTCATTGGAATATCATATATACCTAATAATTAACATGTTATATTTATTATTTACACCAATTATACTCATTATTATACACAACCAAATAATTATGTGTTGAATAATAGACCACACCATGAAGTGGGGACAGTAAGTCGTACGTACGCATGTATGGTGACTTTTTCATTCATAGGATGGATAAAATAATGATTTGGGTTGTACCATATTTATAATAAAATAAAAGTATGTATAAAGTACTAAATTTATTATTTTGGTATGGAAACAACAATGAAATAGGAAGTGGAAGAGGAAAAGAACTTTGAAAGATGTCAGGAAGTTATTTCCACTGCTTCGGGTGCTTCTATTTGATTTTATAAAAAACAGCTCTAAAGGATGGTTTTTTGATCAATGTATTCCCTTTACAGTTAATTGAGGGTATTTTGGAGGATATTTGAGCAAGTTTTGGCTGAGAAAAATGGATTTGGAGTTTTGATGTTGAGAGAAGGGCATCTACCCTTTTATAAGAGAGGTGATAGTCACTTTAGGAAAAGGTCAAAATATTAGTTTATTATAAAATCATATTCAGTTTATAATGGATCCAAATGGATTTATATCAAGGATAAGGTAGGTATTGGTAGAAATCCACTAAAAATAGATTTTAGATAAGTTTAGGCCCCAATCATAACAGTGTCATTTAGAATTAAATCATAGTTAAATAATATAACTTTTAAATGTCTTCTTGTATTTTTAAATTAAATGTTTAATAAACATACTATAAAATTCGAATAGAACCCCAAGTGGTTAAATAGTGACAAATATATCATTATGTATTTACTTTGGAAGATATTTATTTTTTAAGGAATATTATATCATTTAATAATATTGTATTTGTTTTAAAAACTCATTTATGACAATTTTGAACGTATTTTGTATTTGTTTTTTGTGAAAGTAAAAAAGGCATGATTACATAAAAAAATTCAATAAATATTAACATGTCATATTATCCATGAAAATTATTGGAACACATCAGAAGTCACAATTTACATTTATTTTTATATATATAATATAAATTATTTTAATCATTCATTAATTTGGTAATTATTGCATCATCATTGTGTCATAAATATAATTAATGATTTATTATCTAAAAATAGTAAATAAAATACCTTAATGTAGTAAATATTTTTATATTTATAATTAATATTTATAGATGAATTAATATTATGTATATCCCTATATTAAAAATGTTTTAGTTTTTAAAATTTGAATTTAACACTTTTAAATCATCTTTAAATAAAATAATAATAAATGTCCTAATATAATCCAAGTGGATCAAAGATGGTATTATTTTATTCCAATGGATTATTTTGGTTGAAAAACACTTATACAATAGAATTAGTACTTATGTTAGGGTAATTATTATATCATTATTACATTTAATTACCCTATTCACTTTTAACTGTGGTAAATAAAATACAAAAGTTACCATTCATCAAAAATAATTTCCATCATACTGAAGGAAATTATACTTACTGATGTCCACCATTTCTCTCAGATTTTTGAAATTCAATTCAAAGAAGTGGTAAAATTATGTTTTATGAAAATTTTCAAATGTGCCTAGAAGGTGGATAAAAGACATTAAAATTTTAAATAAAATATTATACATCTAGTTTTGTTATAAAATAACTCCAATGAATTATATTGAACATATATAGTTATTATGTATCTATATTGAACCAAAATAAATTTAAATAAAATAATAATTATTGAAATACAATGTTGGTTTTGAACAATAACGTAGTGTTTTTCACTTTTCATCAAAAATTGAATGTTTTCTGAAAAACAAAAAATTCACCCTAAGATAATTCTGATATTTTGAATCCAAAAATGAAGTACATTTTGAAAAATAAAATTGATAAAATTTTAAAAAGTCTGTATTACTCTTCGTATCGAATAGTTTGATTTTTCATGGTGTACTAGAACTTAATTTTTCATATGACACATGCTATTGTATTATTCAAAGAGAAACGTATCGGGGAATCTTGGGGTGTTAGACTCTATATCCATTTGGTACTTAACAGACATCACTCTTTCCTCGCTGTCTAGCTCACCCTAGTTGATGAGGATAAATGGGTCGCACACATACCTCCTCAGCTGCAACACGTGGTGGACGTCATGAACCTACTCTCACTGCATAAGAAGAGACAAGCGGTATTCCCGTCACAAATTCTACATAGTATCACTAATGGGACGATAAACCTTAGAGATAGCATGAACCCCTAGCCAAATCATCATAATACACATCGATTCTGAAGCCTGAAAGAACACATGGTCTCCTTCCTCTAACTCCAAAGACCTCCATTACCTATCAACAAAAGACTTCCCATAGCTCATTATAGTATTCATATGCTCTTAGATGATTTGAACCTTTTCTATAGTAGCTTTCTCCAATTCTAGGCCATGAGTTCAAAATCTCCATGGATAGTCTAGAAAAGCGGTGACCTATAGGGTCACTCATACATGTTCTTGAATGGTTTCATAATAAAGTTGGAATGATAGATGTTGGTGTACATGAACTCCATTAGTGGTAGGCGATCCTATTAACAATGGACAAAGTCTAACATGAAAACACGCAACATGTCCTATTGATCCTGAATTCTCCGCTTAGTCTAGAAATCCATCAGGGGGAGGAATGCTATGATCATGGGTAACTAGGTCCTAAATTCCTCCTACAATCCCTTCATATCTGGGATGTAAAGTGAGCATCTAGATATAAAACTATCTTTGACGGAACTCCTTAGATTTGATCTATCTCTTACATATAGAGGTTTCCCAATATCTCTACTGAACTATGCTATCTGATAGCTAGGAATTCGGATGAATTTGAGAGTTGGTCAATGATCACCCATATATCATCTTTTCCCATATAAATACATGGTAAAATCATCACAAATTCCATAGATATATCATCCCACTTCAATTATATCACATTGAGGGGTTTAGGAAAACCTTCTAGAACATGGTGATCATCCTTCACTTTCTAACAAGTAAGGCATGGAGAGAAAAACTCCTTCACTCCATTCATCATTAAATGAAACCGAAAAAGACATCAGAGGATCTTGTACAAATTTACACACCTGGATGTACTACCAAAGAATATTTTTGAAACTACCTCACAACCCCCTTCCACGATGAAACTCATACTAATATACATCCTCTGAAAATAATGATGTGTTCTCCATATTTTTAATATCCATCAAGAGAATTCTCTATGGAAATATGATCATGTATTGTCTCACTGTTGGTATCCCCATGATTATACTCCATGACTAGATAATAGAGTGGAGGTGTGACAACCATTGACTATAGGTAATCTTCTCTATCTACATATTTAAATGATAACTACAATTAGGACAACTACTCTGATGCCCGATTCCACAACAGTGAACTGGATCTCCTTCTGAGAGCATCTTCCACCACATTCCCACTCCCAGATTTATAGAAAATCTCAAATTCATAGACCTAGAGGAACTCTAGCTATCCCATTAGTCTCAAGATCAGATCCTTCCAAGATAATATATATTTGAGAAAATTGAAATCATAGTGGATGATAATCTACTCTCCCATCATGTAGTATCGCCACATATTCAATATGAAGACTACCACTACTAACTCAAGATCATGGGTTTCATTGTTTTGATCATGTTGTCTCAACAAACACAAAACATAATCAATCCCAACATGCGTCTGCATCCAAACACAATAATGAACTATTCTTAATTCATCACAGAACAATACATACTGGACACCCTCTTATGGAAGTCTCTGATGGGATACCTCATCAATATCTGTCTCAATTGATGAAAACTCTCATGTCACTTTTTCATCAACCCAAAAGGCTTCTCGTTTGGGTCAATGATATCAAGGACGTCTCCACCATGGGTAATATGGGTACAAACCTATAATTATACACTACCAAACAAATGAAACTCCACACCTTGGTAACACACATAGGTGGTTCCCACGTAGGAACGACCTCAATATTCACTAGATCCATTGTAACTCATTGCTATGAAATTACATGTCCTAGAAAATCGACCTATCAAATCCAAAACTGACACTTCACATGTTTCTCTTAAATTTGGTACTCTCAATGTGTGTCTATGTTCATCCTCACTTATCACACATGATCCCCCTCATAAGTCGAGTATACAAGGATGCCATCATTGATGACCCCCATGAACCAGTATAAGAAATGCTGAATGATCTAGTTCACAAGTCCCATGAAAACTAAAAGGTAATTTTTCATTCCAAACTGCATCATCAAGTACACACAGTGGCCGTAACTACATCTAATTGATTTATTCGGTGTATCCTCACATCGTACTCAAAGATGGGGATATCCAAATCTGAGTTCAATCATTGTGAACCACCATGCTAATTTCAACTGATTACAACGGTGTTCAATATTCGCAAGTGGATACATATTCTTCACAATCACCTAGTTTATGTTCCATCAAACCCCACATAAACTCATTCTTTCATCTTCCTTCATAAAAAAACTGGGGCTTCCCAGGGTGAAACATTGGGTCTCATTAAGCCCTTCCTCTATAAGTCATTCAACTGTACACTCTGCTCATGAATCTCTATTGGGTATATCCTATATGAATGTGTAGATATTAGTGCTGTATCATGATATAGATCAATGAATAGTTCTATCTCTCCATTGGGATGTAAACAAAAAATATCATCATGAAATAGGTTATCATACTCTCTAACCACTACAGGAAACTAAGGACACATATCATCCACTGCACCGAGGGTTTGGCTATCCAACTGATGAGTGTTTGGTTAAACCCTTCTATTTGTGAGTTTTTCCTATGCTGCATTTGTTGAATATTCACTAACAAAGGAAAATATGGTTCTATCACTGTGGAAACTCCTCACTCTGCACCTAAAGTAGTTAATCTAATCATGAACTATGAATAACCAGTCGATACCAAGAAGTACATCGTAAGGCCTAAAAGTCACTTCCAAGAGATCACAACCAATACTCTAGCCTCCAAGAGTCATGTCACACTATTGGAACTAGTGTGTGATCACAGAATCTCCTCATGTAGGATCCTTTGAACATAAGGTTCATGTCCATGGTATAAATCTAATCTCAATATCATGAAAAATATTATTAGAATGAAAAGAATGACTTGAACCTTTATCTATCAAAACTGCAGCTATGGTGGAATAGAAATAGATCACACCATGAATCATGAATGGATACTCAGGTTCATAAGTCTCCATTTCCAACAAATGACTTCATCCAATTCCACCAACTACTGAATCCTAGCACAGACAACATGGGGCTGGTGGTGGTATTAGGACAATCCTACGACCAACTCATGCTCCCCTGTCATGTCCTCCACCCTAATAATCAACCCGCTCTTGTCTCTACCACTTCCTCAGTGGTCCTGAAACCATCTCCCAATTAGTTTTACGATGAGTTGGGATATGTCATTGCAGATATACCCAAATGTTTCATGAGTAAAACCATCTATTCCATGGCCAATTTGAGCCACCCTATAAGCTCTTCAGTGCTGACCCTCAATCCTAGGATCACCTCCCAAAGTGTCTGGCCTTATTTAATTCCTACGAATCTTTTTGGATTCCCATTTTTGTAGTATCAGCTACCCAGTTCCCACTACTATCTCCCACTAACGATGTATGCTCAGTTAGAGAGCACTCCACTAGCAGGGATCACTCAATTACCTCATCATAGGTAGGAATGATTAGGTATCCCATTAAGTCCGTTATATCCGGATTAAACCCTGCTCGAATGTCCAAGCCTTGAAGAAAGGGTCCCACACCATATTCATGGAGTACAACAAAAGATCTGTAAACTCCACTAAATAGTCTTCCATAACCATACTACACTACTACAGATGCAGAAGCTTATGTATGTGGACCTATCGTAACATGGACGGATAGAAATACTATCTTATGTGATGATCAATGTTTGTCTAGGTGAGTGTTATCTCATCATGTTTCAGAGTCACTGAGATCCACCATCTCCATACATATCCATGTAGAAGAATCTTTCTAAGGACTATCATCTAATTAGAATGAGTCCTTACAAGGAAGAAAACATTAGTGACTACCTCTATCCAATCCTAAGCCATATGGGCATCCGGATCACCCCCAAATCATGGGAGATTTCTTCCTCTCAAACATGGGAAATTCTCTAAGGAAATAGGAATCCTCATCTTCTAGTGCTGATATTAGTTACTAATTGAAGGGTGGTGGTATTGTTTGTAATCCACCTAGAGGTTCTATCATCGGTACATGACCCTATACAAGTGCCACTTCACTATGTGGATCATCCTCATGATCACATGGTGGCATCCTAGCTAGATGTCTATATGGAGACCTCCAGAAATAAAATTAGATGTAGAATTGTTAAAATAGTTTATTTGGAGAGCTCAACCAAGAAGGACCTGGAAAACAAAACCATTTCTATATTATGTATGTACCATTTTTTCCATAAAACCATCATTTTCAAGTACCATGTTGATAAGAATGTTATTAGTGTCATAGTGTGTGGATACATGGGATGCCACACCAACACTAGATTCACTATCCTAGAATCCAAACCCGAATCACTTAACAATACATCCCCCAACCAATCTCACAAATTAAAAATCCTAATGTACAACCAACCCCCTATGACACAATTGTGTTAGAAACAATCATAAAGGGGCCTATACCTTGACTACCCTAAGATCATCTCCATTAGTCAATGGGCTAGTGACTATCTCTGAGTAGGAATATCCCACAAATATGAAACATTAGACTAATGTACACATACACACACACTAATTTACCATCCGAAAATGCTTAAATGTAAAATTATTAAATATATAATTCATGAAAACCATTATATCCCACAACCAATGTATAATAATTAATGTACTGGAAAGTAAACATGGCCAAATACAAGCCCACTAAAAGGAGTCTGTAACCACAAGCCCAACGTATATGAAAAGTGAAACTGGGAATACTATCTAAAAATCTACTGGAACATTAATCAGTCAGTATTGTCTGAAAATGCATTGCCTAAGACAATTCTACCTAGGAATCAATTGAAAGGTTGACCGTCAGCCTAGGACACGACAAGTGGAAAAGATCATGAAGGGGTTAGAATAACATTATTCATTTGGCCACCCTGAAACCATAAAGGAATAAAAAAAAGTCATACCATAAAGGATATTATAGCCTACTCTACACAAGTATATATATATACAAAACAAATAAAAATAACAAAAATTTATACTGAATCTAAAGAAAAACGTGTATAGGTAAGCCATAACCAATTACGAAACATAGGATTTTGCTCGATTCATGATCATTCTGGGAGAAATAACTCCTTGAGACATGGTATCATCGGAGACACCCATGAAGATGTCAAGCTCATTTGTGCCTCTCCAAAATAGAACACATTTGATATGAAAGAATATGGTACATAGAGAGGGGGTCCTTCCCAAAAAACTGGGGAATACCACATAACCCTTATAGATTGACTCATAATATTGAGGATCCATTCCAAAAACCCTGGGGAATAATAGTAACCTCAATGATATGGCCATCTACATGGATGATCAATGAACCACTCTCAGTGGTTATGTCAATTCCAAAAACCTCCACTATGGGTGATAGAGGATTACCCTCCAATCCCATGGAGAGATACCATACTCAATGTTAGAGTCGACCTCAAGAGGGGTTTCAGTCTAGTGATGTTGGTGTAAAGACACACTAAAACCTACAGTAAAGAACTTTGGGTACACTCTCTGTATATACATATCAAAAATAAATACTCAACCCTTGTTTCAAAATTTCCATCTCAATGTCAGGATCTTAAATCTAGATACATCTCATCAATTTGATACTGTTTTTTGAGGTTATATCCTTTAAAAGTTTTAAAGGGGTCACAGGGCTTTAGGACAGACTGCACGGTTGGTCCACTGATCATGGAGTTCAACTATGGCAGTTGACTGCCCTGGGAACCATCCATGGTTGAAATGGCATGGTTTTCAACTGAGATGGTTGATCATCCGTGGGTGTTATACCTACAATATTTGGATCTGTAGTGGCTCATAGTTAAGTGGTATGGCCAACCGTGGAATGACACTGGCTTGATCACCCTGGGTATGTACTGGGACTGACCTGAGTCTAACCTGACCCATCTGGACTGGCCCCACTCGGCCCAGACAACTCAGTCTAGCCCGATTGCTAGCGAGCCACCTGGGCCGCCAAACACAGTACTCCTAGCCATGTCCCACATGTCATCCCAAATCATTCATAGTTATATATCCATCGTGGTTTTGTGACCTCTAACCAGATAACCCCTAACCGCATCCCACACAACTGGAACCATGGTCCATTTATGTCGGGCCCATTGGCTCCCACGCGGCCGCCACCGTATCCCCATGCATTTGTTTCTCGCAGCACCAGCTGCCTCTATGGATCATTCCACACCACTGAGCATCGTCGTGTGTTGCCTCCTATGCCAGCGACCAATGCTTCCTCTTTTATGAGCCTAATATCCTCCTCCAATTCCAGGAATTCGAAATGGTCACATATCTGGGTTCCTCGGTTCCTGATCAACACTGATCCTACCTCATTTGTCAATTTTACTCCAATATAGGTGTGTGATTGTGTTCTGAGCCACCTAAAATGGCCAAGCCTTGACCACAATGATCTAACGACAACCAAATCAAATAAAAGAGTGAGAAAAGAACAAATAGTGACCATGTGGAATGTACCCCATCCATTTTTCATTTCATCCTCTATCTATTTCTGTTAAAATGATAAACAATGAGGAATGAAGATTAATATTTGGGCAATTCGCCAGAAAATATCTCATCCTAAAAAAATGATTGATTCACTGGATAATATACTTGTTGACTAGTACATGTTCAAAATTGATTTAAATAATGTGAAAAAATCACAATAAAACCCAACTTCATTTTGATTCAATCACTAATGAAGAACAAAGTGTCGTAGTCGTCATTGGAAAGGATCATCAAATCCGACGTGCATAGTTTGATTGATCTATCTCATCCAACAACTGTTTATCATAATTTTCATTATCCACACCTCTAGTAAAATTCTATGGTTAGATCCTCACCCTTAATTTTAGACAGATAATTAATAGAAAGAAAGTCATATCATAACAAAATTTTATTAAATTATTTTAATTATGATTACGTCAACCATGAGTTTTTCTACAGAGGAACCATGAAAAATAATGTTAAGACACACCTAGTGTAAACCATCCATTATTTTTTCAATTGTAACATCATATTTCTTATTTGGGCACCCATTAAAGAGATATTCCTCTTCTATCGGAAAACCACATGTCCATGTAACTAACAAGTTTAATATTTTCCAATCATTTGTTCCACGGATATTGGGACATAGAATTGCATTCGGTCTTAGTCCATGGTATTGAAATAAATTCATATAATATATAAAAATAATACATTTAATATAAAAGTTGTTAGATGGCTTTATATTTCTTATTCAGTTTATAAGATGTGTTGGTTTGAGGTACAACACCCAATGTAAGATGCACATTATATCAGATATGGTGGATCCCAATAGCTATATGCTTATTTTATGATGATGTGATATAATATTATTTGATTATTTCATGAATAATGCGCATGTTATGATACTTATCCTATGTTTCTATGGGCTGAATAATTTTAGAGTGAGATGGATTAGGAAATGTGATGTTGGGGATTTGTAGAAATTTAGTGGGGAAGTAGGAGTAGGGTAACATTGGTGTTTCAGTACAATAATATATGATATCTTTTATAGATTACATGGTGAGAGATATCTATGTTGAGGCTGAATAATTATTATACGTGATTTGTGGATGAGTTATTCCAACTATTGTTTATTATGATTTATAATGATTTCTTTATCATTAGTATGAGAGGGTCTAGGAATGATCCTATTAGTGTTTTTAGTTATGCTCACCCCAAATATGTTTAATTATTTAATGTCAATAGAAGAAGGATAGATATCAATAAATATATTACTAGATCATGGTTTTGATGGATCTGTTTAGGCTTGGTGGTCCCTATTCTTTATACCTTTTTTGTACATATGGTTTATCTTTTAGCTATTTTAGTACTATTTTTCGTTTTATTTATGAAAATTGTATTTATTAAATTTATTTATATATGTAGGTATTGATTGGTGTATGTATCTTATCACTTTCGTATATATGATCACATAGAGAATAATTTATTCTACTGTATGCATATTATTCCCTCAATACTAGTAACCAACCTGAGGCCTGCTGGATGTAGGACTTAGGTAGTCACAATATTTATTCTCACATAACTAGTCGATGTGGGGTACTCATTTGGGGGCGGGAGGGGGTCATGACAGAGTGGAATCAAAAGTTTAGGTGGATGGATATGATGGATTCTGGAGTTAGGCATCGGTTAAATTGTGTGGTTTGTTAGGAAAATATGGTCAAATATGTTTATAAGTGATAAAAAATGGGAGACTAGATGCGACATGATTATTTATGTTCCCCTTGATCTGATTCACGGACCATTAAGTTTATTTGTCCTCCTAAATGGAGTGATGATGGTTGTAAGGTCTATACCAAGGAATGGAATAAGAATTATTCTTCTTTCCACCAATGTTTGAAAGGGTAGACATTATGATAGGTTAGCACATAAAATAATATTATAACAATGTAATTAATGAACTAATGTTGAGTTTTACATATTATATGTTTAGAAGTCTAAAAATCAATTATTTTTATAGGAATGGATCATGATTTAAATTAATGTCAAGTTTTCACCACATATATTCAGTAATATTCTCCACCAGATCGATGCAGATTAATGGTCAATGATGATGAAACTTTTAGGAGGAAACAATGAGGGTTTTTGTATGAATTCCTGGATAAGTATGAGGTATTAATTTCAGATTCAGTCATAAAAGACTGGTTGGAGGAGGTTGATATTGATTTTATTTTGATATATTCACAAAAGCATCACAAGTTCTCTTTTTTATGATGATATATGTAGTAGATAGGTAGTGGTCATTATTATTCCATATGAATCATAAGGAGTTGTTAGTGTGGTGGGAGGAAAATTGTGACCAGTTCAAAGTAGTGTTTCTTTCTTCAATAGTGAATGCATTGGTCACCATGAGTTTCATTCCCATTGAAATGGGAGTTATAGTGTGTGAGTGTTTTTGATCCATTTCAAGAACCTTTTACAATTTAATTAAAACCTATTTCTAGAATAAGATTCCATGGAGAATCATTTTGAAGCCGCTTTTCATCCATATATCTAGAACTAGGTCACTCTTTTCATGTTGTCTATATATCATGAGGTACTAGAGAGATAAGAGGTCATTTAGAGGATACTTTATAAGAAAATAATTATCATGAGGGGGATTGTTTTGGATACCTCATGAAGCAGATCAATGTTACAAGGTTCCTATTTTCCTAGGTAGAATAGTTTTTAGTCAGCTAGGGTTAGGATTTAGCCCACATCATCTCGTTTGACCAAGGGTGGTAGTTTATAGAAATATGAAAAGGGGTTATGGATGTGTTTTTATTATGGAGGAAGAGGTAATAATCCATGAGAGATCCTAATATTTATGAGTACTAATCATGCAATTGATGTTCCGCTTCACCTTCCTCAATTGAGGATGTTTTATCCAAGGTAGTGGCAGTATGATGTTCCAGTTTGGGATCAATAGGGATTATATGTGGTAGGTAATTTAAAACCATAATATTCTCATAATATTAAAGATAAAATTGAGGACATGGATTTTTTCATTATTAGGGTCATAGTGGTGGTGGATTGGGTCTTTTCTAGCTTCATGCATTATCGTTTTTTTCACTTGGTGACCTAGACATCATAGAAGATACTATTTTTTTTATTTTATACATGGGATTATGTTTTTCATTATTTATAGGAGAAAAAATCCTTCATGTAATCCTCCCATATCTATGATTTTGTACTTTATATAGATAGGCTTCTAGTTTCTTTATAATTTAGAACCCCAGTCGAAGGATGAGTTGAATTGTATGAAGTATGTAGAGATTTTAAGCGAGTTCTTGGAAGAAAATTCTCTTTTGGATAATTCTTATGTTTATAGATATAAATATATGAAATTTTCCAATAAATGTGCTGGTTTTATACATAACATTCTATCATGGATTTCCTCATTTGAATGGTTGTGTTCTATGATGCTGAAAGAGAGACATTAGTGTTTGCTGTTGAGAGAGACCCTCTTATGGGACAAATGTGTTTTCCTTTTTCATCTTCCTTGATGACTTATTTGATATTGTGTTCATCACAGGAGAAAATGTTATTTTTTCCAAGGTTTCAGAATGATTTCACAGAGGTATTTACATAAAAGATTACAGTGTTACCACCCTCAATGAGTGATCATGTTTTGGATTGAGCTACTACCAGGTATTTCTCTTATACTGATGTATCTGTATTGGATTATGTCTTAAATGTTGTGAATTATTTGAGAACAGATCGATTATCGATTACAATGAGGTTCTATTAAGTTGTGTGTGTTACCATAGGGTGCAATGTTTTTTTGTAAAAATGTTTGATGGCAGTTTGCAGCTTTGTATCAATTTTCGTTCACTAATCCATGTGGAAAATTTTAAGACATGTAAAATTCAAGGAAAAATTTTTTCCTAATTTTCTTTGGGATTTTACAAGAACACAGTTTCTGACGGTGCCTGATTCTGAGGCCCGGTGTGCCCGAAATCAATTTCCGAAGATAGGCTCGGCTACGTTCAGTGAACGAACGAGCGGGTTTTTCTATTTTTTGAACCGGCGCTCAGAATTGAAATATGAGGGCACCAATGAACTCGTAGCACCAGTAATTGCTTAGGAACACCTTTTCTGGAGATGCATTTTCTCATGTTCGGTTTTTAAAATTTTGAGTTAAGTAAAGAATAAAATAAAATGGTGCAACCAATTTTATTTTATTTAAAGTAGTTTAACCTAAGCTAAGTGGTTGGAGTGGGACCCAATATATCCTACTCCACTAGGTAGGATATTTTTGGGGTGGGGCCCACACGAGCCCCACCTATTCAACTTCCTCAAACCCCCTCATTTAATTAGGTAACGCACCCGCACCCCCCCATTAATTGAATAGTCAACTCATTAATTGATTAACTTATTCAAAGTAATTCATTCATAGATTCATTTGATTTTCAAATGAAACATTGGATTGTGGGTTAATTAAATAAGACAAAGTATTATTTCTTGGGAGGATAGTTCGTTGTGTGAGGGGATTTGGAGAGGAAAGCTCTTAGTTCTAAAGAACGTTCTTCCTCCTTGAAGAATGCGAAGAACTCACCTTCGCCGCGAATAACACTGAGCCTTCAACGAAGAACTCCATCGCCGCAAAGGGGAGTTCATCGTACTATCTTCATCCCTCTAAACTCCTGGTGAGAGATGCCATCCTCAGAGATCGGCGACGCGACGCCGATGATTCGCTTTTTCGTGACGTTTGACATTCGTGACTCAGTGACGTGCGACATAATTTTTGAGGTAGGGGTTTAATTTGAGAATATAATTTTTTTCCCATGGTTGTTTCCTTCTAAAAACAAAGAACGCGGATCAACTCATTATTATGTTGATCCGTGAAAGTGTAATTTTGCGGGTTGGGAATATTTGATTGCGGGGAAAAATGTTGGGGAATTTTATTGGATTTTTCCCTTTTATCATTTGAGGAAAGGACGATGAGCGCAGATAAATCTCTACCGGTTGATCCGCAAATCGCTCGTTCAGGTGGGGTGGTTGAGGGGTGAATTTTCGGGATTGGTTGAGTTTGATATTGTTTTTAAAACCTCTAACGTGGAGGGCACGGGCTAACGAACAAAGACTGAAACCTCCACAGTTTTTTGTCGAAGTGAGGATCGACAGGAAATTATGAGGTGGGCCGAAAAGGGGTTTTGAACCCATAACTGTAATCTACGGCTCCCGGGAGGACCACCGGCGCAGAAAGAATTGAAAACGAACCACCGGAGCAACTTCAGTTGCCCGCGGAAGAGCCTGTCGGCGCTGGCGGTGCCCTGCACGCCACCTAGAAGGTCCGCCGCGGCATCATCTGCCGCGGCGGGCGGTGGTCCCGTGTCCACGCGGGACCTAGGGAGACACAGTGGCCAGTGTCGCGTCGCTGGCCGGGAGCGGCCCCACGTGGGGGTCATGGCTTCAATCAGGGGGGCGCGCGCCTCCCTCCCCTCATCCACTCAGCTAGGCCTGCCGAACAGGCCACGCGGGCCACGTCGTGCCATGACCAGGACGGGCCGGGCCGTTCCCTATTGCACCGGAACCGGACCTGGTTCGGGTCGACCCGGTTGGGGCCAACCCATGGGGTCTCGGGTCGGGTCGGTCCGGGCCCGAACCCCCTATTTTCAGGCAGTTTTTGTTCAAACACCCATAACATGGGATACGAACCTCCGATCGATGCACCGTCAGTTGATATGTGATCCTTGGATCGAGGAGATCGTTGCGGTATATTACACTCAAAGTTTCAGAAAACTTTTGGGTACGGGCGGGTTGGTTCGAACACGAATCCAACCGGGCCCTTGGAGCGGAAATGCTTATAACATGAGCTCCAGATGTCTGATTGATGTACCGTCAACTTTGTTGGATTCCTCTTGATGAGACGGAACTTTTTTCATACTTCTCCTGCGTTTCAGACTTTGTTGGACTGTGGCCGGATTGGATTGAACCCGTAATCCAACCGGGCCTGTGGAATGGAAAAGCTGATAACATTCAAACCAGACGTCCGTTTGACGAACCGTCAACGGCGTTGATAATCTCGGTGATAAATGGTCCCTATGAGTATAAACTATGAGTGTTCGAGGTACATTTGAGATATGGCTAGGTTGGTTCTCACACGAAACCAACCGGGCCCCTAGGATGAAAAGACTAATATCTCACAGACCGGGCGTCCAATTGACGCGCTGTCTGTTGCGCTGAGACCCCTATGACGAGGCGGTCCATTGAGATAATGATTCATGGGACTTAATTATAATTGGAGTATCGACCAGTTGCTCGTGGAGCACACCCTCCCGGAGACGATAGTACGGGGTACGGAGACTGTGTAGCTGGCTGAGACCTTACGACTACTTGACATAATCAACTTGGAGTGAGTCGACTAGCCTAGTAGATGGAGAACTACTTTGTTTGGGTGCAGACCCATGCCGGACGAAGCACTACTGAGTTTGGGTGAAGACCCATGGTACTCGTCCGGAGAGTACCTCTGCAGGATATTAGGGGGGATGCACTATTGTGTTTGGGTGGCAGACCCTAGCAGGATGCACTACTGTGTTTGGGTGGCTGACCCACAGTACTCGATATGAGGAGTACCCTAGCAGTCCTAGTTTAGTGAGAAGTACCTCAAAGTCATGACAGGATCAATGTACTCTCCAGAGATGGGGATCTTCAGCAGCTATGGTTTCGATAATGAAAATCCTGGTTTGAGCTGAGTTTATGACCTTTGTTTTTACCTCATGATTGAGATGGGTCACTTTATAACTTAGGTATATGTATGGGAATATATCTAAGTAGTGGTTGTCCGTTGAATTCATAACCTCTGTGTTTCCTCATGATTGAGATGGGTTACTTGATAACTTAGGTATAAGTATGGGCTTATACCTAAGTGATGGTTATCTGTTGAGTTTCTTCTTTGTGGTTATCCATGTTGGATTTAGAGAGACCATGAGGGTCTGGGGGTCCCTACTAATTATCGTATACTCACTCCTGCATGGGCTATGCCCGCACCTCGTTTTTTTGGTTGTAGACGACGGGTAGCGCTGACAGAGGCTGACTGTTCGAGGACTGGATGGTACCCGGTGGTGGACTTCACAACGAGACGATACTCAGAGGAGTTTAGCGGGCGAGAGTAGTGTTCGAGGACTGGATGGTACCCGGTGGTGGACTTCACAACGAGACGATACTAGGAGGAGGTTTACAGGAGAGAATGTTGTGGAGGCTATTTGTACCTACCCTTCAGGTAGGATCCGTGGTGGACGATCCAGGAGTTGCTCTATCTGTACCTACCCTTCAGGTAGGATCCGAGGTGTACGACCCAGGAGCTACTTCTATTCTTCCAGTTGTTTGTCTTTTCTGTTATACTTCCTTTCAATTGTGGCTGTACTTTTCAGTTGGGTTTGTATTGTGGCCCTTTTATCTTTCATCACTTTCTTTTGTACCTGGTGTTTTTCGTCCACTTGTACTCTGTGGTATTTTGTTTAATTTTATAAAGGCAATTCCTTCACAGTTATCGGTATTTACGTCTTTGGTGCTAGTCACCAGCCCCTGGCCTATGGAAGGCGGGCTTGGGGTAGTCAGGGAATGAGCCCGAGGACGGGTCATGAAAAATTGGTATCAGAGGAGTCAGTTCTATTGCAGAACTTATAACTCTGATATTTTCTTTTTTTGAAGAAATAGTGTTAGGGGTACCAAGTTTGGTTTTCAGTTTAGGGAGTCTAGTATTGGTGCGGGCGGCCGACGTATCCATACACCTGGACCCTGATAACTGATTTTCGACATTGTTCATGAAAAAACTGATTGCGTGTGTGCTTCCAAATGTTTTAAAAAGTCAGCTCACCATGTATAAATCATTTGACCATGTCACATTTGTTTCTTTCAGGATGCCTCCCCGTGGACGACTAGCTAGAGCCCCGAGATTTTTACGTACTGACAGCCCGCCGAGCGATGATGCCTCAGTACAGGGCCCTATCCCAGTTGAGGAACCAGTGGAGGCACCAGCGGTACTACCACCCGTTGGTCCACCGATGCCACTAGCCCCAGCAGCAGAGAGTGCACGTCTCTTGAGCGCACTGCACGAGTTCTAGCGCCAGAGGCCACCCAGGTTCAGGGGAGAGACGGACCCGCAGGCGGCTGAGGATTGGATGGAGGATGTGGTGAGAGTCTTCAGGCTAGTAGGGACGCCTGCAGACTTCATGGTAATTATGCTGCTAGCTTCCTTTAGGCAGAAGTTGAGAGATGGTGGAGCCACTTATTCTAGTTTTACGATGAGATGACCCTAACCTGAGAAGACTTAGAGACCTTTTTCAGGGTGGAGTTTGTACCAGTGGCTCTACACCCCAAGTGTGTTTAGGAGCTAATGCCTTTGCCGCAAGATTTTCGTTCAGTAGCCGAGTCATCTGTGGGTAGTAGACAGATGATGAAGAGGTCGAAGAGGACCAGAGCCAGTTTTACAAGGATCGAGAAGTGTTATGAATGTGGTAGGAAAGTTCAACTGTCACGTGAAAGTCCGACTCCCCGCTCAGTTGATCTGCATGCATTGGTGGAGCCATCGAGGCAAAAGCAGCGGTGGGTGATTGAGCAACAGCCGAGCGGTGGACAAGGCAGTAGAGCTCTGGGAGCAGGTGGATAGGAGGGGAACTAGTGGATTCATTTTGTTCTTGGTACTTCTAGTTCCATGTTTCTGTTATATTTGTGTCTTGTACTATGAGCTTCAATAATAAAAGACACTTTTCCTAGTGACACTTTCATTCCTTTCCTTTTGTTTGGTTGATACTGAGTGGTCCCAGTTTAAACTGTTGACATGACCCTCACTTTTGAGATTTCTACTGGAGGAGACCCAGTGACCTCACACTGATGCCGACAGTGTGACTCGACCCTTGGAGGAGAGAGTAATGGTTGGATCTCTTGGTGGTAGTGTCGAGGCCTTATGACGTCATCCATGACATGAATTCATCATTCATGTTAGGATTGACTGTATTAGGCAATGGGTGTGGTTCATCTGGGGGATGATACCAAGTTTCTCTTTTCAGCAAAGGAGAAATCATAGCAGCTCTTATAGATCGTAGGCAAAGAAGGTGCAGATCATCTAGGAGTGGATGAAGACTGCACAGTGTAGTAAGAAACAGGAAAATGGCGCCAATCATAGAGACTCGGGTGTGTAAAATATTTCAAGAAAAAAAAGCCTTAAGGAGATAAGTGTCTGTGAAGTAGTAGATGTGGAGTTAGAGCTAGGAGAGAAGCATGAGTTGGTGTACATTTTAACATGCTACAACCACCCGCCTTAGTTGTCCCGGACAGGCTCAGGGAGCTAGAGGGTGGGGGAGGAGTGCGGCTGCATGCAGTGAAAGAGTGTGACCCAATGTCTCTAAAAATGATTCAAGGGACAGTCTGTCTCCTCTACTAGCTTTCGTAGTAACAGACGTTGATATGAATCATTCCTTCCTTCCACAAATCTTGTTCTAGACCAAGAGTGTCCGGTAAGCCGTAGACTTGACCCTCACGTCTGGAGATACATTGGGAGGAGACTCGATAATCACACTTATTCTGACAGTGTGGTCTGACCTTCGAGGCGAGATTTTCAGTTGGAATCACATGGTGGCAGCGTCGAGGCCTTACGACGTTGGTCTCGGTATGGATTGGATTCACAATTCATGCACAGATTGACTGTATTAGGCAAAAAGGTTGGGGTCTAACTACAACGTCGGGATGGGTTTTCCATGGTAGGCGAAAAGGAATCCCCAGGAAGCACCGGATAAACTCATGGATAGGAGGGTGTGGCCAATCACTATTGAGTCGGTCAACCTTACCCTCGTGGTAGCATGAGTTTTGAGTTTCAGTTCTTAACAGGAATTGGATACCTCTGGAATTAGAGGATGGTGACCATGTTTTCATACGAGTCTCACCTCGACGAGGTATTTGGAGTTGTGGCCAAGGCGGAAAGTAGCCTCCGAGGTTCAGCGGACCTTTTCAAGTCCTCAGTACGGAAGGCGATATGGTTTACCGCTTGACCCATCCACCTCAGTTGCACAAGGTGCACAACGTCATCCATGTATCCCGACTTGGAAGATACGTGTTTGACCTGACTCATATCATCGACCTTGCGGAGCTGGACATTGGAGATGGTGTGACTTTTTGGGGTTCTAGTAGGAGTTCAGGATCAACAAGAGTGGTCCAATGAGGATGGTTGATTCCTCATGTGCACTTTCATTGGCAGCATGGGACCCTCCAGGTGAGCACATGGGAGCGGAAGGCTCAGATGCATTCTCAGTGATGCTTTTGTATCCCTAGTTTGTGTTAAAGCTTAATGAGGACGTAAATCCATGAGGTGGGAGTAATGTAAATACCCGTAAAAAACAAGGGAATTTTTTTTCTTAATTTTCTTTGTAATTTCACAAGAACACAGTTTCTGACGGCGCCTGATTCTGAGGCCTGGTGTGCCCAGAATCAATTTCCAAAGTAAGGCTCCGGTACGTTCAGTGAACGAATGAGTGAGTTTTTCTAACTATTGAACCAGTGCTCGGAATTGAAATCTGAGGGCACCAATGAACTTGCAGCGCCGGTAATTTCTTAGGAACATCTTTTCTGGAGTTGTGTTTGCTCGGGTGTGGTTTTTAAAATTTTGGGTTAAGAAAAAGAATAAAATAAAATGGTGCAACCAATTTCATTTTATTTAAAGTAGATTAACCTAATCTAAGTGGTTAGAGTGGGACCCAATATATCATACTACACTAGGTAAGATATTTGTTGGGTGGGTCCCACACAAGCCCCACATAATCAACTTCCTCAAACCCCCTCTTTTAATTTGGTAACGCACCCGCACCCCCCCCCCCCCATTAATTGAAAAGTCAACTCATTAATTGATTAACTTATTCATAGTAATTAATTATTAGATTCATTTGAATTTCAAATTAAACGTTGGCTTGTGGGTTAATTAAATAAGACAAAGTCTTATTTCATTGGAGGTTAGTTCATTTTGCGAGGAGATTTGGAGAAGAAAGCTCTATGTTTTGAAGAACGTTCTTACTCCTTGAAGAACGTGAATAACGCACCATAACCATGAAGAAAACCGAGCCTTTGATGAAGAACTTTGTCACCGTAAAGGGGAGCTCGTCCTACCATCATCTCTCCTCTCCACAACTGTTGAGAGGTGCCATCCTCGGAGATTGACGACGCGACACCGACGATTCTCTTTTCTGCGACGTTCAACATCCCCGACTCAATGACGTGTGACATCATTTTCGAGGTAGGGGTTTAATTTAAGAATAACATTTTTTCCCATTGTTATTTACTTCTAAAAACAAAGAACACGGATCAACTCATTATTAAGTTGATCCCTGAAAGTGTAAGTTTGTAGGTTGGGAATATTTGATTGTGGGGAAAAAGTAGTTGAATTTCATTTGATTTTTCACTTTTATCATTTGAGAAAAGGCCGACGAGCACAGATCAATCTCTACCAGTTGATTCGCGGATAGCTCGTTCATGCGGGGTGGTTGAGGGTTGAATTTTTGGGATTGGTTGAGTTTGATATTATTTTTAAAACCTCTAACGTGGTGGGCACGGTCTAACGAACAAAGCCCGGACCCTCCGTAGGTTTTTCTATGTTCGGATCGATAGACGATGATTATATGGGTCGCAAAGGTGTTTTGAACCCTTCGTAGTAATCTACGGCTCTCAGGAGGTCCACCGGTGCCAACAGAATTGAAAACGGACAACCGAAGCAACTCCGGTGGCCCGCGGAAGAGCCTGCCAGCGGCCGGCACAGGCCGACCACCAGAAGGCGGTAGTCCCACGGGCGTGCGAGGCCAAGGGAGACGCGGCGGCCAGCGCCACATCACTGGCAGGGAGCGGCCACCATGTGGGGGTCGTGGCTCCAATCAGGGGGTTGGTGCCTCCCCCACCTGTTCCGCTCAGCTCGGCCAGCCGAGCAGGCCATGCGGGTTGTGCCAGTGCAGCAGGGCAACCGGCCGCTGTGCCGGGCCTGGCCGCGCCCTATTGGGCCGGACACGGACCCATTTCGGGTCGACCCAGTTCGGGCCGACCCAGGGGGTCTCGGTTCGGGTCGGTCCGGGCCCGGAGCCCCTATTTTCGGGCAATTTTTGTTCAAACGCCCATAACATGGGCTGCGGACCTCCGATCGACACACCGTCCATTGCGAGGCGGTCCTTGGATCGAGACGATCATTTCAGTATATTACACTCAAGGTTTCGGTGAACTTTGTGTACATCCGGGTTGGTTCGAACACGAAACCAACCGGGCCCTCAGATCGGAAACACTTATAACATGAGCTCCGGATGTCCAATTGACGTGTCGTCGACTTTGATGGATTTCTCTTGATGAGATAGAACTTTTGTAATACTTTTCCTGAGTTTTGGACAGATTTGGATAGCGGCCTGGTTGGATTGAACCCTGAATCCAACCGGGCCCCTCGACCGGAAAAGCTGATAACATTCAAACCAGACGTCTGTTTGACGAACCGTCAGTGGCGTTGGTAATCTCGTTGAGAACCGGTCCCTATGTGTATACCCTATGAGAGTTTGGGGTAAAGTTGAGATACGGCCGGGTTGGTTCGCACACGAAATCGATAGGGCCCCTGAGACGAAAAGGCTAATAACTCACAGACCGGGCGTCCGATTGACGCGCCGTATGTTGCGTTGAGACCCGTATGACGAGGCGGTCCTTTGAGATACTTCTTAGTAGGACTTAGTGATACTTGGAGTATCGACCAGTATCTCGTGAAGCGGACCCTCTTTGAGGCGAGCGTACAAAATACGGAGACAATGTAGCCGCCTAAAACCTGACAACTGCTTGACCGACTCGACTTGGAGTGAGTCGACTAGCCCAGTTGACGGAGCACTACTTTTTTTGGGTGCAGACCCATGGCGGATGGAGCACTACTGAGTTTGGGTGCAGACCCGCGGTACTCGTCCGGAGAGAACCTCTGCAGGCTATTAGGGGGGACACACTACAGTGTCTGGGTGGTAGACCCCGGCGGGAAGCACTGCTGTGTTTGGGTGTCTGACCTACGGTACTCGACAGGAGGAGTACCTCCGCAGTCCTAGGTTAGTAAGCAGTACCTCGGAGTCGTGACAGGATCATTGTACTCTCCATAGATGGGGCTCGTCAGCAGTTACGGTTTCGATAATGAAAATCCTGGTTTGAGCTGAGTCTATGACTTTTATGTTTATCTCATGATTGAGATGGGTCACTTGATAACATAGGTATATGTATGGGAATATATCTAAGTAGTGGTTATCCTTGGATTTAATAACCACTGTGTTTCCTCATGATTGAGATGGGTTACTTGATAACTTATGTATATGTATGGGCTTATACCTATGTAAGGGTTATCTGTTTAGTTTCTGTTTTGTGGTTATCCAGGTTGGATTTATAAAGACCTTGAAGGTCTCGGGGTCCCTACTAAGTATCGTATACTCACCCCTACACGGGATATGCTCGCACCTTGTTGTGTTGGTTGCAGACGACGGGCATCACTGACAGAGGCCGAGTGTTCGACGATTGGATGGTACCCGGTGGTTGACTTCATGATGAGACGATATTCGGAGGATGTTCATGGGCGAGAGCAGTGTTCGAGGACTGGATGGTACTCGGTTATGGAATTCACGATGAGACAATACTTGGAGGAGGTTGACGGGCGAGAGCCTTGTGGAGGCTATATGTACATACCCTTCATGAAGGATCTATGGTGGACGATCTAGGAGCTGCGCTATCTATACCAACCCTTTAAGTAGGATCCGAGGTGGAAGACTGAGGTGTTGCTTCTATTCTTCTATCTATTTGTCTTTTCTATTGTACTTCCTTTCAGTTGTAGTTGTACTTTTCAGTTGTGTTTTTATTATGGCCCTTTCAGCTTTCAACACTTTCTTTTGTACCTTTTGTTTTTCTTCCGCCTATACTATATGCAGTTTTGTTTACTTTTATAAAGGAAATTCCTTCCCAGCTATCGGGATTTATACCTTTGGTTCTAGTCTCCAGCCCCTCGGCTATGGAAGGCGGGCTTGGGGTTGTCACGTCACGGGCCCGAGGACGGGTCGTGACAGCAAAGAAGAACTGCTACCCACTTTTTTAGATTGATTATTGATTTGATTAGCTAAAATGAGTATATTATTCCTTGATTATCAATCCATGGTATAGATATAATAACATGTGGGTGATTGATGAGTATATTATGAAGAATTATTTTCAATTTCATTGTAGTCATTATATGTTCATTGTGATGTCATTCAATGTGAAAAATTCTCTAATTATACTCATGTGGATGAATAATGAAATTTTCTTATAGTTCACTGATATGTTCATAAGGGTTCTCATTGATAAAATACGTATGTACTTCACATTTTAGGATGATCATAGAGATCATTTATGTGATGTGTTGGGAGCAATTTTTAATCAGTATCTATCCAGGACGTCGATGAAGTGTGGATTCTAGTCTTGACAATTTTTTTCATGGGTCTTGTGATATACCTGTAAGGAGTTTATTTGGATCCTTAAATGACATTGTATGTATTTTATTAGTCATTTTCTCACATAGTAGATTATATGTGGAGTTTCCTTAGTAAAAAAATCTATTATATGTGGTTTGTAATCAATTTCTCTTACGTTGTGACTCCTTTGACATCTTCAAAAAAAATGATTCGGCATTCTAGTGGACTAACTAGTGTTAGGTTGATATTGAGGAACTGAAGGATATGTTAGTCAAATCACCAGTAAATTTTTTTCTAGAAATGGGTGTTCAGTTTGATAATTTCTATGATGCTTCAAATCATGGTTTGAGATGTGTTACAATGCAGCATAGATTAGTTTTCTATTATGGGTTTTTGCAGTTACATCCCAATGAGAATAAATATTCTACCCATGATCTCAAGATTGTAGAAACCATGTTTTCCTTAATGTTTTTGTTACATTACCTCATCGATGAGAGTTTTTTTTTGTATTTATCTATCATTCGAGACTCATGATTTTCTTCTAAATACATTACTTGAACTTTTCTCTATGATGGTGGATGTAATTCTTGTTGTATTATAACATCACGATTTCAAATATTCAAGGAATGAGAATTTTTATAGTCGATGGATTAAAAAGTAAGTCATGTAGTGATGTCATGTATGAATCTAGATATTCTTGGAGATTGATGAAAGAGATCTCAGTGATACATATAGATATAAGAGAGGATATAGGAAGGGATTTTCAATTTCGTATGACTATTAAATCATATTTACCAAAGTAGGTGGAGGATTCCTAGTTGGGGTATTATGAGGTAGTGGTTTTGTAAATCTTCTTTTTTTTTGTGATTCCCTTGATATTTGGTCTAAAAATAGATAACACCATGTGATGTTCTATGGGATTCATATTGTCCCTTAGATGACGTGTGATATGGTTCTATGATAGTTCTATAGATCACAATTTATAGTACCCCCATGTGTGACAATGATGTACCATGATCTGGGTGGTTAATTTTGGATGGCATGGTTGAATCATATAGTGTAATGGTTTTTTCCTGGATGTTTTGTCTTCTAGAAGTTAAATTCCTAACACCATGTTCATGGTGGTTTTTATTTTCCTTTAGATGTTTACAAGTGGAAGTGGGAGGACATATCGAATGATTTTTTTACCATTTTACATCAAGGTTGTGTCTGTTGGAGGTGGTGAGATTCTATGAAATCCTAACGATGATCATCTCTAATCGAGATGATTGGTTTACCTATAGGGTGTGGTGAGGTCCCCAGTAAGGTATTAAATTTTACTAATGTCTTAACAATACTTTTCCTCTGAAGATGGATGAACAGATAAATAAGATCATCCACACTCTTGAGAAAATGTTTCATCATTACATATGAGATTTTGGATGTCCAAACAGAGGGACATACACTTTTTTGAGTTCTCTTAATATAATATTTTCACTCCACCAATGGTATGACACTATTATGTTCTTTTTATATAAATCAATACTATTATAAAATGGCTATACTGGGTTTATAGGGGAATAAATTCACATTATGTAACTATAATAGAATATGATAGAGATGTTTAGGTGGTTTGTGAGTGGATTAAAGCAGCACAAGATCCTTATAAATACTATACTGATAATGGGATAAAAACTCTAGAGTTAAATGTTATATTTCATATGTTTATAAATGTGAATCATTTTCATGAGAAGAAAAGGGTCAGTCATGGGAGTATGATTTCTCCACATTTTTTTAACTTATGAGGGGTTGGCTCAAATTGGAGATGTAGAGTATAAGATTGAACATCACCCATATATGTGATGAATAAAAAATGTTTTTCAAATGACACAACATTATCATTACCATCATGATGACTCTCACATCATCAGTTAGGATGGGATAGATGTTGACTATGATGCAACCTTTGATGAGTGGCCTAAAGAGATCTAGGACCACATGGAGGAGGTGTTCTTTTCATGTGATATATCCTTGTATTAGGCCATGTGGTTTTATGATTTAATTTATATGAGTACCATGAAATGTGAGTTTCATATATGTGATATGTACCCTAATCAGTTTAATGTTTGTCTCATCCATTATTGTAATTCTCATTGTGGTTATTGATCCCTTTTCTATTTTATGAGATGGCTTACCTTATTGTTTGTTATGACCTTACTATCATTTATAGAAATCTCCCCTTTAGAGTGTTTTAGGATCTTGTCACGACCCGTCCTCGGGACCCGTGCCCTGACTACCCCAAGCCCACCTTCCATAGGCTAGGAGCTGGCGACTAGCACCAAGGCGTAAATCCTGGTAAAAAGGAAAGGCATTGCCTTTGTAAAGTAAAAAACACCACAGAGTAAGAAAGCGGAACAAGTAAACACTATGTAAAAACTGGTACAACAGTAAGTGCGGAAAAGTAAGTGGTCCAGAATACAAACCCAAACTGAAAGTAAAGTACAACTGGAAAGGGAAAACATGAATTGAAAAGTAAAGCCGCAACGTCGCACTGTCCACTGGAAATCCCACCTGAAGGGTGGGTACAGATAGCCTCCACTGCTCCTCGGGTCAAGCCGACCGCTCTGAGTACGCCCCGCCTAGTGGTCCACCTCCAGGTACCGTCCTACTCTGCAAGCCTCAACCACGGTCAGCGCTATCCATCGTCTGCAACCAACACAACGTGGTGCGGGCATAGCCCGTGTAGTGGTGAGTATAAGCTACTCAGTAGGGACCCCGACACCCCCGAAGGTCTCCCAAAATCCACAAAGGATAATCCATAAAGTAAAGATGCAATCATGAAGTAACATCCGACAATGCTTAGGTACATTCCCATACATATACCTAAGACATCAATTCTCGTTCGACTCCAACATCCGAGATCAAGTACAACCCAGTCAACACAGGAAAGAAAAACATAAATCCACACAGGATAGCACAACACAATCCACATAGGAAAGCAAAAACAGGATTCAGCTCACACATGTATACTTCTTCGAATGATGATAGAGATGATCACTGATCCATCTATGTCGTCATACCCACAAAGGATCGATAGGTACTAACCACCGCAATGACCCACAAAGGATTTGACCCACAAAGGATCGATAGGTAACTAAACCCCGCAATGACCCACAAAGGATCTAACCCACAAAGGATCGATAGGTAACTAACCCCTGCAAAGACCCACACAGGATCGGACCCGCACAAGATATGTAGGCGTTGGCCCACACAGGACCGCTGAGCGCTGACCCACACTGGATCAGACCCAAACAGGATCTGTAGCACTGACCCACAAAGGATCGCTGAGTGTTGTAGTCGTCGGCATCGAATCCACTGACGATTTCTGTACAGTCGTCATCGTCACTGTAGCAGTTGCAGCCAGCTCTAGTGTTCCCGCACAGAGAAAGCTCGTTCGGGAGGGTCTGCTCCACGAGCCGAGAGGCTGATACATCAACTAACACATAGTCTAGAGTTGATGTATCCAAAAGTTCCGTATCGTCAACAGGAAGTCAACATCGCAGACGGCGCGTCAATCAGACGCCTGGTCTGAGAGTTATTAGCTTTTTCGTCCTAGGGGCCCGGTTGGGTTTTAAGGAAAAACCAACCCGACCATACTCCACCTGCATCCAAACCTCGGGCGGAGTATGTCAAATGATCTGTCTCACTTAGAGGAATTCAAAAAAGTCGACAGAACGTCAATCGGTCGTTTGAAGCTCAAGATATGAGCGTTTTCACTCTGAGGGCCCAGTTGGTTTCGTGTACGAACCAACCCAGCCAAACCCAAAGTATTCCGAAACATTGGGTGTGATATAACGAAACGAACATCTCGATCCAAAGATCTCATCGCCGTTGACGACGCATCGTTTGGAGGTCTGGAGCCCAAGATATGGACAAAAGACCGAAAACGGGGGGTCTGGGCCCAGACCGACCCGGCCCAACCCCCCCCCCCCCCCCGGGTCTGACCCGGCCGGTGCGGCCCGGCCCGGCCGCCAATGTCGGATCGGCCGGCTACGGCCGAGCGGTGCGGGGTGTGCTGCCCCCCCCCCCCAAGTGAAGAAGAGTCGCGGCCCCGCATAGGGCCATTCGGTTCACCAGATGCGGGTTAAGCCGTGTCCCTGCCTTCGGTTCCGCGCGGCCACGGAACCGCATCCCGCCACCATGGCGGCTCTGTCCGGTGGAGTCCGCGGGCCACCAGAGTTGCTCCGGTGGTCTGATTTCATTTCTGTCTGCCCCGTAGCTCATCCTAGGTCCCATTCTTCACTGCAGAATCAACAAATCATCTCTGTGACCCGTTTTGTCGTCGTCTGTTGTTCCGCCCACCATGAAAAAAGGGTGGTGGGTTCGGACTTGTTCGTTGGTCCGCACCCACCGCATTAGCGGTTTGAAACAACACCATAATTCCAAGCAATTAATAAACCTCGACCAACAATAAAAATCCGCAGACCAACTTGTTAATTGGTTGGTCCGTGTTCTTTCCTTGGAGGAAAACAACAAGTGAATTATCATTTTCAAACCGACCCCTACCTCAACGTCGTCTTCGGACGCATGTTCATCGCGGAATTGACAGTCTCGGAAGAAAAGGATCATCACGTCGCGGAAGGGCGTCGCTGTCAAGTGGTACTCGGCATCTCGTAGACAATCTCCGAGGATCAAGAACATACAGATTTAATTATTACAATTAAATCCATGTTGATGCTATAATCCACAAATAATTAAAAAGGACCGCAATCCCCTACCTCAAGATGCCGATCGAAGATTGTCGCGGGGATGGATCGTCGTGGAAGAAGCATCGTGGAGGGAGAATCATCGGCGTCACGTCGTCGATATCTGGGGGCCTAGTGATCTTCATCTCCCTTCATCGGAGGCCGGTGTTCTTCGCGTTCTTCACGTTCTTCGCGTTCTTCACGAAGGAGGATGAAGGACTTAATGTTTTTGTCAAAACCTCTCAACGAACAATCCTAAAGAAGACGTGTGTTGGTCTTATTTCATTACATGCCAACAAACGAAAACAGATTAAGAAATGAACAAATTAATTCATAGGATTAATTTCAATGAATTAGCCTCCCAATTAATAGGAGCATTTAAGAGGTTAGAAAACGCGTCAGTTGACTTTCAATTAAGAGGGGGGGGGGTTGCAGGTGCGTTACTTAGGGGAAAAGAAACGGTGGGGCTCGTGCGGGCCCCACCTCACAAATATCCTACCAAGAGGGTAGGATATTTAGAATTGCACCCTATCCATTTCAACTTAACTCAAGTAGCTTTAAGTGGATTTAAGTGGCTTTATGTGAAATAAAATAAAGTTGTCGTACCAATTTATTTTATTTTCTTCACTTAACCCCCAAAAATTAAAAACCACACCAGAGAAAACACAACTCCAGAAGAGGCATTTCTAAGAAAGTAACGGCGCTGAGATTCCGTCGGTGTCCTCGAAATTTTATTCCAATCACCGGTTCAAAAGATAGAAAAACCGGCTCGTTTGTTCACTGAACGTACCTGATCCAAACTTCGGAAAATGATTCTGGGCACACCGGGCCTCGGAATCAGGTGCCGTCTGAAACTGCGCTCTTGTAAAATTCCAAAAAAAATTAAGAAAAAAGTTCCTTGAAATTTACGGGTCTTTACTTCACTCCCACCTCAGGGATTTACGTCCCCGTAAAGATACATCATAAACTAGGGAAACAAAAGAGGGTACTGGGCACGCATCTGAGCCTCCCACTCCCATGTGCTCTCCTGGAGGTTCCCGTGCTACCATCTGATCCACACTTGAGGAATTTTCCATCCATGTATGACCCACTCTTCTCGATCCTCGATCTCCACCGGGTCCTCCGCAAAAGTCACCCCATAATCAACGTCTAGCTCCCCATAGTCAATGATGTGCGTCGGGTCGTGCACGTATCTCCTCAGTTGGGATACGTGGAAGACGTCATTCACCCGGTGCAACTGAGGTGGTAGAGCCAGGCGATAATCCACCTCGCCAATCCTACTGAGGACCTGGAAAGGACCGATGAAGCATAGAGACAACTTGCCGCCTCGTCCAAATCTTTGTAAACCACATTGAGGTGAGACACATAAGAATACATGGTCATTATCCATGAACTCTAGTGGCCTCCGCCTCCGGTCAGCATAAGACTTTTGCCGGCTCTGAGCTGTCCTCATCCACTCCTGGATGACCTGGACCTTCTCTGTTGTGGCCCAGACCATCTCTAGTCCCACAAGTGCTGACTCCCCAGGGTCTGTCCAACACAAAGGAGATCTGCAAGGTCTGTCGTACAATGCCTCGTATGGTGCCATCCCGATGGTGGAGTGGTATCTTTTGTTGTAAGAAAACTCCACCAAGGGTAGGTGGTCCTCCCAGCTGTGACCAAGGTCGAGAACACATGCGCGGAGAATGTCCTCGATATTCTGAGTGGTCCTCTCCATCTGATGATCCGTCTGAGGGTGAATGACGGTGCTCAGACGTAGCCACATCCCGAATGCCTCCTACAGCCCCTTCCAAAGCTGGGAATTAAAGCGAGCATCTCAACCAAAGAAGATATATGATCGCACACCGTGAATCCGTACAATCTCCTGAATGTAGAGACGTCCCAAGATCTCCACTAAACCCTGCTCTCTGATGGGTAAGAAGTGAGCCGACTTGGTGAGTCGGTCAACAATCACCCAAATGGAGTCATGACCTCTGGAAGTGTGTGGAAGTCCAGTCCAGAAGTCCATGGATATGCCATCCCACTTCCACTCCAGGACCTCCAAGGGCTGTCCCAAGCCTGCTGGTACCTGATGCCCTACCATCACCTGCTAGCAGGTGAGGCATCGAGAGACGAACTCCGCTGCAACCTTCTTCATGCCCGGCCACCAGTGCTGTCGTCTGAGATCCTGGTACATCTTCGCCACTCCAGGATGTACCGCCAAAGGAGAAGTGTGAAACTCTCTCAGCACCTCCTCCCGTAATGCAACTGGTACCAAGGTACGTCCTTTGAAAAGGATGTCGTGCTCTGCTCCAAAGGAGAAACCACCAGGGCCTGTACTGAGGATATCTGTGCACGCAACGTCTCACAGTCAGCGTCCCCATGTTGTGCCTCTCTGACCCGCTGTAGTAGTGGAGGAGGGACTGTGAGTGACTGACGGAAGGCTGCTCCATCCCTATCCACGAAGGATATCTGCAAGGCGGCTAGCTGCTCTGTCGCCTCCTCAAGTAGCTGAATGCCCATCCTCCTGCTGAGAGCATCAGCTACCACGTTCCCCTTCCCAGGAGAATATACTATCTCAAAGTCATAGTCCTGGAGGAACTCGAGCCATCACCATTGTCTTAGGTTCAGGTCCTTCTGAGAGAATATGTACTTGAGACTCTGGTGGTCAGAAAAGACTGTAAAGCGCTCGCCCATCAGATAGTGTCGCCATGTATTCAGAGCGATGACCACTGCTACTAACTCCAGGTCATGGGTAGCGTAGTTCTGCTCATGAGGCCTCAACTGACGTGATCGACAGGCGATCACTGCCCGCTCCTGCATCAGGAAACATCCGAGTCCAGTCCCTGATGCATCACAGTAGACTACGTACCATATTCCCTCCTCAGGAAACCTCAAGATAGGTGCACTGGTCAATCTCTTTCTCAGCTCCTGGAAGCTCTGCTGACATCTGTCTGACCACACAAAGGGTTTCCATTTATTTTTCAAAGCTGATAGTGGTGCCGCAACTCTGGAGAAGTCTGGCACAAATCTCCGATAGTATCCAGCTAGTCTCAAGAAACTCCACACCCCCGTCACGCTCCTGGGTAGCTCCCAAGCTAGCACTGCCTCGATCATCGCAGGATCCACTACAACTCCTGCCTCAGAGATGACATGCCTAAAGAAGTGGACCTCGCGTAACCATAATTGGCACTTCGAGAGCTTTCCATAAAGATGGTGCTCTCGAAGTGTGTCTTGTACAACCCGCAAGTGGTAGGCGTGCTCCTCCTAAGTCGTCGAGAAAATCAAAATGTCGTCGATGAAGACCACGACAAATCGATCGATGTATGGATAAAATATCTTGTTCATTAGGCCCATGAACACCGATGGAGCATTGGTTATGCCGAATGTCATAACCAAGAACTCATATTGGCCATACCGAAATCTGAAGGCCGTCTTCTGCATGTCCTCGTCCCGAACTCTGAGCTGATGATAGCCTGACCAGAGGTCTATCTTTGAGAACCACCGTGCTCCCTTGAGCTAATCGAAGAGGTCATCATTCCTCAGTAGCAGATACTTGTTCCTCAATGTCACCTGGTTCAGGCGACGATAGTCGACACAATGTTGCAAGCTCCCGTTCTCCTTCTGTGCGAACAATATCGGGGAAGCCCAGGGTGAAACACTGTGTCAGATGAAACCCTTGCCTTGCAAGTCCTCCAACTGTACCCGTAGCTCTCGAAGCATAGCGGGGGCCATCTGATACACTGTAGTCGATATCGGGGTTTTCCTGAGGTACATGTCAATATAAAAGCCTACCTCTCTGCGACGAGGTAGCCCAGGAACATCATCGGGGAAGACGTACGCATACTGATCCACCAATGTAAGAAAACTAGGAATCCGCACATCAACTACTCCTAGGATGAGGCTAGCCAACTGATTAGTGATGGGCTGCCCTCTCCTCTTCTAGAGTCCATCATGTGCTGAGAAGGCTCCCTTCTTGCCGGTGAAGGTGAACCTTCTCCTGTCGGTGCGTACACATCGCACCTTGCGCCTAATATATTCAATCTGTGCATGGACTGTAGATAACCAATCCATGCCCATGATGACGTCGTAAGGCCTCAACGCCACTACAAGAAGATCTTGGATGAAGCTCTCTCCTCCTAGAGTAAGTTCAAACAGCCGGCACCATCGCGTAATTGTCGAGTCTGCTCCCGTAGGAGTCTCTAGCCGTAAGCATAGAGCCAACGACTCTGTCTGAATCTCCGAGATCCAAACAAGGGTAGAGGATATGAAAGAGTGACTCGCTCTTGTGTCTATAAGAACTGCAGCAAGGGTGGAATAGACACAGATAATACCTCGAATCATCTCGGGCGTGCCGTTGTCGTAGGACTTTGGTGCCTGGAGTTGTGCCTGTCTCTACCCATCAGCTCCCTGTGGCCAGGGTGGACCTCCTGGTGGTGGTGGTGGTAGAGCCTCAAAGCGTCGCCCACCACCTACTGCTCAGCCATCTCCTCTTCCTTGTCCTCCTCCTCCCTGCAGACTGCCATGGTTGACCCTCTACCTCTACCTAGGTGGCCCCTCAACTGTCTGCTTCTCCTCGGCACGGTGGGTCGGCCAGTCACGAGCCATGTGACCTTGTCCGCCGCATGTGTAGCACTGCCTGCATCTCGAAAGACTGGCTCCATGCTGTGTGCCCCAGACTACTAATCCAGTGTCCTGAGGTCGTCTACGTGAGGGTCTGGTCTGCCTGGACCCCTGAGTCATCCATCGGATGCCTACTATGGAAGACTCTGCTACCTGCTACCCGGCGGTAGGTCTCATTTCTGAAGAAGACTCAGCACCGAAGCTCTCGATCAAAAGGGCTCACTCCAGTACTCCTGCCTGAGTCAGAATGATGAGGGAGATCATAGATGCCCTGATCTCGTGTCTCAATACCTGCTCAAAGGTCCGGGCCCGAAAGAATGGGTCCCGTACCATGTCTGTCGAGTAGCGAGAGATATCGGTAAATCTCGCTAAGTATTGGGCGACCGTCATGCTGCCCTGCTGCAGCTGAAGAAGCTCATGGATGTGCACCGCATGGAGGGTGGCTGGGACGAACTCCGAGCAGAAGAGGCTCTCAAAGTCCATCCAGAGGAGAGATGCCTCATCGTGCACCTGGATCATCAAGATCCACCATCGGCCCACTGCCGCGTGCAGTAGGTTCGCTGTGAGGATCACCATGAGGTTTGATGATGTCCTCACTAACTTGAAAACTCGTACCACCGCCTCCATCCAGTCCTCGACTGCCTGGGGGTCCCTCTCCCCATAGAACCTGGGTGGTCGCTAGCATTGGAACCCGTGCAGTGTACACATGAGACGTGCATCGTCAGTGGCTGGGGCTGGAAGCATCAGTGGCACGACAGATAGCAGTACCGCTAGTGCCTCTACTGTCAAAGGGCCCTGCACCGAGGCCATGTCGCTCGGCGGGCTGTCGTCACTCTCAACTCTCGGAACCCTAGCTGGCTGCCGTCGTGGGGCCATCCTGAAAAGGAAACAGGTGTGCCACGGTAAGAACAGTATACCTGGTGAGATGATACAAAGGAATCACAAAGAAATCATGAAACACACATGCAATCAATGTTTTCGTGCATTATGTCGGAAATCAGAAGTCAGGGTCCTGGTGTATGGATACGTCGGCCACCACACCAACACTGGACTCCCTGGACTGATAACCACACCCAATACACATAACAATATTGCATCAAATAGATGAAAGATTAGATTTTGCGGTAGAACCGAACTCCTCTGATACCAATTTGTCACGACCCGTCCTCGGGGCCTATGTCGTGACTACCCCAAGCCCGCCTTCCATAGGCCAGGGGATGGAGACTAGCACCAAGGCGTAAATACCGGTAAAAAGGGAAGGCATTTCCTTTGTAAAGTAATCCAGCACCACAGAGTAAGCAAGTGGAAGAAGTAAACACTATGTAAACACTGGTACAACAGTAAGTGCGGAAGAAGTAAACACTATGTAAAAACTGGTACAACAGTAAGTGCGGAAAATAAGTGGGCCAGAATACAATCCCAAACTGAATGTTAAGTACAATTTGAAAGGGAAAACTGCAACTGAAAAGTAAAGCTGCCACGTCGAGCTGTCCAATGGAAATCCCACCTGAAGGGTGGGTACAGATAGCCTCCACTGCTCCTCGGGTCCAGCCGACAACTCCGAGTACTCCCCGCCCAGTGGTCTACCTCTAGGTACCATCATGATCCGCAAGCCTCAACCACGATCAGCGATGTCCGTCGTCTGCAACCAACATAACATAGTGCGGGCATAGCCTATGCAGGGGTGAGTATAAGCTACTCAGTAGGGACCCTGAGACCCCCGAAGCTCTCCCAGAATACACAAAGGATAATCTACAAAGGAAAGATGCAATCACGAAGTAACATCCGACACTGCTGAGGTATATGCCCATACATATACCTAAGTCATCAATTCTCGTTCGGCTCCAACATCTGAGCTCAAGTACAACCCAGTCCACACAGGAAAGAAAAACGTACATCCACACAGAATACCACAAAAAATCCACATAGGAAAGCAAAAACATGATTCAGCTCACATAGGTATACTTCTTCGAATGATGATAGAGATGGTCACTGATCCATCTAAGTCGTCGGACCCACAAATGATCGATAGGTACTAACCCCCGCAATGACCCACAAAGGATCTGACCCACAATGGATAGATAGGTAACTAACCCCCGCAATGACCCACAAAGGATCTGACCCACAAAGGATCGATAGGTAACTAACCCCCGCAAAGACCCACACAGGATCAGACCCACAACGGATCTGTAGGTACTGGCCCACACAGGACCGCTGAGCACTGACCCACACAGGATCGGACCCACACAGGATCGGTAGCACTAACCCACAAAAGGATCGCTGAGTGCTGTAGTCGTCGTCGTAGAATCCACTGAGAATTTCTGTACAGTCGTCATCGTCACAGTAGCAGTCACAGCCAGCTCTTGGGTTCCCGCACATAGCAAGCTCGTTCGGGAGGGTCCGCTCCATGAGCCGAGAGGCTGACACATCAACTGACACATGGACCATATTTGATGTATCCAAAAGTTCCATATCGTCAACAGGAACTTAACGTCGCAGACAACGAGTCAATCGGACACCCGGTCTAAGAGTTATTGGCTTTTTCGTCCCAGGGGCCCGGTTGGTTTTTAAAGCAAAACCAACCCGACCGTACTCCACCTGCATCCAAACCTCTGGCGGAATATGCCAAAATATCCTTCTCACTTATAAGAATTCAACAAAGTCAACGACACGTCAATCAGACGTCCAAAGCTCATGATATGAGCGTTTTCGCTCCGAGGGCCCGGTTGGTTTCGTGTACGAACCAACCCTGCCATGCCGAAAGTATTCTGAATCTTTGGGTGCAGTATACCAAAACGACCGTCTCGATCCAAGGATCGCATCTCCACTGATGGCGCGTCATTTGGAGGTCACAGCCCATGATATGGGAAAAAGACCGAACACGGTCCGAAAATGGGGGGTCTGGGACCGGACCGACCCGGCCCAACCCCCCTGGGTTGGCCCGAACCGGGTCGACCCAACCCAGGTCCGGGTCCGACCCATCCGGCGCGGCCCGGCCTGGGCACGACCCGGCCCGGCCGGCCCGAGCGCGGCCCGACCGCCATGGTCGATGCGGCCGGCTACGGCCGAGCGGCGTGTGGTGTGCTGCCCCCCCCCCACTGCGTGAAGAAGAGACGCAGCCCCGCGTGGGGCCGCACGGTGTCTCCAGACGCGGCTTAAGCCGCGTCCTTGCCTTCGGTTCCGCGCGGCCGCAGAACCTCATCCCTCCGCAATGGAATTAGCCGCGACGGCTCTGTCCGGCGTCGTGCCGCCACCTCCGGCCGCCAGCACCGCCGCGCCGGCGACACGCGTCGCCAGTGGTGTCCGCAGGCCCCTGGAGTTGCTCCGGTGGTCCAAATTCATTTCCGTCTGCGCCGTAGCTCATCCCGGGTCCCGTTCTTCACTGCGGAATCAACAAATCATCTCTGCGACCCGTTTTTTCATCGTCCATCGTTCCACACACCAAGAACAAAAGGGTGGTGGGTTCAGACTTGTTCGTTGGTCCGCACCCACCGCGTTAGTGGATTGAAACAACACCATAATTCCCAGCAATTAATAATCCTCGACCCGCAATAAAAATCCGTGGACCAACTTGTTAATTGGTTGGTCCGCGTTCTTGCCTTGGAGGAAAACAACATGGGTATTATCATTTTCAAAACGACCCCTACATCAACGTCATCGTCGGGCAAGAGTTCGTCGCGGAATTGACTGTCATAGAAGAAAAGGATCGTCGCGTCGCGGAAGGGCGTCACTGTCGAGCGGTACTCGGCGTCGCGTAGATAGACTCTAAGGATCAAGAACATACAGATTTAATTATAACAATTAAATCCATGTTGATGTTATAATCCACAAAGATTTAAAAAGGACTGCAATCCCCTACCTCAAGATGCTGATAGAAGATTGTTGCGGCGATGGATCGTCGTGGAAGAAGCGTCGCGGAGGGATAATCGTCGGCGTCACGTCGTCGATCTCTGGGGGTCTGGCGTTCGTCGTCGCCCTTCGTCAGAGGCCGGCGTTCTTCGTGTTTTTCGCGAAGGAGGATGAAGGACATAAAGTTTCTGTCAAAACCTCTCAACGAACAATCCTCATGAAGACATGTGTTGGTCTTATTTCCTTACATGCCAACAAACGAAAATAGGTTAAGAAACGAACAAATTAATTCATAGAATTAATTTCAATGAATTAACCGCCCAATTAATAGGAGCATTTAAGAGGTTAGAAAACACGTCAGTTGAATTTCAATTAAGAGGGGGGTTGCGGGTGCGTTACTTAGGGGAAAAGAAACGGTGGGGCTCGTGTGGGCCCCACCTCACAAATATCCTACAAAGAGGGTAGGATATTTTGAATTGCACCCTATCCGCTTAAACTTAGCTCAAGAAGCTTTAAGCGGCTTTAAGTGAAATAAAATAATGTTGTCGCACCACTTTATTTTATTTTTTCACTTATCCCCCAAAAATTAAAAACCACACCCGAGCAAACGCAACTCCGAAAGAGGTGTTTCTAAGCAAGTATCGACATTGTGATTCCATCGGTGCCCTCGAAATTTGATTCCGAGCACCAGTTCCAAAGATAGAAACACCCGCTCGTTCGTTCACTGAACGTACCCAAGCCAAACATTGGAAAATTATTCCTGGCACACCGGGCCTCGGAATCAGGTGCCGTCAGAAACTACGCTCTTATTAAATTACAAAGAAAATTATTAAAAAAAATCCTTGAAATTTACGGGGCTTTACAAATCTAGTCATTTCCATTTTGTGGGTTTATTCTTGTCCCTATAATAATCCTATTGAGCACCTCTGATGGTGAGATCCTTGAGAAGTATCTCAGGAGGTGGCTATTCAGATGACCAATTTTCTATTTCATTTTTTTCCAAGATTGTTTTCGGATTCTTTGCGATGTTATTTTTTTGACATGTTTTAGATATAAGTTCCTGGATCCATGTATTCTATCCCACTGATTGTTTCTAAAGCCCATGGTACATAGAAAGGGTTTAATGGAGGCATGTTAGTGTTTTGATTCTAAAATATGGGAGAAGAGAGAATTAATGTTATAAAGAAAGGGTTATGGTGTAAGTTTGTTTTATGACCCATGATTGGGTTATAATCTTGTGAAAAATGGTTTGATGAATTGAGATTTATGATGAAATATTAATATTTATGAAATAAATATTACAATCCTTACACATGAGAAATATTGTACTGAAAAACTCACATTGTAAAAATAAAATTTAGGGCACGAATTAATTGAAATCTGTGCATTTTGAGGTGACATGATTTTTATTAGAACACAGAACATGGTCCATTTATGATGTAAATATCACATTAAAATCATAAAACCATGCTTGGAAATGTTATATAATACATACATTTTTATTCATTCAACTTAGACCTTATTTCCTTTCTGCCTAGATCTCCAATAATCTTAGATTAATTTTAAAGGTGTTTCCATATCCCTTCAACAGTGATCGATCACAACGTTACATCATTGACCCATGGAGGTCCAACATAGATTCTACTTCTTCTTTTGTTTTCATGTAATGGTTGTCCCACCATTTTAGTTCCTTAAGAAGGTAGTTCCTCTTTATATTCTTATAGATTTTATGTGTTTCCTATGTCGTGAGGTAATTTGTGGGATGAAGTCATCATGTTGGAGTGGTGATTGGAATCTTCAATGTTAATCTATTATCCTTTTAAGAACATTGATTCCATTAAGGTTGGGGATTCATTGAAATTATAATTTATATATTTGTACTAATAAAGTTATCATGCTTTATCTCATTGGATGGAAATGAAATTTACTTAATAATGTTTTAATTAGATTATAGATGAACTTGGATAGTAATTTCAACTATAGGTATTATACTATGATATCAGTTTTCATCATGATTAGATATACAATATGGTATCTATTTTATGAGTTGTGATAATTATTTTACTATTTTTTACCATGTGTCTTTTATTGGAAAATTTTAAATAAAATAAAGTAAGTTTTATGTAGTGGATAATGTATAAAATAAGAGGCATGTATAAATGAATCTAGTGTTCCTTGAAATTTTATATCATCAAATTGATGTAATTCAAATGATTAATTATATATGTTATTCCATGTGTTAATAGAATAATATATATAACCAAATGAATTTAAATGATTTATGATGATAATAATGAATAAGAATGTTAAATAAGAATGATAATTTTTTAAGTTTTTTCAAAATTGAATTGATTATATGATCATGTTAAACATATGATTACTTGTTATAAACAATGATTTTTATAAGGAACCGAACCCAAAACTCAGGTTTATCCTTTTACAAATGTTGTGTAATATTTTTATTAAAGAAATTTGAATTAATTCACAAAATAAAATACCAAATAGGACCATTTATAGTACAGGTTATGGGAAATTAGATACATGACGTACATTTCAACAAAATAAACATTTTAAAAATAATGTTTCTTCAGTGAATTGCATCCACAACAGAATTTCAACACATCTAGTATGTTATACCTGAAAAAGTGTTTATAAATTATAGGTTGTACATAAAATGCCCAGTATGAGGTTTTAAAAAAAACTGATAAAAACCCATATTAGTAATTCTTGAAATTTTTATAATCATAATAAAATAAATAACTCTATTTCACAATCAGATTAATATACATGTATATATAAACATTATTTTGAAAATTGATTATACATGAAAATCCATTGGGAATTATCCTTTAAAAATATTTTTTTTTTCATAGGGACATTAACCATACAATGCAGTCCATGGCTAAAATCCATCACATATGGCCATAGGTCTTCTCATAGACATACATGTTCACTCCCCTTAACGTCTCTTAATTCAATAATGCCAAAATTTTAAAACATTTTATCATAGACTGGACATTCTCATCTCAGTCCCATAACATTTTCAAAATACTCACATAGTATTAATTTACTGAAATGTCTGTCACTGAAATTTTCTCAAAACATTCTAAAACCATTTAGATAGAATCCCATGTTTTAAAATTATTTTATTAACAATGAACCATATTTTCTAGAAACATTGATTAAATGAATTCATGATCTCATATTGCTGATAATGTAGTGAATGATCTAGGTGAATGACAATACTATTCATGTACATCATGGAAGGTGATGCAGATTCATGTACGCACATGAAATGATAAGTTGTTACTCATTTCCACATAAAATGATAAATTTTCCATACAATTTAAGGAATCGAAGTGTATATAGGATTTTAAATTGATAACATGATTCAAATAAAAGAAAATGGTTATCTAAAATTAAGTTATTTATACCTTAATTCATATATACTCGTAAATATATACCAGTATATATATATATACATATATATGTATATATAATAATCTTTGAAACTCATTAAAATTTAAATTAATCATAGATTCATAAAAATATGATTTTTTCAAATGAACACATACCAGGTTTTTTTATAAAAATACTAAAACATTTGGACTATGCATGTTTGAATATACATAGGTATATATATAAATACAATTCCTTGTTTACAAATACATACATGATAATAAAATACATAAAATTGAAGCAATATGTTTTTAATGAAATATTATTTAAAATAATCAGACATATCATATGTGAAATTAAGACTAGGAAGATATAGTATTAAACACACACACACACATATATATATAAATATCTTGTATATAAATATATGTTTTAAAAAAATGAATTTAATAAAATTCCCTTACTTGATTCTGATCAGGGGAGGGTTTTGTTTTTCTAGAAAGGAGAGAAAGTGCATGAAAAATGATAAATTTGGGTGTTATCGAATGCACAAAGAAGGTTTTAAATAGAATAATATGAGAATTATTTTTCTAATAAAAAAAATTTAGATGTGGGCCTAGGTGGAGAAAACTATTGAAATGTTGGTAGACCTGGTGGTGAGAATTTAAATCTTCTATGCGTCCCCTAGTTTAGCAGATAATACCAACTTTATTATCATTTAAGATTAATTAATTTTTTTAATTTTTATATTGATTTCCAATGACTATTTTAAAGCCACGGGATTCCCTATTTCATATTATCTATATTTTGACAAAAGTTAATTATTATATTATATTATGTTATCATGTTAATATTTACTTTATCTCTCAATTATTATTACTTCTTTGTTATGCCTCCCATCAATTATTATCATGTATTTAAATTTATTTATTCTTTTAAACAAATATCATTAAAAAATTACATATTATTATATTATATTTTCCTGTTAATCATTAAAAGACACATGACTTGTTAAACAATACACATTATTGTATTTTATTTTGTGTTGACACATTACCAATAAATAATTTATTATCGCATTTATTTTCAAAGTTTTTTATACTTTTATTATAATATATTATGATTTTTGTTTTTTGTTTTTTTATCATATCATTTTTTCATATTCCAATATTTTCATTACCACTTTAAAGTCAACACGTCAATCAATTCACTATTTTTCTATGAGTAGTATCTTTATAATAATATATTTTTATATATGATTTAACTGTTTAACATTGTATAACATATTAAAATAATATTTTTTATGTGTAATAATATATATATATATTAATTAACCAAACAAAAAAAGTTTTCTTTAAAAAACATGAATATATATGTGTGTGTGTGTTATTTGTAAAAAAATAATTATATATATTTATAACTTATAAATATATAAATATATGAATTAATTAATTATAATTTATAAATACAAGCTATATATATAAGGTATTTGTAAAAAAATAATTTTATATATTTATAATTAATAAATTTTATAAGGTAATAATATAAATTAGTTATATAATATTTATCATAGTAATTAATTAATAAAAATAATATAATCATTATAAAAAATACAAAACATATAATTATATTTCAATATATATATATATATAAATATATCATATTTTCGAATTTAGAAATTTTATAATACTAATAACTTATATTTGTTTATAAATTTTAAAGTATTAATCGCAATCAAATTTTTAAACATGTTTTTTCATTAATTTATAAAACAATTCATTTAATAAATACTTATTTAAAATATTAAAATTTTCGGGTTTTTAAAATTTTTGTTTACTATATTTGGAACCTCTGAAAATTGATTCAATTAATTTAATATAGAATAAGTACCCATTTTTTATTATGTTAAATCATTAGGGTATGAGTTACTATTTTGTTATAAATTTTGAATGCACTAATTTAGGGCAATGTTTCCCTGTTGATTATGACTGATTACTTTATTCCTTTTGTTGTTCTCAAGAATTGATCTTTTCCATGTGATATGTTACGATTCTGGTATGACCGAGCCTTGTATGTATAATGTGATGTTGGTTGGGAAGTAGTGGGGTGTCCTAGATGATGTGGCAACATTTAATGGTTATAATGGAAAGATGCATCATGATATTCATGTGTGTGTCGGGGATGAAAGTAGAGATAATAAAACATGTTGAGTCTTGGATAAATTGTTGACATGATAAAACTAGATGCTTGATGGAAATTATTTTTTTAATGGATGCTAGCTATTATTATTATTTAATTTTATTTCCTCTCTCTTCTATTTGAGGAAGTTGGATGATCATGGTTTAATATTTCTGTTGGTGGTATCTTATGATAATTTTCCTAGGTTAACTAAATAGATGTAAAACTTCATAATATTATGTAAATGACATAACCCATGGGGTTTGGTTTTATGGAATGAAAATGAGATGTTAAACATGCTAAACCATGGACTCAGTTCAGATTATTCTTGTATGGAATTGACTTTACTACTATAAATAATGTAATATAATCTATAACATTGTGAATTGGTAATTATTGGATAAGGAATTATTTAATGAAATTATAACAATTAAGTAGGAAATAATCATAATAATGTCACTCTTTAAATGATTTTTAATACTATAGGATATACCGCATTTGTAATGGTATTAGGGAGTCTGAGAAGCATTATATAATGTTGAGAAATATTATATCCTATATATTCTATGATTTCATATGCTACCAAAACCATGTTGGTTAGGGTGAATGACACCCTTTAAACTCTATGAGGGTGTTTTTTCCAAACATTTTGTCAGACAATGGATGGATTACTACCCCCTCTGGCCCTACTCTCTTCTTATAGTTGTTATATGTGCTAGTATGTACAACAATTAATTTCCCATTTATGTCTGTATTGGTATATGATGGATTTTAGTTTTATCACACACATGTATCCATAGATATAGAATCTAAAATATTATTATATGTATAATATATATAAGATGTGATTGGTTGAGGTGACTTACTATGTGTATGGGTCTTGAGGTCTTAGGTACGATACAAAGTGTATAGGCTGGGGTGGCTTGAGGTATAATAAATGATGTATAATACAGACGATATGATATGTATTGGATCCCATAAAATGCAATATTTTTATATGATTATGTTATATGGGATGATGTGATGATGTAATTTATGAGTCAAATTACTTGATACCTATCCCAGGTGTATATGGGGTGACTTATTTTAAAGAGATATGGCTTAGGATGTGTGACATTTGGGACGTGAAGAAAACTAGTGGAGAAACAGGAGTGGGGTAATCGTAATGTTTCATTACTCTATTTTAGGATATATTATATACATTACATGGTGATAAGAATCCATGATGAGGATTTTAAATTATTATACCTATTTATCTAATGTGTTAGTTTTAATTTGGCACCCTATGCTTTAGCATGATTACATTATAAAGTTAGTGAGCTTTCTCAATAGTATAATTCACATGGAAATTTGAAATTAAAACACTAATGGATTATGTAATTCAATGTGAAACATAAAATTCAATGAAAAATGAATATTCCATGTTATTACATATACTATGTGAATTACATTCACCATATAAAAGATACAAGGTGTATAACATTTCAATGATTTTCTTTGAAATAAAAATGGGATAAAATCCCTAACCTCATTTTTCCTTTATTTTGAATGAGAGGCTTTAGTGAGGATTATACTAAGTATACTATTATATAGAATCCATGTATATATAATCTATTTTCCATGTCAGAAGGATTTTGTTGGAGATCAGTATGAATATTACAAGATCATGGTTTTTCAAGAGTTATTTAGGCATTGTTGTCACTTCCATCTTTACCATTTTTAGTACATATATTTTCCCTTCCATTTTTATAACTGTATGTCATTGTCTGTATACAATCGGTATTTCATAAATTTATCTTTACAAGGAGGTGTTTATTTGGTTATGTGTATTATCTCTCCCTTCATGTTGTTCCCTTAGAGGGTAATTACTTCTATTGTATGATTATTATATCAATTGTCCTACTCGCCAAACTAGGGCCTCCTGGAGGTGGGACTCGACAAGTCACCATCTACCTTGTCTCATTTCTAGGCCATATGGGGTACTATTTTGGATAAGAGGTCATAAAAATGAGGTTCAGATAGTTATTATTAAACATTGGTAGTTTGAAAACAAAAATCAGGATCTAGTGGTGATGTATTTAGTCATGCCTTAATGTAACAACTGATTCATGATAAAAAGATAATGGAATTAGTGGGTAACATTATTATAAAATATATAACATGATTTATTCTATAATTTAGAGAAATTGAATATATTTCATCACATAGAAAATTTGAAATGTATTACTTGTATTTGGGGCATCTATTAATTACCAATTTGAATTTATGTAGTGGAAATTAACTAACAAATTACTAAATATAAGTATTTTATATAGAAAATGTGGTCAGTTAATTAATGATTGAATACTAAATAAAAATTTCAAAATTATATTTTTTTAATAAATATTCCTTATAAAAGTATGGAAGTTAAGTAAAATAAAATATTAAGAAAATTATCGGTATAGTTAACCTATGTGGATTTTATTATATATATGAAATTTATAAGTTACATGTGTTTTAACTTAATTCAATTGAATATTATTCTGGTAAGTTGTTAGTTGTTATGCATATTAGTGAAGATGATGTAGTGTAGAGTCTAATAGTAATAAATTTAAATCTAATAACTCATATCCATTGTTTAAATCATTATATATAATAAAATTGGATTGAACCATGATGAATCGATTTGTTTGGATATATTTGAAAAATAAATACATACATGAATTCTATATTACATTGTAAATAATAGCATAAATTTATTTATTTATCCTATATAAGAATTCAATGATTCTATCATCATATCATTGGGAAAAGAAAAAAATAAATGGTGGCCAAATATGATTAGTAAGGAAAGTCCTACAATGTATTTTATCATAAAATTAAAAAAACATAAAAAACATGAATGAGATAAATAATTTAAAAAATATTACATATAACTAAAATTTTGAAAGGGTAATATATCCACAGATGATAATGAAACATAAATAATCACATGGACAATAATGATTGGGTTCATAAGGATTAAATGAATGATATTAATCATAATATTTTCATCAAGGCCTCACGCCCAAACAACATATTGAAATAGGTATAGCATATTCTAAATTAAAAACATAATATATCTAGTATATCCTTCCAAAACATCAAGGGTCTTTAGTGGGACCTGATATTCACTTACTGAAAATAATTCTTTTATCATAGGAATTAAATTAATTACAAAATGATTCAAAATCAACATATACACTCATATAGATAAAAATCACATAAAATATTGATATATTCATTAGTTAATAAATAGGAAAAAATTAGCATAATCCATATAGGGGAGTATTTTAGTTGCAATCATTATATCATATCCACAGAAATTCATGTTATTTGTCAAATGATGCTTATATAGATGAATTTTTTAAATCAAACCATTCTTTGAAAACATGAAAATAATACCTCTCTCTTTGGGTGAAATTTTAATTTTTTAGAGATTATAGATAAAATATTATTAATTAAAAAATTATAGAAATATGTATTTTAATAAAAAGTCATTTTAAATTGTGAGAATAGTTATTCATTTGATAAATATAAACCCATATATTTCCTTTATTTCTTGGATAAATATCAAATATATCCCATTCATAAAATATTAGAAGATTCCTTAAAAAATGAATATAATTTAAAATATTGTTGAAAATTATGTTAAATATTAATTATATCAGGGAAATAACATTATTTAAAACAATTTAAGAAATTTATATATGGATAAAATTGTTTGTTTGGAAAAGGGAAAATGAGGTATGTATTTATTTAAAAAAATTCTCGATCATATTCAGAACCAATGTCTTGAAAATGAAAGTAAAACATGTAAATTTTATAGATAATAGGAGGAGGATGATATAGATGTACTTAAAAAGGTAAAGAGATTATAAATTCCTTTAATTGAATTTTGATCATAACTATCCTATATAAAAATGATATTTTAGAATAAACCCTTAACACTTTTATAAATTTGGAATCAAAATATCATTGAAGTTGAAAAAATAAAATTTATTTTTAATCCACTTGAATATATTAATGATAAAAGAAATAAATATGGAATTTATTCCACCATATTAAGGAAAAAATGTGAATAAAATGGAATTAATCACAAAGAAAATGAATCGGGATGTTAAATACCTTGACTTGGGCTTCTACATCACCAGACACACTCTATTATCCTGTATAAAAATTGAAAATTAATATAAATATATATTAGAAAAAAATTTGTAATTATCCTAGGAGGTAAAATTCATTAATATTTTTGTCTTATTCATTTAATTTTATTTTTTTATGATAGAATATATATTTTTTATTATCTATTCTATTTTCCTTACATGATTCTATTTAACGATTCAACTATTTTCACTATGATCATGGAATCATTACCTCAAGATTTATAATTATTTTGTAGTTATGATGTTTATATATTAAATATTACTGTATATGCATCCATTAAAAATTGTCATAAAAATTTAATTACATCATTTCAAGGAGAATAGAGTCTTTACATATGCATGAGTTAATGTAACACCCTTAGAATTTGTGAATTATCTTTTTTTCAAATTAATTTATCTTATTGATATTTTTCATTTCATGTTACACTGTAAATAGTAATATATATATATATATATTAAAAAAATTCCTTTCACACGACACTGAATTGTCTTATGCTATATGAAATACCAACATGGATTGTGTTACACGCAATACCAACTTTGTTAGCACATCCCGCAACACCGACATGGTGTACCTTACATGGAATACTGATGTTTCTACGAAACATCATTTTTTTGTTATAATTTTTCAAATTAGATAATTATAACATGTCCATTAAACATATTAAAATGTATTGTAATAACATCTTTTTAAATATAATTTAGATATTTTTTATATAGATAAAATATATTGATAATGAAAGATATGATTTTTGGAAATGCCATTTTATTTTTAAAAAGAAAAATTCCTCGAATAAACTGTATTTACTATCAATCTACAAAAAATAATATAATAAATTTTATAAATATTTAGAAATTAATTTTTATAAAATAAAATTTATTATTTTGTTTATAATGTTGAAATTATCATTGGGTGAATTTTTGGGATTTTTCTGAGAAACATCATTTTTATGATGAATAATCATAAACACTACTTTTAGATGAAATACTAATTTTTTCTGAATAATTATTATTGTTAAATTATTTTTAAATTGATTTAAGGTAACATTAGATCAATTATACATCTATTAATACAACTTATGCAATTATAATTGTTTTAATTTTAAATTTTGTATAAAAACTCAATAAACATTTGTACTTCATTCAACTTTATAAAACTGTAATTTTTTTACATCTGTAGGATTGAAATTAATATTAATTTTCCAATTATATGCATTTAATTTCAAAAAAATTACATAAACCATTTTAATAAGTATAATTTTTTCAGTCTAATTACATCATGTTTATTTTTGACCAAAATTATTAGTAAGACTGATTAGAATTAATGACAATGATTATGGTCAAATTAAGCTTAATTAGGGTCTAAACCTTAATCATAAGGGCCCAAATGACCCATTCACTTGTACAAAAAAATATGTTCATGATTTGTACATAAAACGTATAGTTTTTATATATTTTTTTATTTATGACTTATTTATGTAAGAACATGTGCACACATAACATGTTTTCAAAAATTCCAAGTGAGTACTTATACATCCATATAAAAGACCACCACCTCTACCACATCATAAAACTCTCAAACCTCTTCTTCTTGGTGAATACATTACAAATAAACTACTTAGAGGTCCCCCATTCCTCCTTGGATCCATCCCTATCACGACCCGACCCAACGGGGATCAAGCCGCGACTCCCCAAGCCCGCCTCCAATAGGCCAGGGGATGGCATCTTGCGCCAAGTAGGATATCATACATATGGGAGACATTAACCTGAGGTACCTGTACACACGCACCCACCACGAACACCTCCATGAAATAGTATAGAGATATATAAAACTAAAAAGAAAATTAATGCTTACATCTATCCCAAACCAGAGTACAGCAGAAGTACAAAAATGGAAAAATAGGGCCCACCAAATGAAATCTACAAAAGTGCTTCCAACCTGCTCTGAAGAAGGGGAATGCTGCCACAAACACCCGTCAGAATGCTCCCTCAGCACCGCACCAGCAAACACCTCGGTCAGTCTCGCTCACTCAGCTCTGCTTGCTACGGATCCTCCTGGGACTCCGTCAAAAGGCATGTGTCCTGCACAAGACAAAAACATGTGCGGGCAAAGCCCGTGCAGGGGTGAGTATAAACATACTCAGTAGGCACCCCAAAAACCCAAAACAAAAGGGAGCAACTAAAAAGCAACAGTCCGCTCATCCCAGCTAGAGGGAACCCAGACGAGGGAGAAACTCTATCTCGTGACCATCCTTGGCTAAAAACAACTAGTCAGCTTTGGTAAGGCGTATGCCCATACATACACCTTGAACAATCCAGATATAATCATCTCACGCAACAAACCAGAAGAGGTACCAACCTCATCACCAACAACTGTCCACAACCAAGAGAGCACACTCCACGATCACTGTCATCCCAAATGACACTTATCCGAGAGATACACTCCATTTGGTTTTTCACAAACCCCTCAGACACTCACCCAAGTGATCACACTCGTCGGTTAGCATCTGTGAGGAAAGCTCGTTGAAACAACAGAACCACCAAACTCCTCAGATAGGGGATCACTCCTAGGTTCTTCTAGGGGATACCAGAACCCTCTCTAGTATATGAAGCTCACAGATAGGGGATCACTCCTAGGGTCTGCTGGGGGATACCACGACCCGATCTGGCATACGTAGTTCTCAGAGATAGGGGATCACACCCAATTTCCACTAGGGGATACCACAACCCGATGTAGCGCTCGACAGAATCACATCACTCAGATAGAGGAACATCGCCTGTATAAAAGTGGTCCAGATGATACTGGAACCCTATCTGGTATAACTCGTGATGTAGGGGATCGAACTGGCGATACCACAACCCAACAGAAACCACGCGCTGAGTAGGGGATCATATAACCAACGATTCTACAACCCACAATAAACCGGATACTGAGCAAGGTTTCGTATACCCTACGATGCCACAACCATATGAAGCATGGCCCACTGTGTAGGGGATCATATTCCCGATGATGCCACAAACCCTACGGGGGTAACCTGCTAGATAGGGGATCGCCGCCCATGAATAATCGGTCACAGCGATACCAAGAACTCGATCTAGGGAAAAGATGCTAGAGGATCCCGCTCTGGGCCCACTGGAGGGATGCCACAACTCAAATAGTTCAAATATCCCATCAAGAGGATCACAAACCTATAAATATGTTGTGATGCCACATGAACCCCCATGGGAACGAACCAAGGAAGTACCATCAACCAATGGTGGTCCAAAATGTCGCTAACCAGAGCGACCCACAAAAACGCCACACTGCGCACCTCCAAGGAAAAAACCGAGGCAATCATTGCGTTCTACACGGAAAACACACATGATAGGCTGTTTACTCGCCCGAAACGGAGCACCGGTGAAAAAGGAACTATTCACCGTAGCTAGCTGTGCGGGGCCCACACAACAATTCTGAAACCCATCGAGTGGACCATACCATGGTGATCACCTCAGAAAAACAAGCGGAATCGACTACTCGCTCGTCCGAAATGGACACCCGGTGAAAAAGGTAGTATTCACTGAAGCCAGCTCGCGTGGGGCCCACTCCTCGATTCTGAGACTCATCGAATGGCTCACACCATTGCGATCCTCTCAGAAAAACACTTAGGATCGACTAATCATCCACCAAAATCGGACTCCTGGTTCGAAAGCTGTGTTTTCTCTGCAAATGCCAAAAACCGACCTCATGGGGCCCACACCCTATTCTCAGTCCCAACACCCGGAAACCTACTCAAAATGTCCGCCGTACCATCAGAGTCCCAACGGCACTGACGACACGTCAAATGGACACTCCATGCCAATGTTACGACTGGTCAAAGTCGAATAATAATTAAAATATTATTATTATTCGACATTTCATGACCCCGGGCCACGGACCCAGCACATAAAATTCATGAACCTATCCCAAAAATTTCCCCTCGGTCCAAGGTTCGTGTTTCCATAGACGACATGCGAAACGGACTTCTGGTTTGTGAGATACAGCGGTTTCCGTAAAAGCCTGGCTCACCGGCCCTCCACCGCTGGCCCTGCCGGAGCCACCACGCCAGCTTGCCGGACCACCACGCCGGAGTTGCCACACCACCACGCGAGAGTGCCACCGCCGTGCTGGAGCATCACAGCCTCACCGAAAACCTGCCGGAATCGGCCTCCTTCACCGGAAAACTTCCGCGGACCGCCGGGAGCTCCCCGGTGGTCCGTTTTACGATCCGAAAGCAACTGTGCGACCCACGAGACCCCTAATACACTACTACGAGTTCGATTTAAAGAAAAAAATAGTATAAATGGGATCAAGGATTAAAACTCAAACCACCTACCTCGCGGGTGAAACGCCGGATCTTCGGGTGCAGATCGAGGCCGGTGAAACCCTGAAGCTAGATCCGCTGACGAACGTTGCAGAAAACGGACCATTCTAGCTCGAATTGATGAAGAAACAGACATGGGAGGGGGTGTCATTCCGCAGCATAGGAGATAATTGGGGGAAGATAAAATGTTTTGTTTTTTTAAATTTTTTTATAACACAACACATTTCACTCCCCACCAACTCGCCTTCGTCCGGGCTCCCGATACAAACAAAGGTAAGGTCACCCATAGGGTAAACGCACCGTTCTGGACGAAAACGGCAGACTCAAATTTGCGATTTGAGGCTCCGTTCAGATGTTATTCGAGCCGACGCTCGTAAACTAAGTTTCCATTTATTTAGGAAAATGCCCCTCGTGGCGTTTCTCACCGCAGGCCCGCGCCCGCAACTTTTACACCTCACATAGGGTAAACGACACGTTCCGGATGCAACCGTGCCCTCATATTTCCGTTCCGAGATACCGTTTAGGAGATATCACACCCCCACAATGTTCATAGTATAAAAATACTTAATATTTTGATAAAATTAATTCCAGGCACACCGGGTCTCAGAATCGCACGCCGACTACGCGCCTAACTATGGATTATTCGTAGAAATAATCAAAAGTCTGACAGGGCCAAAATCTGAGTCGCTACATCCTCCCCCGCATAGAACTTTTCGTCCCCGAAAAGCCCTAATCTCATGTGAAGCTACTGGACTGTCAACTGGGTCCCACACCAGTGAGTTCACCAACAAACACCCATGCCTGAACACATAAGTCAGAGGGACTCATTCACCACACCTAAATACTATCTTCTTTGGGCAGCACTGACTCGCTCGCACGGTTTTAATCGCGTCATAAAAATATGTCTCGGTGGGGGATGGATCTCTCTTCCTCAGACATTCGAAGCATGATGAACAACAAACACACAGTGTCTTACCAACACCCTGAAAGAAAACTCGATCAAGCAATAGAAAGGAAATGGTACCATTAAATAGTGTCTAACAAACTACTGCAATAAATAGAAAAGACACATGGCGTACCTCTATCCATCCGCGGAGCCTCCTAGTCAATAGCCTCTAGGGCATGCAGTTGTCCTCTCCCTCAGCCACCATCTCCCTGTGCTTGGTGTGGACCACCTGGGGGTGGGGGTGGTGGCATCTTATACCGCTTACCACCTCCTCCAACTACACCCGCTCCGACGCGACGTCCACCGCCCTGTGGACCTCCTTGCTTGAGATGCTGCCTCTGCCAAGGCGGTCTGTCGACCAGCTCCCTCTCTGCATCACGTTGGGTCGGACAATCCCTAGAAATATTTCCACGACCATCGCAAGCGTAACACCGCCTCTCCTAAGGCTGACCCAAACTGGCATGCGAGCCCTGTGAGCCCTAAGCCTCAGATCCTCCATCCTCAGATCGCCTCCTGAAACGTCGACCATGTCAAGACACCTAAGTCTATTGTCGGCTACAAGATGCCGATCTGACTGATGAAGTCTCAGCTTTCATGTGCCCCGCACTAACATGGGGGATCTGCTCAGCCAGAAAACACTGCACCACCAATTCTCGCTCCAGCACTCCAGTATAGGTGGGCAGGCACAAGGAAACCACACATGCTTGGATGTCCCTGCGTAAGCCCTGCTTGATGGTCCGAGACCTAAAGAACGGGTCTCAAACCATATCCAAGGAGTAGCATGACAGGTCCGTAATCCTCACCGAGTACTCTAACAAAGTCAGTCCCTCTTGCCGAAGCTGCAGAAGCTCTTGAATCCTCTCTGACCTCAGCATCACCGGATAGAACTCTTCCCCGATGATCCACTCAAACTCTGCCCACGTGAGCATCTCCTCATCATGGGACTGTGTCACCACACACCACCATCGCCTGACCGAACCATGAAGAAGGCTCACCATAAGGACCACCATCTGATCAGGAGGTGTCCTCACTAGGCGGAAAACTCGGGTGACTGCCTCAAGCCAATCATCAGCTGCCTGCGGGTCTGGATCACCCCGGAACCTCAGAGGTCGCTGCCTCTGGAACTCGTGCAGCGCACTCAGCCTGTGCGAAACCTCATTCTGCACTGCCGGAACAACCAGCTGCTCGACTGGTGGCGGCTCAACCAGCAGACCACTTGGAGGTGCAACCTCAGAACCTGCACCCTGCTCCACAGCCTCTACATGGGGCGGGTCATCAGCACAATCTTGCATTGGAACCCTCACTGGCTGTCGAATTGGAGGCATCCTGAAATATATTCAAGACACACCATAGTCGAAGAGTTTATCTGGAGAGCTGACTCAAGAAGGACAAGGAAAAACCCCAAAAACCATTCATATATGATGCATGTACCTTTATGTCCCTCCGACCAGTGTACAAATGTCCCGAGTCTAAAGGCAGGTTATCAGTGTCCTAGTGTATGGATACGTCGGCCACCGTACCAACACTGGAGTCTCTGGCCTGAAAGCCGATATCGAAACATCATAACATTGCCGCTATGCAACCCAAACCATACTCACAGCTAGACCAACTACGCTCTGAGATCCCAAAGGTGGAACCTCCTTCGATACCACTCTGTCACGACCCGGCCCAACGGGGCTCGAGATGCTACTCCCCAAGCCCGCCTCCAATAGGCTAGGGGTTGTCGTCCAACGCTGAGTAGGTTATCACACACATGGGAGACATTAGCCTAAGGTACCTGTACACACGCACCCACCACCAACACCTCCATGCAATAGTGCAGAGATATATAAAACTGAAAATAAAATGCATGCATACATCTATCCCAAACCAGAGTACAACAGAAGTACAAAAGGGTATAATAGTGCCCACCAAAACATATCTACAAAAGAGTGTCCAACCTACTCTGAAGAAGGGGAACGCTGCCACAAACACCCACTGAAAATATCCCTCGGCACTGCACCAGCAAACACCCTGGTCAGTCTCTCTCACTCATCTCCGCCTGCTCCGGGTCCTCCTGGGACTCCGTCGAAAGGCCTGTGGTATGAACAAGAAACAAACATGTGCGGGCAAAGCCTGTGCTGGGGTGAGTATAAACATACTCAGTAGGCACCCTAACAACCCAAAACAAAAGAGAGAAACTGAAAGGAAACAGTACGCTCATCCCAACCAGAGGGAACCCTAACGAGAGAAAAACTCCATAACGCGACCATCCTCGGCTAAACACAACTAGTCAGCTTAGCTCAGGAGTATGCCCATGCATACACGTTGAACAATCCAGATATAATCAGCTCACGCTACAAACCAAAATATGCATCGGCCTCATCACCAGCAACTATACACAACCAGGAGAGCACACTCCACGATCACTGTCATCCTAGATGACACTAATCCGAGAGATACACTCCATCGGGTTTCTCACAAACCTCTTAGACGCTGACCCGAGAGATCACGCTCGTCGGTTATCACTACCGAGGAAACCTCATTGAAACAAAAGAACCACCAAACACCTTGGATAGGGGATCGCTCCTAGGGTCCGCTAGGGGATACCAGAACCCTCTCCGGTATATGAAGCTCACAGATAGGTGATCACTCCCAGGATCCAATGGGGGATACCACGACCCGATCTAGCATACGTAGTTCTCACAGATAGGGGATCGCACCCAGGATCTGCTGGGGGATACCACAACCCGTTCTGGCACTCGATCGAAGCACATTACTCAGATAGAGGATCATCTCCCGTATAAAAGTGTTCACGATGATACCTGAACCATATCTTGTATAAATCGCGATGTAGGGGTTCAAACTGGTGATACCACAACCCTACAAAAACCACGCGTTGAGTAGGGGATCATATAACCAAAGATTCCTCAACCCTACTATAAACCTGATGCTGAGCAGAGGATTGTATACCCGACGATGCCACAACCCTACTGAGTGCGGCCCACTGCGTAGGAGATCATATTCCCGATGATGCCACAAACCCTATGGGGTTAACCTACTAGATAGGGGATCACCGCCCATGAATAAGCGATCACAATGATACCAAGAACCCGATCCAGGTAAAAGTTGCTAGAGGATCCCGCTCCGGGCCCACGGGAGGGATGCCACAACTCTAACAGTTTAAACATACCATCGAGAGGATCACAAACCTAAACGGAGGCCGTGATGCCACACGAACCCTCGTTGAAACGAACCATGGGAGTACCTTCAACCACTTCATGTCGAAAATGTCACTTACCCGAGCGACCCACAACAACGCCACACTACACACCTCCAAGGACAAAACCGAGGACACCATCGCGTTCTACGTGAAAAAAATGTAGGATATTCTATTTACTCGCCCGAAACGGAGCCCCGGTGAAAAAGGAACTATTCACCGTAGCTATCCGTGTAGGGCCCACACAACGATCCCGAAACCCATCAAGCGGACCATACCACAACGATCCACTAAAAAAAACAAGTGAAATCGACTACTCGCTCGTCCGAAACAGACACCCTATGAAAAAGGTACTATCCACTGAAGCCATCTCGGGTGGGTCCCACGCCTAAATTCTGAAACTCGTAGTACTGTTCACACTATTGCGATCCTCTCAAAAAAACACACAGGATCGACTAATCATCCGCCAAAATCAGACTCCTGGTGTGAAAGCTGTGTTTCTCAGCAAATGCCAAAACCTAGCCTCGTGGGGCCCGCACCCCTTTGTCAGTACCAACACCTGAAAACCAACACAAAAAGCCCGACGTTCCATCAGGGTATCAATGCCACAGATGGCACGTCAAACAGACACCGAATGCAAAAGTTAGGGCCGGTCAAAGTCGAATAATAACGAAAATATTATTATTATTCGACTTTTTGTGACCCCGGGCAACTGACCAAGCACGAAAAATTCCTGAACCTATACAAAAATGGTCCCCTCGATCCAAGGGTCGTGTTTCCTCAGACGGCATGTGAAACAGACTTCTGGTTTGCGAGATACAGTGGCTTTCGTAAAAGTCTAGCTCGCTGGCCCTCTACCGCGGGCCCTGCCTGAGCCCCCGCGCCCCCTCACCGGACCACCACGTTGGCCTCACCGGACCCCCGCGCCGGAGTGCCGCCGCCGCGCCGGAACGCCGCCGCTTGCCGGAAACCCGCCGGAATCGGCCTCATTCGACGGAGAACTTCCGCGGACCGCCGGGAGCTCCCCGGTTGTCCGTTTTTTTATCCGGAAGAAACAACGCGACCCTCGGGACCCCTACTACACTACAACTTTTTCGATTTGAAGAAAAAAATAGCAGAAATGGGATCAAGGATTAAAACTAAAACTACCTACCTCGCGGGCGAAACGCCGATGCCTCGGGTGTAGATCGACGCCGGCGATGCCCTGAAGCTAGATCCGCTGACGAACGGTTCCGAAAACGGACGATTACAGCTCGAATTGATGATGAAATGGACGGGGTAGGGGGTGTCGTTCCACTGCATAGGAGATAGGGGGGGAGATGAAATGTTTTTTTTATAACACAACACATTTAAGTCCCCACCAACTCGCCTCCGTCATGGCTCTCGATGCAGACCATGGTAAGGTCACCCCTTGGGTAAACGCGCAATTCTGGATGCAATGGAACACTCAAATATGCGATTCAAGGCTCCGTTCAGAAGTTATTCAAGCCAACACTCATAAAATAACTTTCCATTTATTTACAAAAATGCCCCTGGTGGCGTTTCTCATCGCAGGCCCACGCCCACAAAGTTTCCACCATTCCTATGGTAAACGACACGTTTTGGACACAACCGTGCCCTTGGATTTCCATTCTGAGATACCTTTTTGGAGATATCACACCCCCGCAACATGCATAGTATAAAAATAATTAATATTTTTATCTAATTAATTTCGGGCACACCGGGCCTCGGGATCGCACGGCGTCTTCACGCCTAGATCTAGAATTATTCGTAGAAATAATCCAATGTCTGACCGGGCCAAAATCCGAATCGCTACAATCCCTTTGGGTATAATCTGTTACAACAAATCCTTTTGGCTCCATCCAAAAGGTGTTACCCGATTAATATGTAACATCTTCCCACATGTCCTTTGATTCATTTTCATTATCTACCCCATAAAACTCTGTCTATAATATTATTATATATTAAATTCACTATATTAAATATACTAAGATTTTTTACTTAAATTTATCGATCTAAACATACACAATCCTCAATCCAATGGGTAATGAACATATAATTTATCTGTATTGAGAACCACTTCTTCATAAAATGATGATTGTTCATTTTTCCATTACAAGCTATAATGGTGACCATTATGATTGAAAATATGTTTATATATAACATATTTTATATTTATAATTTATTTATGATTCTTTAATTTTTATTTAAAACATACCATTATTCTTTCCATCTTATGTAAATCCAATAATTTGGTTTGACGAAGTGTGGACCACATCCCCCTTAAAGCGATATGTTCCATTCATACACCTCACAAATTGTATTGAGGATGATTTTAGTGAATATATATGATATATATGATAACATAATTCTTTTATAATTGGTATAGTTATATATATATATATAGACACATATAGGTCATTTACTTTCTTTCTCTCAACACTGCAATTAAAAGGAAATAGCGTTTTGGCATATGCATGACCTACCATCTCTATGAATGGCGTATTCCATTTCACACATATATATTATATATATTATTGTAATAAAAATATAATATATTTAAATGATATTAATATAAAGGTTTAAATTTTGTAATCATGATATATGTTTAAGGACCAACAATATATCAAATCCGGACACATACAAAATAACAAAATGAATATTACATTATGTGAAACCAATACATAGAATGGATTACATCTTGGAAATATATGGTAATAATCATACTCTATATGATATTATATGTCATAATATTGTTCTTTAAAATATTTATAAATAATTTATAATTATTTTATATGTTTTTTCAATGAGTATAATGAGAGTAAAGAGATAAGGTAAGTGGATTTTAATCACTTTTTTTTTCTATGGGATACATGCTATGTTCTCCCCTCTTTCCTTTTTCTTCTATATTTACTACCCATTATTGTATGATATTTATATTAAAATTAAATTAATTTTATTAACATATACATTTTATTTTCTTTCTTTCTTGGGGTTTAGGATTCAATAGTTACCATATCAGAAAAATAGTTTTGTCTTAATTTTCCTATATTAGGACTCATGTTTTTTTATGAACATAAATTATATTTAGAGTTGTATATAATTAAAATTTTCATGTTATTAAATTAAATTAATTTATTTCATGATATTTTGTGCTTCATGTAATTTAAATTTCTAACCTGTATATTATTATCTTAATTTACCTAGTTATAAGATTGTTTTGAAACAATTTTATCTATTTTTGAGATTCTTAATGATTATGATTCATTAGTGAAATATTATTATCTATTTTTCAAGAAAAATAATGAGACTACTTATTCCCTTTTAATTCAATGTATATCCATATATCAGTACAATTTTCCAGTCTTTGGTACCTAAGATATGTAAAAAGTTTTTTACTTAAAATTTGACATTATTTCTCTCTTCGGGAAGAAATTCATTTTATTTCAAAAACCATGATTTAAAAAATTATATCAACTGATCATTGAAGAGATTTTTCATGGAGAATAAATTTTAAAAAATATATGGTTTTAAAATCAACCTTTATATGTTTTCAAAGCTATTTTGATTTAATGGTGTTTACAAAAAATATATTCAATCTTCTTTTATAAGTTTTCAAGGAAAATGGTTTTCAAAATAATTTTCAATGTATATTTATATGTTTTAAAAGATTTTTAAAATGTGGTTTTCAAAAGGTATTCATTGTTTATTTATATTTATTTAGTATATTTTATAAGATATTCATTTCATAAATATTTCAATCTACTTTTATATGTTTTAATTTAAAAATGGTTTTCAAAACGTTTCATTTTTAAAAAAATCATTTATCCAGAAAAAAAGATATTTTACCCAAGAAATTTTTTCAAAACATATTTCCAAATAATTTTCCATCTATGATGACAACTGATGATATTACTAATTCAATTATAGGAATTTATCTAATGGTTCCATTCTTATAATTTCTATGAATGATTAATGATTTAATGTCATAATGTATTACAAATTGATTCTCCGCGACGAGTTATATACTTTGAAACAAGCTTCAATTCATGGGTTATGCTTTCATGAAGTGATTATGAGACTTATATGTTTTCAATGTTTGAGATTTGATGAAATATTAATGATTCTTATTTTAATTAATGAGTTATGATTTGAGGTATATAAAACCTATGTTTTTATGGGTCAGGATATGATGAATGTTATATATTGTAGAACATGAATAAATGATATTATAACGAGTTGAGTGAGATATAAATATCATTATAATTTATTGGTTAATAATAAATGATTTATGAGATCAAGGGGGTCAATGGAGGGAATATCAGGCCCCCAATAATAGGGTATATGGAAATAAATAAAATAACCAAGAGAATATGGTAAAAAACAGGAAATACTATGAAAAAAACAAGAGGGTATATGGGAAGAAATACTAAACCCAAAATAAGAGGTTACATTGTTGGAAATAAAGGTCCTAAAATAAGAGGTTATATATTAGTAAATCCCAATACTAAAAAACAAGAGGGTACATGTGAGGAGATCCCAATCCTGAATTAAGATAGCACACATGGGGAAATATCAAGCATGAAATAAGAGAGAACACTTGAGGAAATCCCAATACTGAAATAATAAGTTATACCAGAGTAAATCTTAAGACCAAAACAAGATGGCACATGGGATGACATCCCAATCCTGAAGCAATAGGGTGCATGTGAGGGCATCCTAAGAATGAAACAAAAGGGTTTCTAGAAGGGAATCTGAATCCTGAAACAAGATTGTACATCGGAGGGAATACCATGTCTGAAGAAGGTAAATGGGTGATTAACCAAAGCCTAACATGTTATGAAGGACATTGTAGGTTTCCTTGACATATTTTTTTTATGTGTTTTCCACAATTACATGTTTTATTCCGATTTTATGCATTCTTGGATTATGTTCTTTATTTCCATATTCATAATTCCTTATGAACATCTAATATTTTTTTGATCTCTAATATGTATGTTACAATATAAAAATGTTATTCCCAAGTTCCATTCCTTTTTCATGTTATTATAATAAATTTACTTTATTCTCCCTTATTGAGCATCTGAGCTCACCAATATCTTATTTTTCTATCCCCAAGGTTATGAAGAATGGTGTAAGAAATAATTAAAAATGGTAGAGATATTTATGGGAGATGTGGAAGGTCTTTCACCAAGATAAAATATTTTGATTCCATGTTTCCAAAGAATCTAATCCAATATGGTCCTCAGGAATTTATTTTTGTAATGTATTGAATATTCATCTGAAAATATATAATATACATGTATGAAAAGCTTGGATATATATAGTTGGTATCAATGTAAATGTTTAGTCAATATTTGGAATCCTCAATGGGAAATACTTTAGTGATATATCTATGTATTTTTCTAATGATATGACTATGTTTGAATCAAATTATAAGAATAAGGATGAGTTAACATATTTGAAAATATATTGGAATTTCAGTAAAGGATAAAGTATTTTTGTTCAAAAAAATACATCATTGTCTTGATACTACTTGTTTATGTGTCTCTGGAATAGAATTACTTAGGGGTAACCAATCCAACAAGATGTCCCGAGCCTAACCTATTGTAATATGGTGGATGACAATGGACTTTACTGCATACCTGGTTTGACACTCCAAGGGGACATTCTTTGAGAATTCAAAATCACTTCGAGAACCATCACGAACTATTTTAATAGATGTTATATATGAATAACATAGGATAAACTTAATATATCATTTTTTTGAGAATGGTGTGACAGTTTAGACATCATTTAATTGGTTTCAATGACTATGTGGTTCCTCACACTATTTGTTTTATTCAATTGATGGAAACTAAAGGAAGCATGTTAATAGTGAATGCAATGGAAAATGAAGTGATTGTCATCCAAAGAAACCAAATTCTATTTGATAATGAATGAAATATCTAATTTTTATTATCACCAAAATTTCTCAAGTTATGAACCATGATGGATTTCCAAATGAGAAAAGGGGGGAACAACTTTCTATAGAGTCATTTATGAGGTAAAACCATCTTTCAGTGGGTATCCTGATCTACATATTTCTGAATAATGGATTTGTACCTATGAAAAGAAATTTTACATTTTCCAGTGTTCAGAACATGAGAAAGTAATTCTAGCTATTTATCAGTAAGAACATGAAGTTGATCAGTGGTAGACTCTAATCAAGAATATGACGTGGCTTGGAGAAATTAACTCAATGTTTTTTGATGAGTTCAAAATATTATTTTTTTAATAATTACTTTACATTGATTCTTTAAATGGAGATCGAAAATGAATTCATAGAGCTCAAGAATAATTATGACGAATCTATTTGGTCTCATGAATAAAATTTAACAATTCTTATGAGGCACTATTCTTGTAATATCATTCAACATGAAAGAAAAATTGATCAGTTCTTTGTTGTTCTGAAACCTAAATTTTGAAAGGCCTTGGATAAAGGAGTCTTTAACATTTCTTGAGAATTGTATACATGTGCTACAAATTTAGAAATGTATGTTAGAGTTGTGCATCAAGGTAATTATTTTTACGAGAAAACGAAGATGGAGTTCAAAGAAAAATCTAACAACCATGGTGAAAATAAAATCAACCATCAATAATGCACAAATTATTGGAGGAAACATGGAGGTAATTGTATTAAGGAGAACAATAAATGTTTTAAGTGAAGAAAGGAGGGTCATCGAGTAGATTAATGTTAAAATGAAGAGAGGAAGTAAGATAATGATACAAATATTGAGAAATACAAATAGAATGCATCTCCCACACATTAGTTTTCCAATAGCATAGTGTTTGTCAATTACACTAAAATGTTTCCTAATCTAAGGAATAATGTTAATGATATTCCTCAAAAACCACTAAAGTCAATGGTCAAAGGGAAAACTTGCGTGATCTTAGTGGATAATGTGAACCATGATAATTATGAAGTACATATCCTTCCATCCATAGTTGGGAAATTTCTAATTGATATTGAATTAATAATCCCTATGAAATTATTATTGGTCATACATTGGGGAGATTTCATGTGATTATATTTCCCTAGATGGATTAGGGAATAATAAAATAACATTTGATATTATATTAGTACAATAATAGACCATAGTGTCTAATAATAATGTTTTTTGTTTATGATAAGATATTATTATTAGAGTCAATGGGGGATTATATTTTCAAATGTTACATGGTAAAACATTATAGAATGTTTAAGTTAATCATTAGTTGAAATCATTATGATTAAGGAGATATCTTACCATATGAGGATTTATGCAAATTGGATAGCCTTTTCAAACTACCTTGTGTTGATAATAACTGATTGGACGGTATATCATGTGTCTCAGGATCTGTTAGTACTTCAGTAATAAAAAATTCACAATTTTTTTTAAAAAATTGGTAATGTTGTTCGATGAAATATCAAGGTGTGTTGTTTTACTGAATTCATGCATGTATATATTTTCTTGAAAATTATTTAACATTAAGAAATTGGATCTTCAAACAAAACTTTTTTTCATAGTAATTTCACTACCAAAAAATCACAAGGTCCCATAGTTAATCTCAGATTTATGGATTTCTTATTGTCAACATTCTCCTAACCTCTTCTCGATCACTCTCCATCAAAACTTGAAAGTATGATTTTTCTTGCGTGTCAATTTTTTCACTTCCCAACTATGTTCCCTAATGTGTAAAACAAGTTATATGTAACTTTGGGTAACTGTATATTCCCAAAATTTCCTTTTTAAGGGAAGTTATAATATTCATTTTTATGATGTAGGTTTCGATGTATAAAGATTTCAACTATTAAACCTTCAATATCCCAGATGAATTTTGAGAGAGAAATTCATTTTTATGGGGTACAATGTAATACCTATAGATTTTATGATTTTTTTTTCAAAAAAATTTACCATTTTGATATTTTTGTATTTCACACAACACTAGAAATAGTTCATTATATATATATATAAAGAAAAATTCAAACATTACATCAACATGACACTGAATTTGATTACGCTATAAGAAATAACAACGTGGATGGTGCTACAAGCAATACCGACATGGCATGTGGTTCCACAAGTGTAGGAAACATTATTTAAATCAGATATTTATTATTTTTTACATCATTTTTTAGTAGAATAAATATAAGGTTGTGTTATAAATATTTTTTTAACATCAGTTATTTTAAAAATGATGTAAAAAATCATAAATATGAATAGTTTTTCACGTTGATTCATAAACAACAAACCTGAAAACCCTTCGAAGGATCGATTTATTATGTTGGTTATTTAATAACTGACATGGAATATAGTTTATTATGTTAGTTATTAAATAAAAAAAGTGTTATATAGTTTATTACGTCAGTTATGTAATAACTGACTTAATATATCTCCCCTCTAGATCTTTTTTCACATTTGTTATTCAATAAACAAAGTGAAAAACGTTATACTATGTCAACGATGTAATAATCAATGTAATAATATTTACCCAAGCATTTATTATGGTGGTTAAAAAAATAGCAATGTAATAACCTGTTTGGGAAGTGGTTTTCACATTGGTTGTCGTATAACTATTGTGAAAATAGATATACATCATCAGTTATTAAATAATTTATGAAAACCCATTCACAAAGAATTTATTACGTTGGTAATAAAATAAATGACATAAAAACCAATTTTTTTATAAAAAAGTGAAACCATTATAATTTTCTACCAAATTAGACATGAAACAAGCCAAAACCAGAGCAATAGTAGACCAAAACCAGAATAAAACCCGGCCAGAATCCAAACACAGAAAACATCAAAATTTGACAAAAAAAAGAAGAAACCGAGAAAAATTAAACACTCAAATATATAACATTAAAAACGTACGATTTCAACTACAAAAACATAAATACAACCAAAATAACTACCAAATAAAAAATTACAGTTACAATATTCAAATTTACAGTTTATATTACAAACAAACTAAAATTTAATTAAAAATGTAAAATAATTTGACCATTTCACTTGTAATTGTTTGACCTCATGAGCATTATAGGGTTGAGGGTCATAAAATAGCTAGAAATAAAATGTAATTTAGTGAACATGTATAATGAATAAATCAAATATAATATTAAAGAAATTTTTATGATGAAATCTAACATGTTCAATGTTAATTATTGTTCTAGTTATAATTGTTTCAGACATAAATGTTAACATATAATATCCGAATTTGATGATGCCTTATTATTTATTACAATTCTGTTTAATTGAGTTTCAATTCAAAATATCATTTTTATGTAATACATCGAACAGTACAATTAAAAAAGAATATCTACCTTTACTTATAGATATTTGATATTGGCACTATTTTTCATTGTGTTTTTTTCGAAAGTATTCCCATCCACTATTATAAAATTCTAAAATGGGATAAATTTAATATTAATTATAATATACCCAACTATTATGAAATTGATACTCACTTTTCAAATATATTCTTAAAACTTCCTCGCACATCGCCATGGATAGAGAATATTCAATATAGCATTTTCTCCCTTAGACCAAAAACACCTAATATCCAATGATCCATGATATAAAAGAGAATTTATTGTTATTTGGGTTTTATGTTAAAATATAATGAACACATTGCTAGATATATGTTTCATTCCTCTCACAAAAGCATCATCCAACATTGTGGGATTATATTCTGTTCAAATCATTCAGTAATACAATGTGTTATTTCTTCCTCATCCAATGCATGTGCTTCAGGGGAAATCATATGTGGGTCCATGAATCAATATAACTCTGTCCGATTATTCTTCTCACACATGTTATAAATATACCTATTAAAAAACAGACACAAGTATTCATTATATTAAATTTAATATAGGGAATGGTGTTGATACTTACATGGAAAAAAATTTCACTACTTTTATGCCCAAATTATCTCTAGTAACAAGCTCCATGATATTATTTTCCACAATCCAAACATTTATTGCACATCCCCAAAAATGATCATCCATTAGAAACCAATAATTATCTTCCAACAAGTTTGAATATCTTAACAATCTGTTAAGTCTACAAGAATCTGAATATGATGTCATTCACATTGGTCTTTGTTGTTATTTATAGATTATTTCATTACCTCTGAAGTATTCCTATAAATAAATAGAAAAATATATGGGTTTTAAAATGTTAAAACAACTTGAATAAAAAATAAAATAATACATGAAATATACATACCTCTATAGTAATGAGTCATAGAAGTCTTGATGGGAAAAAAATTGTGGTTGATACTATGTCAAACTATCGTCACCTCATTTTTTGGTAATGGTACTCGAGTTAATCTATATATAATTTCATGTTCATTGAACCTAAGATGATCTACCTCTATGTATTTTTTATGAACTATATCTCTTATACAATATACCAGCCCATATGTAACTATATGATTATGGCGATCATCAACATACAACTCAGAATAAGTAGAAAGTTGTGGCAGATGAGTAGGATAAAAATGGCGTATGTAGGCTGAGGTGGAGGATAAATAATGGGGTCTGGATGTTTGGGAGTGGGAGAAACTAGCGGAGGTAGATGATACATAATGGGGTCTGCAGGTGTAGGTTGAGGAGTGGGAGCTGTAGTCTCAAATTTTCTATTATTTTCTGTAAACATATAATGTACTGATACTCTAATATTTTCCTCTATCGTTGTATTAATATGATGAACTTCAAGATCTAATGATTATAATTTTTTAATTAACACTGTCAATGGAAAAATTTTAGGAATGTGGAAACAGTTTTCTTACTAATACACCCATGAGGAATCCTCACACATGACTAGGGTGTTCATCCATTCCCAATACTGTAGATAAAATATCTTGCCTCCCAGCCACTATAAATACCCCTAGTGTGTTCTGCTCCACTATATATTCATCTATTAATTAAATTAACATTTCATTAATGATTCAAATTATAAAAAGAATAAAATTAACTTAAATAATTAAAATAAATATCATACAATCCTCTTAGCTACGATTCATGATTCTTCTGGAAGAAATTTCCCCTTTTTCCAAATCAGGAACTATTCCATTTTTCATTTCTAGATAGAGGGGATGGTGGGGAAACCACTCTTGATATTGAATATTCAACTCTATGTTTATTTAATTTTCCTTCCATCATGTATTCTTCCAATAAACTATACCCTCCCCAATATAAACAATGAGGGTATACATTTTTAAATTGGATATCCTGAAGAGAAGACCTTGTTAGATATAAATTAAGAATAAGAAACCAATAATATAAAAATAATAATATAATTCATATAAAAAATTTATAAAAATTTACATTTCCCTTATTTAAAATTCATCTTTTCTTCTACTTTAAACAAATTGATTCTGTGTGTCTTCGTCTATGAATGGATATATATGACATGTAGTGTCATGTTTCCTATGAAAAAGAAGAAATCAGACATGAGGGTTGATTTGAAATCCCTATATCTCCTAGAAGACATCGATAAACATTTCCTCCCAACACTTCCAATGTTAAGAATATCAAATTTCATCTGATAAAAAATATGTAAAACATATTGTACTAAAAATATTTAATGATTAGTCAAACAATAGAAAAAGATCATACCCAAATTGTCTCCCATAAATGAGATTTTATCCCTTTTTTGACACTTCTCCAATCGTTATACAAAATGCATACATTTCTCATACCATGATTTTATACCAAACTCGTAAAATCATTTGTATTTGGACATCTAGGAATATCATTCTCATCAAACTCAATGAGTATCCTTTGGTACAAGATATGAGAATGTGATAATATTGCTAAATGTCTATAACCAATTTAACCAACTCATGAAAACTTTTTTTGTTATGGTAGTATATGGGGATGATTGGCAAAAAATAGTAGAGGATTTGAATGTTCCCCCGTGAGGTATGATCATGAAGCTTAACTCCAAAATCATGTGGTTGATCAACTGATTGACCTATAATTATCAATCCAATAAAAAAATCAAAACATTAGGTAAAAAATATAAAATATAAATATGAAAATTCTAATAAAATCAAAAAATGAAAATCTAAAGTAATTTATGTAATTGTAAACATATTCAGTATAGTAAGCATGTTAAAAATGGTAGTGATTTAAAACATGGTAGTGAAATTTTCATTGAACTATTTCAATAAATATATGAGTAATTTAATTGTAAACTTTGATAAACTATAGTAAATATGTACACTTGGTAAACATGGTAAAGTAAATGTCATTCAATAAGATCAATATATATATAAGATACGTAGTGGTAATCATGATAATTTATACTAAACAAAATTACAATAATCAAACATTTCAATTTATATTTTTTATTATGTGTCTTAATAATGAAAAAAATTACAAAATCTAACATTTTATGAAATTAATAAATATAATAAAAAAATTAACATATGTTACATGAAATATTAGAAATGTACAAATGGGCTATTTAACCAAATTCAACAATCATGATAATTCCTTATGGAACAAACAATGTCTTCAACATGCTCATCATTATTTTCTACTAATCCTCCCATGGATGTCAGTATCTAACATAAATCATCATTTTATCAAGTTGATCATCTAAAAAAATGTTATTCTCTTGTAAAACAATAGACCACTGCATATATAATTATCAACATCATAAAAAATCTATTTTTCATGTGTTTTCATTATAATAGAATCTACTGTATCTTCTAATCAATTCATATTATCAATTGCCATTCCAAATTCATCGTGAATGACACTATTGTTACTAATAAAACATTTACAGTTAAAAACAAGAACATTATTTTTAGAGTAATCAACCTCCCATATTTCATCAATGGCTCCATAATATGCACTTGATACTGAATTTGGGTTTTTGTCTTAAGAAATGTTAAAATGAAATTATTCTACAAAAACATATACACCACGATTCTAAACTACACAAATGTTGTCTTGAGATTTCATATGAAATGTATAGCCATTAAAGTCATACCCAGACCATGTTATCAAATTTATACATGGAACACCAACTAACTATCTTAATTCCTCTAATAATTGTGAGATTAAGGAAAGGTCTTTCAAAAGAATTGAAAAAATGTTTTTTTTGTGCTAATTCCAAATCCACATTTCTTTCTTTTTTGGATGACATTTTTACAGCTCATGAATATGAAATGTGATATACGGTTTATCAATAACTATGTTATTAAAAATGTACAATTATACCTTCTTTATCGATTAAACAGACAATGATTTGACTTTAGAGACATGAATCCCCTTTCACTCTTATTAACTTGTCCATGGTGAGATAGAGGAAAACCTATGTGCTCTGCCACATCTAAGAAGCTCATACAAAACATCAAAATCTTCTCAAAAAAAGTTTTTAATAATGGAGGCTTCAGGTAGATATGGATTCATTAAATACCCCTTCAATATTTTTATATACCATTCAAAAGGATACATCCAACTATGATATACCAGTCCACAAAACATTATTTCTGAAACATTATGAACCATTATATGCACCATTATATCAAAAAAGATAGTGTAAAATACATTTCATATTGACCGAATTATAGAAATTGCGTCATATTAAAAAAAATTCAATGTATTCACATCAATCACCATATTACAAATTGAATTGAAAAAATAACACACCTTCATTATAGTCTTTCTCACGTGGATGGGAAATATTCCACACCATGTCACTGTTAGAAGTAGTTGCATTATGACGTGGTAATAATGAGATTTCATACCTATCAACTTCAAATCCTTTAAAAAGAAACAATTTTTTACAGTTGAAGAATGACCTTGAGTTACATTAATATCATGAAGACACTAAAAAAAGATAATTTTACCTCTCTTGGATTATGTTTGACAAGCTGTGGGAAGAAATTTTCATCTTATATTATGATTGGGAGATAACTACATACATATTCCCATTTATTATAAGTCTAATATGTCATTCAACCCATATTTATCCTTTCCGTTAATACCTTCAATTTCCAATCAAACTGTGGAATATATTATTTTCCACATGCATAAAATCAATATTATGTTTCTCTCCTTTATATATCAAATATGTTTGCTCAAAAATATTGATATTTTCTTCCAAATATGTCTATCATTACTTGATTTATGTTTCTTTCCCAATGTCATGTAATGGTTTTTCTCCCTATCAAAATAGACATCATGGGATAAAGGTTTCTGAGCATTATCAAATTCATGTGATCCATTGAATGCCTTTTTTAGTCTCATATATGAGTGATCTATAGGGAAAAAATTCGATGAAAGATGTATATTATTTTCCTTCCATGATGAAATGGACAATGTGAAGTCTGTTGCTCACAAATTGGACATGCTTTAACCCCCTTAACACTTTATCCAAAAAACAATCCATACAATGGGAAGCCATTTATAGTGAACATAAGCAGTGCATGAAGATGAAAATATACGATTTTATAATAATAATACAACCTAATACCATCCTCCCATAAAAGATTCAAATCGTCAATAAATGGTGATAAGGAAGAATCAATATCCTATTCAAGTTTCTTCTGAATAGAGATCATTATACACTACATTAGATATATTCACATCATACAAACTTCTAGAGAGAGGTTTTAAATTACTAATAAAATAGACCATGAACTATGTGTGCAACTGAGGGTTCGATATTGATTCATTCCATTTGTTCACAACACAAGTCTAAGATTTCCAATTTTATTTCTGAATATAGGATACTACTCATCAATTTTCTTCCATTGTTGACAATCTGTTGGATGGCGTATTTTTCCATCACTTATACACTCATCAGCATTACATGATTACCATTTTTCATCATGTTAATTAGATAATAATCATTTAATATGATGAATTATAGGATGATACCAAAATACCTAGGTAGGGAAATCTGTAATATCTACATACACCTGTGATTTTTTTATCAACTTATAATATTATTTCCTATATTTAGGAAACTCTGACATAAATTCATATTAATTCCTATATATCACACATTCATTCGGACAAGAATGTATTTTCTTGTATCCCAATCCCATTATGCATAATATTTTCATGTCCTTATAATGTGTATTAATGAGATCATTGTCTTTTGGAAGAATTTCATTAAACAATTCTAGCATCTCTGTAAAACTTTTGTCACCCCATCCATGTTTTTCCTCCAGGTTAATCAATTTTTAAATGACGAATAAAACTATAAAATCCATAAAACCAGGATATAATGGTTTTTCAGTATTAACATACAGATGTGAAAATTTCAGTTCTCTATCAATTTGCACTTCTGCAATATCACATATCATTTTTACAATTCCATCCGAGTTACCATGTTTAAAATCATCATCATTAGTAGATATGATATTCTGTCTGGTATCACCATATCAATTCCAAGGGCTAAAACTCAGATTAAAACCATAACAAAACATATGATCATTAATCTGTCAACTTTACAACTACTTCATATTCAAACATTTCGGGCATGGACCTAAAAAATATCTTTCCTTGGATCATTTTTTAGCAAATTCCTAAAAGGAATCAACACATTCCTCATATTCATTACTTATTTGATGTTCCATAATACAACTTTGAATCATTATTTCCTATAAAAAAATAAAAATTATAAATCTAGTTATGATTAGCCAAATTTATATTTAAATGGATAATAAAAAATCGGAATGTAAAATAATTTTGAAATATAAATCAAATATATGAATACTTGAAAAAGATATTCCTGGAAATAATTTTAAAAAGAACATATAATTCGATGTAATCGTTTTATATTCATAAGAAAATCATTTTAAGACTGTAAAACTTTCCAATATTGATCATTATATAATAGTATAAATTCATCTTGGATCCTTTTTTCTTAAGTTACATAATGAATACAACCTTGTGCAACTGCATACCAAATTCACCATTATGTAATCATGAAATTTGAAGTATACATATTAAAATATGTAAACATTCACTACTGAAAATTACACATATCCCAATGTTTTGAAACATTTTATATTTCCCTGAATTCCATTAGGTTGGACAATCCACATTGTTTCACAGACCATTCGCATGGTGGTCTTTCCAGTTTCCCTAAACCAACGATTCTATAGGAACCATTGTTATTGACTCTCCGATGTTAATATATGCCAATAGTTTCAATTAAACCATTGGTATAAATGCTATCTAGCATATAATCTATTCCAACAGTTTCATGGAATATCATGGGATATATGTATACCAACGGTTTATGAATTATTGGAATACACACTATAGTATTTAATAAATTACTACGGGGGTTGGTGGGAGGGGGCCATCCAGGGGGTGGGGGGACGTCCTTGGGGTGAAGGGTTATCATGGGGGGTGGGGGTTCTCAGGTGGAGGGATGGTGTCCAGGGGGTTGGTTGGGGTGTTTAGGGAGTCAGGGGTGTCTAGGGGTGCGAGATGTCCTAGGGGTTGGGGGTGTCCAGGGGCATCTAGGTGGCGTGGGGCGGTCCAAGGGGAAAAGGGTATCCCAAGGGTGGGTGGATTTCTAAAGGGTTGGTTATCTAGGGGAGTGGGGGGGCTTTCCAGGTAGGGTATTGGTTATCAAAGGTGGTAGGGGTGTCCATTGGGTTTCCAAGGGGGTGGGGTAGTTTGCAGGGGTCAGTGGGATGTCCAAGGTGTTAGGGGTGTCTACGGTTGTGGGGGTTGGCAATGGGGGTGGTGGTGTCTAAGGGGTTGGGGTGTCTAGGGGGTGGGGGGAAGTCCAAGGGTGTTGGGTGTGGATAGGGGGTGGGGGATGTCCATGATTGGGGAGGTGGGTTGTCCACCGGGATGGGGGAGTCTAGTGGGGTGGGGGCGGGCAATCATGGGGGGTGGGTGCGGTGTTTAAGGGGTGGGGATGTTCTAGAGGGGGTGGATATCTAAGAGGGTGGAGTTATCAGGGGGTGTGGAGTGTGTCCATGGGTTGGGTGTCTAGGGGGGGTTAAGGGGATATCCAAGGTGTGGGTGAGTCTATGGTGTGTGGGTGTATACAGAGGGTGTGGGGCCTATCTAGGGGGTGGGGGTGTTCATGGGGTGGGAATGTCTAGGGGGATGGGGGGTCTAGGTGGGTGGTGGGGTATCCAAGGGATTGGGGGTGTCCAAGGGGGTGACTAGGGGTGAGGGGGTTGTCCAAGGGGGTAGGGGTGTCTAGGGGGTGGGGGTGGATATCCCTAGGGGTGTCTGTGGGTTGGGTGGCTATCCCGAGGGGAGAGGGGTGTCCAGGAGGTGGGGGACTATCCAGTGGGTCGGGGTAGTGGGGGGTATCCATGGGGTGGGGGGGATATCTCGGGGTGAAGGGGCAGTCCAAGAGGGTAGGGTTGTCTGGGGGGGGGGTTATAAGGAGATGTGGGGCTGTCCATTGGGGTAGGGGTGTCTAGGTGGTGGGGTGTCCATGGAGAGAGAGCAATACAAGATAGTCACCGGTGTATATGGGGTGGGGTGTCTAGTAGGGTCCATGGGTGTGGGGATGTCCATGGGGTGGATTAGTGTCCGGTAGGTGGGGTGGTGTCCAGAGGGTGGGCATTGTCTATGGGAGTTCGAGTGACTAGGGGGTGGGGTGTGCGCTATCCATGGGGTGGTGGATGTCCATGGTGGTAGGGTTGTCCAGGGGGTTGGGTGGGGTATCCAGGGGCTGGTGGGGCTGTCGAGGCAATGTGGGATCTCCAGGGGGTGGGGGTGTCTAGTAAGGTGGGGGTGTATAAGGAGGTGGGGTGTCTAAACAAGATTATTTTTAAAGAGGATGGTAGAGTAAGGATGCTTAGATTCAAACACTAAATATTAAGTATTATCATATAATGAAAATTATCATATTGAATATAACAGAAATTTTAATTTGAATATATTATCAAAATTATGAAATAAATAATGATATAATTATTGATGGTAAAAAATTGTATTGAATAACTTCCTTGGTTGTAAGGTTATTGGGCAGAACATGCACACTAATTATATCACGGTAGGAAAAATATGGATGTACATGAACACGCAGATGCTAGAACACACATGGTAGAAACAGAAATCATAGATCTTTCATGATAACACTACTATGGTTTATTTTACCATAAAATAACTTATCCTGGTATAATAGAACACTATGACACTTACCATAATAGAAAGAAAAATGGTATAAAAATAATATATAAAAACATTAATTTAGGGATTCATGAAATATAATGAATAATACAATGTTTTTTTAGGCTTACTTGAGTGCTGCGAGTCGACATGGTAGATCTAGTTATAATAATGATGATGAATGATGTTGGAAGAATGTGGCTTGAGGGCATGACATCAAAGAACCCTTTGTGGTTCTACGTGTGAAAGAGACGAGTCACAGGATTCTTGATTGATGATAATATAATGAAAAAATATGGGGCCGATAAATCATTTAAAAGCTTCATCACATCGGTTGTTTAACAACCAATGTGATAAATTGTTTTTTAGGATTATAATTTTTTTTATTTAATTACTGATGTTGAAAAGCATTTATATCATAAGTTATAAAATAACTGATGTGATACATCTCCGATATTTAATTTATAACATTGGATATTTTATAATCAGTGTGATAATGCACCAATATTTGATCACAAACATCGGTTATGAAATAACCGAAGTGAATGATCAAATATATGTATATTTTATGTCGTTTAAAAAATAAATGACATTATAAATCGATTCTCGGTACATTACCATGTCCATTTTAAAATAAAGGACAAGGAAAACCAATTTTACAGCTTTGTAGGTTAGTTATATAAAACATATGTTGTAAATGTTTTTTCACTAGTGCACCAACAACACCAACACGGTGTATGTTACACTCAACACCGATGTTTCTACGAAACATCATTTTGTTGTTATAATTATTTAAATGATATAATTATATCCTAAACATTAAACATTGTAATATTAATATTAATAAATACATTTAAAATGTTATTTATAAAATTTTTATATATATAATGCTATTTATAATGAAATATATGATTTTTGTAAAATTACTTATATTTTTTAAAATATCTTTTTCTCAAATGTATGGATTTTAATGTCATTCTGTGAAAATAAAATAAAATAAATTTTAGAAATTTAAATAATTTATATTTTATAACATAGAATAATATTTTGATCTTTTAATTTCAAAATTAGATTAGGTTGAATTTTTGGGATTTTTCATAGAAACTTCGTTTTTGTTGAATAGTGAAAAATTCCGTGTTTCGGTTAAAAATAACATTTTCATTGAAATAATTATTATATTGAAATCATCCATTAAATTTTTTTATGGTCACAATATATCGATTAGTTGTAGATGAATATAATTTAATTAATTAAAATAAAATTAGATTAAATATTGAATATAAAAGGATAATAATCTTTTGATCATCATTCTACTTTAAAAAACTGTAATTTCATCCCATCTATGAGATTAACAATAATCTTAAATTTACCGCTTATGTGAAATGAATTTTGAAAAACCAAAAAACATAAATTTAATAAGTATTATATTTATATTATAATTATATCATTTTTATTTTGTACAAAAATGATTAGTAAAAGTGATTAAAATTAATCATAAGGATTAAGGTCAATTTAAGTTTAATTAGGGAATACCCCTTAATCTTAGGTGTTGAAATGACATATAAACATTTTAAAAACAATTTTTTTTGGGAATTATTCGGCCATAAAAATTACATTATTGATATTTTTGTGTTTTTATGACTTTTTTTAGGTAAGAACATGTGCACAAATAAGATGTTTTATAAAATTTAAAGCGAGTCCTTTTCCTTCCCTAGAAAAGGTCACCATCTCTCCCAGTTCATCATACCTATCAAACCAAATAAGATAGAAAAATACCAACTTAATAAACTTCCTATAATTCTAAATTCCTAATTTAATCCCTCCCTTTGGGTATAAAGTCTTCAAAGGAAGCCTTTTGGATCAAACCATAAGTTGAAAATCTATTAATAGGTAACATCTTCTCTCAAGTCCTTCTATTTTTTTCTTTATACACCCCCTGCAACTCTATTTATTCATTTATTATATAACCAAAAAAGTATCCTAAATATAATAGTATTTTTTATGTAAAATTTTTGACCTAAAATTACACAAACCTCCATCTAATAGATAACAAACATACTATTTCGTAGTATGGAGAACTACGGTCTCACGAAATAATGATTGTTCATTTTTCCACTACCACGTATCATGTAGGCTATTATGATGGTAAAATTGATTATATATGATATATATGATATTAATAATTTATTTATGATTAGGAAATTATTATTTAGAACATTACTTTATACTTTACTTATTAATTAAATTTGATAATTTCTTTTGAGGAAGTGTGGATTACTGCCTCATCAAAGCGGTATGATTCATTTGTACACTACATGGATTGTATTAAGGTTTGTTTTAGTGAATATATAAGATATAAATGGTATAGAACATCTAATTTAAAAATGTTACACACACACACACACACATACATATATGTATTTCACTTACTTTCTCTCAACACGACAGGTAAATTGAAATAACATTCATGCACATGTACGATCAATAATCCCCATAAATAATGTATTTTGTTTCATACATACATATTATATAGATTCATAAATTAAAAATATAATGTAAATTAATGATATTTATATCATTTTTAACATTATTTAATCATGATATACATATAAGGACCAATAAAATTACAAATAATGACATATACATGTATTTGGGGTTTGGCTTAGAGGTAAGAACCCTATAATCCTACATAAAAAATGGGGGTTCAAAAACCTTAAGGTAAATGATAAAATAGCAGTATTATAGAATAATGTACCATCAAATTGCAATATAGAAGTGGCATGGCCCTACATCAGTGGGTGGTACTACGTGGTACAGTAGCTGGAGGGTACCACAATATTAGTATTCATAGAATGGGCCTTAGGCCAAAAACATTTTCCCCTAGGCCATGTAATGGGATAAATTACCACTAGGACTTCAGTCTATGTAATGGGTATCCCTATACCATGTTAAAGATGTATTTTATTTAATTTAGTAATAAATGATAATTCGTCCCCAAACATTAAAAAAAATTATGACATATATAAAAAAAAGCGAATATTACCAAAAGTGAAACCATAACACTGGATAGTTAAAAAGTGTGTAATATATATTCTTAATCAAAACATATATTGTATTATATTTGATAATATGGTTATGTAGAAGATTCATAATTAACTTATATTAATTATATAGGTTTTCCGAATGAGAATGTCTAGTGTTAAGACACAAGGTAAAGGGATTTCATATAACTATTTGTTTATGTGAGATACATTCTATGTTTGCCTCTATTTCCTTTTGTTTGGTGTATATAATACACACAATTTTATTCAATGAATCATATAATTAAATATATGTTTAATAAAATAACAATTTTATGATATTTACATCATAGTTTTTAAGTTTAAAAAATTTCCAAATTAGAAAAAAGTATTTTTCATAATTTTCCATCATTATGACTCAAGTTTTGTTATGTACTAAATGTTTCCTTCATGGTGTATATTCTTCAATTTTACATTTTATATAATTAATTTACTTCATTTAATAATATTTTAAGCTTCATGTAATCTTATTTCTTACATGGAGATTATGATCCCATGTTACCAAGTTATTAAATTTTATTGAAACAATCTCTACTCTTTTCAAGACTGTTAATGATTATGCTTCATTAATGAAATATTATGATATGTATCTCATTAATACTATTGATTTTTCATATACTATGTGTATTCAAGATATATCCATGAATTAGTAAAACAAATCCACACTTTGTTACCAAATTTAAGTAAGAAAATATTTTTAATAAAATTTGACTGTATTTCTCTCTTTGGTTAAAAATATTAATTTTTTACAAAAAACATGTTTTAAAAAATGATTTCAAAAATGATTTCAAATGATTCTTGAAAAAAATTAAAGGAAAATTGATTTTAAACAAGTTTTATGATTTCCAGAACTTACATAATAAATTTTGAATGATATTTTCAAGGATAAATAATTTCAAAATTATTTTCAATCTTCTTTTATATGATTTCAAGTTAAATGGGTTTCAAAATTTTTTAATGATTTATTTATGTTTTCAATTTTTTAATATAAATGTGTTTTTTATAGTTTTCTATATTAATTTATATGTTTTTGATGTATTTTTAATGATTTAGTTTTCAAATAAATTTCAAAATTTTATTATAATTAATCAGGGATAAATGGTTTCCAAAAGGTTTCATGTTTTTAATTACCATTTATCAAGATCAAATGATATATTACTCAATAAATGTTTTCAAAACCCTATACAAAATTGTTTTTAATATTATATGACATATTTTTATGTTTCTTATTCCTTTATATGAAATTATCTATGTGTTCCATTTATATTATTTCTATGAATGGTTTATTATTTTATGTCATAATGTAAACAAAACTCATTTCTCTGCCGCAAGTTATCTTTTTGAAACACGCATTTTATTATGAGTTATGATTTCTTAAAGGGTTTAAAAACCTATATATTTTCATATTTTATTATTTTAGAGAACATTAATGATTGAAATTTCATATCATGGGTTAAGATATAATATTTAAAAAACTAATGTTTTTATGGTTTATGATATGATGAATGTTTTATATTGTGGGACATGAATGAATTATATTATAATGACATGGGTGGGAACTATATATCCCACTCATGAATTGGGTAATGATTAATGTTTTATGAGCTCAAAGTGTTTATGGGAGGGCATGATAAGCCCGAAACAAGAAGATAAAGGGAGTAAATCCCAAGCACGAAAACAGAGGGTACACTAGAGAATATACCAATCTTGAAAAAAGTGTACATGAGATGAAATCCCAGTTCCAAAATAAGAGGATACATGGGAGGGAATCCCAATCCTAAAACAATATGGAGTACAAGAGTAAATCTGAAGCCCTTAATAAGAGGGTACATAGGCATATATCTCAATCATAAAACAAGAGGTTAAAAGGGAGGACATCCCAATCCTGAAATAATAGTGTACCCTGGAGGACATCCCAATCCCTAAACAAGAGGTTATACGAGAGTAAATGAGAAGACCAAAATAAGGGGTCACATGGGAGGTAATCCGAATCTTGAAAAAGAGGGTTCATGGCAGGAAGTCTCATGGCTGAAATAGAAGGGTATACAGAAGGACATCCCAATACTGATTCAAGAGGGTACATGGGAGATCATCCCAAGTATAAATCATGTACATGGGTGATTAACCCAAGCATACTATGTTACACCGTCCTTTTTATCCGACCATAACAACGGGTTTTTATTTGGGTTTGTCACAATTCCATTTTTATTCTTATGTTATGTTTTTATCAATTAGGTTATTTATATCCTTATGATTCATGTCTTATGAAAAACTAATCTTTATTATGATATCTAATATATGGTCTATGATCTTAGAATTTCATAATCATGTTCCATAACTTTTTTTCAACTAATGATTTCATTGTTTTTATTATTTAACTTTATTGAGTATCTAATCTCAAACCTTTATTATGTTTCCCTTCCCTAGGATATGATGAATGGTTTTAGGTATAATTAATAAAGGTAGAGAGATTTATGGAAGATGTTGAATATATTTTACATGGATATAAGATTTTGTTTCAATGTTTTCAATGAAATATAATATAATGGTCCTCAAGCATGTATTTTTTTAATGTACAGAATATTTATCTAAAATGATGTAATATCCATATATGTCAATCTTGGGTCACAATAGTGATGATTCCATTTTTTGGAATGTATGATAGGAAAATAAAATAAATATATATTTAATTGTATAAAATCATATTTGTAATATAAATATAATAATTATTCACTAAATACATCCTTATTTCAATCTATGTAAGATGGAATTGAAAAATGAATCACATCCATTTGTTGATGTGTTAGTCCACTTGCACACAAATGTAATATTATACCTTTATAATTGATGTAAGAATATGATGTTATATGATATAATATATTTTTGGTAACATTTAAATGTCCTAAAAATATCATGTATCTATTAATTTATTATTCATAAACATATGTGTGAGGCAATGATAAAAAATGAAATACATCGCTATGTATAGATGATATTATTTATGTATTCTTTTGCGATGAATTAATTATCAATGATATGGAAATGGTGACGTAAAATGGGATATGAAATTATCATAAAAATATATCACGATATGGGGGATAATGATTTTATAATATCATCATGGTTATAGAAAATTTTATGGTGGTAGATTAGGAGACAATCCCGATGACACCTTGTTAAGAGTTATACCTATTCTGGAGGAAACCGTTGACGGATTAAACTATAATACTTATAGTATGGGTCCTATGAATACATAAGGAAAACTAGGAAATTGGGATTGGATATGGGATAGAATTTAGGAAGATCCTTGTTGAGTTAAATGGCTAATGTGTTGTGAATAAGAGAAGAAAGGAGGTTCCCTTATATAAGTTAGTTATTTGAAACATTTCTACGTATTCATAACTATTAAATATTATAAGTTTCCTTCCGATGTAAAATTGAATCACAATTAATTTAATTTACTATGTAATGTTATATGTTTGAAATACCATGAACCAATATGTATTAATATTTTCATTTTCCACTTTATCAAAGAGCTATTAATCTACTTAACCCATTCTACCCTTTTATTTTGGTGACAAAATATTTACTATGGTTACTATATATAATGGGAAAAATGAAATTTGAGTCATTTATTAAATTGATTCACATATTTTCAGTTAAAGGATCAATTTTTTAAGATAAATTTTTTTTATGTTTTTGAAATTATATGTTGACATAACACAATGAAAATGAGTATATTTTTAAGAGGAATGTGTTTTCTAGCATGAAAAGTATCTTGTAAAAAAAAATTATAATGATAGTTAATTTTGAATTAATTAAATTATGTAAAATAAATGGGATATTATGTTACATTAAATCCAAATCTAATATATAATTGTAGTTTTAATTTACATTCTTTAAATAAATGAAATTTCGATATTTTTGAGGAATGATATTTTTTACTATTCACTCATAAACCATTTGTTTTTAATAAATAAAAATTATTCTCACTGAAATAAATTTTACTATATAAAATCAATAATTATTTTCATTTTAACATAAAAATTTCCCAATGTTATATTTAATTTGTTATAATATTTGTGCATGAAATGTTTAAAATATTTTTTGAAAGAGGTATTTTTGAAGAATAAATGAATCTATTCTCATTACATTCTTAGTTACTGACAATAGATGAATGATAATATATATGGTTGAATATAAATCTATATATTTAATTAAAATAATTTATCTATTGTGATTAATTTAATTTTTTTGTTAAAAATACATTACGATCGTAAAAACTGATTTTTTTAAAAATAACCTTTTTTTACCTCTAAATGATATCATTTTCATTTATGAACAATTGATAATCAATTTATGTTTAATTATTAATTTTTATAAATTTATAAAATACACATTAGAGAATATTAAAACTCTATATTTTTAATATTTACATTTAATAAAATATATATATAAGAATTTTTATTTTGTTTTAAAAATTATTAATTTATGTATAAATTCTTAATTGATTATAATAGTTATTCTTCATTGTATATTCTTGTAAAATTATCAATTTTTTGTTATCAAAATGCATTATTCACTTATGTTTGGTGTTTCATCCATCAAAATGTATTCAACATAGTATTTATTTACTGAACAATGGGTATTAAAATCATAGAGTGCTATATTCTAATTATTTACAAAAATAAAGACCTCACACAATAAATTTTTACATAAAATGAATATATTACTCACAATTTAATTTCTACTAATATATTAACATCATTATCTTAGTATGTCTGGGAAATTTATCAAAAATATTTCATCGACCATGTATTTATCATTATAAGAATTATAATTGAATGTGGGTTTCTAAATGTACATAATTGAATTATGTTTTTGATTTAATAAATTTATCTTTATCTTGAAGTTAGTGATTATATTAAAAATCCATTCTTGAATCCTTTCTACATTATAATATAAAATATCCCCATTGGTTTATTTTATTAATCCGTTTTAACTATTTAGTCTATTGAGGAATTACTAAAGTTATTTTAGTCACATCCCAACAATTTATATTAATTTTAATAATGTATATTTCGGTCATTACCTTTTTACATATATATAATTTTTTTTATGAGAGTTTCATATGTTCATAGAGCAGTTTAAGTGCTACAAACTACAAATTATAGTAGTTCACGCAATGGTGTATGGTTTCATGCCATGAAACAAGGTGTCATGCCATGACCCAATTTCACATAGATATTATCAGTCCCATAAATAAACCTTTCCAATTAGTTGAATAATTGTTTCATGATATGAAATAGGTTTCTATGCCATGGTTATTCTGGGTGAAAGTTGATTTACACTGTGAATGCTTATTCTTTCGGGGCATGTAGTTTGTCCGGTTTTAGTAATGGATTTTTAACATTCTTCTCAATATATGATTTAAAATTTTTGTGGTTATGCATAATATAATTCAACACCTTTGACTACTTTCAGTGATTCATTGTATTCTCACAACATCAATAGTGGATCCTCTAGTATATTTATTATTTATGTTAGTTATTCAAGGCTAGATATCCTATTTTATTCTATCATGCGATTCTATTGTATTTAAAGTTATATTACATGGTCTTTGATTATCAGTACTATGGTTTTTATTAATTTGGATATTTCAATGTATTATGGTTCGTTTTGATCCCATTTATTTGCATAAAAAATCTATAGGTTGTGTGGTGGTGGGTTTCCTCTATGGACATTAATAGCGATGAGATTTGAGGTAGGTGTCCCTAGAATCTCTCTAAAATCCACAATATATTATTTAATATTATTTCATGATGTATTTTAAATTTATTTTGATAGTGCCACATATAATATAGTAGCTCTATCAATGGGTCCATACTATCTATATTTCTCGATAAGTGACTAAAAATGTGCTTCCATGTTTATTATTTTGCATATATATTTATTTCAATGGTTCAACAGTAATTTCTAAAATTAAAATTCATGGTTGGAATATTATTTTCATCAAATTATATTTTCCTTATAATTCTTGTTCTTGAGTTTATATTTGTGAGGGTTGGATTGGAAATTATTTATATGGTTTCTTTTAAACTTGTGGCCTTGTAATATGAAATTTTTTTCAATTTTTTTCTTCTATAGAAAATTGATTTTTTAAATACATGATTCTATGTTATTGAAATGCACTTTTATAGTGGAAAACTAATTGATAAAATAAATAATTTTATAGGACTGTTCGTACCTCATTTGATGTTTATTTTTATTACATTTATAATGTTAGATTTTTATTGATGAAATAACCATTATTTGAAAAGGTAAAATGGTAAAAACCATGAGAGCCAGAGTAATTGGTGAGTAATCATTGGAAGGCATGAAAATATATGGTTATAAAATGTAACTATATATATATATATGTCAATAAAATTATTTAATATTGTTATGTTTGGTAGATATATGATAGTGATTTCCAATCCCTAGTATTTATTTCCTAGGAAGTGAGTGTGAACCCATAAAGTTTTTTATCCTCATCCACATGATGTTTGAGGATCCCACATATCCTTGACTTGACATACCTATAGAATCCTTAAAATGGTCTTACATGGGTGTATTATAATTATTGATTATATATTATTTTTTTGTTAAATATTTTGTGTATACATATTTATTTTCACCTAAATATGTTATAGAATAGTTCACATCCACATTTTTTTAACTATGAATAGGTGATATCACTGTTTATTTAAAAACTTTTGAAAAGTGTTTATATTTCGTACTTTTTATGAAATTATTAAAATCATATTTCCCTTGGGAAAATTGTAATACAAAATAAGTAACCTCTCTATTTGTGAAAATTTATTTTGATTTATTTTATAGTATTCCTTTAAATAATTTTATAATTAATTTATGAAGGATATCATAAATTTATTATTTTTAATTATGAAACAAAAATGTTTTTCTGAAATTGGGGATCTTGTAAATGGAAAAATATTTGATACTATTTAAAAAATGGAAACAATGTAACCCTTTTTCATAGATATTTTTTAAACCAGCAAATAATAATATTTCACTTAAAGTGTCATTCATTGGGACAACGGTTGGAGACCTACTGGGTTTTTTTGAAATCATTCCTATATTTTAATGGTTAAGATACCACAAGAATATAGAGGATGTTCATGGATCTCATTTTTTTTGTCTCTCTGAAATTGTACATGGTGTTTCATCTATTAAAAATTAATACAAATTTCTTATGTTATTTCTATATTTTTTCCCTTCATTTCAGTTTTATCATATATTGTCCATGTATTCCAAGGTCATACAACAAGTTATTTTATTTATTTAATTATAGTTCATGGAATAAAATTCTTTTATTATTGTCCTTATATTTCATACATATTATTATTTTTATGAGAAATCATTCCCATTGAATTCTTATTGATTCATAAGTGATTATTTATAGTCCATGGAGATCAGGAATTCTATTTGAATATATTTATAGGATGGATTGTGAACCTAGATCAAGGATCCCCGAGGATGGTTCATGAAAAATTGGTATCAATGGTTGTTTTTCATGATACCAGAGTACATATTGTAGATTTAAGATAGAATCACTGGAATAATGGAGGTAAATCCCAAGAAGGTTTTTAATCACCATACTTCATAATGATAACTATGCTGCTAGGTTTTTATAGGATGATTTTATCATATGATCGAGATTTTTTCATGATTTTTTGTGATTATTGGGCTTTAATTAATTTTATTTGTGATTGGTAGTAGAAATACAGGGGAACATAAGGGATTTTTAATCCTATATAGGGTTTGGAAAACATTGTGAAATTAAATTGAACTATGCGATTTTCATTATACATCATATTGCTAGCATATAGTTAGACCATATATATGATTATTTGATGAGTTTTTATGAGATTTTATGATCCGGGTAATATTTGTTCATTGTGAAATTTGTTCTATTTAAATTTTCATTAATATTTGGTAGTAAAATATAATGGTATCTAGTAAGTGAATGGGTTTTATAATATTAAATTGAAATCAAAATTTTATAAGGATGGGTTTGAATTTTTTTTCAATGTAACTAATGTTTAAATAAAATATCATAATATATTCAAATCGATAATTGGTTTGGTTAATGTTTATAAAATATTAATAATTTTAAATTATTCTTGATTTTTTGAATGTTTTTAATACACTATAAAAACAATATTTTTAATTATTCTCTAGTTTTTTCAATAATATTGATAATTATTAATTAGAATATTTTAAATTAATTATGTTGGAATTAACATATTATATATTTTTTGAATTATTTCAATATTATGATTGTATTATGAATGTATGAAAATTCATAATTTTTTTTTCACAATTAATTAAAGTTACTTATTCATGAAGTGAGTTTTTTAATATAATTTGCGTAAAATAAAGCTTTAATGGATGGAGGTACATTTTTAAATAATTTTCATTAAAAATCATATTGGTGATGTATTATAGTAAAATCGATACAATTTTTCATGTAATGATATATATTTTCACATATAAAATTATTATGGTATGTAATTGGGAATCTTGAGGTGAAAAGCCTATGTTATGAAACTCATTGTCCATAGACTAAATCATATATTAATTCTATGTCAAAGAGAAAAATCTATATTTCTTTTACAATGAAATAATTATTTTGATTTGTTAATTTTTGTTTAAAATTTGAAAATAATGGATTCCATGTTTTTATAAACAATGCATTAGGATCTCCTGTTGAATTTTTATTTTTATTATGAGTTATGTTCTTTATTATTATATATATGATTTTATTATTTCGTAAATTTGGTGTTCAATGATATATGGTTTTAATAGACTCTTTATTTTATCAATGACATTAGGGGATGGTTGTTCATTAAACTCTAGCGTAATAGAATGGAGATGTTATTCTATTTTCCTAGAATAAAATATGTATTCACGTGTTACAAAACATGAGTCTTCATCTTTTCATCAATAAAAAAGATTATTATTATGAAATTGTATCACAATTATGGGATTACGATGTTTATATCTATAGTAATACTCATAAATCATTTAGTTTTAACTTTTAAAACATCATGAAAGAGGTATTTAATTATAATTGATGGAAGTATGTTATTAAGAATAAGAAATATAAAAACACTATTGAAATGGGTTTAAGAGATGATTAATTTAGTTTATTTATGATGTTATTTTTCTCAGGTAGTTTAAATTTCCTTTCGATGTAATTAGTTTCCTATTATTGATATTATAATTTCATGATTTGTATTTGGTTAATTAAGAATTTATATGACAAATTTTTGAAAAAAATTTAGAGTCATTTATAGATTCTATCTTGGTAATTTAGTGATTTATTTTATATTTCCTCTCACAAACTTTAATTTTCATATTTCATGTTTCTGTAATTTTTTTAAATGTGTTTTAATAGTTTTAATGAGTGGGTTAACAAGAATAAATTTTGAATTAATAGATGATATTGGTTGTATATTGATACATTTGAGGTGATTCTTGATCATTTTGTTCTCCAGACTATCCCATCTGGTGTTTTTGTTATATTGGGATACACTTTCCTCTTTGATTGATTGTGATTCCGTTCATTTTGTACAATATGGAAGTTTCATTGGGTAATTTATTATGAATTTTTATCGTATGAAATATTGGCAGTCTGTTTTGGTAATAAAGAGATGGAGGTATATAGTCTATAATTTTTTTCTACATTCACTATGAGTAGGTATTCCAGAAGCACAATCCTAGATAACCCTCACCTCACCGAAGGATATACTATGTATTTCTTACTAACAAATGATCACTTTTTATTAATATTCAATAATTTTATATTGTATTCTTTCATGATCTATCATGGTTTATTTTATGGAGAGGGAAATATTTTTAAATCCCTTTTTTCATTGAAACCTTTGAGGATTATCAATTGTGGAACATAAGGATTTTTAGGGATGATGATTATTCGATTCTGAAAATGTTATTGGGGAACCATCAACCATATTATAAAGCAAGATTAGTTATTTAATATTCATCAAATCCTTTCAATCTTGTTTTTGATTTTTCGTTTTCTTGTTCTTTGGGAGTGTCTGTAAATTTAAGATGAACTTGCATGTTAGTGGAATTATTTGTTTTTGGATACCATAATTATTGAGTCTCTCATGTCAAATAGTTATCCCCACTCTATCTCATTGATCATTAAGTGTATCTTGGTTTCTGTTTAATTGAATCATGGTTTCCTATAAATTTTTTAATTCCTTCGAACTTTCTAATCAGTTATAGATAATCCTTACTAATCAAGTGTTTGTTGGTCATTTGAAGGTACTGATTGTATCATAGATTTTTTGATTCTATAGGGTGTCCAATAATTTTCATTTTTGAACATCTCTAATGGAATGTGTTGGTTTTATAAATGAAAAAAATTGGTTTCTTAAAATTGATTAAGGAAATTTTTGTTGGGAACTTTATTTTCAAAAAAATTATCAATGTACAAAGAATAATAAAATTTATGAATATGAGATTTCCTGGTTTTTGTTGATTTTTTTAGAAAAGTGAAAAAAAACAATTTTCTAAAGTTATTTGAATTGATTTAAGATAATTTTACATCACAGTGGTGAAAATTGAATTATATATATAAAATAAAAATTATTTTATGTGGAATTGGAAATTAACAAGGAAATTTCATTGAAAACGTTAAAACAAACTGGGTATGTAAATTTTCAAAAGACTGTTGATGAAGAAAATATAGTTTCTTTAAATTGATTTACAAATAAAATTTTGAAACATAAAAACCCATATGATCTAATTTTGTATCATGAATGAAAATTTTTATTTTCATCAAATAAATATTAGATATTAAAACATCATCGTATTTGTAGGATTTTATAAAAGTGTATTTGGAATATTGATATTCAATTTTTCAAATAGATCCTTTTATTCATGGTTAGGAATATGGTTTCATAATATCTTTGAAGTTATATTTTTGTATGTTGATCCATTTTTATTAATTTAATGATTAATTATTTATTTAGAATTGGGGTTGTCTTGGTTTTTTTTGTTATTGTTTGATATAATAATTGTTGTATTGGTTGTATGCATTTTCCTTTGAGATTTATGTTCTTCACCCATTGGACATATATTTACCAAGATACATTATAATGACAAAAAATTTTATGGTTTGGATGATTTTAAAATCAAAACAATGTGTTTCCATTTAATTTATTTTTTATTTATTCTTACTATGGAACCATCATATAATTGGTATTCTTGTAGTAGTATAGGGCCTCAACGAGGCAGGAGTGTAAGAAACAGAAAACTAGTGCAGTTGAAGTTGTGATGTAGGGCATTACACAACCAATTAATTTTAAATATTTCTTGTTTGTCACATCATGAAGTCATTTTGTTTCATGTAAGAATTATTTCATGTCAATATGTTGTTTTTAGTTCTATGATTACTAAGGTTGAATTTATATTTATATAATTAATAGTGATTCACACTGTGAATGTTGTCAAACCATTTTAAATAATGGTGTTTTAATATATTTCCCATATTTTATTATAACCTATTTTGGGGTCTAATTTCATAACATTTTATTCCAATTACTCACTAAAATGACTCTTTGTTTTCTTTCATATTCTATGGGGATCCTTCTTATTTTTTCATGCCATGAGATTGGTTCCTAATGGTATGCTCTCATATTCCCCTCTATCTTCTAACCCTATCCTCTTTAACCATAAATCCATGTATGATGGATTCTATAACTATGAATATTTTTAATTTATGGATTTTGATGTAATAAGGTTTATTTGGATCCCTCATGGTTTTATAATGGCTTCTTGGGTTTTTTTCCTGATGGGTTACCACTGTGGTCATTGGATGTGGTGAGATTTGTTGTCGGTGTTCCATGAATCTATATGTAATTATAAATATCTGGTTTCTTATTATTTAATAATCAAATTTGAAATTATTAAAATGTTTCTACTAATATTTTAGTATTTATTTTAATTATTTCGTCATTTCTAGAGCATTCAAAAAATGTGGAAAACTAGTTTTCTTAAGAATTGATCATTAAATATCATTTAATGGATTTTGATTTATATTGGAAATTGATATTGTTGGTTTTATATTTGATGGTTTCATCATTGAATTTATTGCAATGACACAAACTCCAGTGAACAATTAGGAATTCCCAATTTTATATTTTTATTCTTTCATGGAAAGAAAATTATTTTTCATGGGTATCACTCATGAATGTTTTAAAATTTGTTTTGAAATGTATAAAGGCATAATTTATGTTTCATGAAATCTATTTATTGTGTAGAAAACTAATTTATGTTTAAAATTATTTTTCATTCATGATTATACCAAGTATTGGTGTTGTTTGTATTGTAGTGAATATATTTGATTATTATATTTAAATCATCACTTTGAAATGGATTGAATCGTGAATATGGTGATAGTCCGTGGGAGCACAAATGATATGTGGGTTTTCATGGATACGAAATAATATTTATGGTTATCCTTTCATGAATTAGAAGTATTTGACAACTCAAAATGAATATTTTTATGGTAGTGATAAACTGAAATATGATCACTTGTACCTTGTCTTGAGATCTAGGGAATTGAGTGAATATACAATTATTTAATTTCAATTTTTACTTAAGGTGTGGGGATACTAGTTATCACTGATCACAAATACATTTCCCATTCATACCATGGTTATAGATGGTTTTATTATGATCACCGGTTATTGATTTAAGTTTGCAAAATGGATATTATTTAAATTTATATATCATTTTAAAAAAATTATAGAAATTTTTATTTCAATGTATAGTTTTGAACAATGAATAGTTGATCTAATGATTTTAATAAAATTTCAAATGTTTCATGCAATATTATTTTTAAATTATGAATTTTTTTCCCTAGATCAAAGACGATTTCTTGACATGGATTCTTGACATTTAGAAAATGAATTATCTATCACCTTGACTTGAATCACCCATTAAATGCAGAGTGAGAATCAAATAACCTCATTCATGTATCCTTATATGCAAGATGCTTCTGACTAGCAAAAAGGGCCTAAGTGTTAATGTCTGGAGATTATATTGTTGGGAATATATAGATAAATTAGTGTATGAAATCATTGAAATATTAACCAGAGTAAACAATGTTACCAAAGTAGAAATTGTAATAAAATCAATTCATGTAATAACAAAATGGAAGAAATGTCATATAACATCCCAGGAAGACCCCCAAATACAGATGGTCTATATAAAATAATAAATATAAATAAAAAATAATAGGAATATCCAAAATGGTCCCAGTTACTATCCCATTATTTCCTCAATCAACCTATTTATCCTTCACAAATGCCTTAAATATTGATATTTCCAAAATCATTAATCTTGACCATAGGTTTTCACACACACCTAGTTCATATATTAGTTGTGAATATAAATCCTCTATGAAATCAATAATATTAATTTGAATAAATTAAATATTTCTTATTATATTTTTTGTAATGAAAAATAAAAAATCATAGATAATCATATAACATATCATATCATTTTGTGATAATTATAACTCCATCAAAAAAACACTACATGCTTAAACTCATAAACTGATGGTATATTTGATTTAATCCATCATCACATGCATTCCATGGTCCATTCCTAATCAAAGGTCACAACCCCCTCAAGTACCAAGACCCATCTTCAATCACACTGGGGACGTCAATCATAAACACCAAGACCATCCTCATAGATCATGGGAGAAAAATTGATAATATATTTCCATTTTTAGGGTCCTCAATAGGCCCAATTATATCAAAGCCCCATCATGAGGGTTCTTAGGAGGAACAACATACATGGTAACCCATATTAAGGATTATTTAGTGGTCAATCATTCACACAAACCAATCAATGTATGGTCAATGATGGATAAAAACATAACCATGAACAAGAATAATAATGCATATGGGGAAAACCCCATCACAACCCCGAAAAACGTTCTCACTCATATTGTCCATCATCACAACAAAACCAAAGAACAATTCTTATTTCCATCCTACTTTCACACTTTATGTGATGTGAAATATCACCGAAATGAAAAAGTAATTCACCCAATCCATTCTATCAAATATCAATCCTTAACAGCAGCATATAAATATCTTTACCTAATAAATATACTTTACCCTTATGCAGTACTAAAAATATTATTATCATTAGTTCAAGCCAGACCTATAAAGAAATAACCACCAAAACAATTACACCATTTATCCATGTCCTGAAATCCCTTTATGAACCCAAATGATAACTCCCAGATCTATTTACCAAAGCATAAAACCCTACAGTTGTCACCATTATATGACCCTAATCCATTGTTTCCATATAACTAACTCATGGTATTTCACTCCATGAATCCCTACATCATCTATCCAAAACATTCTATACTCAACCAATAACAAATAGCTAATTCCAAGACCAAAATACTATTTATAAAAACCCATTGGAATTCATGATATAAGGAATTATTCCACCATTACCATGGCACACAACACATAATACACCTCTAAGGAGATTCATATATCAATACAGGCCTTAACTACACAAAATTATATCAAAATTAGTGGAATAATAAAGACACTCCCAAACACAAGTAATTGAAGATATTAAATTTTATATGATTTCTATAAAATTGTAAGTACTTACTAGCTCAGTCTTGAAAAAGTCAAATTACCAAGAAGAACCACCCAAAATTATCCTATGAAAAAAAAATATTTAAATCCATGAAAAATTCTTCAAATTATCCATCTATGGATATGAATATAGAAAACTATTCACATAAGGACATAAATGTATTATAATTATCGAAGGGAATAAAGAAATATAATAAAAAATAAAAAAATAATGAAATGGGAGATTAGTATCAAAAATCAACATGAAATGTTCCATTTTCATCACCTAGTATGAGATGGTATTAGGGAGAATATAGGAAGCAGAAATAGGGGGATTAAGAATATTAATTTTTTCCCCTTAACTAAAACAATCACCTAGTAGCCCTAACAGTTATCCACTTTATTCCACCAACTAGATGGTGGGTATGTGTTGTTATATTGGGATTCTATGAAAATAATATTCATATTTGTGTTCCTCGCTAACTGGGTCAGGGATTGCAGCAGCTCTTACTACACTTTACTTCCCATTTCAGTATATTCCTTTCCAATCATAGGATACTCGGCACTCTAAAGAGCTATAAACTAGCTATATACACATACTTATGTTCAGTCTACCTAGTTTTTTAGGGTGTTGGTTATTAGAAAGTCCCAATCTAACAACATATTTTCTTACATAAGTATATCAAAAATATTCCACCATACAAAAAGTTCTCTAAACATGAAAACCTAATTTGAATCCAATATCACTAATTGTAATTTCCACTCAATAACAAAAGTTTTAGGACACATTTATTTTAAATTTAGATTCACAGAACATAATAGTATCCTAGAAGAAAATGTTATTGACCATATAAACTATTATATTCAGGTCCATCTACATGACATTGAAAATAATTGTATTCAAAATAATTAGAAGAAAATTTTATTCTTTGATGGAAGTATATATTTTTAGAAATCAAAAAATGAATGAAGTTTCTGATGTGCATTGAATGAATAATGTGAATTCATGAATTATAATGTTTTCATAAATTATAAAAGAATCTTTTGATTCTTTTCTGATCAATTTTTTTTCACAAACCATGAAAAATCTAATGATAGAAGGTTGTGATGAAATTGTGGAGAGGTTTGAATAATTTTAGAATTGAGAAATGATAATTCAAATTTAATGGGAATTAAATTATAATGAGATCAGAAAGAAAAATATTTTTCTTAGGATAAGGATGAAGGAAATCATATTGAAATTTTCATACTAGGAAAATTATTCTGATATTTCTATACTGAGATTTTCATACTTAGATTTTTGTACTCATATTTTCTTAATCGTATTTTCATACTAGGATTTTGTACTGGTAATATCATAAATAGTTTTTCTTACTCATATTTATATACTAGGATTATTGTCTTTTGGAAATAATACTGAAGTATTTATAATGTATAATTCATGTGGATAGAGGAAAAGAACATAATGAGTTAATAAAGAAAAATATTTAAGTGAGGTGAGAAAGAAACATATCGTAATAAGATGAGAAAGATATAAATTTTTGAAGAATTCAAACATGAATTTCGAATTTTTGTAAATCTCCTAGAAATTTAAGGAGGTTTTATGAAAACATAATTTATGTTTTAAATGCAATATATTTTTGGTGAATTTAATATTTTAGGAAGCAGGGAATGTTTTCACATTTTCGGGATTTGTTTTCTGTGCCACTTATAAATACTTCCTCCGATCATTCATTTGAAAATCTATATGCACATAAAATATAGAGATCTAGAAAATTTGTAATAAAAGTGTCTATCTCATTGAAGAAGAATTATATTGAGAATTCGAGCATAAATTTGAGTTTTGTAGAATGAGATTGAATGAATTATAATCATATTGAGAAAATCAGATATAGGATCAACAATCATTATATTGGGAAAATCAAATCCAACATCCAACATTATATTATTTAGAGTGTTGGATCCATGACCCCACATTATCATACGCAAAAATCAGATCTTAGATCTAGTATTATCATATTCAAATAATTAGATCTAGAATCATGGTACTCATGAAATTGGATCAAGGATTTAACATCATTGTATTGAGAAAATCAGAGCCATCATTATTAGATACCTAAAATCATATCCATCAAAATCAAATTGAGAATTCAGACCGAACAATTGTAGATCAAATTCAACATTGTTTTTATCCTTTTTTGTGGATCAATTTTTATATATGAAAACATAGTAAATAGATGGGTGTTAGTATTATCATTCTAATAGGGATAAAGAATTTGTCTAATGGGAGTTGCCACATGATTTTTCCACTTCTTCTTTATAGTGGATTCCCATAGACCCATAGGAGTGACTATGGAAAGGCTGTAGGTTCACACACCGAGTTCCAACCATGCAACTCTTTTGAGATTTAATTACTTTCCTACTATTGAATGCAAGATAACTTACAAACAATTGATATTTATATTCATATTAGGAGGTTTTATGGGTTATGTTTTAAAAAGAATTGAAAAATATAAAACTGAAAAATGATTCACCCCCCACCCTTCTATGTTGTTATTCGATCCTCTGGATATTTAATTTATTTCAGAGTGAAGGTTCCTCTGTTTTATCCTTATCATGTATAATATCAATTCTTTCACGAATATAGGAATTCCTACATTCGATGAAAAAACTTATTAAAGATGGAAAATTGGGATAATTTATTATCTCCTGTAACTTTGTATGCATGTTGTTGATATTGTTACTATTGGTTTTCCATAAATTAAGAAAGATTTTAATATAATGATATCTGATAAGAGAAATATAGAATTTTATAGAAAGGATATAAATTCAATCCTTGTGTCCTTATCACATAATTTTTCTTAGAATGTGATGGGTCTCAAAACATAAAAAAGTATGTAGTATAATCTAGAATGTGTTTTTGAATGGAATACTATAGTCAATGAGTAAAATCTAAAAATTTGGTATAGTATGTATAAAGACATAATAACTATAGATAAAAAATCAACTGATGAATACTTTACCAGAGTAAATGATATTTTTTACCACATCAGAGGATTTAGAGGTGTCCTAGAAGATTCTACAATTGTGAATAAACTTATGAGAATCTTCCCAGAGAGGTTTGATTTAAAAATTAATTCATAAAAATATAATGATGATTTATCTCTTTCTTAATTGCATAAATTTTTTTCCTATGAAATGTGGAAATATTTGATGTTTTAAAATAAGATGAAAAATGAAATGGATTTTTAATAAATGAGAATGATAAAAATCCAAGAAGATTAAGAAGATAATCCATATAAATCCAAAGATAAAGAAGATGGTGAGTTGAATAAATAATAATGACTCATATATCTATGAACTATCGAAGAGAAAGAGTAAATTATGTAGGAAACAACCTCTAAAATGTTTGAGTGTTGTGGAATTAGAAACTTTTCTATGAATTTCCCGATGAATAAATTTGTAGAATATCGAGTCGATTCTGATGAATAACCTCAATGGGTGCAGCATATGAATAATATAAAGAAGAAAAGTCATCTAGAGAAAAACTTGAAGATGTTTACTAGAAAAAAAGAAGCATGTTTAGTAAATGAGTTGAATCAAACTCAATTGAAATTAATTATTTTTAAGATGAATATTGAGAAAAATTCAAAACCATCATTTTAGAAGTTGAGAAAACAAAATACTCATCAGAGATTAAAGTAGGTAGTGATGAATCTAAAAGAGGGTATTAGCTCTGAATGACGATTCTTTCATGTCATGACCAAAACAGATTTCTCCAAAAATAAATCCTAATGATATAGAATGATTTAGAAGAAGTCACTAAGGGAAGAAAAAATTTCATCAAGAAGGAGGATGAATACATCGAGGAGATTTTAAGTAAAAAATTTAAGAAATATTAACAATTAATGATGATTGAAGATATTAGTAATAAGTTGGAAGAAAATAATGAATATGTTTACAGTTTTCAATCAAAACTTCATGAGTCTGATTGTACCTTGAGGAATATGAATGAAAACTTCAACAATGCCCTAGATGTAAAATCTGAAACATATGAAGTTGATTAGAAGGATCATTATGAGAATCAGGTGAAATCTTCTATTACTTAAAATAGTGTTTCATCTAGTTATTTTAACTTTTTAGGTTATAAAATCTATATTAGGAAATATTCAATGGAGAAAGGATGTGAGAAAATTATCAAATCAACAAAATAGAAAACTCATTAAAAAGAAATGATGGTACGCACCCTAAGTATGTTAGAGCTGAAAGAAGTTTTCTACCTCAACAAGGATTCTATAGAGAAAAATCTCTCTTTAAATGAAAATAAAATATTTTATGGCTATTTATAGTGTTGTGGATTATATGGGTGTAGATATAATAATTATTATAAAAACTAATATCTACCTGGAAGAAGGTTTGAGAGAAGTAGAAGAAATAGTGAATATATAATGAGTAACCTTACTAACTAATAGAAAGTTGAAAAAGATAATTCTCATGATTTTATAAATTTTTTTAAAAAATCAATTTGAATGTTTGGATGAATTTTTCAGAAGATCTGATCATGTTGGTCTTCTTGCAAAAATTTGTATGAAACTACTTACAGAAAAAATTCATTATGATAGAAAAGAAAAGGAAGATAAAATGAAAAAGTTGAGGAAATAACTTTTATTATAGAGATATTCTTGAATGGAATTAAAAATAACAAAACATGGATACTTTATAGTGTATGTTCTTCACATATGATAGGTGATATAGAAATATTGAAACCTGTTAAATGTCAAGATGGTGGTGTAGTTTCCTTTGAGAGTTATGGTTTCTTATATATTGAAGGAATTTGAACGTCTGAGAATGAATATGAAAAGTTGCAATCTATGGATGTTAGATTTTTCGATGGACTAAAACATACCCAACTCTTTGTAAGTGAACATTGTGATGATGGAAATGATTTTTGGTTTAGAAAATATTTTTTTGTCATAAAAATATTTTAAATTGGAAAAGCAATACAAAAGGTGAAAGAACCAGGTGAATCTCTATCAAATATGATAATTTAATAACTCATGTTTCATGAGTGCTGAATATGAAAATTAATTATGGAACCAAAGAATTGGCCACCATTGGATGTAATATATGAATAAATATTATAATGTAGATGTTATCTAGAATTTTCCATAACTGAAAGGAAGAAATGAATATGTTTGTATTACATACTAGAAATGAAATACGACTAAAAAAAAGACTTAAAAGAGTAGATATTCAACTTAGAAAACATATTGAGTATATTCATTATGATATATTTATACCAATGAAACATCAATCAATAAAAAGGAAACATATATTTTATCACTTTTACTATTGATTTCACTCGAATGGAGAACATCATATTTATGAACCACAAGTCAGAGGCTATTGAAATGTTCAAATTCATCTGGAAAGATGTTGAGAACGAATTGGGGGTTTCCATAAAGAAGTTGAGAAAAAATAATATTACCAAATTCATAAACTATAATTTTTAATCTTATCTAAGATATCATATTATCAAATACCATCATAGTTCTCCCTATACTCCACATCAAAATGGAGTATCAAAAAGAATGAATAGAATCTTTTTATAAATGGTCAGAGGAATGTTATTAGAATACAAACATTCAAATTTCTATTTGAGAGAATCTATTAGAATTGATGTACATGTTAAATATATTGGTTTTTTGAGAACATAAAGTAAAATAACTCTTTATGAAATTTGGTATAACAAAAAATTTAATTTTAATACCTCAAATATTTTTGGATTCAACATTTTCTGAAAATAAAAAATCCAGATTTGGGGAATGTGGATGACAAAGCTAAAGAATCAAAATTTGTTGGTTATTTACCAAGTGTAAGAAGTTTCAAATCCTGGAAAAAAACATTTACAAATGTTGGTGTAATAAGGCACTGGATCCATGTGGATAAACCCTCTTTGTGTTATCGAATATCGATGTTCTTAGAGTAGGATCGAATGATTTTTGGAGAATCTCAATTATGTAAAAGATGGAGAGTGGGGATTAAACATCATATAACTTGATTAAAAGTCATGAAATTATGTTTTTTGGTTGTTTGATAGAATTTAAATAAGGGTTCATGACAATAAATACATCAGGGTAATAGAAAATAACATAAATTGTTTAGGTGACATGTTTTTGTAGAACTCGACCTCGAGGAAATACACATAGTGAAAAGGGATTGCATGTCAAGAAATTCCCCGATACTATATATTTTATTTGTTTTATAGCCATTTATTTTTTGACAAAACCTATGGATTCTATGGCTCTCCCTCAACCCCAGGAGACCCATCAATCCTCTCTTTACTATTTCATGGATTCTATAATCAAGGAATGATTCCTAGCTCCCTCCTTCGATCTGTAGTGATCCTTCTTCGATATAAGGTATGATCAACCTCTACTATTTAGGTTTCCTTGATCTGTTTCCTTATGTTTCTCCTTTATATATAATGGATCATGATCTCAATGTTTCTAATAGTGTTCTATTAGTTGTTGGATGGTGCGGTTTCTCAACAACTACCTCGGGTGGATGCAGTTGTAGTAGGAGAGTTGATTGTGATCCATTTCGTAGATCCATTCTCATGTGAAGGGTGTCAAAAACCATTTGATGTAGGGGATGCAATTATTATCTATATATTTAAGTTCAATTGTAGAGTTATCATGATTTATCTCCATTTATTCTAATAAAATTGACATAATTAAATATTGAACCTGAATAAAGAATTGTTATCGACCACGTAGTGATGTTGTTTCTTTATATAGTGTTAACGATTTACCTACTGATTTTATAGATTGTGTGATATCTATGGCTATCTTGGTATAGCATGATGTTCTTAATTGAAATTGGTAAATAATTTATGTCTGAAATTAATTGGTAACTTATTTCCTAGAAGTTATGGAGGCTTGTTTAATGAATGCAGTTGATGATATTGTAATTTGATATTTACCAAATTGATGAAGATATGCATGAATAGTGTAATTGTTTAATAATCATGAATCTTGTGGATGTTTGCTAGTAAATGATTAAAGGCATGATAAATTATATGGATAATTAATTTGTGGAATCTTGTTATCTATTATTGTTTAGGATTCTTATAGTTGGTTCCTACGAATAATGAATAATTAATTCCATATAAAATAAGAACATGTTGTGTGATAATGATAATTCATTAATAGGGCCTGAGTTTCCCTCTTTCTTATAAAGGACTATTGCATTATGTATTGGTACTATGATAGATCATTGTGAGTAAAGGCAGAGTTCCTTGATTTTGGGCTGAGATCCCATTCATATGATTATTTCTGCTTCCATTGATGTTCTCTAGATACAAGACATGTGGTTGTGGGGGTAGGGAGGCCAAAATGTGATGTGAACCTAGGATGGTTGGTACTGGAGGGAAATTGTGGTACAAGAGGTTGTGAGGCCCAATTTTTGTGGTAGCAGTTGACACCTTGAGTGGCGATATGCACAATTTTAGGCACGTGATGTTGGTGAGGGAATTTAAGATAATGTAACATATTGAATTTTGTCTTACTCGTTGATACATAAGTTGGATTTTTGATTGAACTTTTTTTTGTCTACTATAATTTCCCCACTCCTTGATGTATATAACTTTTCTTACACTCTTTCCATTATGGGAAAATCCTCATAGGTTATGCCACATGATTTTGAAGTTTTTCTTCTTGAGGATGGATGGGTCTATGTGCCTACTATTAGTGGAAAACACTCGATGGTAGTTCATCTATAAACAGTGTTTAGCCCCTTGTGTTTGGTAGCATAGGATGTTTTCCTAGAATACCTAGAAATATGGAAATATGGAAAGTGATAATGTTAGTAATAAATTTATAATTGTTTAAACCATGGGGATTATAGACAACTGGGTTACAGTTTTTTGGTTTTGTTTCTGATAACCTATTGACTCGGTTCGGTTATATCTAGAGGGCATGGAAGTTGGTTGGAATGCTAATTGAATGTAATGTGGTAGTTGATAATGGTTAATTCAGAGTTAATTAATTAATTAAAGAAATGTGAAACTGATTAAAAGGGATAAGATGATTTAATAAAGCACATTATATAGTTGCATACATATAGTATATCTTGTCATTGTCGTGGCATTCGAGAGTATGAGAGACGTTTGATGTATTTGATTCTAATTATATGTAATGACCATAGTGTTATTGGTTTCTATATGATATTCATGTACTTTTTTTGTTTTATATGATACTCCACCATGTTAGTTATGGAAACTGACGTCATGGATATTCTAATCCCTGTGTGGTATTTTCTCCAACATTCTGGTGGGAGGATGGATGGATGACAACCCCCTTTGGCCCCACTCTCTTCTATTGGTAGTTATTAGTTCTGGTATGCATGTGGGTTAGTTTTCCCCATATATGTGTGTCGTGGGATATAAATTATTATGGTTATTTCAGAGATATATATTTTGGATACAGTCTCCTATGAACTACTATAGTTATAATGTGTATAGGTTGTAATGGATCGATGATCCTTACTCAGAGAGTTTTCTATAACGAATTGATGTATAATAGTCGACATATGATACTTTTTATATGGGATACGGTGGATACCAAAAATTACATGGTTACTTTTGGTTAGGTGGCCTTGGTTGTTGTGCTACATGAGGTGCATGTTGTGGTTCCTGACCCACTTGTCTTCGAGCTAGGATTTTTGGAGAAAGATGCTCAGGACGTGTGGTGTTGGGGAAAAGGAGAAAACCAGTAGGGAAGTGGTAGTGAGGTACCTAATATTTAATTTTATATATTATATCAACTTTTTTGTGAAACATGGTGAGAGTAGACATGGTGTGGAAGGGAACATAATATATCTATTTTTGTGGCAAGTTAGATTCACTTGTTGTTCAGTGTGGTTTTAAATGGTTTCCTAAAATTCCCACGAGATGATTCAGGGATTATCCTACTGATTATACAATTATAGTCATCATATATATATATAATCCCTTTTTTGGTCACATGGAGTTGGTTGGATATCAGAATAATTAGTATTAGCTTGAGGTTTCATTGCTTTTTGGGATTCCTAGTTGCTGCCATTTTACTTTATTTTGGTTCTTACAGATTCCCTTTTGAATTACAGTAGTTTTAGAATGAAATTATATATATTTATATGTGTTTCATTGATATTTTAGTCTAAGTAGGAGTTGTTTGGTGTCTATATTATATCTCTCTTCTGCATGTTTTTTCATAGAGGTCAATGCATCCCATTTGTGTGTTTACTGTACCCTCATTTCTAGTCACCAACCAGGGACCTACTTGAGGTGGGACATAGGGATCATTATCCCTCTTCTCCCATTTAATTCCTAAGAGATGTACCATTACTTGGGTAGGGGTCATGATAGAATGGTATCAGAGATCTGGTAGAGGGATATGATGGAATTTGGAGTTAGTAATAGATGAAGTTTCATGTGTTGTTTGGGAAATAATGCCAGTCATGTTCAACCAGAACTATAAACATTAGCTACTAGCTAAAACAAATGTAATTATTCCCACCTGTGATATGATGCATGGATCTTTATGTTTACAATGGCTAATAAATGGGATGATATTTTTTACAGGATAAAAAACTAGGAAGAAATCATGAATCGTTATTCTTGGCGCCTATGTTTTAATTGGAAGACCATAGGATATTTTAACTGATGTTGAATTAAATAAAACATTTATTTAATGTTAATGTCATCCATTTTCAATGTTTAGGATCTGTAACTATTTCTTCATTTGCTGTTATAGCTCTAGGTGGACGACCTCATCAGGTTTTCAAAGAAAAAAGGTTCAGTAGGTTTTTCCATTACATCACCGCAGACTAGAGGATGATGACGATAATATAAGGAGGATAAAATTCTAAGAGTTTTTAAAACTAGAGTCTATATAAGTACAATTTATATGTTTCAGATACAGTCATAGAAGTCTTTTTGGAATAAGTTGAGATAGCTTACAGTTCATTACATGCTCAGAAAGAGCATTGTGTATCGTTGGTTGTGACAATGCTATGTGGGGTAGTGAGGCGGTAGTGGTTCTTTTTCCTCAGGGATCGGGTTGAATCAAAATTCTCTTAGTAGAAGTTATGTGAGCATTTTAGATCTGATTTTGTATCTTATACCATCAATGCATCCATGCTCTAGGTTCTTCATACCCTTCCCTATGGGAGCTCCAGTGTGCTGGTGTTTGATATCCATTTCGAATACCTTTTTTGATATTCTTAGGACCATTTTCTAGATGAGAAAGACAAAGAGAGGAATTTAGAGGAGGATTTGTGTCCAAAGATCTATATTAATGTCACCCTATTTATGCTGAAGATGTATATTGAGGTTCTGGCGAGAGTAGGGGTCATCGAGAAGAAGTTACATAGAGGTGGATCATCACAAGAGTGGAGTCATCGGGATTCCTCAGGGATTAGAGTTGTGGTCCAAGGTTCTTGATTTTAAGGTAATAAGAGTTTATGTTTGGATCCTCACCGGAGTGGCGCGACCATGAGGTAGGGACTGCATTGGATCCTTGCCGGACGTGGGTTTCTTCCTCCCCGCAATCGACGTTGCTCCGAAGGTACCAGGGTGCATTTCAGGTCAACCTATTGTTCCGGTCTCAGTGAAGGAATTCCAGGAAGCTTCAGCTTTACTTTCTTCGGCGCTAATCGTGAGGTTTACGAAGCAGCGACCTCTGGTGGAGCACTTCCACAAAGCAGTCAATACGGAGTGGGGTTTGAAACATCGTGCTCTTGTAAGTAAATTGGGACCACGTCAATTCATTATATTATTTGCGGATGAGGAATATTTGGGAATGGCTTGTTCATGAAAGAGGATTCCTTTCTGTGGCCTCCAGTTCCACTTACTGCGCTGGTCCTGTGAGGCGCACATGAACTGCGACTCGTCTTACATGGCAATTTGGATTCAATTACCTGGAATTCCTCTGCCATTTCAGAATATTGGGTTATTGAGATCAATAGGCAACTCGATAGGGTGTTTTTAATGCAGTGATCAAAGAACATCTTCTATGACTCATCCCTTTTCGGCTAGAATTTGTGTGGAAATGGACCTTGCAAGAGTGCCTCCGGAGCTTGTCTGGATTTTAGTTGAAGAAGAGTACTTGTATGCTCAATCAATAGTCTATGAATCCTGGAACCCATTCTTCTCCTTTTGTCACAAGTAGGGGCATGATGAACATGGATGTCGAAGGTGGTTTAGGGGTGGTGGATGTTCTGATGTTCCAGCTGTACCAGCGGGTGTTCCCCAGGGAGGAGAAGTGGTCACTATTGGTGCCGAGACAGACAACGATCATTCTTCACCTGCAGGCAGGCCTCAAGTTTGTCACACTCCCTCCAAATCAGTTGGGGACATTGAGCCGATGGTTCATGGGGTGCTTCCAGGGGAGGTATATGTTCCATTGGTAGAAGGACAGGTGGAAGTGAATTAATCTAGGATAAAGGAGACCATATCAAGGGATGTGGTGTCTACCCCTCCTGAGGTTTCTGGATCGGCCAACCGGGAGAATGGTAATCATAATGAACTCAGCCTTGATGTTGCAATCAATATACAGGGTCGGGTCATGAATGGGGTATGTAATCTCCAGTATATGGGAAGGGGAATTGAACTTTAGCAGGGCTTGGGTGAGCCTGAGATGCCAGACCAGAACACCTCAACAAGTCTGATTAAGGCTGGGGTGGATGAGGCTATCCCTTGTTCCCCAAACCGTTTTGCTTTACTGGAAAATACAGATGTTGGTGTGGACCATGGTGGGGAAGATGAACCAATCCATTTCAATCAACAGAATGAAGGTGATATTACTAATTGTGGTCTTTCCCATGGAATGATGGTTAGACAGTCTGGTGATAGTGTGGCTGATTCGGAGGGAGTCAACATGGCTGCATAGGATCAGGTGACTGAGGGGGTTCCAACTCAGAAGGATAGTATGAGTTGTAAAAAGAGGAAGGGGAAAAAAGATTACTCCTTTCTTCCCCCTCCATTGGAGACCCGCTCTGCGAAGAAACTACCGGTGACAATGTCCAGTGTGGTGAACCAGGCTTTAAGCAAGGGGAACATAGATGAAATGGAAATTTCGACTGGGAAGATAGGGACTAGAAAGGAACCCATCATTATTTCCAAGGAGGATATGGTCGAGGAGTTTCTGTATGTTGACATTCCATAGGAAGAGGCTGACATGATGGGAAGGGCGGTAAGAGTGGAAGTCGATCACGAACAGGCAAAATGGATTGACAATCAAGACTTGATCTTAATGAGAGGCTTCAATGAAAAGAAAATCAGCAAAGAGGAATATATCCGCACTTGGGACAAAATGGAGAACTATGTGGAAGATGGTATTGGAGAAGATCCTAGGGCTAAGATATGGATAATGCATTGGAATCTCTATAGGGAAGAAAGAAATAATAGGCTAAGGTTGTGTTTTGGTAACATTTCCTTTTCTTATGAGGCTTCGCCCCCGGTTTGACTTGGGATGTGCAGTCGGGGCTTCCTCATCGGGCTAGAGCACTCTACCATTTCCTTGGCAGGTCATTTGGGACATGGCTGATTCGGAGGGATGGCAACATCAGGAGGGACCATGCTTTTATGGGATCGCTGAGTGTCCAGCTTAGGGATGGTGGTGTTTTTATTGCGTGTCTGTGGTAGTTCCTGCTCTTTATGGTGTTTTTTGAGTTTGTTTGGCTGTATTGTTGGACTTTTGGTTTCTCACTTTTTCCAAAAAAATGTTTTATTAATAAAAAATAATAATTTTCGGATATAATCCCCCAATATCACATTTCACCAGGGGAAGTAGCTCTGAGGACTATGCTAAGGGATAAGGGTTTTGTTATTATTATGGAGGATGAGCACATCAATATAAAATCTGGTAGACCTTTTTGAGAATATTTTTGTCTCCATTCACTCTACTTTTAGTTCTTCTATTGAGGATGCTCCTACTGTGGATGTAGAAATAGGTTACCTAAAATTTGGATTAATATAGAGAAGACTAGGTAGATATAGTATATCCTTAGGATTCTCCCCATCCTCAAAGATCACAGCACTATAATGGAGGTGGGTTTTAATAAGGCCAGGGAGGCCATGGATCAGGTCGTGGCCAGCATCACACATCACTGCTTATAGAGCTTGGTGAGCCATAAATTGTTCGATGTACCCTTTTCTTATTTTTCTACATAGGTGCATGCTATGTTTGATTCAGTTGCGAAAAACTCTTTCATATCACATGCCATTATCCATGCCACTGTATTTGAGGTAGAGAGGCTTCTAGTTCCCTTGGCATTGACTACGCCAATTAAAGGTCGACCAGACTATCTTGAACTATGTAGAGACTGTGACTTAGTACTATAGAAGCACTGCTCTTCGGATGATTTGCAATGTTTAAGAATATAACCCAATGATGTCATAACCATAATGGATTGGTTTTATTTAGTTTAGGCTATCATGGATTTAATTAGATGGAAGGTTTTGTTCTTCAATGCTGATGGAGAGATAACAGTGTTTGTTATTGATCGAGACCCTCAGATGAGTTAGAGGTGTGTTCTATCATTGTATTCATTGTAGACTAAGATGATGTTGAGTTCATTATAGGTTTAGCCGTTATTGTTTCCCAATTTCATTGAAGAGTACCCTGACATTTTGCTAAAGTTGTTGTAGCGTTAAACCCCATAGGAGAAATCATGTTCGAGTTCAAACTATTGCTAGACGTGTCTCCTATATAGATTTCTATATATATGATTTTTTAATCTGAGTTATGAGTGATGTTTATACCATATATTTGTCTCTTGTAGTATGGTTTCATTCATCATGAATTTTACTGTGGGGTAGACCCATTTTTTTCTTAAAGAAGGCTGATGATGGTTTGTGGTTCTGTATCCATTATCATCACTTATAAAAAGCGAGAGTAAAGAACTGTTATCCTATTCTTGGAATTGATGATTTATTTGATCAAATGAGGGGTTTATGTTTGTTCTTGAAGACCAATTTTTGGTTAGGATTTAATCAGTTACATGTAAAGGATGATAATATCCCAATGACTCCATTCTGTTATTATCATGGGTATTATGAGGTCATTGTGATGACTTTCAGTGCAACAAATATCCCGACTATGTTCATGGGGTCAACGAACTCTATGTTCTTTAATTTCCTAGATACATTTTTGATATTCTTCAATGAATACATCATTGTGTAATTCATGTTTTAAGTGGAGTATGAAGAGAATATACGTTCCATTTTGAGAGTGATTCGTCTTCTATATCTGTTTGGGAAGATGTCAATGTGCAATTTTTGGGCTTGATAAATCTATTTGTTTTGTAATATTGTATACCTATCGGGAGTAGATGTAGATATATTGATGAATGAATCAGTTGTGTCTTGATAAGAACCCAAAAGAGTGCATGAGGTGTTAGGTTCTCATGTCCTTGTAGGGTATTACAAGAGGATCTTAGATGATTTCTCGCAGGTTGAGAATCCTTAACATCATTGACCATAATGGATTATGTGTTCTTAGAGACTGATAATTGTTAGAAAAATTTTGAGTATCTAAAGTAGATGTTGGTCAGTGCTCCAATTCATTATCGTCCATTAAATGGAGTTTAGTTTGCGTTTTCCTGTGATGATTTTCATCTCGTGTTAGACGGTGTTTTGATGCAGCAGAGGTCATTTGATTCTTATGGGTCACTAATGTTGCATCCCCAAAAACAAAATTTTGATACATAGGATCTCAAGTTGTAGGTAGGCGTGTTTTACCTATGGTTTTGGAAGAATTACCACATCAGTTAGAATTTTTTGGTCTTCACCAATCATAAGAGCCCGAGGTACGATTTCTACTATCACAACTTGAGCTTGGGGTAGTGATAGTGGATGTTGTCATTTCTGGATTACGACATCAAAATTACATATACACCTGGGAAGGGGTATGTTTAGATGATGCACTGAGAAGGAAGTTTCCTAGTGATGTAGAGTAGGAATCAGGTGATTCTTGGAGAGTAATGGAATAACATTCAACGTTATATCTAAATATGAGATAAGATGGGTAATTAGTTTCCTTTTCTAGATGATAGTGATATCATATCTAGTGAAAATGGAAGAAGTGTCCTTGATGTGGGATCTTGAGTTTGAGGTCTGGAGAGACTGAGCTGTTTGGGGTGAGGCCCCAGATGGTTTGTTTGAGGATGCACAACACTGGGTGTGGTTTCACGGAAGGAATTTCATTTCTTTGGTGTCACATGATATGGTTTTACGATGGTTATATTGTTTAGAATTTTGGTACATCTTGGCTAAAAAAATATTTACTGAGTTTTGAGATGTCATTTATGTTTGACTAGGTTGAAGCATGCAGTTTCAGTGTTTGTGTCTAGATGTTAGGTCTTCCAGAAGGTGAACGCCAAGCACCATGTTCACTGTCTTTTTCTGCACCTATTAGATGTTCCTCAATAGATGTGGGAGGAAATATCGATGATATTTGTTACTTGTTTACCTTCAACATAGGGATTCTATAGCTTTATATGTGTGGTAGTGGATAATTTGATGAAATCGTCCCACTTTATAGATATCATGTAGTCAATCTCAGTCGAGGTTCTATCAAGGAAATATCTTGTGGAGGAGGTGAGACACCACGATGTTCTGTGTATGATCATTTCATATCAATATCCTCATTTTACATCCATGATGTGGAGATGTATCGAGTATGATTTTGGTTATCAACTATGCCATATAAATATTTTCATCCTCAGACAGAATGTCTGACAGAGCCGACAATCCATACTCTTGAGACATGTTGTGTTCCTGGGTCCTAGATTTTAGAGGATCATGGATGAGAAACCTTCTATTGTTCATGTTCACATACAATTGTCATTTTCACTCTACCATCAGTATGGTTCCATTTATATCATTGTATGGCTGGACTTTCTGTTCTCTATTTTTATGGACATGGTTTGGAGAGTTAGCAATTCTCAAGAAAAAATGAATACAGAAAACAACATAGATGGTTTAGGTGATTCGTGAGAGGATTAAGGAATACAAAAATAAATTTAAATCTTATTTCAGTCAAAGGAGAATACCTCTGGAGATTGATGTTAGGGATAACATGTTTCTGAAGGTGACCCCACATCATGGTAAGTGAAGGTTTGGTCATGGTATTAAGCTTTCTACTCAGTTTTTTGGTCCTTTCACCAGCTGAATCCCTATCAATTGTGGGAATGATGTCCCCTTAGTTCAGGTCGTATAGTGTTAGGATGGAGGGGAGGATATTATCTTGGAATGTGTGTCGCAGGAACATGATCAGTACCCAGAGTTGTTTTATGTTTATCTATTGTATTGTAACATTGTTCATTTGGGTTTGATGACCTTTTCTGTTTATGATATGTTTTTCTATTGTTTCTTGTGGTTGTGTGATCTCTTTTGAGAGTTATCTCCCATGAGAGTGTTTTAGGCACTATTTGTGGCTATCAAATGGTTTCATATATTTCCATCATTGGAGTTGTTAGGATATTGTGGTAGAAGGATCCTTGAGAGGAACCTAATGCAATAACTGTTTAAGATGAACCCTTTCCTTTTTGTTTATTATCTGAGATTGTTCTAGATTGTCGTGGATGAAACTATTTTGATATTTTTATGATGTAATGGAATAGATCTGTGTGCTTCAACCATTTTCTTGTTTTCTAAGATTGAAGTGTTTAGAGGTGGTTTAAAGGAATATCATATAAGTTCAGTTATGTAAAAGGTGGAGATTTGGGATTACACATTGTATATCTACATTACACGACATGACATCCTATTTCACATGTTGTTTCTACGTATTAAATAAGTGTTCATGACATGAAATAATTCGGTGTTTGAAAAATAAAATAATGAGTTAAGGAGATGTGTTTTTTAGTGTAACTCCACGTCGAGGCATTTCACAACATGAAAGGGGATTACACGTTGTGTAATACCCTAACACAGTATGTTTTATGTGTTAACCAACCTCTCAGTTTTTTTAAATATTTATGGATATAGTGGATCATGTTAAATATAACTACCCAAGATTGAAATAAATGGATAATAATTTTATTTTTCAAAAAATATATTAACACATTACAAAATATATTCCCAATGAAAATATTTGACTTGTTTCATTAGAAACAAGGAATACATTGTTAGATCTTGGTGAAAGATCTTAAACATGTACTATAATAATCATCCCCTTTAGTTTTCCAACCTAAAACCCTTATTTATATCATTCGGAAAAGAATACATAAAAGGGTGGGCTCAAATCCTTAGTTATCTTAATCATGGAGAACATCAAACAAAACATAAACATTATAATGTAAAAAATGAACATAAATTTTCAACCACAAAATCATGAGTCATGAAATAAATCATGGTACTTCATAAGGCATAAATCAAAATGGAAGACGAACAATGTTAATTTTTCATATTTATAGTAATGGAATTGTGGAAAACACATAAGCATAAAAAAAATCTTCTATTTTATCCAAGGCTCATTTCCAAGGACATTATTATAGACAAAGTCTATTACTGAACTAAGTTGTATCCTCATTCCATCCAGGTAATATTGAACTGGATTTACATGCCATTATAATCAGGTATATAACATGAGATATATATATTAATGAAATAAATTGTAGGGACATATAGGTCTCACCCATTACATAATGGAATCCATACATATGTGTTCCACAAAAACACAAATAATTCATCATATCATAACCCAAGAAATAAAATGGGTTTCTTAATTAACATTCCACCATTACACAATCCATGTAAAAAATGTATTACATAATTTGAATTTCATCAAAAACATAATAAAACTGTATGAATAATAATGAAAATATACATGAAACATAACTCTATTAATGAATTTTATCTTATATGGAAAAAAGTTTTGATTGAACACATGAAATTAATTCTTGTGGGAAACAATATTTCTTTTTCATAAATATTTTATTTTCTCAAAATGACACAATGTTTTAAAATAAAATAATTTCATTTAAAATAACCATGAAATATTGTAAAGGAATATTCATGTAAGAAAGGTAGTATGAATTGTTAAATGTATTTTCATGTCATATAAGTTAGAAAAAATATTCTTCTCATATTGTTTTCGAAAAACTAAAAAAGCCACTCATACCAAAAGAGAAAAAATATTAATTTCATACCATTTAAAAAATTCACCAAATGGTAAAAATGAATTTAAAAAAGGTGTAAAATAATATTAAAAAAACTACATTCATTGGAAACATGTTTCTTGATGATAAATATACCCTAGTAAATACTTCTATATAAAAAATCTTGAATAATAACTAGATTACAAAATTATCTCATACCATAGGTACACAATCTTTTGTATGTTTCCAAAACTACTATATAATGATTTAAAAAATTTAAATAACTTATTTCAGAATAATATTTATTTTTATGATGTCATATAAGATCATATAATCAACCTTTTGGTAATAATATTTCATTATTAATCGTAATTCGTGTATTAACTACTTTATTTTACAATTCATTTTTTGTAAAATAAGTTTTAGTTATACTTATTAGGTCGAAGATATATTTTTAATAAATAATTTGCAAATAAAATATTTCATATGTATTTATTCTGTAAATTTATATAATCAGGACTAAATTGATATCATATTGAATTAATAGGATCGCATCATGACGACGATAGGTCGTACATACGCACAGGCGATGATATCATTCCATTAATTATGGAATGGTATCCAACTTAATGTTATATATGTTGTTTAAAAACAAAATAATTTTTATAATAATCATATAATGTTATAATTTCCATCATTATACCCATCCAAGTCAAGTTGTGGTGAACAATAGATAACACCATGATTGGAGATGGTATGTCGTACAAACGCACGCGTGGTGATTTCATTATTCCTAGGATGGATAGAATGTGGAATATAGTTATTTTATAATATTAAATATATTTGTATTACTGTAATGCCTGATACATTAATTTATAATTGTAATTACTCATGAAGAGTTTGTGAAGATGAAATAATTTTAAAGAATTTATAGAAGAGTTTACCTCTTCTTTGATGAGATCCCTCTAGATGTCATCTTTATTGATGTAGAGTTGTTCTTTTGATTGGACCAGAACCACTTGAATGTGAATAATGATGTTGATAATATAAATATTCAGGACATGGTCAAGTATGAAGGCTCAAAGTGAATTGAAATTTTGAGGGAAGTTGCAACCTTTTATAAAGGCGAGGGGCACATTTGGAATCTCAAAAAATAATAATTTCTAATAAAATAAAACCACATCAAAAAATACAATATTTTATAAAATGATTTTAGATAAGGTTTTAATTGAATCTAATAAAAAAATTTGGAAAAGTTTTTATGTAAATATTGTCAATATAATTTTATTTTAATACTTAGTTATTTTATTTATACTTGAGTAGGGTAACTATTATTTCAACATCAAAAAGGAACAAATGTTTACTTATTTGATGTAAAAAAATCATAAATAAATATTTAGATAATTTTAAACCATATAATAATTATTATATACTTTTTAATTTTTAGGATTTTTAAATAATTTAATAAAACATTGCTTTGACAAAAGAACAATAGTTTAAATTTTTACACTATTTAATTCAAGGATTTTCAAAAATATCAGGTTTAGTAGTTGTCCTCAATAAAAATATTTTATTATATCTGTATGGGGTATTGTTAATCTATAAAATAAATTATAAATATTAATAATCTAATATTATTTTTTACTTTGATATTTTTAAGAACATTAATTTTAAAATTCCATTAATAAAATAATTACAAACTCAATATTGTGTAACTATTTAATATACTAATTTATATTGTAGAAATAAAAAATAAAATACTATGATGAATATAAATATACTATATTTCATTGTAGTTATTTTAATAGAATATATCTAATGTAAAATAAATCATTAAAAATGTTATTCTTATTTAAATATTAATGTGACAAGTTTAACATGAGTTTAAATAATATTATATAAGTGTTATAATCACTAATATATAGATCCACATTGTCCATTACTCAATAATTTGAAGACTATAGTTGATATATAATCTAAAAATAATATTTTGTGAAGTTATTGTATCATTTGATTGTTATTATACTTTTAATAAAAATAAGTTTATTTATTTTTTATTAATTAAATAATTTATCAATAAATAATATATAAACCATTAAGGAAATTATTTCTTCACTAAAATTTAAAAACTAATTACTATGAAAAAGAAACAACATTATAATTATAATTAGTTTTTATAGACGAATTTAGATTCTTTTATATCATTATTTTCAACATGATATATTATTTAAAACATGAATGTGACATCTTTAAATTATCATTAAATAAAATATTATAAATACCATTAAATCACTATAGTGACCCCAAAATGTCAAAAAAAATTATACTACGTAAATATGGTTATTAAGATTAAAAAAACCATTTATATTCATTTATACCATATATTTGTCCATATGGGGACACATAATAGATATTAAAGACAAAGAAATTAAAAAGTTGTGTCTTTCTTTGATTTACTTATTATTTAATACAATTTAAGGAAAATTATCCATTAAATAACATAAATTTGTTACTTATGTGTTATGGGTAGACTTATATTAATCAATTTTTTTATTGATTTTTTGGTAATTTTATAGTAATTATAATTTTATTTCTAACCTAAATTACATAATTTACGCTTTATTGTGGTAACAAAATTCATCGTGGTTATTATTCATATTGGTCAAATAATAAAAATGGCCAACATACAAAAATGGGACCTTCTGAGTACATATTTTTCATTTATTGGTTAAATTCAAAACATATAAGTTGCGAAATTAAATTTTAAAATAATTGGTAAAATGTCACGAATAACATTTTTTTTTAAAAATAATATTTTTAAATGGAAAATGTTTTTATAAGAAATTAATGTATAAATTCATTACAAAACAACAATTGAAAAAAATTATATAATTTAAATTGAAAAATAAGCAAAAAATTAATTATATAGTAAATTTAAAAGAAAAATATTTTTTTCAATAAAAACAATATTTTCACTACTCATCAAAAATGAAACTTATCCGAAAATTACCGAAAATTCCGGAAAAGGTAAAAAAATTTATTCATAATTAAAATAAAAAGTTTTTTATAAAATTAATTAAAAACATGTCAAAAATATATTTAAAATGGGTTCTCCATCAAAAGGCTATGAAACTACATTGTTTTTTGAAACATACTTCTTTAATCCAAAAATATTGAATTTCATCCTTTAGAATGTCTAGAAATCATATTATATGACATTTAAAAATTATATTGAATAGATTAAATATATTTTCCATTAATGAAATCCATCAATGGTGATTTTATTATTTTATAGACTCACTTATTTTTATTTAAATATTTTTTCAGAAGAAAGTTAATACTATTAATATCTATAATTATAATGACTAGGTTATAATATTTAGTTGTTCAAATATAATCAGCCTTAATGTAATGAATTTTATCAAAATAACTTGGAACTATGTGCAACACAATCCAAGAATATCATTATGTATACCATAAGCTAATCTTGTGTTTAATATTGTACAAGATTATCTGGGTGTAACATACTAAAAAAGTCATCATAGAAATTAAAAAAACTCTATATCAGAAAAATCATGGATTGTTACATTCTACCCCCCTTAAAATTAATTTCTCCCTCAAAATTCATCAGGGTTATGAAAGGATTACTACATGAAATATTCTTTTATAAAACCCACATCGTTAAATGGAATATGAAAACATCGTTTAAAAAAGTAATTTTAGAAAAAAAATGTTTACTAATTTATCTCCTCATTAGATTTTCAAATAGAATAAAATAGGTGAGAATTGAAAACATGGATATAGATGAAAAATATAACAATCAAATTCTAATGGAGATTGATAGAGAACAATGTTTGGAAAAATTTAACAATCATAAATCCATAAATTTATGCTCATTTAATGGGCCATTAAATTCATCTAATACGAAGGTAATATGAAAACATTTTTGTATTTTCATGATACATTACATAAATTTGAATAACATTAAAATAATTAATTACTTTATTTCATTACAATCTCACCATTGGTCATGCCTTAAACATTTTCCACATAATATATTTTTTAATGAAATGAAGTTGAATATTTCATTCCTAAAGTGTAAGAAGGTCATGTGATCCATAAATAGAATTATGGGACATTCCATATATCTTTAACACCACAAAAAATTTATCCCTGGTAATAAAATATGCATAATTCCACCTTTGGTGAGATAAGAAATTATTATAACAAACTTCATTTGATGTTTATATTAAAATTTACATAAATTTTTAACCTTAAAATCCTTCTAAAATATGAAAATAAATAACATTAGATATAGATGTACTAAATCGTCTTATCATTTATCCCCATATCTCATAAGGCAGTTCGTGGTTGTCACATTATAATCATGTTAATTCCATAATCATGTATTCTATTAAAATATGGAAATAATTTTACTTACCATATAAACATAGAGAAAACAAGAATTCTATAAACATTTAACACTTTGAATACATATCACAATAGTGGAGTTTGTGATAAAAGAAAAAAAGTTGCTGAAGGATATAGATCACCAAGAAGAAGTGATGCTGAGGTGATCATGCTTGTCGACAAAGAAAACTAACGACATACAAATTTTTTGTCAAATTAGATTCCATGGTGACATGTCGAGTTCAAGAGTTGTGGTCAACGATCTATGTTTGATTCAAGAACATCGATAGAGGAATGGATGATCTGGAGGCAGTACAAAAAGAGCAGATACAAGGTGGCGCCGTTTTCCAGTGCTGAGAAGATTATCATTTTGACATTGACTGATTCATTTCAGAAGATGTATAAGGTATTGACAACCAAATACAAAGGGGGAGATTGTTGGAACCACTTTGTGTATAAGGTTGTATTTGTTGTCAATAGTAGTCAATGGAATATCAAAATGAAATAGATCAAGAAGTACTCCAATAAAATGGAGGAATGGAAGATCACAATGAATGAGATCATGAAGTACTCCGATGAAGTAGAGGAGTAGTGATTCAGATGATTTTTGTGTTGATCTTAAGTTCAAAGAACATGTGTCAAAGGTGATACATTGTTTATAACAATGAAGAATGTGTTGAGTAATCCATCCAAGGATGAAGACCATGCAATTCTTCTTTATTTCTTGAGAACAATGGGTTTTGATGAAGACCATGCAATTACTCATGATCTCCTGAGAACCATGCTAGAGACTTCTTGACGGACTGAATCACATGATTTGCATGAAGTTGATCATGATGGTTGATGAAGGAGGCAGTGTGCCAATGAGTTGACTTCTGAGATGGCCATGCGGAGATTGAAATTATGAAATTGCAATGCACATCACATTGTATCAGAAGATAATGGTACTAATGATGTTCCTTCAGAGAATACATATCACAATAGTGGAGTTTGTGATAAAAGAAAAAGAGTTGCTGAAGGATATAGATCACCAAGAAGAAGTGATGCTGAGGTGATCGTGCTTGTCGACAAAGAAAACTAACGACATAAAAATTTTTTGACAAAGGAGATTCCATGGTGACATGTCGAGTTCAAGAGTTGTGGTCAATGATCTATTTTTGATTCAAGAACATCAACAGAGGAATGGATGATCTGGAGGCGGTACAAAAAGAGAAGATACAAGGTGGCGCCGTTTTCCAGTGCTTCCCAAATTTCAGGGCCTCAAAATCAACAAATGAAGAAGAGTGATTTTGGCAAAGGGACTTTCGCACCATACTCTTGGAGGATAGGAAACTTGCGCGCCATTTGTTTTTAAATATCAGAGCATGAAAATATTGCAAAGGGATAAGGATCGCGCAAGTTTTGGTGAGGTCGCGCAGGTGAATTATGTACTGGGAAGATACTTGCGCGCCAACGCCTTGAATGCATTATAACTTGCACGCCTATGGTTTTTCGAGATCAGAAGATCCAAATTTGGCAAAGGCAAGATGTTCGCGCAAATTTGGATGTTGATCACGCAAGTGCCTAGTAGGGGCCGAGACTTGCGCGCTGATGGATGACTTGCACGCCGCCGCGCGGGGGGTCCAGTTTGCCTATAAATACTGGACCACCCCTCCTCATTTCTTACGGAGCTGAAGACTTTGAGATTGTTCGAGCTCTCGTCGCGCAGGTGGTTGAGCCGCGCAAGTGGTAGTTTGGTCGCGCAAGTAGAGGTTGCGCGTCAACTGATGGTTGAGCACCCCAGGTGATTTGGGCGAGGAAGGAAGTGAGTCGCGCAGGTTTGAAGTTCAAGAAGGCAGAGTCTCGCAGGTTCTTTGGAGACACTTGTGCGCTAGGTTATACTTGCGCACCTAAGACTTGCGCGCCGAGGGAGACCTGCGCGCCGGGCTTGAAAAGAAGAGCCAGATATTGTTGAAGCACGTCCGCCTTTCTGGAGCTACACAAGAGCTGAAAAATAGCTTGATACTTCTGGTGCAAAGTGAGATTGAAGAGGAAATATAAATGATACATGCATGATCTCATGCATACATGGAGAAATGATTCTGACAACGCCGAGTAAGCTGAGCATCATTAAGTAAACAATCACATCAGTGATTGTGATTCAGGAAAACGAAGACAAGGGGATCTAGTGCATTCATTCATTGCACTAAAGAAGAAGGATTGAACTAAAAGGAGCATCAAATCTGAACCCTGATGCATGAAATGTCTCATGTTGAACAAGAGACTAAGAACTTCAATGCACACCTATTGAAGAGACCCTCACGTCTATAAACTGAGTGGGACTTTACCAACGGCAGTGAGATAGGGGGGAGTCAACGGGAGTGACCCGAGGGACGCAGTGAGCTATCCCTGAACAATTGTAAAGGTAGTGAGCCTGGGACAAAGTGTCTGTACCCGAACATTTGTAATCCGCAGCTAGTGAAGCATAGTGGATTTAGTTACGACCGACAATCGGTCGGCGTATGCTCCTTGGACGTAGCCCTTAGTGGTGAACCAAGTAAAAATAGTTGTGTCATCTCTCTGCATGTGAATGTTTAATTGCTGTTCATATCCATCATGCAGGCTTAAGTAGTTCCTACCAACGTGGGAACAAGATCCACAACTAAAAGAAGAAAAAGTTGCCACCCTGATTCACCCCTCCCCTCTCAGGGTGCCCCGGGGTCCTACAATTGGTATCAGAGGGAAAGGTTAATGTATGTTGGATATTCTCCAGTAATTCTATTGAGAAGAGGATTTGAGTTTCTTTCCTAAATTCAACAATTAAGATCAGTCTTGATGAAGTTTCTGAGCAGACATCTACATCTAGCAAGACCATGACAAATAGGAAAAATAAAGAGAAAAAGCAGCTAATGAAGTCCCTCATATCCAAAGAAGATGCAATGTCTTGTTATCCATGCCATTCCAAAAATGAAGAAACTTCAGGCATGGAAAGTATCGAGCAGGTGACTCAGAATTCCTCCAGAGAAAGGATGACACCCCCAATTCACTCTTTCAAGAAAAACTCAAAACATATCTGCATGATATTACAGAAGAAAGGGCTGTTATTATCTGTAGTCTATTTCAATCTCTGCAGGTTGAGATCACTAGACTTTAAAGGGAAGCAGACAATATGGAAAAGGGGCTGGAAGGAAAAATTATGGAATGTATGAAGCTCATCAAACGGGTGAAAGCCCTTGAAGAAAAAGGTGAAGTCAGCAATTCTCTGGAAGAACGGATCCATGCACTTTAAGCTTAGCTGAAGAAGAACAATGAAGTCAATAATTTTTGTTTGGAAGAAACTTCCATTAAATTCAGGGAACTTAACTCTTTGTTACAAAAAAAGTTAAGATGCATGAAGATGAGGTTGAAAGGTTGACGGAGAATTGTGAAGAGAAGATGATCACGATTGAAGATCAGAAGATCATCCTCAATACTGTGGGTCAAAAATTGGAAGCTCAATTGACCAAGATTGTGAACACACATATTGAGACTTCACAAAAGAATGAAATGAGTGATGCTTGCACTCAATGTTTGTTGGAGGAGTCTAAAGCTGAAATGCCTCCAACATGTGACAAGAAGATTATGACCACTCTTGATTATCCACATCAATAATCAGTTGCTGCTGGTACACAATGATCACTGGAGGATTCTATTGTTGAAAGACCTCCAACATGTGATAAGAATATCATGACTTCACTCTTTGATCTATCACAAGCAACTGTGAAAGTGAAGGTACCATCCAAACCATCTTGTACTCATATTTCTAAATACACTCCTACAATCAGTGCAGGTGGGAAGAAAAGTTCTAAACAAGTATGGATGAGGAAAGGTGAGAAGAAGAAACCTACCACCATGGCTAGGATGGATGGGAAGAAAAAGGAGGAAGTGGGTTCCTCAAATAGAGCACAAATGATTAAGCAGGTGGCCCAACAACTTAATACAGAAGACATAAAGAAGAAAAGATTTGTGGGTCAATGTTGGTGCTGCAACAGATTTGGGCACTATGCACTGGATTGTCTTTATAATCCCTTACATGGAAAAGCACAGAGAATGCCTATATCAAAGAGAAGGAAACCAGAGAAAAAGAAGCAACATCAACAGGTCCAGAAGCATCTGTTTACTGCAAACAGATTTGATATTCTTGATAACATATGTGATGTATGCAACGGCAGCGGTCACAATGCAGGAACATGTCCATATCAACATGCTTTCACTATTTAGAAGAAAAAAAAGACCTCTGATGCCGTCAAAGAATGAAGCAGCTACCTTGGGGAGAAATCAGAAGAATGTTGTGAACACACATTTCCCCAAGAAGATCTCAAGTAGGGAAGCTGAGAAGACCCAGGATTTTAGATCCATGAAATTGAAGGGTCATTCATCCAAAAGAAACACTAAGTGGGAAGAATCTCGGATGAAACCATGTGGAAGACCTAAACCAGCTGCAAAAGTTCCAAATGACATGTTGGTCATCTGGCCAGAAGATGTGAAAATAATGAGGAAACATGAAGATGAGAAGGCCAGGTCTGGTGACATAGGAAAAGGAAAACTTTCACATGATGAAGACATAGTGCAGGAGAGTTTTCAAACAAAGAGAAACACACGTGTCAAAGAAGTTTTGTGTGAGAGATGCAAGAAATCTGGTCACATTGCAAAAGGTTTCCTAAACATAATACCAGAGCAAGAAGCAGTCCTTAAGAGGAGTAAGAATGTATCATTCATGATGGCTGCTTAGCATAACAATTCTCCACACAAAGCAGAAGAGAATGTGAACAGAGCCATGCCACACCGACAGATGTCAGAACACATGTTCAAATGTGCAGGCATGAAGACTGGAGTGAACAGAGGAACATGGTTGAGAAAAGAACTTCAACCAAGAAAGTCTTCTTGATGAAGAAAGATGGAACCACCTTATTCCTGTAATCATTTTTGTATTGTATTTGGGCTAATAATGCAGGGAATTGAAGGTGAATCATGATCTCAGGGGGAGAACATGAGAAGTAGTGAATGTTGTCAACTCTTTATAGCCAAGCTGAAGATGTTTCCATCCTTAGTAGATTCTTTAATTGATATTCAATTATTATGATGATGAAGGATCTCTCTTGATGAAGATGATGAGGAGAGTTTCCCTTGAGGGGGAGAAGAATGAAGAAGCTTCCATAATCACTGTTTCAATCAATATCAACTCCAGCTGGACTCAAAAGCAGTTACTCTGTGAATTTCTTGAAGAACACACCAATTGAGAAGGTATGTCATTTCTCAATCACTATCCCTTTGTTACTCAGATCAAATATTATTTTACAAAGGGGGAGTAACTGAATTTATCAGTGACATAAAGAGAATGGAAGTGCCCCAAGGTCACTTATCCTGTCGATTGCACTTGAATGTTTTTGATCTATTTGCTGAAGTGAGTGCAGGATTTTCAGGTTGATTATTATCTATCATAGTTTATCTTCTTCTACCTGGAATTAAAGTGGTAAACACTTGAAGACAAGATACATGAGTTATCATCTCATGTTGGTATCATGATCTGTGGATAATGGATAGCCTTGTTTACTTAATCAAATCCTCTTGTTTTCTACATCGAGCATTGCTCAAGTAGACTTAGAGTGAAATGATTAATGAAACACTGCTTAAGTGTGGATTGATACCCTCCCTACCATGTGATTTGTATTTCTTGTCAATAAGGGGGAGATAAAGTGAAATGAAAAGAAACGTTGATTTGCTGAGAAGATTATCATTTTGACATTGACTGATTCATTTCAGAAGATGTATAAGGTATTGACAACCAAATACAAAGGGGGAGATTGTTGGAACCACTTTGTGTATAAGGTTGTATTTGTTGTCAATAGTTGTCAATGGAATATCAAAATGAAAGAGATCAAGAAGTACTCCAATAAAATGGAGGAATGGAAGATCACAATGAATGAGATCATGAAGTACTCCGATGAAGTAGAGGAGTAGTGATTCAGATGATTGTTGTGTTGATCTTAAGTTCAAAGAACATGTGTCAAAGGTGATACATTGTTTATAACAATGAAGAATGTGTTGAGTAATCCATCCAAGTATGAAGACCATGCAATTCCTCTTTATTCATTGAGAACTATGGGTTTTGATGAAGACCATGTAATTACTCATGATCTCCTTAGAACCATGCTAGAGACTTTTTGACGGACTGAATCACATGATTTGCATGAAGTTGATCATGATGGTTGATGAAGGAGGCAGTGTGCCAATGAGTTGACTTCTGAGATGGCCATGCGGAGATTGAAATTATGAAATTGCAATGCACATCACATTGTATCAGAAGATAATGGTACTAATGATGTTCCTTTAGAGAATACATATCACAATAGTGGAGTTTGTGATAAAAGCAAAAGAGTTGCTGAAGGATATAGATCGCCAAGAAGAATTGATGCTGAGGTGATCGTGCTTGTCGACAAAGAAAACTAACGACATAAAAATTTTTTGACAAAGGAGATTCCATGGTGACATGTCGAGTTCAAGAGTTGTGGTCAACGATCTATGTTTGATTCAAGAACATCGACAGAGGAATGGATGATCTGGAGGCGGTACAAAAAGAGAAGATACAAGGTGGCGCCGTTTTCCAGTGTTTGCCAAATTTCAGGGCCTCAAAATCAACAAATGAAGAAGAGTGATTTTGGCAAAGGGACTTGCGCACCATACTCTTGGAGGATAGGAAACTTGCGCGCCATTTGTTTTTAAATATCAGAGCATGAAAATATGGCAAAGGGATAAGGATCGCGCAAGTTTTGGTGAGGTCGCGCAGGTGAATTATGTACCGGGAAGATACTTGCGCGCCAACGCCTTGAATGAATTATAACTTGCACGCCTATGGTTTTTCGAGATCAGAAGATCCAAATTTGGCAAAGGCAAGATGTTCGCGCAAATTTGGATGTTGATCATGCAAGTGCCTAGTAGGGGCCGAGACTTGCGCGCTGATGGATGACTTGCACGCCGCCGCGCGGGGGGTCCAGTTTGCCTATAAATACTGGACCACCCCTCCTCATTTCTTACGGAGCTGAAGACTTTGAGATTGTTCGAGATCTCGTCGCGCAGGTGGTTGAGCCGCGCAAGTGGTAGTTTGGTCGCGCAAGTAGAGGTTACGCGTCAACTGATGGTTGAGCACCCCAGGTGATTTGGGAAAGGAAGGAAGTGAGTCGCGCAGGTTTGAAGTTCAAGAAGGCAGAGTCGCGCAGGTGCTTTGGAGACACTTGTGCGCCAGGTTATACTTGCACACCTAAGACTTGCGCGCTGAGGGAGACCTGCGCGCCGGGCTTGAAAAGAAGAGCCAGATATTGTTGAAGCACGTCCGCCTTTCTGGAGCTACACAAGAGCTGAAAAATAGCTTGATACTTCTGGTGCAAAGTGAGATTGAAGAAGAAATCTAAATGATACATGCATGATCTCATGCATACATGGAGAAATGATTCTGACAACGCTGAATAAGCTGAGCTTCATTAAGTAAGCAATCACATCAGTGATTGTGATTCAGGAAAACGAAGACAAGTGGATCTAGTGCATTCATTCATTGCACTAAAGAAGAAGGATTGAACTAAAAGGAGCATCAAATCTGAACCCTGATGCATGCAATGTCTCATGTTGAACAAGAGACGAAGAACTTCAATGCACACCTATTGAAGAGACCCTCACGTCTATAAACTGAGTGGGACTTTACCAACGGCAGTGAGCTAGGGGGAGTCAACGGGAGTGACCCGAGGGACGCAGTGAGCTATCCACGAACAATTGTAAAGGCAGTGAGCCTGGGACAGAGTGTCTGTACCCGAAAATTTGTAATCCGCAGCTAGTGAAGCATAGTGGATTTAGTTACGACCGACAATCGGTCGGCGTATGCTCCTTGGACGTAGCCCTTAGTGGTGAACCAAGTAAAAATAGTTGTGTCATCTCTCTGCATGCGAATGTTTAATTGCTATTCATATCCATCATACAGGCTTAAGTAGTTCCTACCAATGTGGGAACAAGATCCACAACTAAAAGAAGAAAAAGTTGCCACCCTGATTCACCCCTCCCCTCTCAGGGTGCCCCGAGGTCCTACATCCTCAACATTATTCAAGAATCTCATTACACAAATAATCAATCATTCCATCACTTCATTTTCATTTTCAACATATCCAATAGTGATTTCATGTGAATTTTCTTTTTCATAGGCCTTAAGAGGATATTTAAATCTATTGTCATTGAAAAACCTTGGATTAGGGAATTGGTTCTCGTAATGCCCCATTTCAATTCAATTGTTACATTTAATTGTGGGTTGTAAATTACCTTTAACAATTTATCTATTCACATCATTATCTACCTTTTTTTGTTACTTCTATATTCTACTACCCAATAACCTTATTTTATACAATGAAGAAATTTTATGCTCCCTTTAATACAATCTCTACTAGGCTTCTTTCTACACTACGAGAACTAGGAATCAATCATCCTCTTTTCCCCATTGTCCTTAGAATATCATTTGAACACCATATTTCATTTCTTATCAAAATAGTGAGATTGATATGTAACACCAAATTCCATTTATACCATTATATCACAATGAACAATGTCTTAATTGATACTAAATTCTATTATAGTTAATTCCCTTCAAATATTTGGTTTTAAGCCACTGAAAAAATGATCTACATTACTTTCAGGTTGGATGATAAATCAAGAAGCATGCCATTCATGTTTTGTAAAATTTTTCTTGTATTCACCAATGGATTTATAATCATCTTTCTTAATCTCAAGAAAATTATTTCTATCTTATTTCAAAAAATATGAGGAAGAAACTTATTGAAAATCAATTTCATGAACTGATCCCATTCAATTGATCCAATTTTATCTTTCTTCCTGGTATTTTTATTTGTGTCCACCACTGGTACACTGCACCTACTAAAGGATAATACAAAAAAATGAATTTTTCATGTTCCAAACAATAATGTATGGAAAAAATCTTTTCAATGGTACTGATCATTTATTTAGAAAAAAGTGGATCAGAATAAACACTAAAATAAGGTCGTTGATTCTTTATTAATGACTCAACATAATGTTCTTACATTCTATTCACATTGTAAATTCTAGAATTATTTATATATTGTGTACTTATAGAGATAAAATTTATCATACTCCCATATTTGGTTTCTCAGGAGGACAATCATTTCATTTCCCATTTCATTGATCCTTAAAATAGTTCCATATGGTTCCAACAATTGTCTAAAACCCAAAATTAATATTATGAGAGGAAAAACTCATACTAGTAAAACAACATAATCAAGTGTGAGTACTTTAAATATCTAAAATCATTGTTTTAATCATAGTTTATTCATTATTGTAACCATAATTATTTCATGGTATCTTATAATTGGACTTACCCTTACAGGAATCCCTAGACATGTCCTTATAATTATCTATATGGATCTCGCTAATTTTTTCAAATCCTAGTATACAAATGTTAAATAAACCATTTCTTTTATATCAAATCTACATACCCAATATTGATGTAAATATAAATTAAATTTATTTTTATGATAAAATTTAATAAATTACACAAATAGACACCCAAAGATTGTATAAGTTTGGTGTTTTTGGAAACATGGAACATACTAGTTTAACTTGATGAATGATCATCGACTCCTACCATAATGATATTCCCGTTTATTTTTACTACCTAAAACCTTTATTAATATCCTATGGAAAAGAAAAGATAAAAATTGTGAGCTTAAATTCTCAGTAAGGGTAAACAAGGAGAACATTAAATATTTTCTAAATATAAGATGTAAAAACATGAACCTAAATTTGGAATTAAAAAATCTTCTTTAAGAAAATAAATCATTGTAGTTCATAAGGAATAAATCATAATGGAATATGAACCATGAAAAATTATCATTTTAATAGAAAGTGGAATTTTTGGAAAAAAACATATTCCTAGAAAATCACTTCAATTTTGGCCAAGGATAATTTCCAAGACATCATAACTGACTAAGTCCATTACATATCTAAGATCACTCCTCGTTACAACCATGTATTACTGAAATAGATTAACATCCATTCTAGTCATGTCTGTTCAACAAGACATATATCTTTTCAAGAAGCATTTGAGGGGGATATAGGTACCACCCTTCACATAATGAAAACCATTCATATGTGTGCCACAAAAAACATAATCATTCATCATTGAATAACCCAAGGAATATAATAGTTTTTTAATTATCATTCCATCATTTCACAATCCATGTAAAAAATGGATTTCATAAATAAAATTCCATAAAAAATTAATAAAACATTAAGAATAATAGGGATAGAATTACTAAAACACAACCTGATAAAATAATTCCATGTTAGACGGAAAATATTTTTTATTGAATGCTTGAAATTTATTTTTCTAGAAAATATCCTTTCTTCTTTAAAAGAATTTTCTTCTCTCAAAATGAGAAAAAAAATATAGAAGAAAATAATTTCATAAAAAATAACTATGAAATATTGAAAAGGAAGATTGATGTAAATAAGGATTCATGAAAGTGTAAAAAATTCATCCATGTAATAAAAGTTAGAAAAATATTCCTCTCATACTTTTTCCTAAAATGTCATAAAGTGCATTTTACTAAAAACGAAAAATGATTCCTTTTATACCGATTAGAAAAATTTACTATAGGGTAAAATTGAATTTAATAAATTTTAGAATAATAGAAATAATATTACATACATAGAAAACATGGACGTGGATAATAAATATACCCTAATAAATATATAAGTATAAATAATCTTGAATAATAATGAGATTGCAAAATTATCCCACACCATAGGACCGATATCCATTGTATGTATCCAATAATCTTTTATAATGATTTAAATAATGTCATTTACTTATTATAGAAACATATTTATTTCTATTATATCATATATGGTCATATTAACATCTATTTGGTAATTATAGTTCATTATTACACGTTATTGGGGTATTAACGGAATCATTTCGTCATGCATGTTTGGTCGAATAATTTCTGTTTCTTCTTATTAGGTTCTATTTATATCATTTAAAAATTATATTAACTTATTATATATAATATTTATTTATTAATAAAATTTATATAATCATTATTTAATGGATATCATGTAGAATGAATCTCATCACATCCTAGAGAAGGTAGGCCGTACGTATGCCCGAGTGATGATATCCTTCTTTTATTTATGAAATGCTATCAAATTGGACGGTATAATTATTTTTCAAAAATAAATAAATTGTTAAAATAATCATATATAGTTATTATTTACATAATTATACCCATCCAAGTGATTTGGATGTAAAAAACATACTACAACATAGTGTGGAGACCTTAAGTCATACGAATGCACATGTGGTGATTTCATTTTTCAGGGGATTGACAAACTATGGAATTTGGTTGTTAAATAATATTAATAAAATATATGTATACATGTTGTAATTTAGTAATTAATTTATTATTTAAAAAACTCATGATGTTATATTTGATGTAGAAATAATGTGAATGATTCTGTAGATGATATTACCTCTTCATCGAAGAGCTCCCTCTAGATCTCCTCTTAATGGAACTAGAGTAAGCATTCTGAGAATCCAAAAACCTAAAAAATGAGACTAAGAATGTTTAAATGTGATTTTTTAAGTATATTGATTATAATTAATTATAAATGTGAAATTATATTGTGAGGGATGGTATTCCCTTTTATAACTGAGGTGTACGAAAAATTTGGAATTTCTAAAAATATTAATTTTTAATTAAATCAAACCACATAAAAAACTCCAAAATGTAATAGTTTACAATATTAGATGATATAAGGTATTAATTTTGTCAAATAACAAATTTTGGACATGTTTTTATGTCTATTTTGACCTCATTATTTATTTTATCGCTTACTTATTCTATCTCCTTTTAACTAGGGTAACAACAATTTCAATAATAAAATGGCAAAATATTTACTTAATTTTTTTTGAATTAAGTAATAAATAAATAATATAGATCTTTTTATACCATATAATAATTATTATATATTATTTATAAACTTTTTAATTTTTTAAATATTTAAACAAAATATTGATGTTAAAAAACCACAATAGCGTCAATTTTAGCTATATTTAATTCGTGGATTTTAAAAATATCAAGATCAGACGTTATTTTAGAAAAATATTTTATTATATCTATAATTTCTATACGTATTGTAAGAGATTCATTATAAATATTAATTATCTAAAATTATATTTATTTTAAAAAATTTATTATCATTAATTTAATAATTCCATTAATAAAATAATTACAACATCAGTATTGTGTAATTATATAATATAAATTTTTTTGTAAAAATTAAAAATAAAATACTATGATGAAGATAAATCATTGATATTTTTTACAGTCATTCTCGAAGAATATATATATTTTATGATAAATCATTAAAAACACAATACTAATTAACTATTATTATATATTTTTAATAAAAAACAGTTTAATGATTTTCCATCAATTAAATAATTTTTCCATCAATAATATATTAAACATTTAGGAAATTATTTATTCAGTAAAAATTAAAAATAAAATAACATGATAAAGAAAAATAATTTATATTTAAAAGGATCATTTATAGTATAATTAATCTTTTGTATATCCTTATTTTCAAATTAATATATTTTTTAAAACATGAATTTGGAATCTTTAAATTTTCAATAAATAAAATATTATAAATATGATAATATATCTCAAATGATCCCAAAACGCCGAAAATAAAATTTTATTATGTAAATATGTTTATTAATTTAAAAAGTACCTTTAATATATGATGATACCACCCTTTTGTCCATTTGTGAACACATAGTAGATATTAAAGACAATGAAAATTAAGCTTTGTGTCGTCTTTGATTTAATTTTAATTTAATTCATTTTCAAGGAAAAGTGTTTATTAGATGAAATAATTTATATCATTATGTGTGAATGGTATAATTAAATTAATAATTTTTTTTAATTTTAACTTTCATTATAATATTATTTTTTACCTAAATGACGTAATTCACCATTTACGGATGTTAGTGTTTTTATCATTATTATTATTCCTATTGGACAAAATAATAAAAGGTGTCTAATAAGAAAATTTTGACCTCCTAAATACAAATATGAAATTATTATTTAAAAATTAAAACTATAGAAGTTGATGAATTAAATTTAAAATATAATCGGTAAAATGATATGAAAAATAGTTTTATGAAAAAATGCCTCTTTTTAAATAGAAAATATTTTTATAATAATTTAATGCAGAAGATAATTTTTAATAAACATAATTGGATAAAAAATAAATAATTATAATTTAAAACTTATGTAAAACATATATATGTGTTCACTTTGAATGAAAATAGTTTTTTTTATAAAAATCCTCATTTTCACTATTCATCAAAAAACGAAACTTATATGAAAAATACCAAAACATCAACCAAAGTTGTTTTTTATAATAAAAAATTAAAATAATAATTTTATTTATCAAATTTAATATTAAATGAATCAAAACTAGATTTAAAATCGGTGCACCATCAAAAGTGAGCAAAACTACATTTTTTTTGAAAATTTCATCTTTTATCAAAAAAAAATATAAATTATTCCTATATCATGTATACAACCCATATAAGATAAATTTTAAACTTATTATTTATTATATTTATTATATTTTCTCATTAATTAAATTTATCAATGGTGGTTTAATTATTTTACAGACTCACTTACTTTATTTTAAATATTTTTTGAGAAGAATGTTATTACTATTTATACCCACCACTATAGTGAGCAGGTAATAATGTTTATTTTTTCACTTATAATCTGTATTACATGAAATTATTTCAATAGAAATAACTATAATTTGTGTGCTACATAATCCAAACATAGAGTTGTGTATAACACAAGTTATGTAGGTGTTACGTATTGCGCAAGCTTATCTTGGTGTAATGTACCACACAAGACATTAAAAAAATTTAAAAAACAATATATCACAAAAATATTGGGGTGTTACAATCCTCACCAGGAAGCTTGAAAATCCTATCATTAGTGTTCTTGGGATTCCTTTATCATGGAATGATCCCTAGATCCCTCCTTCAATCTGTAGATATCAGTCTTCGATATATTGTATGAATTACCTTCAGTCTTGAGGATTCTTTGATCTGCCTTCATCTGTTTCTCCATTCCATGTGTCAGAATGTGATATCCATATTTTTAATGGATTTTCCCTATTTTTGGTTGGTTTAGTTGGGTCGAGGAATCCTCAGGTGGATGGAGTTGTTGTAGGCTAGGTGATCATGATCTATTGCTTTGATCCATTCTCATGTGATAGACATCAACAAACTTTTATTGTATGGGATTCAATGCTTCTCAATTTTTTATGTGAAATTTTGGTGTTATCATGATTTATCCCCTTCGATCGAAATGAAATTTACCTAATTAAATAACAGAACGTGTTTAAATAATTTAAATCGATCACATAGTGATATTGATTCTTAATACCATGATAACAATTTACCTATTGATTTGATAGACAGTGTGATATCTTTTCCATTTTTGGTTTATCATCATGTTCTATTTGGAAATTGTTAATTAATGTAAAGAATGATTTAATTGATAATTATATAGATAAAGATAAATATTCTTATTTAATGAATTCAGCTGTTGTTTTTTAAATTTAATATTGATTAAATTGATGTAGATATGAATGTATAAAGGGATTGGTTATTGACCATTAATCTTGATTATTCA